>JAODUD010000117.1:146300-173148 GCA_026784285.1 Stomatorhinus walkeri
ATATAATCATAAAAAAACCTTTTTTTCTGCACAGACCCATGTCTGCATTCAGCAGACAGCCCTGGATTTGATTGGTCGGGGACTGGAAGTCCACATCATTGCTGACTCTACATCCTCCAGGAGTATGATGGATAGGATGTTTGCACTGGAGGTAAACCCAGCAACTCCTTACACAGGGAAAAACTTTGTAATTCATTCATTAGACAAAACGTTTCTGTCATGTTTTCAGGGTACAGAAAGAGTTAGTCTTTTCCTTGGCAACAATTACTGGAAATTTTAATAAGTTTTAAAAACTATGCATGTCTGGAGTAGAAAGTAGTGTTTATGGATTTATAGATAGATTTATAGATATAGAGCAAAAGAAATTTGTTTTAAATGTTTTTTCCATGTTAATGAAGTTTGGAAGATATCACCAGGCAGGCACCTTATCTGGACCATGTTAAATCTGAACTATATTTACCTTTTTAGTTGTCATTGTGTAGATGAACTGTTGCTTTTCAAAATGACAATGTGTCTCCCACAGCGTCTAGCTCGCACCGGTATCATCATCACTACAAGCGAGTCAGTTCTACTGCAGCTGGTTTCGGATAAAGAGCACCCGAAATTCAAGGAGATCCAGAACATCATTAAGGCCAGTGCCCCGGAGTCTGGCCTGTTGTCCAAAGTCTGAGGTCACGTGGCGTGCCATGTCAGGAATAATCTAGGGTGGTGTGGGTCAACCATCTGCAAGGAACAGCATTGCATGAGTTTGCTCTGTCTGCCGGCTGGTTTTATGCTAATTAAAAAAGTTACCTTTAAAAACTAGCATAAATGGTGTTTACTTGTATCCTCTCCCTCGGCTATAAGGAGATGTTTTATTTTCAAATCAGCTTCAAGTTTGAATCATTTGAAGTATATATTTTTTTCCTCATAATTCCTCTTTTTCTACAGCCAACTCTGTATGCCAGTCAGTCCTAATCATGGTGTAAAATCTGGGAGTGATATCATCCTTTTAGACACATGGATCTCAGCATAAAGGTTCCCATTTAATTCCTCCTTCAGCATTTGTTCACATTTACGCAGGATAGTGTTCAAAAATGCAAATACAATATTTTACATATTGAGGCGATATTTTATATTAAAATGAGCCCATCCAGGAGAATCTTTTCCTTATCAAAATATTTACTTAGTGTACAAGACCCACGTTTTTCCAGGTAATTTATCTGTCATATTAATATTACTTTGGTCCTATTAGTATTTCTGTAATTTGATTTTAATTGGATACTTATGGACCGTATCGTACATCCTTATCAGTGGAATGCATTGGATTTTTAATTTTACCATGTTTTATTAAAATGTGTTTCCCCAAACTTACCTTTGGAGGGAGAATAGGCGTAAATTCTCATCCTCAGTCTATCATGTTGCATTTAAAAAATTTTTTCTTTTACTGTTGTGAGCACATGAACTGTCCAAAAGTGCAGCTGTGGAGATTTCCTCACTATTGACAAATTGATGGACCCCTGGGTGTTTCTCTGAGGATACATCCGTGTTGTAAAACCAGCATGCAGATAATGTTGCGTGTCAGCGTGATAGCAATGTGTTATATATATATTTTTTAAATGTGCCTATTTATTAACTATCCAAACTGATTGTAAAACAGACGTCGGGGTAGGCTTACTGTAAGGGTGCGGCTTTAGACTTGTGCAGGTTTGTAAACGCGTAAAAACACCGTCTGGTTTTGTATCTGCTTAAGTAAATAAATCTTCATATGTACTGTTAGTCTTTCATTTCCCTCTTTATTTTTCAGCGTTTGAAGATGGCAAAGACATTGACTGTTTTGGTCTCTTTGCCTTTGTAGTGAATAACGATTCCACTCATGAAAAAGTTTCTGAAGATAAATGACACTAAAGTAATCTTATGTGTAGTGTGATATATCATGCACCCTCTGGTGACATTGAGTATAGGCTATAAGCCAGGCGTACTCTTTGCATTACGTTTCCATGGGCAATCCGTGAGTTTAAAGGGTGAGACTGAGCATTCATGTGTTTAAGGTTACATCTCATCAGACTTAGGTTTTCTGTTTGATGCCATCGCAACGGAACTTGAAGTTCCATATAATCCAAGTTAAATATTATTCTTGGACATAGCAGCAGTGCGGACGTCGATGTCTAGTCTAAAACTGTCTAGGTACCGTGATTTACGTTTTTAACTAAAACGTAATGTCTTATTGTTTACGTTAAAATGGAAGAGCGACAAGTACAAGAGCACATTTTTTCCAATTCAGACATTACTGTCTGAATTACTGTTTACCTTCAGTTCAGTTCTTTTTAGCCTGCAGCTTTTATACACTCATTTTCAAGCTGAAACAGTTAAAGATAAGGACCTCTTGAATATACGGCAAGCGCTGTAGATGACTAAATCAAAATTGTTTTTTTAAAGTTCATATGCAATATTATTTAGAGGTTATTCAACCAGGACTATAAATCACATGCTAAATTGCCTGGTAAATACAACTAAAGATTGTCACAGTGCAAGGTAATGAATTGACCATCCGTGATTTTTAAGGGGTCGGGGAAACGTATGGTTGTCACACTTTTTTTTTGCTTCTGCACCGCTAACTCATTGAATTTTCAAGTGAGAGTTCTCAAACTTTCATACCAAATACCCACACATGCTTACTACAAATGACACCATCTCTGCAGAAATATCGCAAACATTGTAAGCTGCTGTGAAGTACATGGTGTTCCTTTGTCACAGCTCACCCCACTAGCAGGGTAGGTTGTAACAATTATATAAAAGAAAGAAAACAGAGGCCACACCATGTGATATGCTTCATAAGGAGGTTTACTGAAATAAAATAACAATCCAGAACAATGTCTGTCTTTCTGTGACAAACCATAACTCAAATCTAGCTTCTGTCTGACTCAGGAGTGTGTATCTGTGTGTATATTCTTAATTAGAGTCACAACGGTGACAAATAAACATTGGTAACCCTGGAGTGCAGTCTTGGTGGCCCAGACACTGCACAGAGCACATTTTAGCCACGCTCCCTTTGTCTTCCAGTTGCTACATGGCTCCACACAGAGACCTCAGCACTGGCTTTTTAACATTTTCTTTATGGGCTTTCTTTCCTTTTTATTTTGCTTGTCTTTATTCTCTCGTAAGATACTCTTCGTTACATTTTTGCTTCCTCTTCTGTCTTCTTCCACTAGTGCTCGCTTCACTGGTGTATCGCTGAATATTTCAGACTGCCTCTTCTTCCTGGTCCTGCCACTTTTGCCTGGGAAACTTTCATATAATATGAGTCATGGGATTATATCTGCATTAGTTTAAGTACTAAACAAAATAAAGTCTTGGTCAAGAAATGTACTTTCTTACCACAAGAAAAAATTTTCTCTATATACTCTGCATGCACTCATTTCTAACTTTAATAGCCACCTTGTGTGATCCGGGAAGTGGGTAAACAGTGAAATGATCATATGACTCCTGTCTTATCTGTGATTGGAGGAATTGGGGGCATTACAATTCTGCCCATGATACAGCCACACCTGGTCTCCCATGTATGATAAACTTTGAATTTTGGCAATGCCAACAATGATCATTTACAGTATGACAAAGGCACAATCACACACTTTTGATTATAGTACTGAACACTGCAAAAGCCACAAAGTGATTTTATGGCTGCAATTGCTATCGCATGAGAAAAGGCTTGTGCTGAGAGTGCAAAGTGTTTTCTTTAAAATGATCGTTTGATAATCAGCTCAGTTTCACTTCAATCAGTTATTAATAATCAGCTCCCATACAGAATTTTACCTTCCTATTCATATAACCACTGGTTGGTCATGACTCTTATCCTAAATCCAGGCCTATATTTATTGAATTTGTCATTTGTGCGTTTCTGTATTATACTGACCTGTTTTTTGTTAGACTTTTGTTGGGATAATCCACAATATGAGTCTAAAGATAAGCTCTGCTGTTGTACTACTGAACAAGGTGCATAAGCTGTTTTTCTCTTATAAAATATTAAATTGCAAGAACTGTAAGGTTTTTTTGATAAAACAATCAGCTTTTCTTTATATCAATATACATATTCCAAGTTGGTGAAATGATACGCGAAGGCCTAAGGAGGGCGCTAAACTACCAGCATTTCAGAGGACCAAAGTAAACGCAAACTGTGGTCAGTGAATTGCCGGTAAATCACTTCATACCGCATTCCGGCCTCAGCACTTCAATCAAATATAAATATTTTGACTGAACAAAAATAAAGTAGGCCTATTCAACATTAACGTTTTTGTGAGGGTCACCAGTTATGTACAACCCCCTTTCTGAAAAAGTTGGGACAGTGTGCAAAATGTAAATAAAAACCGAATATTGCAAAGAATTTGGGAATTTCATCATCCGCGGTACATAATATTAATAAAAGATTCAGAGAATCCAGAGAAATCTCTGTACACAAGGGACAAGGCTGAAAACCAATATTGGATAGCCGTAATCTTCGGGTCCTCTGGCGGCACTGCTTAAACACATACACGATTCTACAGTGGAAATCACTACATGGGCTCAGTAACACTTCCAACACCATTGTCTGTGATCATAGTTCTCAATGCATCCACAAATACAGGATGAAACTCTACCATGCAAAGAGACCAAATCTAAACGTGATCCAGAAACGCTGTATCATATGCTGCCATCCAGACAATGTCTTTTTCACACAAGGCCTTGTGTATTTCAGCAAGACAATGCCAAACCGCATTCTGCCCATATTACAACAGCATGGCTCTGTAGTAGAAGAGTCTGGGTGCTACACTGACCTGCCTGCAGTCCAGACCTGTCACTCACTGAAAACATTTGCCCCATCATGAAATACAACAAAGGAAACCCCAAAGTTGTTGAGCAATTGAAATCTTATATCACTTCCAAAACTCCAGCAACTGGTCTCCTCAGTTCCCAAACATTTGCAGCATTGTTGCAGTTGTTAACAGAAGAGGTGATGCAGCACAGTGGTAAACATGCCCCCCTCCCAACTTTCTTAAAATGTGTTTTTGGCATCAAATACAAATTGAGCAAATACTTGTCATAGAACAATAAAATGTTTTGCTTTCAACATCTGACATGTTGCATTTGTTATATTTTCCATTAAATATGAGTTTATATGATTTGTAAATCATTGCATTCTGTTTTTATTTACAGTTTACACAGGATCCCAACTTTTTTGGAAATGGGGTTATAAATGTGTGTAATCGGTAAATGCCTTATTTGGTATAGACCCATATTTTAAGCTCTAACTGTAAAATATTGCAGGCAAAAATATCCGCATCAGGGTAAAAGAATATGAAGTACGTTTTCTCAATTTTAAATATATAGGCCTATTTATAAAATTAATCATTTGTATATCTTGCCAACACGAGGCAATTTTTAGTTTTTCAATATTTACGTCTTTAGCACAAATGACTCTCCTAATACAGTTACATTTCAAACAGTTTGACAGATTGCAGTACAGAGCGTTATGCAATGCAGATTAACTAGAAATATAACTTAAAATTTTGATTTAATTACCCATAGGGGCTATTATTTAACAATTTAAAGCATGTGCCAAAATTATGAACTGTGAAAGACTTTGCCTTTGAAACAATTTGCATAGAGCAGTGAATGCAGTGAATATAGTTTTAATGGATATTAATTTGTAATGTAACGGGTCATTCTGTTCAATTTTCTCACCGTTCCCCAAGGTCAGACGCGTTAATATAATTTGTAGTGCAGTTGTTCAGGAACCGACTGCTGAGCACCATTGTTCCAGGCACTCTGGAAGAAGAAAACAGCTGGCAGACACAGCAGAGAAAGCGAAATCCGGAACGAAGACGTGCATCGTTACTACTTCATGAATTCAATCGAATTTCGTGATGATTGGCACCATTCAAGAGGTAGCGACAACAACTGTGAATGGCTTTGAAATGTTTGGATATCATTCGAGGCAACCACATACTGGGCATAATTAGGTCTCTTATACGGAGCCAGCAGCAAACATTTTAAATAGATGATAACTTTTACATTTTATTCCAGTTCTGGAGCATTAATGAGGCAGCTTGAACTTCACGACCTCTTCCTCAAATCTCCAAATCAAACTCTGATGAGATCTGACTAGACTGCTGCGTCACTCTCAGCTATTTTAAGTCATGAAGTACTTCTTCTTATTCTTTCTCCTGCACTTTTCAGCTTAATATAATTTGGTTGTCGATAATGCTCTAAGCGTAAGGCTGGCCTGTGAGCTAATGTTCTATGTGCCAGATCCCAGGTCAGACTCAACTTGGACTTGAGGGCATCCTTCCAAGGCTGCATTCGAAAACTGAATTTGTCCCAATGGTGCGAAAGGGCTGTCCCATTTCGAACGCTCCTTAAAATGCAGCATAGAAATGCATCATTTTTTGCCAAGATTCCAAAATTAATTGCATGAACCTTTGAAGGATGCCTCATACAAAGCCTACATAGACCACATCCTTCAAAGGATGCAGCCCCTGAATTTGGGCATGGACCACAACTGAACTCACACCTTTACTTCAGTCTTCCATACTCAACAACTTCTATCCTTCATGAAGTGGACATTTTTAACATTATTTTGTGCATTCTCCTTCAAAGATCTGTCTCATTCTGGCGTGCGTTGCTGTCAGGCGTACGAAATTTAATTGCAAAAGTTTTTTTTTTTTTTATTACTGTTGTATTTGTGAATGCTTGTTAACCAAGGTATTGGAGTAGTGGTTGTACAGCACAAAGACCATAAAACAGGACTGCTGAGTTTGCAGCTTACCCACAATACAATGCATCCGGGATTTTGCAGCATAGAGGCATTGCATTGCATGCATTGTCTCTCCTAATACTTATTACAGCTCCAAATGTTTTCAGAGGCTTTAGAGCACCAAGGGCTACATCTCTATGCAGAGACACAAGCCCGCGAGACCCTCCCTGGGAGATTGGTTTTAGTAGGAAGTATTTCTGGCTGTTATGTACTTTCATGATTTTCCAGGCATGGGGTGAAAAAGCATTTCCTTTCTATTGGGAACAGTATCTTCCATAATAACTAACTCATCTGTCATTTGTCTCGCAATTAAAGGCCTGGGTTGCATCATGAATATGCTTGTATTACAAGAGTTTCCACCGCCACACCAAACCAGTGAGTATCGTTTAAACACGCGCAATGCAAATCCTGCTCCAGAAAACATTAATATATCCATCCAGTAGGCCAACATGGCTATTGGCCGGCAGAACACATGTATACACATAACTTACAAAGAACTTATAAACTAAACTTTTTTTAAAGGAGAAATTGGTTGATAATTGAATATATAGGAGTAAAATAACATAGCAGTGACGCACTATCTTCAATAAATATGACATCACTTCACATGGAACTTGGTTTAAAGCTGTGATTACATGGTAAGGCGACATTAGACAGACACAGAAAGAGACGTGAACATAAACGATATTAACCATGAATCCATGATACAGGACGATACTGTATGACTTAAGACTGACCACTATACATCATAGAGAAATGGTGCACAGTCTCTGAAAGCCAAATATAACAGGCCTGCCCGTTCCAGAACTCACCGATGAATAAAGTAAATGTTTAAACCAATAAGTCTAACGGGACTCTAAGCCAGATATGACATGTCCCGCTGGCTGGCAGATCTGAAGAGCAGTGAGTGGACAGTTTGCAATGAGCATATCATGATCACTAATTGTAGTGGCTCAGTAACATCCGGCGCCTTATTTCTCTAAGCTGGATAATTTAACAAAATACACTGGGTATGAAGAAAGGGCTAAGCTATGCAAAAGAGCTACATTATTATCCATCAATTTATCCAGAATGTGGGCTAGATACTGAGAGGTTAAGAATTTAAACTAGTGACCCAATAGTCCCAGGAGACGAAAATGTAGCTCATAAAAATGAACAACAAATGTTGGTCAAACTGTTTTCACAGATAAATTCTCAAATCAGTCCCAGGTAGAAAATGGCGTAAGGCAGGAGTACTCTCTATGTGAGACACAGCACACATTTCAACTGTTAATTGTCATTAAACTATTACAATGAGTTACTGACATCATTTATAAGATAAAAGCCCTTGTATTACGCTCTCCTCAAAAAAAAAAACATCTGGCCCTCACTCAGGAATCTGCTGTTTTGGGGCTACTGATTATGTTGAAAGTTGTTAATTTTACTATTAATTAATTATACATCCATTCACCCATCTTCCAAATGCTGAAATTGCACTGGGGTTGCCTTTTCGCGTTAGTTTCGTTGCATACATTTTAATACGAGGTCTGTCAAGAGCTCCACGACGGGGATTTTCCATCTGAAATAAATTTATGTGGTCCGCAACGGAAGAGCATTTGGGTGGAGTAACTGGCAGCATGTCCTGTCCTTGCACAGGCTTACGATTACAGATCGTCCCAGTCCTCTCATACATAAACCACACAGTATGTTACCGTTTTCCATTCCTTATCAAGGGATTTTGTTTAAAAGTTCAACAGCGTTTTACCTTGTTCATGTATTAAGATTAAACCAGTCAAAAAGCGGTTGCTGCTTGTTTTATAGCAGCGTATTCTGCACAATCTATTTGTGGATAGGAGAAAGTGCCAACAAACTTATTCATTATATACATACACACAGATACATATATGAAACCAGTTCTCCAACATACATTTTAGAATAGTTTTCCCTTTAAATCATCACTGCACAGAAATTGCAGGAAGTGGTTATTTAAGTGGTTAAAGTTGGCAGCATTGTTTTAGTTTGAATACACTGCGTTGTTTCACAGAGGAGAAAATGAAATGAATTGAAGAGCTCGATCGGACCAGACTATGGAGAGCGCGTCCCGTCCGCAGCGTACCGGTAAATATGCAGAGCGCCGATTTATTGTTTAAGCTCCAGGTGTGTACGTTTTGCTGATCTGTAGGCTAACATGTTAGACAGGGGGGGAATTCTCCATAGGCCTTTCTGTTAACTGATATTTGCACGAATGAAGAGCAGACATTGGTATATAAATTACAGGATTTCTGCTGTCAGTGTACAACACGTTACCCCATGTGCACGCATGAATCCCACGCTATAAAATACCTAAATGCTTTAATGTTTCCTTCCTCTCCAGTATAACAAAGACATTCTAGGAGAACAGTCGCATTCAAATCCGCGCCGTGAATTGCAATTTCACACAGGATCTCAAATCCTTTTAAAGTTTATCCCACACAGATATGTTCTGCAGATTTAAAGTAGGTTAAACATTTCTGTTTGAGTATAATCTGTAAATGTTTGATTGTAGGTGCCCATTCATTAGTAATAATAACGTGTTATTTCATTTAAGTTCAAGCCTTTATAGTGACTGTATATCCATCCAACAGGCAACAAATTTTCTGCAGAGTAAATTGCGGTACCGGGCTCAAAACAGATGGTTAGAATACAAAAAATATTACTATATATTACATTTTCTGCAATTTATTCATTGCTAAACAATGCAATATATAGCGAAGGTCATATATAATATGTCTTCAATATTTAAAAAACTGGCATTTAAAAAAAAATCTTATTAAGTCAATTTTAATAACATTAAAGGGCATCTTGAAAGACATGCCATTTGGAGAGAGTAATCTGATTGTGCTTAAACTGTTTATACAAGATATGTAGAAGGAAAATTACCTGTTAAAGATGATGCGATGTTTGGAATGAATGAGATTTTTTTTATGTATGAATTGTTTAAATAAGTATTTTTTCAGTTACGCATTGAAATGATGCAATGTTTGGACCTGGTGGGAATTTTAAAATATTTAAATGAATGTGTCAAATATACATCTAACAAATGTAGCAGACACATTTCCTACTATATATATATATATATATATATATATATATATATATAACCTATAGTAAACACATGTTGTCTTGCCTATGGTTTTGTACCCGCTAACTAAGCAGTAAGTTTTAGAAAAACAGTTCCAGAATATGACTCACAGTCTTGATTTCATCAAACTTAAAGTTGGAAACTGTCCACTAAGACCCATATTTCATCCATCTTTAGCACTGGAAACATGTAGCATTTAACATGTACAACAGACCGACACTGTTCGATGAAACAGAGACCTTTCAGTGCTGACATGTCACTGACGTTAAACCCACCACAGTTACATGAAGTAACACTGAAACAGGGTGTGGTAAGAGTAACAATTATTGTACACTTTAAAAATAGTCAAGATATTTTTATATAACTGGTTCCTGTTAACGTACAGTAGGGTAACATTTTTTTTTCACTGTTTTAATAATCTTATTAAAAACTGCTTATAATATTTGAGAAATTTGACTGCCTGACTTAAAATGAGTATCTACAAGCTACTGACTGACGCGTTTTCCCATGATTCATGCTAATCTTCAAAAAAAGACATGTACCACACGCATATACCCAGGCAGTAAAATAAGCTGTCTACTCTTTGTCATGTCGATCAATACTCTTTCAATCACCAAATGCTCCGAAACAGCCAAAGGAATGTTAACATTGGTTTTAAAGTATATTATTTCTTTTCTGCAAAGAAAAATTTGCCAGCCATAATAAATAGTGTGAAAAGAAAATGTAATAGCAACTTCCAAAAACCACTGTATAAGCCAATGAAATCACTGTTAAAGAGCAATGAAAGGCCTTTAACTTGTGTGCTGATATATTTACTTATAAATTTGCATGTTGTTCCAGTGCCATGGAAGATATCACTAGTGAAGCACTGTCAGTCATTC
Source organism: Stomatorhinus walkeri (assembly GCA_026784285.1). NCBI lineage: Eukaryota > Metazoa > Chordata > Actinopteri > Osteoglossiformes > Mormyridae > Stomatorhinus > Stomatorhinus walkeri. The sequence goes on from JAODUD010000117.1 coordinate 157,051, forward strand.
TCTGTGGTGCTGTTTTGATGCCCAGTTACTGCCCAGTTTTATAGTCAAATATGGCTATATGCAAATGGGATGGAACCTCTCTGGTGGGACAGGAGATTGAGCTGGTGCAGGACGTAGAAAGATACCAACTAGACCTCAATGCACGGCACAGACTCTAGAACCAAACTCCTGGAAAGGCGCTGGACTCTATTACACTTTGGAGATGTAGGTGTCGGTCTACTTATAGCCCCCCCAGTTCGGCACCAATGCATTCAAGTTTACCCCCGTGAATGAAAGGGTAACCTTCCTTCAACTTTGTGTTGGTGGATGGGCTTTAATTGCTGTCTGTGCATATGCACCAAACAAACGTTTCAAGTAGCCAGCCTTTTTAGAAACCTTAGAGGAGGTGTTAGAAGGCGTCCCTTGTGGGGACTTGATAGTTCTGCTGGGGGACTGTAACGGTCATGTGGGTAATGACAGTGAAACAACAAACACCAAGTTCAAGCATAAGAGTGTTATTAAGTGTACCTGGCACCCTCAGAGCCCTCTAGGCCACAGTTCAATGATCGATTTTGTAATCATATAGTTGGATCTGTGTCTGCACTTGGGTGAAGAGTACCTGATGGTGAGTTGGATCCAATGTCGGGGGAAGATGCCAGATAGACCTGGTAGACCCAAACATATAGTGACAGTGTGTTGGGAGTGTCTGGCAGAGGTTCCCGTGCTTGCATCCCAAGGAAGTCAGGAGACATTGAGTCTGAATGAACCATGTTGCGGACTCCACTGCAGAGGCGGCTGTGCAGAGCTGTGGTCAGAAGGTTACTGGTGCTTGTTATGGTGGAGAACACATCACAGGGTTGCGGTCACTGAAGTAGTCAAAAACTTTTTGGTGGTTAAGCTCCAGGGGTGTATGAGATTCTTAATGTCATTGGGTTGTCCTGACAAAACCACCTCTACATCATTGCATGGAGGTTGAGGACAGTACCTTTGGATTGGCAGACTAAAGTGGTGGTCCCAATCCTTAAGAAAGGGGACTAGAGGATGTGTTCCATCTTTAGGGGGATCACACTCCTCAGCCTCCCTGGGAAGGTGTATGCCAGGGTACTGTAGAGGATGGTCGAACCTCAGATCCTGGAGGACAATTCAGATTCCGTCCTGATCACAGAACACTGAACCAGCTCTTCACCCTCCCATGGATTCTGGTGGGTTCATGGGAATTTGCCCAACCAGTCTACTTGCATTTTGTGGATTTGGAAATGTCATATGGTTGTATCCTTCAGGCAGCCAGGATGAGGATCAGCACCTCCTAATCTGATGCCATGGTCCTTGACCGGAAGAGGGTAGATTGCCCTGTACGTTTCTACCCTCACCTATGGTCAGGTCGCAAGCTTTAATTATATCTTTCAGCTGAGGTGGGAATGCCTTGGATTTTCCCTGTGGAGCTGGAGGAGGTAGCTGGTGAGAGGGAGTAGTGGGATTCCCTGCTAAAACTGCTGCCCCCATGACCCCACCCCACGTAAGCGGTGGAAAACGGGTGGATGGATGGATGGATGGAATATCACTGGGAATATACCTGATTTTCAAGGGGTGCCAATGATTGTGACAACATTTAATAATACTTTAGGCTAATAATTTCTTTCAGTAGTTTTACCTCAGTGGAAAGGTAAGATTTTCGGAATAATTTGAGTGCAAGGCCCAGAGAATAAACAGCGAAGACATTTTTCATAGCTTGTATAACTCATATATAGTAAGCATTCCTGTAATGGAGGACCCTGTATGCATTACATATCTATTGAACTCTATGTGACCATTGTCCTAACTATGTGTGTATCTAATACTCTATGTAAGAGAACTATTGACAACCATTGACTTGTAGCATGTGGGTGGCATGGTGGTGCAGTGGTTAGCACTGTTACCTCACACCTCTGGGACCTGGGTTCAAGTTCCCACCTAGGTTCCATGTGTGTGGAGTTTGCATGCTCTCCTTGTGCCGTCGTGGGGTTTCTTCCGGGTACTCCGGTTTCCCTCCAAAGACATGCTGAGGCTGATTGGAGTTGCATAAATTGCCTGTAGGTGTGAATGGTGTGTGAGTGTGCCCTGCGATGGGCTCGCCCCCTGTCCACGGTTGTTCTCTGCCTCGTGCCTGTTGCTTCCGGGTAGGCTCCGGACCCCCCGCGACCCAGTAGGATAAGCGGGTATAGAAAATGGATGGATGGATGGACTAGTAGTGCTGGAAGCAGGGGTGCTGAGGGTGCGTCCACACCTCCTATTATCTGTTTTATTAAAGAAAAACAGCATTATGACATTTTTCTCACAGTGGCTCACAGGAGCCTTCAGGAGTATTTCACCAAAAAGACTATCATTGTTAGCTATTGATAGTTACCGATTGATGCAAAAGAACTTCAGTAAAGTCTATTGATTGTTCCAAGTTTCAGTACCCAGAGCCCAAAAGGTCTTGCCACACCTAGGACCAGAGACGAATTTCCCGTGTGTGTAAACATACTTGGCCAATGAGCCTGATTCTGATCAATAGTCCTATACTTTGTTGACCAGCATCAGGATTGGTGGAGTGAGGGATATGTTTGAGCACCTCCGGAAGCTGAAGTTCAGGTGAGGAGGTCTATAGATGAGGAATTCATCCAGAGGATTGCAAAGCTGTAGTACTGTCGCCATGACATGACATAAAGGAGCAGGAGATTTATGAATGTCGTTTCCGTGGACCTTATGGAAGACGTACACCCCCACCCCCCCTTACTGCCACTGCATGATACATTTTAGGTGTTATAGCTGTCAAGAGTAATGTCGAAGATTTTTCCCGCTGCTCCTTTAACTGAGATGGAGAAGATGAGGTTTGGTGTCTTTCCAGGCAAGATGCAGGGAACCTAAGGTATTAGGGGCTCCGTATAGTGTTGGTGATATTGGAATATCAATAGTGGTTTTGTCCAAGAATGTGAATTTGTAAAGACTTCCTAGTCCTTGAATAGAGTTGCTTCATCATTTGTTTAAACTTCCTCTCACACTTGTCTCTTTTCTAATGAATATGAACCTTTAAAAAAGGGTACATATGTACAGTATATATCCACAGAGACACTTATATATTGTTGTGTGTGAACCAGTTTTTTGTAGTAGAGCCAAGGAGAAAGAAAGCATATCACAGGCACTTTCTATAATTTGTGTTTTGAGAGGTGACGGAATGTCTTACTGAGAGTGAGGGGGGAGGCTGATGTCACAGTTAAAAAATAAAGTGACCTCAAGAGCTGAACAAAACTGGAAAGCAAGTTCTACAGATGTATATCTAGCATAATGGCCTGCAACGGGCCTGCAGCTTGTGATTTATTTTCACGACTTTTAAGACCAGCGCTGTTTTCGGTTAACATCAAAACCTATGCATGATGCTGACATTAAATGCCAATTTCGGTTTCCTCTCTCTTCAAAAACCGAAAAACCTTCATGTTGTCAGGAAAAATGAACAGGACAGGTTACAGCATCGAAGGGTTTGTGTTTGGTATTTCTCGACATTCCTTCAAAGTCCTCGAGATAAATGCTTTTCTATTGCGGTAATGTCTGCAAAATTGTGTTTGCATGACATCTAGCTACTGTAATAAAATGTTAAACATGGCAATGTCATGTAATTTCCATACTAACCTGAAATGAAAATGAATGACAGTATATTCTGCTTCCTTTTTCTCTCAGGACAATCGAGAGTTTTGCTGATATATTTTGGCCCCAACATCAGAGTCCTCAGCTCCCTTCACCTGCTGGGACATTCAGGGATCCCACCCTTTTCTGGGACACCGCTCCTTTATTCCCTCCTTCTCCATGATTTTTTCAGCCCCCTTGGCTCTCCTGACGGCCATGCTCTGCTGTGGTGGAGAGTTTTAAATGTCACTCTTCTCTTGTGGCAAAGACCGCTGTTTCCTCTTCTTGGCACAGACCACTGTTTCCTCTCCTTGGCACAGACCGCTGTTTCGTCTCCTTGGCACAGACCACTGTTTCGTCTCCTTGGCACAGACCACTGTTTCATCTCCTTGGCACAGACCACTGTTTCCTCTCTTTGGCACAGACCGCTGCTTCCTCTTCTTGGCACAGACCACTGTTTCCTCTCCTTGGCACAGACTGCTGCTTCCTCTCCTTAGCAAAGACCACTGTTTCCTCTCCTTGGCACAGACCGCTGCTTCCTCTTCTTGGCACAGATCGCTGCTTCCTCTCCTTGGCACAGATCACTGATTCCTCTCCTTAGCACAGACTGCTGCTTCCTCTCCTTAGCACAGACCACAGTTTCCTCTCCTTAGCACAGACCGCTGCTTCCTCTCCTTAGCACAGACCACTGCTTCCTCTCCTTGGCACAGACCAGTTTCCTCTCCTTGGCACAGACCGCTGCTTCCTCTCCTTGGCACAGACCGCTGCTTCCTCTCCTTAGCACAGACCGCTGCTTCCTCTCCTTGGCACAGACCTCTGCTTCCTCTCCTTAGCACAGACCACTGTTTCCTCTCCTTGGCACAGACTGCTGCTTCCTCTCCTTGGCACAGACCACTGCTTCCTCTCCTTGGCACAGACCGCTGCTTCCTCTCCTTAGCACAGACCGCTGCTTCCTCTCCTTGTTACAGACCGCTGCTTCCTCTCCTTAGCACATGTCCTCTTGTCTTCGCTGTTGATCCACAGCCTGTACAGTAATGGGCAGGGAGCTTATTGCCAGTAGTAAATACTACAGAGAAACTTAAGTTTCAATCTGGGATTTTATTTTGGTCTTTTTAGAGAGGAACTTGTTTTTTAAGTTTGTTCGGCACAGACCACAGTACTTTGACTCTGAGCAAGTTTGAGTAGGATCATACCAGAAACGCCACTCCACTCCAATCTGAAGACATCAAGATAGTTGTACTGTATGCGGTGTTCCACTATTTTTACTTGCAGTATAGTTAAAATGATCCACCATAGCAAGACGCTACTTCAATATTAGTTTAAATACTAGAACTCGTGGCCATAGGTGGGAGTGGGAGAACATTTTAAGCTGGATTTGAGGAAGCACTTCTTTACACAGCATGTAGTTAGAGTATGGAATAGTCTTCCTGTTGGTGTAGCGCAAGCTAAAACCCTGGGTTCCTTTAAATCAGAGCTAGATAAGATTTGAACAACTCTGAGCTATTAGTTGAGTTCTCCCCAAATGAGCTTGATGGGCCGAATGGCCTCCTTATGTTCTTATGACGCTCAGCTTTTACAGTTACCACTGAGTAAACTGGACAGTTCTGTTTTAAGTAGAAAAAGAATCTGCATTTTCAGATTAGTATGTTGTTGATCCTCTGAAGGTCATGCCGGATAAATAATTAAAGCTGCCTCCCTCTCTTCCAGCGACTGGCTAAGAACCGTGACTCCGTCCCCTGCGTCTCTCTGCTAATATCGGCACAGCTGTCCCCAGTGTCCCCCAGCTGTGCGTGGCTTAAAATTATTATTTTTTTTATAGGTAAAGGGAATTAAATGTGGGTTTCGGCGAAAGGTGTCACCTCATTTTTCAGCCATCAGCTTTTGTTTCCGTCTTGTGAGAAATGGAGTGTTGTCTATTCGCCGTTCCATAATCCAAGTTTAAAAAGCCAAAAGTGACTTGTTTCCCAAGGGTTTTAAAGAACAATGCAGTATAGAGGCGATCTCTCAGTTTGCATGTGACACAGGGGTGCATTTAATCTTACTACCAACAGCAAATGAATGGAGATTTTTCCAGAAGAAACGTAGCTTTCGTGTGGGAACGGCCTTAGCAGGTCTCATGCATGATACAGCCATAACAGACTGAACATATTAAACACAGAAAGGCTTCAATCGCCTATGAAGACTGATGAGTGTAAAGGTCAAATGAAATCATCCATCCATTAGCTATGCTACGCGGAGGTAGACTAAGAAAATAAAGTCCAAAGAATCAAAAATCTGTCAATGATACTCTGAGAATCTGAGGCAAATTGTACCAAACAGGCTTGTTTTTGATTAGTTGTCTTGAGACAGTTTACATACCAGAAAGTTACAAGCACAGCCATGTCCAGTAATCTTCTAATAGTGCTTTGATTGTATGATCAAATGCCTGCATGCGTAACAGGGCCCGTTGGCATCATTTTGCCATGTAATTAAGCATTTATTAAAAGAAACAAAATGACAATGATCTTTAGTTCTGTAATACGCCTGCTTATCAGATTTATTTATTTAGCATCAACTCTATTTATGCCTCCTTTGCCAATTTAATTACTTTTTATTAACCTTTCCCCTAAAACCGGAATACATTAGGGAGTAATCTGGTTTTCTGTAGATCATTAATTTTTTTATTCATAATGAGGTTACATAAGATATCTACTCAGCAGTGTGATAAACAGTGCTGTTATTTCTGTGGTTCACTGGAATTAAACAGCTGTTAAAATTAATTACTTTCAGAGACTGTTTCTCATAACACAGTATTAACTGTGTGTAATTACTAAAACAACATAGATTTAACTGCAATCAAATTATGAGGGAAAGCTTTTTTTTCAAAGCTAAAGAAGCAATTCAGATCCATCCGTCTATCCACCTTCCGTGCTGCTTGTTCAGCTCATGGTCAATCGATTAACTTACTTATATCTTAGACTACTGACAGTAAATCATTATTTATGAATTTTGCATGGCTGTGCACATGCTAGAAATGTTTATAAGATAATCCAATAAGGGGTGAGTTCCAGCAAGCAGTAGTGGTTTTCTTAGCGGTTTATAAAAGGAAATTGCAAGCAGGGTCTTGGAGATTCACTAAAACAAGTTAAATATTCAGCACTAAATAAGACTTTGAGGAATGGTACAGGTTGGTGCTTGCCAACTGTTTACAGTCACCTACTGGCACCCTGACCACCTGGCTCTATGCGTATTTCTTAGCTTATGATGTTCTAATGGATGGATGGACAGACTTGCCCCCACAGCCCGGTGCGATTCCCTTTAGTGGAGCCCAAGCCAGTGATAACCTACTGACATTTACACTCTCATGCCTGTGTTTCGGGGATCATAGGGTCTAATACAGCCTGCCTACTGCAATACACATTAAAAGGGACGTAATGACTGTACATCTTTGTGTGCATTCTGACAGCTTCTCTGAAGTCACAGTCCTCACATGTGTGGGATCCTCATGGACTTTGCCGAACGTCCCTCCCAAAGTCATCTGGACATCAGCAGGCTTCTGCCGGCTTATTTGTGTGTCTGTGATTTAACTAGCTTTTCAGCAACGGCGAATTCGGAGTTGTCAGTTTCCGCTGAAAGTCTGTGTACTTGGGGTATAATTGTGACTTCTTTTTTTTTGTTTGATTTAGACCTAAAAACGTTATTTTTTGAGATATTTACGAGATAAAGGATGTTAAGAAAAACCTTATTTATTATCCTACAGTTTTCCAAGACGTGAGATGAGACCTTCAGCCCAGTTTTGAGCTGCTCAAACTTCCTGCTTGGATCCTGAAGCTAAAAGAAGCATGCATGCAATTTTAGTACATTGCAGTAAGGAGTCAGAAAGGCTGTATTATGCATATGTGTCTGTAAACACTACTTAGGTATTTATGCCTTCTTTCCTTAGCTGATGCTGTCGCTCAGTTTAATTTAAATAGCTTGAAACTCTACTCATCTGTACAGAGGCCTATTTCCTGATGCGGTTCCCCACCACTTCTGCTCCTGCAATTAAATTGAACTCGTTTCGATCATTATCCCTTAACCTCAAAGCCGCTTGCCACCCCTTAGCTCAGTGAATGAAGCAAACGTAACATTTTGAATTTAACTAAAGACCATAACCATGCAGTATGTGGTACAGATGACCGAAAGTGGGACAGTGGTCACTCCAGGGCTGATCTAAAGCCCGGAGCGAGAGCCGAAGGGCACGAGGATGACTGACGAGTTTCATCTAGGCTTCCCTCTTTCAGCTCAGGGAGAACCCCGGACTGGGGTCAGAAGCGGAAGGAGGCCAACACTATCAGAGCCAGGCTCACAACGTTTAAAGGGAACCTGCATTGTGGCTGGCGCAGTGTGACGTGCTTCCAGACTGGAAGAGGGCTCCATCAATGGCTGACCCAGTTCCACTTTCACAGCCGGGCCGGATGTGGAGGAGAGCAGGGGGGTGAGAGGGACCTCTCGCTTCGTTCTGAGTATGCAGGAACAGCCATGGGCAGGCCGCAGAGAGGCCTGACATGGGACAGCTCACTCAGCACCACAGAAGACGCCGGCTGGAGCAGGAATGCTTTCATCCATCCGTGATATCATTTCTGTACGGTTCTCCTGGGACTTAATGCTTAATGAGCCACACAGGGCTAGCAGCCTCCATCCTACAGTACAGACATGTATGTTCTTTAAAGGTATAGGCAAAGTTGAAATTGAGGTTTAGTGAGTTCTTTGTGTCCAAAACCACTTGCAAGGTATCCTCTGTCAAAGTTTCATGTCATTTTTCTACCATTGATTATTCTGTTTTTAGCTACATTTTTGATGCCAATTTCTGGGACTTAAAGAAAATTTAGTTTTTGTTAAGTTTTGCCATTTTTTTGTATTACACTATATTAATTAGAAATATATCTCAGCTAAACTGAGTTATTAATTGTTCCCGTACCACATGAAAATGACCATGAATTAATTAAAATATGTACCTCAGGTTATTCAACAAAGACATGGGCTAAAGTGCTCACCATTGAGGTCAGGCCTCGAGCTGCCTGAGATGGGCTACAGGCCCTTGGATTGATGGGCTAAACTGTGGTATCTGTAGAGTAACAGTCCACATGGCTTGTGCACTTGCAATCAATTGCTGTTGCAACTTGCCTTCTATGAACCATGACCACATGACTCGACTCCCAGACTGAAAAGAATAATTCATATTATATTTGACCTAAAAATATAATATTGCATCCAGAAAACCAATTAATCTATTTTAAAAAAATGAATAATTTTTTTGTTCTTAATATCTCATTCTCAGGACTGACCTTTTATCATGTGAATGTATCAACTCCATCACACTAAAAATCCATCACATTCTTTCATTTATTATGGAGACCTTGCCCAGATTTTATCTATGCAACACTAATGTGCAATAGATTCACTTAATTAAAATCAAGACACGAAAGGACATCGACCTGGCTGTTCCAGGTCACGGTGAGTAAATGTGCTTTAAAAACACTTCTCGGGTAGGCCGACACTGTGAGGACAGCTGTGCTTCCAGTTGGAAGACATACATGCTGTAAGTTTCAAAAGAGCCTGCCGATGACTTTACCAGCTGTGTAGGAGTTGGAGATCCTTATCCGTGAATTGGGTCTGGAAAGCACACAGGCCCGGCGCGCTTGGCCTGCTCTTTGAAGGTAGCCTTGTTTTACTTGCCCAGCTTCCCAGGACTGCCCCTGCCCTGACTTCTCAGAGCTTGCTACCCTCTGACAGAATCTGGGCTGCGGCACATTTGGCCTGCCATGTTACTGGCTGTCGGGGGGATGGGGGGGGGGGGGGGCGACAGTTGTCAGGCTACAGTCCTTGATGTGGCCCATGAAGCAGGACCTAGGCTAGGCTAGCTAGGACAGCATGAAGTTTAGCGATGAACAGACCTTGACTTCTTGACTAGTGACCTAAATGGGTGCCGGAAGGTTCCATATTGTTCCCTTGATGTAGAGACGGGAGATCTATCAACTCATCCATAGGAGTCAGAAAGCATCATTGTTTCCATCTATCCATTGTCTATAGCTTGTCCTAAGCAGGGTCATAAGGGTCTATCCCAGAAGCTATGGGCGCAAGCAGGGAATCCAAAATTCCTTGTAATAACTGTGCATGTGTTGTTACAGTAGTACAACAAGACTGAGCGGCTCATTGTGAAGACCTCTCTATGTGGATTATTTCTCCTTGGTTGCTGAACATTTTATGTGTATTACATGATATTAAATAATGCAACATCTGTAACATTCCCAATACCATTTTTGTCATTAATTCACCTACACAGTCACTTCAGCTGAGTTATATGGTTAATGTTCTCTGTACGTTTACTAACAGAAATATGAAAATATAACAGGAATATGAAAATGCAGGTCATTTAATGGTGTCTGTCTTCTGTTAGCGCTATGCTGTCCAGCACTCTTCTGTGACTCAGCCTAGAATAACTGATTGGAAGATGGATGGATGAACCTTCAGCCAAACAGAAAAGCAAAGCATCATTATGCTGATCAGCAGCATATCCGTCCATCCATTGCCTATACTGTGTAATCCATCTGGGGCACAGGGAAGCTGGAGCCAATCCCAGCACCTTAAGGTGAGAGGTGGGGTACACCATGGGCAGGTCACCAGTACACCAAAGGGCCAACAGAGACAAACAGCTACACACACCTAAGGGCAATTTAGAGTAGCCAGTTGACCTAATCTGCCCATCTTTGGACTGTGGGAGGATATTGGAGCAAACCCACACATGCACGGGGAGAACATGCAAACTCCACACGGAAAAGTACTCTGGGCGACCCAGGGATCAAACTCAGGACCTTCTTGCTGGGAGGCAACAGTGCCAACCACTGCACCGCCATGCCACCCCTGTGTGTGTGGGTCTGTGTCTCTGTCTCTGTGTGTCTCTGTGTGTGTGTGTCTGTGTATTTTTAACTAACCTCAGTACCAGTTGTCATGTATTTGGACCTGCAATCACTTTTGACCCTCAGGGTGGTAATATTGTCAAATTAAGCACATGAATGCTGATTATCATCCTTTTACAGATTAAAGGTCCCTCATATCTGCTTCTTTGTAAAATTATGTATTACTTTACTAAAAGAAAGAAAATCAATGTACCTAACCTGGTCATATACTGTACTTCCTTATTGGGAATGATCCTTCATTTGCGATTTGCACAGGTACATCGGAATGCTTCTTTTCGCTTACATCATGTGGCTCTTCATGAAACACACACATATAGGTGAGAACTTGGGGGGGGGGGGGGTCACAGTGCAGCGACAGCCGGCGTGTGGCACCCCTGGAGCTAGGTGTTAAGGGCTTTGCTCAAGGCCCCATGGACATGTGACTGTTTTGCAGAGGCTGGGGTTTCAACCAGCACAAGCTTCCAATCGCAGCCCCTCCCCAGAGTCATTGCACTCACCTCATCAAACAAAACTTTTAAAATAAAAACTAGCAAAAATGATTAATTTAACAGAGTCATTTGCCCTGAATCAAATGATTGAATAAAAAAGGCAAGTTCAAAGACGTAACCATCCCAGAAGAACTTACATCAAACCACTTTCACAAAGACCTCCCTCTGGGCTCTGTTTGAATGACGCAGTTCACTCAGGGTAAACTTTAATTGGCCTTATGGTTATTAAATATTTACAAACTCATGCAATATGCTGAATATTTAAAAGCATTATCCAATTGTAAACGCCGGCATATAAATAATAACAAAGAAATAAAGTGCATTGGGTATTTTACTCCTCGGCCATAACAAGCTTTTATAAGGCCCTGGGGGACTTAAATGTGGATAACACCGCGAAGGACTAACGGCACGTGACTGCAGCTTCGAACAGAATGAACGCGCAGTGTCTGCTGATGCTGCTCAACCTTCGGACTCGTTTCGCGGTGACTGATAACCCTGGATCAGGTCTGGTGGCTGCCCTTCTTTGAGGCTATCCCATCAGACAACTCAACACACATTATTAACAGGATGAAATAATATTTTTCAAGGGAGTTCATCATATGTAAAATATTTAAATGCTCATACAGCTGGTTGCACACTAGGAATTCAGTGTCGCTGCCTCCTAATACGATGAATAGGAACTGTGTGGCTAAGCCAAATGCCTCAGCCTGCCTTACGAATATTACATCCATTATTTACCTGCTTTGTAATCCCCTTTATCCCAGGAGGGATGCAGCACCAGGCTTGAGGACTGCTACACAAGCAGGTGTTTCAATAATCAGCGGCACCTTCGAACCCTTGAGGGTCCTGCTGTCTGCGACTCTCAGGCCAATGGCAGGGGTGAGACTGCTGCTATACAAAACCCCAGGTTCTCTGCAGGCAATGACAGAGGCACATCCAAGGTGTCCTTTGCAGGAAAGCAGACATGCATGCAAAAATAATAGAGATTCATTCATCTAAATTTATCGTAGCGAGAGAATAATCTCTAACAACCCTTACAGTTATGATTCCTCATCATTATTTCATATTTAGGAATAAAACTCTAATGCGGGCATGTTGATCTCTACGTCTATGCTGGTATAAAAATGTAACTGTCTGCATTTAAGGGTCTTGCTGGCATTCATCTGCTCAGATCCACATCATCTTGCATGTTGCCTTCAAGCGTAAAACCAAAAAGCTACACAAATGACACATAAATGTAGAAAATTGTATACCTGCGTGGATGTTAAAGTAACGTGCTGAGAAAGATCTCATAAAATGGCATCTTGTGTAACAATACTGATATATGCATAACCCCGAATTCACCATTCTATTACAAATTTAACTTTGTCATTTTCTATTGTAATTGTATTATTTGATATTACAAACTTCATGAAACAATAAGAAAAGGAAGGTGTCCGTATTGCTTGTATCATTCCTTTTCTTATTTGGTTTGTTTACAATATTTTCAACAGTGTTGCTCTGGCCTTCATTTAACCCCTGGAAGGTTTTACCTCCCGCACTCATCGTCGACTCGACTCAGCTTCTGCCTTCTTATGAATCAATGCAAGCTCCTCCAGCTATAACAAATGAGAAGGTGGTAAATCGCCCCTAAGCCCTGTTAGATTAAATTGGACCTTTTTCCATACATGGTGGGACTACACAATGTAAACAATGTCCTGGGCTAAACCTAACTATTGAAATAGCGTTTGTTTATTATTCTGTGAAACTCCTTGTGGTTTAATCAATTCTTTTTGAGGTATAGGGCCACTCCATTAACCCGTGTAGGAAAGCATGTTGTCTGTGTGGTTGAATCAAAATAATGAGGGCTTAGGATGTGCCTTCCGGCTTTATGAAAGACAACAGTTTGCTTTTGGAGAATGCCAAAACTGTGTTACTCTTACTAATCTAAACAATGTGATGCAAGTTATCTGTATCTCTTCAAGTAGAACGGGTCAATCAGGCCTTCAGTCAAACTGATTTAGCCATTCTGGCAAAACTCCTTCGATGAGATTGTTTTCTAACTAGTTATGGAACCATATGAAACTAAGTAATTTAAGTGTTCCAGTGTGTATAGTATGTAATAGTATAGAATGATTTTTCCATTCAAAAACCTGAAAGTTCCTTGAAAACTATCTTCTTGCCTTTCCCAAGAGCTCTCTATAACTGATGTCATCTTTTGTTCCCTGATTTATTGTTCAGCTCAACTTATCACTTTCATAGATCTGGCTGTGACCTTAGATGACGGTGCCTTTGTCCAGGACAAACCATTGTTGCAGAAATAAAATGCTTCACAGTGGGCCCTATGGCTTTCGCAGCGTCCTGCGAGATAATTTGCCTTATTCTACATATCACGGTACAGACCCTTGTCCTTTCTGCTCCGATCTGATTCAGCTTCCCGCGCAACTCCAACAGTTAGTCCCGATCAGAGCTGCACACAAATCCAACCTAATTAAACGTGCCAGAGGGTGGCTCGAAAGACGTCATCAGTAGACTCCCCGAAGCACAATCTGGCCGTCTTGGCTCCGTCGCCTATCAGAGGATGTCACTCTTGGCCACGCCTCATCTCATCAGGTCTTCGATGGAACAAGCTATAGGGTATGTAATTCTGTATTTGCAAGGCTTGTCATGAAAATATGCATTTTTCTGTATCTGCATGTGCTAACCCATCCCATCTGCCTATGTTTTGAGCAGCATTAGTACTGCTGTTTCCCAGTGCTGATGCAGTAACTGCTCCTTCAGGCCTAAGGATTTTCTGCAAGAAGTAGAGACGGAATCAAAAACAAACAAAAAAATAAGAAATAAATAAATCAACAATTAACAAGTGTTCTCTTAACTTGAGTAAAAAAAGATAAACTAAAACAGTTGCCCAGAAAAATATGTCTCTTTCCCGTAGGATTTACAGAGTAATCACTTAAATTAAAAAAGACCAGTCCTGCATAGCAACCCAATATCAGAGAGCCACCACAGTTACAACAAAAACAGCTGTCTGGCCATATCTGCCACAGACAGCGAACATACCTGCCCTGTCTGTCCCTGTCTTCCTAACCTGTCGATATAAGTACGGTCGGCTACCTTACATGACAAGCACGACATGGTAAATCTATCACGGCGGTTAATGACGCCGCTGGTCTGCTGTGGAGGTCCCTCGCTTTTCCGTCCGAGAACGCATGCGCTCTACCATGTACTGAACAGCTGTAGCAGCACTCTGCGCTATTTGTTGGTGAGCGCTGAAGCTGTTATATCTCATTTAATGGTTTGTCTACTGCCGTGATTAACAGCATCCACTAACAACGTCTGCCAAACACATTCAGGACTGGAAATAATGAGCTTTTCTATTTTTTTCTGATTTTGCTCTTTGAATAAAAAAGAATGGGTACGCCTGAGTTACACATGATGAAAAGAAAATTGGTTTATAAAGACGGAGCTCGCTAAATGCACAAGGCGATGGAAGGGGAACATACGAAAGAATATTTCCAAAATACATTAAATATTTTACGTCATTTGCATTTTTATCCTGAGGTGTTTTACAACACCATCTGGTACTGCTCCAGTGCAGTTGCCATCAAAACGGCCATTTCCAAACACCTTATCGTTTTTTTGTACAGATACTAAGTCCTCGGTGTGACTTTTATATGAACGTTTGAGTAGATGCATCATTATCATATTCTCCAAAAATAAAAGTAGACAATTAAATAGTGTTTTCACTTAAAACACACACACGATTCGCTCTAATTACCATTAGGCAGGCAGCCTACATTCAGCAAACAAACGGAAACCCTTTGAAAGAGAACTGGTGCATCAAAAGTCAGTGCTGGCGCTCTCTCCTTCTCAGGGCTGAGACTCGTCACTCTCGTCACCGCTTTCCAGATGTCCTTGTCACTGAAACAGAGTCGCAGTTCACCTCGTGCAACCCAAAACCCAGACGCTCCCCGGTTTTAATTAAACATTTCGTGGGCAGACGGACATCCCGCTCGCCGCCGAGGCTGTTCGTGTCCGTCAAACTGTCCCGCAACATCATTATTACGTTTCCCCCCAAATTTTAAGCCATTTAATTTATTATTCTCGGTTTAAAACATTGCATTACCTCATATTCCTGTCAGGTCTCCCAGCGCAGCGTATAATGGAAAATTCCTGCGCTTTGCCAGGGGAAGTGTGTTTGACTGAAGCTCTGATTAAAGAAGATAAAGGAACTTCTAATGTGTTTAAGGCGGTAATGCTGGGGTGGAGAGAGGGAACAGATCATGATGGGGGCCGAAATGGTACATGGTGCGAACGGCAGTTGAACACCATGTTACACTTGTAGCTAGCATATGCCTCCGCATTCACTGGAAAATAAAATGTGACTCTGTTAGACTCAAAGTGAAGTGTACTGTAGGCCTACAAAATTAAAAGTCCCCGAATGTATGCAATATAAATGGGTTTAGCCAAGTTCACTTATATGTACTGCATCATTCAATTTTTTTTCTGAAGAGATCAGTTTTGCTAAAAGTGAAGGATAAAAGACAGATATGGGGACAATAATGGCCTTGGTGGCGGACTGCTTAAATTCCACATTCTGTTTTTAATTTGTAGTGCCGAACTGGCGACACGCCGTTTACTGTGACACGGAGAATTGCACTTGTCTGTTAATGTTGGCGAGGGGAGCCGTCTGCATACGCCCACGTATTCGGGAGGACACGTCCAGTTTCATTAAAGACGCTCCAAAGCAGAACTACTGCATTATTTCCCCCGCGGTCCAAATTCCATCAGCGACACAAAGGCAAGGTGCTCTGCCCCACCCCACAGCCAACCCTGGAGGGGGGGGGGGGTTGTAATTCACAAACAAATTTATGGAGGGAGGTTCTAACCTGTAATTTTTCTACCTGGATACGTGCCTGTACTGCGCAAGAGTATTTGTCGAGCAGGGGGAGGGGGAATCGATCATGGCCATAGGTGGAAATTAGCGGGAGAACACTATAAACTGGATTTAAGGAAGCACTTCTTTACACAGCGTGTAGTCAGAGTATGGAATAGTCTTCCTGATAACGTAGTGC
>JAODUD010000117.1:173248-193122 GCA_026784285.1 Stomatorhinus walkeri
GTATGGAATAGTCTTCCTGATAACGTAGTGCAAGCAGAATCCTTGGGTTCCTTTAAATCAGAGCTAGATAAGATTTTGACAACTCTGAGCTATTAAGTTCTCCCCAAGCGAGCTTGACGGGCCGAATGGCCTCCTCTCGTTTGTATAGTTCTTATGTTCTTATGTGGTCCAGCTTAAATTGTGTTTTGGTAAAACTGTGTACCTGTGTATCATACATCCACAGTCCTGTGCATTGTCATACTTGATACAGTATGTCCCGTGACATATACTGCTCTATACTCCTCAATACGTATTTAATTCGGAAAATATCTGTTGGCTCAGACCTTTCCTGCATTTTGGGATTAACACTCATCACTGGAATTAACATGTCATCAATATGTTTGTTCTTATGAAAATATTTATAGTGAGAATATCCAGATTCATTGTGACTCTGAGCAAGATAACTAGTTAGAAGATGGATTTATGGCTGAACAAACTGAGGGATTGAATAATTTATGCATATACACAAAGCAATTTCACTGAAGCCTGGAATACATTGAAATCTCAGAAATCTGTAAATTCACATGTAATCCATAAATAAGCATTGCACATGTCATTGAGTGTCGAGGTTTTTTTCCCTACTAGAAGTTTCTCTTTGCCACTGTCACCTCTGGCTTGCTCTCTGGGGGCTTTGGGTGGAGACAGTGTAAAGCGCTTTCGGAGAATGTAACACTGTGAAATGCGCTATATAAATCAAACTGAATTCACCTTCATAACTTCATAATCAAGTTGTGTACGAAGTAACCAAAAAACTATTCAGAGTATTACACATGCAATAACCGAATGATCAACATATGAAAAATGCACACAAACAAACCATGAACAATAAACGAAACAGTTTCTACTATTCAAAGGTAACATGGGTGTACGAGACATAGCCCTGACCCTACTGTTCCATATATACAGATAAAATACGATAAATATGTAAAAACCCGGTAAATGCATAGTGAAAGGACAGTAGCGCCTCAGTGGGCCTTGACCTGCTTCCTGGCAGGGCTGCTTTCAGTCATCGGCTCTTTGTACAGTAATTATTTGATTGGTCAGGTTATCTTGCTGTTGCTGGAGGTGCACGACTGCTACTCCAGCATTGTTTAGCATCAAAGAGAATTTCTGCTTTTATCCCGTTCCAGGTGATAATCTAGCGGAGCTCTGATAGCAGCAGCCGCCCGCAGATCTGAATCCCGTCTAATTACTGTCCTGCTAATATTCAGGTAAAAATGTGCTGCAAAACTTAACGCTTTAAACCCAAATCTATGCTTTACTTCAGTTAGTTTTACGGGTATATATTCCAGCATATATTTTTTATTTTGCAGAAAAACAAACACTTTATCTCATTATTTTCCAAGATTTTTGTTATTACATACAGAGGATTTAATAAGCAATGAAATCTGATGTCTTAAGTACTTTTGTATGATTTTAATCTGTGTACATTTGTTACTTCTAGATATTATAAAATTAGATTCTGATTATTATTTTTGATTAGAAAATAAACTAGCCTTACACTTTTAATTTATTGTACAATATTACTATGATAACAGAATTTTCTAGTATAGTTGGTTTTTCTTCTACCAAAAAAAGAACAATAAATTCAGAAAATACAGTAGCAAATAAAAAGAAGGCAACTGACTCACTTTACCTTGAGTCACTTTCTGAAAAATGCACAAAAATGACCTTGAAGGACTATATCTACTAATATCTACTTGCCAGTCATTGAAAATGGATTACAATGTTGACACTAATAGTAAACAAATTTCACATGGTTTTACTTCTAGATAATATTGCAAACTCTGTAGACTGACAGTTACATTCCAGAAATAACCCATCTGAGCAGGTTTATTTTCTCCAGAGCTGCTCTGAGGACAAGCAAGCCATCATGTGCAACAGTGCTGGTTTAACCCATTAGACGACATCAGTGGCTGCCTAGGACGCCATCTTCTGAGGGGGCGCCTACTTAGCATGGCAATGAGGACCCCCCAAGCTCAGGGCTGGGCGAGACACACCCCACCGCCCCCAAACAAAGGGCTGGATAAGACACTTGTCTAAGATAAGGGTTGATTGAAACATTCCCTTGCTGAAAGCAATTTAGAATCACTACCTCCTGAATGGCATGGTCCTGGATTGTGGGAAATGTACTTTAAAGCACTGCAAGCAGGATTTGACTCTTTTGAGTTGCTTTGCAGCCCTGCATATGTGACAATAATCGGTAAAGCCTAAAACTGCATGATCTGTAAAACTCAAAGATAAAAAAAAATAATAATAATCATAAAATTAAATTGATATGGGATACAGATATATTTAACACACATTATATGCATTGTGAAATGGCTGAAATGATCAAGTATATGACATATTTCCATGGCCAAATAAGATTAAATTATTAATGCATTATACATTGGCAGTTACTATATGCAACAAAAGAGAGGAATCGGAATCTCGCTTATCTTGTATACATATTGTATAGTCATGCATGAAGGCTATATATTAAGTTACCATGAAAAACTGAATTATGTGACCACTAAAAATACAGAGTTTCCTCGAGAGAGGAAAAACCTGCTTTTAAGGAGTTTCAGCCCCTTTGCAAATGGATTTGAGTGTTCAGGCCCCAAACGGCTGCATTATCCCAACTTGCCAAATCCAAAAAATGCCATGAACAACTGGCAGAGAGGAAGTGAAGTGGAGCCAAATTGATTATACAGTGTTTCTGTGCCAACTGGATTGCAGCACTGCAGTTTTTGGTTCTTCATTTTAATTATATGGCAAAATACATCAATGATCCAGGAAAGTATAAAACCTTGTAATAAAAGCATCGGCGTAAAGTGAATGATATTCCTCTAAAGTGATATGCCTCAGATCAAATGCAGGTTGACAGCATAACAGCTGCAATATAACTTCAGGAAAGGGACTTCTGGAATGTCAGCCCACCCCCTTTTTTACCCAGAATACCTCTGTCCACGGATATTCACCGACTGAGGTTGTCTGAGGTGCATGGCAATCAGGTCAGTCCTGCACACTAACCAAAGCAGACTGCTGTAGCTGTTTTTGGGGACATAATTATTTCTGGGAGAAGTTGGTCAGGACCCCAATTGAGCACTGCCCAATCACCCTAGGTCTGGGGGAAGGTCTTTAAACTTATGCAGCTTTGAGAAGTTACCTCCATCTTCACCACAAAACAGCGACATGGTACAGCTCAATCTAGGCCTTTACATATTTAGCCTTAAAGCAGAGATCGGCAGTAACTTCACATCTTTTTTCTAATGATATATGCTATTAGCAATCCCTGCCGTGACACAGCTGACTTTTATGGCTGCTTTTTTCTTCACCAAATCCACCGTTGTACCGCACACTGTCCAGCCTTAAGGTTCAAGGTTTCCTTTAGTTTTCGTATGTGCACAATGCAAAAAAATTCCAATTTTCCTGCTTCTGCCACAACATAATGCCAAATGTATATAACACAATAAATACACAGGCTTAGGATAAATAACAATAAATGACAAGTGGAAAAAAACACCATGGTATATACTCAACAAGTAGCATTTACATGTGGAAAATTTACATGTGCTTTGGTAGTGTAACTGGGGTAAATCTGCTTCGTCTCCTCGCACTTTTAAAAATCACCTTCAGCACTGGAAAAAATACAACTGAGTGCAATGCCTGTTTAGTTATATGGCCTTTAGTTATAAACTGAATCACTTCTGTTCAATAGTTTTAAATACACCACATGTCAAAGGCCTGTGCTATCTGTTTGCACATAATTTATTTTATATTTATATTTTTAATTTCCGCAATGTTCTTTGTCAGATGCTCTGTTTGTGTACTGTGCACTCCGGTTTGTACTGTCAGTGCACTTTGTTTTGTTTCTCACTAAATGTTTGTTTGCACTATATGTTTCTCACTGCTGCATACACCAGAATCGTATCTTAGGCAGCTTAGGTGAGCTACATTCAGGAATTTCACCTCAAGGGAACAGATTTGTGGGGAGTTTCAAAAGTTTTACAGGACAAATACGAATAATCAGCAAATTCTTGACATCCTGTGTTATTATAAATTTACCTCCAGGCGTCTGGCCAGGATGCCCATGAAAGAGCAGCAGATAAGGAGCATGAGATATGGGGAAATAAAGCTATTTTCAGGCATAATGGGTTTTGTGCTTGAGTTATATTTTTTACTATTATGAAGTATTATACTGTATCATGACTTGAGCTGCTTGTGTGAGGAATGAAGTTTTCTGTCCTCTCTCAGTATATAACCTATTTGTCTTGATC
The DNA here is from genome assembly GCA_026784285.1 of Stomatorhinus walkeri. NCBI lineage: Eukaryota > Metazoa > Chordata > Actinopteri > Osteoglossiformes > Mormyridae > Stomatorhinus > Stomatorhinus walkeri. The sequence goes on from JAODUD010000117.1 coordinate 177,550, forward strand.
TTATCAATAACGTTGGACCATATGGGAGGTCTGGAAATTTCCCCCCAGAAATGTTGCAGTAAATTATAAATGTGGCGCATCCCCAAGTAATAATCAAGACCGATATCAGCACACACATTCAAACACTCCTGGCACCTCCAGGATTAGAAACGTGAAGAAGCACCAGGCGACCGTGAACCATGTTAGCTAGACGTGTCAGTGGCGGAGAAAGAGATGCACATGCCACAAGTGTGTGGGCGTCGTGGGCAGAAATGCACGGCCTCCTCAGCTGCCAAGTACTGGCCAAGCTTCTGGAAGGCAAATCTGGATGCAACCCGCTATACAAAACTCATCCATCAATCCATCTTTCCATTTTAGATTAAACACAAACCCACTTATCCTTACACCATGGATGTGAGCCCAAGATGTCTCCCAAACCCACAAATATTCGCATTCACAGAATGACATTTCCCAAACAGGTATGACGGAATGGGGGTATGACTTTTGGAGTATTTGAAAATGCTATGCGTGTTTCCATATCCTTAAAATCTTGTGTCCACATGTCCAGGAAATATATCACAAGTTGCCAGTGCAGTCAGCTGGCTTTAATTTTATATTAATACTCAGTGTCTGAATAATACAGTTAAAGGCTTGACATGGAGAAGCTCCGGCCTGTAATATTAAGTTCTGCACTTATATGTTGTTGTTGTGCAGACAGGGCCAGGTCTGATCTTGCAGCCTGAAGCTGTAGCAAATAAAACAGTTCTCCTATTGCCATGCTATTGAACAGCTCCAGAGCACAACCTAAGTTGATCATTTTATTAGCATTTAAATGGTGGCGTTGATCGGCATAGCAGTAATGAGTCATGAGATGTTACTGACTGTATCTCTCAATCGCCACTGTCCTTTTCATGGAATGGTATCCCATCCAGGATGTACCCCACCCTTGCGACCTGTGCTGCTCAGGGTAGGCTATAACCCACCCCCCCACCCCATTCCCGACCAAGACAAGAGAGGAATAGATGGATGTATTTCATAGTGTTATATGAGCTGTAACTAGTTTGAAATTTAACTTATATAGGCGAATTGAATCGTCATCCTTCTTAGTACTCTGAAATCAGTGACTGGTCATTGGTAACCTGAGAACATTGTGGCGCAGGATCCACAGAAAGAGAAGAGTTTTATCCTGTAGTCCATGCTGCTGTTTACTTTAGAGTGGCTTCTGTGTTTAGATCAAAAATCCAAGGTTGTAATGTTCATCTGACAAGAAATGGAACAGGAAGTTGATGACAAGCTCTTTACTTGTTTATGCTACACAGCCGTAATGGTTTTTAAAAAGGGAATCCAATTGCTGAGTCATTTTGAATGAACATTCAATATCTGCTAGCTGATAAAGCTGAAATCTTTTGCAGGCACATCTCCTTTTACAAACATCTATTTTAAGGTACCTCACAGTATGCTATTTGAGTGGGGTGGTTCAAAATGGCGAAATGTGTTTATAATTTGAGAATATTGTAAAATATGTAAAAGCTATACATATACACAGTTAACGTTAGACGTATAGTGCGCTTTAAGTGTTTAAATAATACGTTTTATCTACTTTTATAAATTTTGGTTAGTTATAGCCTAGTTGTTTAAAGCCACTGGTGACATCATGAATACTGTTTTGTCCATCAAGGTAATCACGCTACCTTCAGCCGTCTGTTTTATCCTGTTCGTTTATGACCCATAAAATAAATAATCTACCCCCAGTCTTTGAATCGTTCATTTTGATTACTATGTAGATATTTATTTTACCACATATATGCTACTGTGTTTCTAACGTGACTTGAACCCTATTTATAGTTCATTTCTTTTTTCGTTATCCTGAGGATATGACTTTAACTTCATCTGTCATCGACACCGCTCGTTTTGCCCAAAGCATTGCTGAACTGTTAATATGTGTTGCGCATTTTAAACTGGGAGTATCTTAAACTATAATTTTAAATCGATATCTTGTTTGACACCCATAACACGCAGTTAATTCACTATTTTATATATGATTTCAAATTTTTGGACAACCGGGCCAATAAATGTAATTTTACGTTTTTAGTTCAAACTGATTTGGGGTTAAATGGCTATATAGTCCGTCTTATAAAGCTATAGATGATTTAAAGCAAAGGTATCAGAAACAAAAACGAGGCAGAAGTTGTAGAATCAAATAGTGCCTAACTAAATAATTAACTTGGACAATAGCAAGGCATCCACTCCACGCTCGTGAGTCAGTCGTCGGCATGGGTGATGATACCATGGCTGGCAGTGCCAGCAAAATATGTAGAGCGTAAAGTCTGGATCCTCAAGCGTTCCCTGCCGTTGCTTGTGCTGTCCCCATACATCATGCGGTATGTTATCTGTACGGATGCCCCCCTCCTCCGCCCCTCTCTCTCTTTCTCTCCCTAATTCGGCGCTGACTTTTTCTGAGTTTTACTCCGACCCATTCATTTGGAAAACCTCTCATGTGAGTGAAGAAACATTAACTGCAGACACCGGGACATGGACAAAACCAACAAGCAGTGCACAGACACTTAATTTTTTGGCTTGAGTTCCTGGAAAGTGTTTTTTCCCATAGACAGTACTTTTGTCTTCGTTAGCACGTTGTCAGGTTAAAAAATTCGCTTAGGGTGGTCGCGTTGGAGAGTCTCAGACAATGCGTCTCAATCACATCTGCAGTTTTCTGCATCATTTGTGTTTTCTGGCTGCTATTGTAACTTCAGGTAGAGACGATACGCTTTGGATTAATCATTTAATTTATTACCGTATATTATGTCTAACGATCGCACATACAACGAATGTAGTATTCAGTATTCAATAGCTTACCTAAAGAGTTAACTGTGTATTTATCGTTGACGTAGCGGCTTTACAAAGTTACTTTTATTAGTGTTCACCGGGAGCAAAGTCACCTGCGTTTTACCAAGAGATTTTTCGTTTCTCAATAAGGAAAACGGCAAAGTAGAGATAATTTTTCAGGAACTTTGTTCCAGTATGCTTTCGATGAACGTTTTTTATTATATATATTTAAATATTTATTTTTTTTGATCTATCGATACAGGTCTACAAATCTCCCCGGATTCTGAGACGGAGATCATTTTCCCGGAGTTTTTTCCTGACACTGGTCCTCCGGGTGCAGACAGAGCCGTCAGCCGTGACGGGGATGCCGGTGCGGGGAGCAGCTCTCGGGAGGTTCGCTCCCTCTCTCGCTGGGACGAATACGACCCTCCGGAGCTGCACCGCACGGATCCTCCGAGACCGCAAGTTCAGGCTCCGCCGGAACTGAGGCTCAGGATCTCGGCTTTTGGCAAGGACCTGCGTCTCATCCTGAAGAGGGACACTCGCTTTCTGTCCCAGAAGTTCATGGTGGAGGAGAGAGCGAAAACACGAAAGGCACCTATGCGGGACACAGAGGCTGCCAGCGCTGAGACAAGCTGCTATTACAGTGGGATCGTGCTCAATTACACGGGATCCAGCGTCTCATTCAGCACCTGCGCCGGACTGGTAAATACCATCTGCATTTATACACAGCCCTAGTCCTATATATAACTTTCAATATATGTCAAAATATAGTCCCATGAGTCAGGAACACGCTCACCGTGATTTAGGTCATAAGAATGGGTTACACTCGTAATTTTTATATCTATGACTAAGCAATCATTTACACTTCGTAATCGTATTCTTCATACTATTTAATTACTTAAGACACGCCGTCGTGATTATCTTAGCTTTGATTTTGCTTGATGAGTCCACGTGTGTAGTTATTTGCAAATAATACTAATTAGGATTAAGAAAATAGCGAAATCGGAGCATTATCTGACGCAATGGACCGTCTACACTACTGGAGCATGAAGCTTGACACGAATGGCTGAGCTAGTGCCTTCTGCCCACCAGGCTGCGGTCTTTACACGTTACACACCGCTTTCAGCGCCCTGTAGTAACCAGCGTAAAATTACGTGCCGTACACATTGTTTTCTACGTAGTTCCGAAACACGAATCACCCGTTAAACCTTAACGTGTAACTTTTTGTTGGACACATGCTAGTTTTTAAAGTACGCAAAAGGAAATTCTGAAAAGAAAGCAAGGTGTAGAAGTTAAGGATGTGTCAAGGAGATCCCGCAAGCTGTTGCTTACAAGTCAAACTTCATAAACGTCACACTTTGCAGACCCCTAAGCATTTCTCTCTTTCTTGCAATAATCTTTTCTTGCAAAGAATACTTTGGGATGTAACTAAAAGAACGTGAAATCCGTCAGAGTAGTAAATCCCCTCCGTCCAACATTATTTTACTCTTTACTGTTTACAATTTACACTGTTTACAACGTGCTTGTTTAAACAGCATAAATATCATGCTGGTTGATGCTATAACTGTGGATTTTCGGGGCTTGCATTCTTTCGGTCCAGTCCATAGCCTAGTTGACAAGGTAAATATGAAATAAATCTTCATTGCTGCCAGTCACAAAATCTGGCCTTGATATTGGTTTGTTTTGATGGGCTGTGGTTAAAGCTACAGGTTTGATTCTAGGGTCCAGGGTTGATTGGATCCTAACCAGCGAAACTATTATGAATCGCTACATGGTGACGGTGACTGTAAATTGATTGTAAGAAAAAAAATTCTGGGGCTTTGTTAAAAACATTTAGGGTTTAATCTTCATGAGCCACCCCCCAGATGCTGTCCAATAGAAGTTCATCCTCTACAACCTATGAATAAAGCCTGAGCCACTGTTTAACATGATAATTTATTTTGGACTATGGGTGACATTATTATGATGTTTCCCTTGTAATGACTCTCCTGTCTGAGGCAGAAATCCTCAGAAAGTATGAGCGATTTTTTTGTCTGTGCTTATCAAGGACAGCCACGAATACGCCCTCGATGCTTGACAGTTGTACATGAACTTGCAGGATCTGTCTTGCATTCGCTTTTGGTGTGTGTGGGTCATCTCCATTGCTGGAGATTCAAGCCAGGACACATTTCTGCACCCAGGTGCGTCTCACGAAGCTTGTGGAACAGGTCTGAGGAAAGCCGGCGTCTGTGCCTCTGCCACGCCGCTCATTCTTGAGGTTCTGGACCACGTGTAAAGAGACGACATAGACCTCCCAGGAGGTCACGATATACAGTCATTAGTGACCTCCTGAGGTTTTCCCTGGTGAACTTCTGTGGTTTTCATGGCTTGGACGACTTCCCAAGAGTTTGGCCTGGAATCGCTGACTTCCTCTTATTAACTCAAAGCATCACCTCTTAGGAGGAAAAAAAACTGGAATGTAGAAAGTGTGCCTTTGTTCATTTTCACCATGTGCATGAAACACAACTGCAGTTAAGGTGACAGCACATTTAGCTGTTTGCATTTACCGAGGCAATAAACTAGAGGTGGCTCTACATACAGACGCCCAGGTCACAATGGTCCATGTTGGTAAATGTTTTTCACTCTATGTATTCAACACATTACATGATTATAAAATTATTATAAAATTGGCTTTGTGTTAATAATTTTGCACAAATGTACGCTAATGTAAATGTTCTCAACATGTTTAATGTAGGCTAGGCTAGGCTATGTTTTTTATTAGCTTAGGTGTACTGTATTAAAATGCATTTTCCCTTACAATATTTTCGCCTTACGATAGGTTTATCGGAAAGTTCATTGTAAACTGGGGGGAGGCTGTATTGGAATTTCTTACTTTTTTGTGAGCTTAATAACTTAGTGCCCTTAATTTCAAATATATCAGATTCAAATAAAATGGAAGGAAATGAAAAACAAAGGTTTCTGTCCTTTTAAGGACGCTTAAACATTCATAGTTTCTCAAAAATACATGAAAAGTCATTCTTAGTATCGGCCCTGGAACAGCCAAGTTACTCCAGCAAGAAGAAGTGGCAGCCAAATCTCACACATATTCATAACATCTCCCTGGAGAATTCCCACCACGGCCTGGGACAGAAACGGGGTGGTCATGGTGACAGACAAACACTGGCAGCTCTGTAATGATTTCCCACACTTTGGTCATGTAACTGAAATCATACATTGAAACCGAGAGGGAAGAAACAGAGAGCACAAATTGTCACAGATTTTCAGAGTTTCGGCGGAAAAGTCGTTTCACGGCTCCACGACTCTCTGACAGGCACTACAATCGTGAGCCCCATGGGGAAGAGCGTGAGACTCTGTGGGAATGAACGAGATGGAGTCAAGGTTGCAGTGGACGCATGCAAAATGGAAAGCAAAGCTGAATGTGTCCCATCTGAGGTCAGCTGAATGTCTCCGGAAAAGGCACTCAGTAGCTGAGCAAATGAATGAATGACTGAATGTGGTGAGCACCAATTAATGAGATGAAGATGAAAAGGTCCACTTCTCAAAATGCATATGTAGGCAGAACCAGGGCAATTTGAGTCCGAAGGCCATGGCATTAATCCCAGTGGTACTTGCTCTGTAGACGGCCTGCTTTGCGGCACTTGAGAAAAGCACTTTGCCTTAATTCCTCCAGGAAGAAATATTTTGAAAGAGTAAGAGGCTTTGAACATGGACGAGTAAAAAATAATGAGTTATAACACTGGTAATGACACCTAGGATACTGAACGTGAAATGTGAAATGGAGAGTGTCAGCTAAAACAAAATCAAAACAACTTGTTATTTAGGAACTTGAATGTTTCTGTTGACACACTTGTATGTGTGCACAGTTGAATGTTTGGATGTGTATATATTGAGACATGCATTACATACATTTATTTATTAGACACTTTTATAAAAGTGATGTAAAGTTGAGTAGACAGGGTCTGCCAGTCCCTGGAGTGATTAGGGACCAAGGGCCCAATTATGAAATCACTTTGCTGATCCTGAGATTTAAAGCAGCAGCCTTTTGATCCCAGCCACAGAGTCCTGAGTGACATACCACCCTGTTTCTATAGGTCGATAGGCTGTGGAATTGAATTCTGATTGCAGCTGAAGCTAAACACTTCTCTTTTTGGCTTGGTTATAAAATTCAGACCTGACTGCACAGGTGCAGAAACACGACCTTTGACAAAAACTGGGGTTTCTTATGTTGATGAACTGACCCAAACTGGGTGTGGGTGATTTTTCACAGTTCATATATATTGTAGATTTTATTAAGTGCTTTAAAAAATTCTGCCATTGGCAGTTAGCGACAGATATACAATGTATCTGAGCTGGATTTATTAATAACAAACTCAGATTTGTTATTAATACAAAAAGTGTACAATAGTGACAGTAACATTAATGTATATGGCCGTTTATTACATATTTTTAAATTTGTTCTTTCAAATGCCACCACACTGAAACACTCAGAGGTAAGACAGCAAATTAAGATCCTGCTAACATTCTTGAGCCTAAAACAATATAAAGCTTCATTATAAACTAGCCAACCAACATTCGTCTCCCTGTAGTGGTTGAGTACTGTCTGCAGGGTGGCCCAGGCATCCATCTGTGTCAGAATTTGATCGTTTTGCCTAAATGCAGATGTTAATCCAGCCTTCTTTAATCAAATGAGTGATCAGCTTGTTTGGTCTGCTTAAGTCACAGGAACTAATTTGACATGAACCAAGTAAGCTTTCCTGGCTGGGCCTGCTGCGTGATGTCGCCCTGGCAGCGCACGCTCTGAAATTCTGGCTACCCCCTGGGGGGGGCACTTACGGCTTACTCGAAGTGCTCTGTCCTTGCGGCCCGCGGATGATGAGCATGAGGTGCCTCAGCCCTGGGAAGCGCCAATATAGGCCGGCAAAGCTGGGGGGGGGGATGCGCCAGGCTCGAGCAGCCCACCGCACGAGGCTTATTATTTGGACGAATTGACCTGTGATGTAACTTTCTGGATGGTGGAAATCTCCAGGGTCGCGGACGGCCCCCTGCCTCCGTCTGAGGCTCTGTGGAGATCACGCCACAGTTAATTCAACTTCTGGAAATGCCCCTGACGGCCCTGGTGGAAAAAATAAAAAATAAATGTTTAGCTGGATGGCTTGCCTGGAGATGCCATCTTTGATGTGGAAACCGCTAATGAATTTAACTTTAGAAATTTGACTCAAGGGCCAATCTGTGGTTTACTCACAAAACTTTCTAAATACTAACAGATTTCCCTTTCATTTAATTTTAGTACAATCATCCAAAAAAAAGAAAATGATGTAATATATATTAAAAGATTTTTTCTTTGTTTTCTGTCATGCTGTCAGTTGATCTGGTAATGGTATCCTAGAGTATAATTAATGAATCTGGTTTTTATCCTGATGCCAGGCTGATTTGAATCTTTGCCCTGAGCAAGGGGTTTATTTTTCAATGGAATTAAGGCAGGTTTATAAAATTACTGTTGTTTAAGTACAGGATTCTTCATAGTCATTCTGAGATAACCGCTAGGATGCAGACTGTGATGCCTCCAGGCTAAATTAAAACTCTGTCCTGTTACAGCATTATAAATAAACTACAGCATTTTTAAAAATTACATCATACAATAGCAGATAGTAGATAGAACTAGTGCCGCCTTTAGTTTCAAATGGAAAATGAGTGATTTGGTTGGCTGAAAAATAAATCGCATGTGTTTGTCATTGGTCCTTAGCTTTCGAACAAGCCAATAGCCAGATTTTTACATTTAGGAAACTCAGACTAACTTTCCTGTGTTACTGGCGGTTTCTGTGTTCTTGTCCAGATGGCAAAGAAAAGTGCACTGGAAAGCTTAGTTTATATGATGACTTTTGGTTTGTAAGGTAATCTGGATTTATGAGCGACCGTATAGGAAAGTTTTTGATACTGGGGGGGGGGAACACAACTTAATAATTATTGGGGGGATGAATGAAACCAAATTAAATATTGGGGATATGTGCCCTGCTCATGAGTATAGTGTATGTAAATTATTTTTGCCGAGGATTCTGGGATGAGAACAAAGTGAGTGTGAGGTAATCAGCATGAATCAAGGTCTCCATGGCATCCCTTTGTGTATTTTTTATCCCTGAAATAGAAACAGATTTTGCACCCTGAAGCACCTATAGAGCTTGAGACACTTAGCGTAGATATTTTATATATTTATTTGTCTAGCAGTTAACCTGCACATTCTCTTATCGTCTCCGCAACAAATTGAGTCTGGACTGCCTTATCACCCTCAGCAATGCAGTTTAGTTTAGATCACTGCGTGATGGAATTGGAGGCCCCTGTGATGACCCAGTCCATCACGGGATAGGCCCCGGCTATAGAAAACATACTGTAACTAGATAAGCAAGTAGGAATCATTGTGGGTTTAGGCTTTGTAAAGGTTTAATTTAAGATATGCATAACAATATCAAGGGTGGAAAGTAAACATCAATATATACCTCAGTATTTACTATACTATCCAGAAATGAAGACACAAACTTATATGACACAGAGCTGATGAAAAAATGTTATGTTATTATGTTATTAACAGTTCAGAGAGTTTTTGGGGACTCAGTAGATAGGTTTTATTCATTAAGGTAAAGATGGTGCAGAGGTGATGATTGAGCTAAAGTAATGACACTGGCTGATTCTGTAATGTAGACCCATCATTGAATGCTGAGCTTAATTCATCTTGTATACTCTTGTGCAAATAAATTGAAGCAAGTTCAACAAATCAACATTTCAATATATAATATGACCTCATCTGTCTTTTGGTAGCATTTGGGGGCCATTTGGCATAGAATCCAGCAGTTTTGTGCAGTCTTCGATGATCTTGGAGGTCCCAGTGCTATACTTAAATTAATGCCTGAATAAGCTTAGATTTTGTACTGCAGTCCATTCCACAAAGGTACTGCTTGTAGATTGACCACAGATTCTCTGTATACCTTGATTGTCTTCTTGTTGATTCAGTTCCTGTCCATTTTTGACATATGGCTCAGGGGTAGATACTGAAAGACGCCTGACCCATCAGGAAATGTGATGATGAGGAAATTTCCTACACATGATGACGTGACTCCAACCCATTGAAAAAGTGACTAATGGTCCTGGGAAACGTTATCTCATTTCACTGTGTACTGTACCATGTATATTGTTGAAATGACAATAAAGTAACCTTGAACCTTGAAGGCATATTGTTGACTTTCTCGGATGAAACTGAAAATCTAATTGTAAAAAAGTTACTGAATTAATTATTAATTATTGAATTAATTTGCACAAGGATGTAGACCTCAATCAATTCCCTTGCATGTATATAATCTTGCATAACTTTACTGGTGAAGAGCTGAATCGCAGTTAGATTAGTGTATTCTTGTCTTTTTTTCCTCTCACAGATGGGGCTAATTCAGCTCAGTAAGGACCTTTTATTTATCGAGCCCCTGAATGATACTGTTGCCGTCACGGGACACCCACACCGTGCTTACAGAAGAAAGCGCTCCGCAGAGGATACGCCAACTGGGGGAAACGCTGACAGCCACTGTGAATTACTCCCTGGTAACTTTCATTCATTGGACATATGTTATGAACCCTTTGATATATCATATCTTATTATAGGGCCCACAAAAATTACTTCATTGCATTGTTGGGCCAAGTAAAGGAAAGTCTGGCACTACAGCCTCAACTTTTATAGATTGATAAATCTTTGATGCTTTCCGAGTCGTTTCAGGTAATGTCCGTGCACACGTATTTGAATTTTTCCTAATTATATTTTTAATCGGACTCCCAGGTCTGACATAAATTTTGCATGCATAGGTCCAGAATAAGCAGGGATCCGAGACCCTTTTCCATTTTTATATTTGTGATTATTTTATGATGATATGCCTGTAATATTTTGCTAAATGGTAGACTTCCCCTTAAATACTGTGTTTTACTGTGATTTTTGAAGAAAGACATAGGTGTGTATAATATAAATGACCAGTCAGCCCAGATGAACGGTTAGGAATTAATACCTCCATACACCAGACCCTTGATGGATTTTAATACTGCTTTGAAGATTACCCAGAATGCACATGTGCCTACTTGCTATAGCACATTGACTAGAAACACTTCTACAATGCATTGGCTTCCTGAATCACATTATATTTCTTTAAGCCCTTTGTGTTTATATTCACAAGTGATTATCACCCTGTTTTTGCTCTCAAGCTTTTAATCCCATTAATCTACTGTCTACCAATCATCTGTCTGCAATTATACCTAAACCTATGGATGCTTTAAATTCCATCCTGCACTGTGCCCTGATGCCTTGAGTATTTGCAAACATACCTCCCTGGCAGTTTTATTTGGTTAGTCTCCTGCCTTTCCTGACAGAGATGGTGCGGCGAGCCCATCTGTCTGCGAGTGATTAAGCCGAAACACAAAAGGCGGCTGCCCAGGTGCCCGCTGCAGCTTACACGCACTTCCCCGCTCATTATGTTTCATTAATCTCCTGCCCAGCCCAACAGAGGTGCGCCGGAGAGGTCCTGTCTGAAGGCGATTAAGTCTAAATGCAGTTGTGCTTTAAATCCTTGGCCCGTTTTGTGCCCAGTTGCCAGCTACGCTGCGGATATATACCCTCCCTGGATGCTCGTTTGATTCATGGGCCACCCTGCTCATGCCTTTGGGAATGTAACTTTTTTTTTCCAAACCGGGGCAACGTGAAGCGTTTATGTGCCGGAAAGCTGAAAAAAAGGGTAATGCACTTTCACACCTAATTTAATGTCTGTGAAGTGATGGATGGTGATGTGCGTGTCTTAACTCTTTGGCAAAACCTGCTCCCCGCCAAAAGATCACAAACACCCCTCCCCCATATGGGCCAGTTAGAGATTAGAAAAGGATGACAGCCTGTCAGAGGTAAGTTGATGAAGTCTGGACTGGCATTCCTGTCTAGCTGTGGTTGTGGGCTTGAAGGTTTTCATTGAGACGTCTTTCCTAGCTGTTTTTGATTAATACTCTGCCTGAGAGCTCAGCCACATTACCCGTCGCCTCTCCTGCTTCCTCATCCACGTTGAGTGGCCTTTTCCCTGAGCCTCAGTTAGAAAAGATGAGCCGCATCGAGTGTGATCTCCATTCCACAGAGAAGCTGAAATTTAAAAGCCAAAGAGCGACAGAGGGCAGGAGATCGAAGAGGTACTCGCACAAGGTGCTCCATGAATACAACGTGGAGACGCTGGTGGTGGCGGACCCTGCCATGGTCAGCTATCACGGCATGGAGGCGGCGAGGCGTTTCATCCTCACCGTCATGAACATGGTGCGTATTCCCATGTAGCACATTATAAAGGTATCTTTAATCACCTTTCCTTCCACTCTCAGAGCCTAATATGGATCCAGTTAATGGGATAGCAGAAAATGTAATAAACATCTAATGTGCTAATGTTCAGTGCTGTTGTCATCTGGGATCAATTTTCTCCTGGTTTGCCAGTTTATGCCGTTTTAATCTAGATTAGTGTACCTCCTAAGAATGAAAGTTGAAGATAATGTACCAATAGCATTATTAATCATAAACTACATTCTTTCCAGATAATTTTGATTCCTGCTGCTGGACCTGTTGAGTTTTACCTGAATGTTTCTAATATAAAAGCATAAAATTAGCACCTTCCTCACAGACATTTAACATTGCTTCTGTTGCTCCTGTAAGCTTATTGTTCCCAGACCTGTGCCTCTCCCCCTTGGAATGTCTCCGTGCCAACGCTGACGAACCTTTCCTATTCGTGCAGACTCACTGTTCTCTGTTCCACGACTCTGCCCTCCTTCCCATCCAATCACTTCTTGCCACGTCACTCTCCACTTGACAATTTAAAACCGGTGCTGCCCTGAAACTCAGCCAGCCATTCGCTATGCCTGCTGCCACTCATGTTACTTATTTCATGCTTGCCATCCTGTCCTCTGCTCTTAGTGATCTATACCTTCCACTCGTGACCAGATAGACCATATCTTTTCATTCTTCTAATGAAAGGAACTATAAATGACAATTTGTTATTAATTATCTATCTGTATGTCTGTCTGTCTGTTCTAAGTGACAGAAAAAGTTAAGCACCCAGACAGAGTGGTGGAAATGAAATGAATCTGCACATGGGGAAAGGTCATGTGACTGTATTGCAATGGTTATAATATCAGATCAAACAGACAGTATGGACACACTGCTGGTCCCTTGTCAGTAGGGTGTGGCACCCCCTCCCCCCAGCCTGGATACATGCGGCGATATGGTGCATAAGGGAGTCATGCAGCCGTCCTCTCCTGTGGCAAGTCACCCCACAGCTGTTGTAACTGGCCCCCAAGATCCTGCAGATTGGCATTGGGTCTGACTTGTCATCTGCGCTGATCTCACACATTGATTGGGGAAAGATGGGGGGACCTGGCTGGCTACGGGGGGACCTCAACGTGACAGAAGCAGTCCATAGGTACACATGCCATGTGTGGACGGGTGTTGTCTTGTTGAAAGACTGACCCAGGGTACTGTACTAGGAGGGGTAAGACATGTGGATGCAGGATGTCACCGATGTAGCACTGTGCCGTCAGGGTCCCCCAAATTACTACCAGTGATGACCTGAAGTCATACCCTATGGCTCCCCACACCATGATGACTGGAGTAACACTGGTGTATCTCTCCACAACGTTGGCAGGGACTGTGAACCTGTACTCCGGCTGATGCCAGTCATCAGGGTGAGTTGTAAAGAGTGTAATATCTGCATCTGGATGGCAAGCACAGATGTCATGGGGTTCTGTGATGCTTGAGACACAATATGTCGACCCTCCTTTGGTGTGGTCTGTCACGGGTGACCGGAACCTTCACGACGTGTGTGGTGTCCATTGGTTGCACATGCAGGGCAATTGCGCGATACGACCACCTGGCCTCATGCAAACCTACAGTGTGACCCATATTAAACTCTGTCAAGTGCTGGTAATGCTGTCTAATGCGTCTATGCATCGAAATCGTACCATTACTTCTGGGTGCTTAACTTTTTTTGTCACTGAATGTATTTTAATTATTCGAGCTGAATATGCAAGATGCAATTAATTCACAAGGTTAATCAGAAACTCTCTAGTGATTTAAAGTGCGCTTGCACACCCAGCATAACCTCATCATTTTTGTTACCTAGGTTTTCAGCCTGTTTCAACACAAAAGCCTTGGCATCCAGATGAACATCCGTGTGACCAAACTAGTGCTGCTCCGGGAAACCCCAGTAAGGGAACATTTTCTTAATACATACATTGTTTGGAATGAGTCTCCCATGCGAAATCAAAACACGCAGCAGAACTGGCCATAATTCTGAATTAATTATACCCCTGTCAGAGATGACACTAATTACATTGCAAATAAATAACGAAGATGGATGCGTCTGCGATTAAGTGTTCTTCCTGCTAAACTGTAGTGAAGGACAAATGCTCTATTGGGATTAAAAAAGAGAGGAAGCACTTCTCATTCTAGCATTTTATTATTTTTCACAGCAGTGCTGCCTGATGATGTGGAACGTGCTTTTAGACATGGTATTTATTTCATTCCTGGTGTCCATCAGTTTCCAACTTTCCAACATTCTCATAAATTCCAACATCTGCTTACGCCGCATTCAAAATTACCTGTTGAATGATGCTATTATCGCAATTTCTTAGTACCCCGGCAAATTTCTGCAGACTTTGTTGGAAGACATTGAGAGGGGCTGTGTTTTGGCCGGTGTGTGGCTCCCTGGGATTGCATGCTGTGTGTGTGTGTGTGTATGTGTGATCTGAAGGTTGTTAGTTCGGATCCCAGAATTGACCGGGGTGTTTTACTGCTGGGTCCTTGAGCACGGCCTTTCACGCCTACTTGCTCCAGGAACTGGTGGACCGCATTTTCCTAAAAAGTGAATGAAGCTTTAGATAACAGCACATGCTAAATAAATTAAAACATATTGCATGTAATCGATTGACTTGAAGATCGACGGCTGACATCACACCCAAACTGTGTTTGTGAAAAGAATCTCATTGTTTTTCTTTGTCCTGAAGATGTGTTTTTGGGCCGATAGTCCGTTTTGTCAGATTGCTTTTCGCTCTTTTTGCTCCAAGTTTGGCTTGATGTAGGAGTGAGAGGCTTTGGGGGTTTGGGGGGACATGCACAGAACAACAAGACGGTCATTGGAGCAACAAAGAGCACATTTAGGCTGCATTAATAATATTCAGACGGTGGTTTTTAATGCCTGTTACATTTCACTAGGATAAAAAAAGCCTTAGACAACATTGCAAAGGACGTGAACCTATCAAAATGTTGCCATTCGCTTTGATTCAGACCCAACAGCTGTCTGAGACCTCCTAACTGTACAGGGATGGCTGCTGGTTCAAATCCTAGCTGGCTGATTCCGTCCTTATGTCCTTCAGCAGGATCTCTAGGCCTTTGCAGCTCCAGGGACCATATGAACCTGCTTTCTCAAAAACATCGATCTTACTTTGGATAAAAGCGTCTGCTAAATAAATAAAATTACTGCTTTTATCCTCAGGCTAAAGCTTTACCTCTTTTACTGTTTCCAGAGCTAAAATTCCTGGCCCCCTACTTTGGAATAACAAGCACTGAAAAGCAGTACTATGGATCATGTACTGTAACTCATTATTTAATCAAGAGGATAATTTGATAACTTACTTTTGATTTTTCTTTTAAACCTGTGAAGTAACCCTATTTCAATGGCAGGATGTCCATCAACCTGTTAGTCACTAAAATAGTATTTAATGTGT
>JAODUD010000117.1:211849-223389 GCA_026784285.1 Stomatorhinus walkeri
GGTTCACCACTGTTCCATGTTTTTGCCATTTGTGGATAATGGCTCTCACTGTGGTTCGCTGGAGTCCCAAAGCTTTATAAATGGCTTTATAACCTTTACCAGACAGATAGATCTCAGTTACTTTTGTTCTCAATTGTTCCTGAATTTCTTTGGATCTTGGCATGATGTCTAGCTTTTGACGTGCTTTTGGTCTAATTCTTTGTGTCAGGCAGCTCCTATTTAAGTGATTTCCCGATTGAAACAGGTGTGGCAAAAATCAGGCCTGGGGGTGGTTACAGAAATTGAACTCAGGTGTGATAAACCACAGTTAAGTTATTTTTTAACAATCACTTTTTCACACAGGGCCATGAAGATTTGGAGTTTTTTTTCTCCCTTAATATCGTAAACCTTCATTTAAAAACTGCATTTTGTGTTCAATTATGTTATCTTTGACTAATAGTTAATGGTTTTTGATGATCAGAAACATTTTGTGTGACAAACATGCAAAAGAATAAGAAATCAGGCAAATAGTTTTTCACACCACTGTACATAAATATCACTTATTATTATCTTATAACTTATCACTGACCATGGTTCTTCAAATGGTATGAAAACGATACTGTCTGGAGCCAACAAAACAACATAGATGCAGTGGATACTGCAAACCCTTATTCGCAAGATTTCTAACCTTCTTCAGGAGCAGCTGCACTGGTAACCCCTAAAATGTGGGTAGTATCTGTAAGGCTTGTCATAGATTTTCAATTTCTGCCTAAACAAAACCCAACTAAATGCTAACATTTGTTTTTATCAGCAAAGACTAAACACTTCATACTTTTTAAACTTTTTTTTAGCAATGTGGTGAATATATCAATTGGAAATAATCTCCCAGTGCCACGGACTGTAAAGTTATAATGTTTTCTCAGTTTTGTATACAGTTTTTCGTGTTAGACGTTTGGAGGGACAGCAAAATATTACTAAACTACTTTGCTAACATACAAACTTTAAGTCTTTACCTCTGTATTGGACTTTATTCCCTTCGCTTTCTTTCCTTGCACCAGATGGCTTTGATCGTTTTATTATCAATTGACCGCTTGGCTGCCATTATGTATGAACAACCACACAGAGAGCAGTGCATGCTGAACTGCGCCATTGTGCCCCTCCTGCTGTGACTGATTACCGTCACGGGGCTGCATGCATGGCACCCTTTGTCAGGGTGATCTGTTTGTAGTTTGCAGCATTTGCTTGTTTGAAAGTGGACCATCGACATAGATTGTAACTAACCGCAATTAATAATAAGGCAAACGGCACTCATCTGGCGCATTAAGTGAATGAATTAAAAAAAATATTTCCCTCTGGCGCCCCCTGGAGGTTGTGGCACTATAGGAAACTTCCTCGTTTGCTTATGCCTATAAACATCCCTGGCAGGGGGCATGCAAGGTGCAAGCCAGTCCTTGTGGATCCAGGGTTGTGTGTGGTTCAGTTGATTTGGATAATGGACCTACGATTCGAAGGTTACTAGTTCTAGTTCCAGCGTCAACCAGGTGATTTCATTGGCCCCATCAGCGACTCCACAAGTCATGCATTGGGCCCTTGGGCAAGGCCCTTAGACAGTCGTCTCATGCAATGAAAGGGATATTTATGTAGAGGGGAGGAGCCTAGAGGAGTCGTGCACATGGCTGAGCTCGGCGATCTTTAGAAGCCATTAAATCGCGCAGATACAATGAAGCACTGTTGTTCTTCAACCATGACCCATGATTCATCGCCACCGTCTGCTACACACAACAGAGCAGAGTCCCCTTTCTTGATGGAAGCTCCTTAAAATGGATCCGATGGATAAAAGGAGAGAGATACCGCTGAAAATATGGATGTTCTCACTCTGTCCTGGCATGCGAAATAATGGTCTGTGTCAAACCTGCCCCCTGTTTGCCATCTTGCATTATTAGCTGCACCTTAAGAAAGGTTTCCTGTTCCGTTACAAAGGTTTCTGTACCAAGAAACATCTGATTGATAGATTAGTGCCACCATGAATGACACATGTTAATGAAGAAAATGACGTATAAAGACATGATGTTTTTTTTTTTGTGAGAATCACCCGGGGTCAGCGCCGTAGCAAATTCTGGGGGACATTTGGATCAAAACCACCAAAAACTTATTTACAAATAGTTTTTTTTTCTCTATCAAGACATTTTGCCACGTACACAGGCGAGTCTCACCATGGGCACAGTTGACCTTGTACAGGCAAGTTCACGATCCCTGGGAATCATGCTTGGAAGCATCCTTCTTGGGGAGGTTGTAATAGACCACACATGAACACTTTTTTCCTGCCAGAGCTGTGGTTCAGCAGTTGTCTCCAATCCTGGCCCTAGAATGAAATATTATATGCATGGTTTTCAGCACTTAAAAAGCTTGCACATTCATTAGCCCTCTGGTCAAGGATTAGAAATCCCAGAACGAGGCTTTGTTTCCCAGCTGCAATTGAAAAAAAAACACTATTGTTTAGACTGTGGCATGTACAGAAATTTTTTTAACTGTAATTGGGCTTCATAGCTAGGAGCCCAGGCACTTAATCTTGGTTATTTTTTAGACTACAACAAACAAGATCTCTGGTTATCGTATAATTAAGCAGACTGTAAGCGTTCTGCGAACCAACAGGAAGTTGTTGGTTGGGATTTATATACTAAGATACTTATAACACACAGGGCTGATTTTTGAGAATGTATCACAAAATGTGTTCTTTTATACTGCTGCAGTCAGAATCTTTGCTGGTACATTTTTTTATTACGATTTACATATATCACAATCTGGGCCTTCAGAAATCAAAGTGAGAAAATAAATAGATTGTTTTTTTTCTGTGCACATAAATGACAGGAACTGTTCAAAGTATCCAAAAGGCTGTTGTGGAAATGTTTCTAATGCATAATTAGGAAGAAACCTCTGTTTGTAAGGTGAACCACTTGCCTGGCTGTGAAACATTGGAGAGAAAATGCGCGACGACATTGATGGTGATGTTAATGATGTTTGGCACAGCCAATAAACGTGGCAGGAGATTTGAAGGAATCCTGACTTTATGCACCTACGTTCATGTATGTAGCTTGAGCAGTTTTCAGATGGGATGCACATGATTAGACTTATTTATGTCAGCAGAATATCATCTCTAGCTAATAGCAAATGCATCTGCTGGTGTTTCCAGAGTGAGAAGAATCTGATGTACAAACAAGCAGATGCATTAACCTGACTGATTATCATGTTTCGATATAATTTTGCCAAATTGCTTATAGAACTCATGGTTCTCAGAAACCTCTTGCTGTAATGCTGCATAGTGTTTTATTAGATGTTAAACATAAAGTGAGACATCTGGCTCTTTAAGCTCAATTAACTCAAAATTACATTACTGGAATAAATGCCAAAATAACAGGGAATTCAAATAAACAAACCGACAAACCCCAGGCCCCTCCAGCTCGTCTTCCTCACAATTCTGCTTGATTTTTATATCAGTTGGAGTCTTCATAGCTGAGCTCAAACCATAATGGTAATAAGACTGGGATACGACCCGACCCCGATGGCAGGGTTTCTCAGTCAGTGTGCAGCCTCTAAGTCAGCCATGGAACTGTGACAGGGAAACACGGTTTGGAATGCAATGGTATGGACGTGAACCCAGCTGCTGCCTGGGACAATTTCATCGTCTGTTGTTAAGGAGTAATACTTAATAGCACACATCAGCCTATCACATCAGAGAAGCAACCACAGTTCCAACCAATCATTTGGTAGTATTTTAAGAACAGTGATCCCACCTCCACTCCATGTATGGGGTTTGTATGATCTCCCTTCTAGGTCGTCTGCCTTCTTTGCCAGGTCCAATCATGTCGTTAGGCTAATTTGTGCGTGTAGTATATGATTGTGGTTTTATGCTTGTATGTGCCCTGCAATGGCCTGAGTAAAGCTTCAGTTCCCCCCTCAAACGTGACCGAAATAAGCTGTCAGGAGATGATAGATGATGAACTGCGCCCGTAGCTTCTGGGATAGGGTTCGGATCCTTCATCAAAATCACGAGTAGCAGTAATGGTACTTTATCAAGGAAATGTGCTGAGTTCATTTAGACCTGATAAAGAGTTCAAAGTCAGGATAAATGTTATCAGACAAGGCAGATGTTCAGCATTATAGCTTGGTAAAAATCGAAATGAGTTCCAAACAGTTTTGACTTTTAAAATATGACTCATTTGTAAGTCAGGGACACGCCTTGACCTCCAGTACTCTGAAAAGCAGCTCTATCTGCTCTCATTTTCTTCTGCAGTGTTGCATCAGGGTCCTCTAAGTCACCTTTGAATCTTTCCTATTCAGAGTATAACCAGCAAGCTAGTGCTAAGGACCTGGCTGGGGGTACGTTGGTTTCGTTGATCTACGCCCTTGTCTGAAACCGGTTTTTAGAACTCACTGAGGATAATGTTTCTGCCAGATTAGCTGTGCAGCTGAACACGTTCATTTGGTTGCGTGCCGATCCACGGTGGAAGGGTAGGTGTTGTCCTTGAACTGACCTTGTCCAAAGCTTGCACTTTCTCTTCATTTGAACATTCTTGTATCCATACCGTCCTATAGTATGATTTACAAGCCAGGCAAACATGCTGCGGCTGCACACATTTAGTCTCATGTGTCCTTGTAACCTGAATGACATACTTGTAAGTATCAGAGCACAGAGTAACTGACTCTGACACAATACATTACGCAACATGTCCTAATAGCCACAGTAGATGAGGTCATTTGTGTTTTAATTGTACCCAAGATCAAGTCCATTCTCATGCATTTGATAAAACTTGTACAAAATTATTAAATGTTAGTGGAAATATTGAAGACAATGAACAGTGCTAGGCTAGAAAATTATTAGAAAAATCTGAGGCAATATTATTATTGTGTTATTTTATTAAAACCAAATGTAAACCTCGAAAAAATGTCCTGTTTGGAGTTTCGTGTTTCCGGATGATTCTAAGAAATCCTGCTATGCAATGGAATCTGCTGACAGCCCGTGCGTAAAGCTGCTACGCTAACTGCGTGCGAAACGCCTTTTCTGTGGGGGGCCGGTGCACTATTCTGACGTCCAGTATGGATGCTGACCTGGTACCTTGGCCTGATGTTTCGGGTGTGTTAATTGTGAAACTCAGCGCTGTGTGACAATATTATATACAGCAGCCGTACTTCATGTTTGTCTGTATACAGTAACAAGATGCTGTTATCTGAAAGGCGCATCCAGTTGGACTAAATACTGCGGGATGATTGGAATAAATTTAATTATCCCCCTCTATGTAATTGTAATGAATGTAATGTATCATTTGGAGTTTTGGCTCTTACTTCACCTCAGTACAGTTTTCCACCGTCAGACATGTCGACTGTGTCATCAAGGGAAAAAAAATGTAGGAAGGAAACTTTTGCACTGGGCCGGAACTGTGGCTGTAATTTGTCAAAATGTACTCGTTCTGGAAAATTGCTTTGACATAAGACAGGGGTCATCAGTCCATGTCTCTCGATTGGAAAACCCGGTGGATCCTACGCGATCAGTGGGGTAGGGTAACATCCAGGCCGGGGGCGGATGTGAGGCAACATTAATAAGCTCTGAGCTGTTGTGCCACCCCTGTAAGGGATCGGTAAATCAAAGTGCATTTGTTCTTAAGGGGCCATCAAATCAGGGTGCCAGGAACAATATCATGTGACATGATTTTAGTGACATATGAATGGAATTGTTTTTCCCAACAAACAGTATGAGAAAAGGACAGTGAATGATATATGATATATGGTGAATGCTGAAGATACAGTAAGCTCAATAATGGACAGAGGTATCATAGTTCTCATTAAAGTACAAACTGATGAGGCTAATTTTAATTAGCTGTGTTAGTGCGGAATATAAATCGTAGTTTTAGCTGAATTAGGTGTCATTTTTTATTTTTTTGCCCAAATGAGCCTCAGAAGGTATCAGAAATACCTCAGAGTCATACTACTGAAATAACAAAACCAGGCATTTTTTTGCTGTTCTTCCAACCACATCCAGCTTGGATCAAAACTAACGAAATGGGACAAATTTCACTCACATGAGACCCGTTCGGCCATGGAAGACAGTGATTAGATCAGACTGACGCACAGGGATTTTCGCTGCTGGATTCTGTTTGTAGCCTGGCCTTGATGCTCTGACTGGACATATGAGTTGAGGGCGTACGACTGCCTGACAGTAGAATTCGTACTCTGTTTTTATTTGTGGTTTGCCGGGATACTCCTGATTTGTCGCTCTTCATTTCGCCTGGCTTGTGTCTTTATGCTAACGCCGCTAATCCGGGAGGACGTTTTCTTTCTTTGGGCCAAATGCCACATCTCGCCGTCGCTTCCGAGAGCAGCATGGGCGTGAGCCACGACAACGACCACCCATCCTGCACCGATGGTCTGCACATCATGTCAGGCGAGTGGATCAAAGGGCAGAACCTGCATGACGTCTCCTGGTCCCGCTGCAGCCGGGAAGACGTGGAGAAGTTTTTGAGGTAACGTTTGTCCCGTTTGTCCCTTTTATAATGAGTCTGAGTGTTCAAAACGGCCAATGATTGGTTACAGTTAAGAGACTACGTATCTATTAGTTCTATTAATTAATATACTTTCTAGATTACTTAAGGATTAAAAGTAGATAAATGTAGCTCTAGATAAGTAGTGATTTGTCTCCATTTTTCTTTACTTATTGGTTCATTAGCATCATAATTACAAGTATCTAATAGTTAGATAATGATTATGTACCCTATGAAGTAATAGGTAACTACATTTGAAGTTAACAATGAGCTCACCTACTTGGTGCTACATTCTCACTAATATGGTTTTAAATATGATTTAGTTTGTGGTTAATTAATACATTATTGTTAATTGAAAGCATAAAGTCTATTATTTATGACCTCAAATGTAAAGCATAACCAAAAACTTTAATGATAAACCTGGTAAATTTTTTTAATGATTAAAAAATGTTTTGCCTTAATAAAAAAATATATACATCAATAGGAATATATGTGAAGAAATGGCTAAGAAAGAAATGTTTCTGTTTATGGTTCTGTTTTGTGGAGTAGATGGTGTTTTTGGATATGGGGGTGAGTCTATGCTTTGGTCTTTATTTTCTCCTCAGGTCTAAATCCAGTAGCTGTCTCCTGCAGACAGACCCCCTGAGCCTGAATTCAGTGATCTTGCCGTCCAGGCTCCCAGGAATGCCCTACACAGCCGATGAGCAGTGTCAGATCCTCTTTGGGCCAGTGGCGTCCCACTGCCAAAAGATGCAGGTGGGTGAAGGAGCAGTTTTGGATCAGGCGGTGTTCTAGACAGGGACGTGGACTCAGAACCTGATGGTCTGTGCTTCTTGGAAGGGCACTTATATGGGATTCTTAACCTGAGCTGCACCTGTAAGAACACTGTGACTATAAATGGGGGAAGCTGCTATTTACAGTGTAGAGAAATATCTTTGCATTTCCAGAAAATGAAGGAGGGATATACAATACAAAGGACACTGTATCCGTCATAGGGCAGTGACAGCACATTCCAGTCTGGAGGTAGTAAAAACCTGCAGGAATCCCCATTTGTGGAGACCACAGAAGGTGCAGTTTGGGGAAAATGGAATTATTACAATGAATTTACTTTTCTGCAGCTGAAAAGCTTGAATTATTCGCTCATCTAAAACAATAAGCACATTATTCTTAAAGATAATTGAATAATAGACCTTCATTTTTGGGAAAGATCCTTCCAAATCATTGCAATGTATAGGCTTGGTACAGTTTTAGTTGAATTGGATTTTGCTGAGAATTTATGCAGTCAGCATCCCAGTTGGGGATAGTTAAATGCTATATTGGATTGAAAAAGATAATTCACTCTAAACCTTGAAATAATCCAAGCTTGCCAATACACCCCTGAATCACAGCTGGTTTTGCCTAAACACCCATTGCTGATTTGTGCCTTTTAGGTTGCATTGTGTGTGGTTTGGCCCACAAGAAAGGCATCTTCATTAAAGCCTGACTGGAATACGTACAGAACCAGAAAACACAGGAAGCTGGTAGAGATCTGGTAGATCCCCATTTCAGGGAGGGAGAGGATCCTGTCTAAGAAAAGCAGAAATCCTGAAATGACCATTTAGAAAGACTCACCTAAATCACCACAGGAGGCGTATAATGCCACAGCCTGTCTTTCCTATACCTTATCATCCAGGAGTTGAAGATTTTTCCAAGAATAGCTGAAAGTAACAGCTCCGATATCATTTAACGTAGATGTCTGTTGGCTGGCAATGTCAAAACTGTAATCTGATTTCCTAAATGGCTGGAATTATTTACTGGGTCACATTAGCGCCAGGGTGTCTGTGCATTTTTGTGCATGTCAGATTTTACGTGCATCTCCTTGAATGGAATTAAATGGAAGATGCCTATCTGTAAATTTATATGGTATAAACAGGAATGTCTCACCTCGCAAGCTGCACAGGCGATAATTCAGTGAAGAAACACGTCCTGACTGAGTATTTAAACTCCAGCACAGACTCAGTCCCTTAAACACGTCTTCCTGCACCCCCACAGCGACGTGGACGCTCTGCAACGGCAGGGCTGTTTCCTGGGCCGCTGAACCTCGTAAAAGCAGGCAGTTAATTATATTTGCTTATCAGGTGCCGTGGCAACCTGCTATGTTTTCCCCACAAACAGTCTTAATTTTATTGTCGGACGTCCTGCAAGGTGTTCATAAAACAATGACGGCAGAAAATACCTATGGTGTTTGGCATACCCCGAGGGAACGGCATGGGCATCAAGACGCCCACTGTGCTTTATGAGTTCTCTGTTTGATGGACGACATTCCCCAGATGATGTTTTAAACGTTGAAAAAAAAGCAAGCTAAGATAATAATAAGATCGCCCACCCCCTCCAGCAGAATTCCAGGGACCGATCCACACGTAGGGGGCCCCAGTAATCAATCACACGTACAGGGCCCCAGGGTAACTGGGCCCGATTTATCAGCCGGCTCTAAAGATGGTTCTGTTTCAGATGCAGTTGTACAATGTCGAATCTGGTACTGTAATTCCGTCACACTGGGTTGCATCACACATGCTCTGCTTTGCCGTCTGAAAGGTGCCTTTGAACTTCCAACGTACCACGACTATCTGACGGTCTGTGTCTTTTTTCCCCCCGATGTTTATCCTTTCTGCACAAAGTAACAGTGCAACACGTAGGTTACGGCACTTAGAAAGGCAGCCGGCTCATCTGTAGCTCGTTAGTGGCCGGTGTTGATGCTGAAGCTTAGCTTATCACAGCACAGAATGGCAGCTGTTCTCAGTCATGTCTGGGTCATGGCTATCTAGGAAAATCAAGACAAGACTTCAGAATGAGTAAAAACTGACATAATCTGCAGGCAAAATAATGTTATAAACTATTTCACATGCAGAATTACACATTTGCTGCTATCCTGTTTTTTTACAGATTGATTTCTATTGTATTCATTTTTATAAGTATTTATCTTGTGGAACTGCTGAACTTCTGATGGTGGAAACTTTGCTTTCCAGTTACAACTTCAATAAAAACCTTCTACTGCAGCTTTTCTTATTTTAAACACTCACCCCTCTCGTGCTGCCCTAATATAATTATTATTATATTATTATATATTATTATATTATTGCTTCACTCTCTGCTAAAGGCACAATTGAACAAATGGTCTGTGTATTACATTTTAATTGGTATTTATAACGGAATAATACATTTCTAAATGGAATAATTAAAAATTGTATATACAGGTAGTTTGGAGTACATAAAACATAAGATTTAGAGCAATTTTAAAAGTACATTTATAGTAAAAGATGGGAGAGAAAAAATAAAGCATTAAATGAAATTTGAGTCGGAGCTCTGCAGTCAGGGACGTGTAAATGCCATGATTACAAAACCGCGTGTTCAGGAGAGCGAAATGTAACCAGAACACAGCTCTAAAGCTGAAGCGGAGGGTTTTGGATCTGGATTCGGAGGCAAAATGGGCCGAATCTGATATTCCGTAAGTAAAGGGTGATCTCACCGGATGAAAGGGAGCATGGAGGTAGATCAAAGGAGAAACGAGGAGACGAGAGCAAGCAGAGCTGTGAACACGGTGATCGGAAAGAGATGGGCGAGTAATCGGCAGCCACCTTGGGTGCCGTAAAGCACTCCGATTGGCTGTGAGACAGAGAACAGCAGAAATGCAGGTGGAAAAAAGCAAAACGGGGCAAATGTCAAAATTTACTGAGGGCTTATTCCCAGTCTTTAATATGTGTCTGTGCTTGGTTGTAAAGTTTCCTGTCTTGTCCATCAATCCTTCCATCTTCTAACCACTTATCCTGCCCAGGGCTCTGCGGTTCCTGTATTGTAGTCAAGTCCAGTCAAATTTTATTTGCATTTTAAAATATGCAGGCATAAATCAAAACGAAGATAGTGCAGCTTCTGACTAGGGCTGTGCAATAGGTACGATTGTACCTTATCTCATTTATGAAGTATACACAATCAGAATTAGAATCATTTTTATTCGCGAAGGACAAAGAAGTACAAGGAATTTCTTTTGGTGCGGGTGGTATCATGACATAAACGAAACACACAGATACAAATAAACAACTAAAAGTAGAGATACAAGGATTTTTTCTTCTTTTTTTACAGGGGATGTGCAATGCTGAGTCAAACATCTGGACAATATAAATAAATATATAGATAATAGATGGATGTAATGTGCAAAGAGCTTAGGTACAGTGCAGATGGGTTCAATTAGGTAAACCCAATAATGTACGCAACTCACAGTGGAATACAGTGTATGGAAGTTTGCTAATTATAAAGAGATTACCAGCATCCACATGCATCTAACTTGTCCCCATCCTGTCCATCAAAATTCAGCAGCTCCCTTTCTTGCTCTCAGCATGTGATGTGCTCTGGTCTTTGGTGCCGTGTCGACGGGGAGAAGGACTGCAAAACCAAGCTGGATCCACCCATGGATGGCACCGAGTGTGAGACGGGAAAGGTAAGCCGTCACTCTGGGGCTAGCTGGACAGGGTGTGTAAGATTGGAAGATCGGCGCTTGTTGGTTATGTATGCAGACATGCATGTCTGTACATCAGAATCAAGATTCAAGATCTTCGCTGGCCATGTGCAACAGGTGCATTGGAATGCTTGGTCGTTCAGCCACATCCGGTTACAAAGAGACTTAACTATACTCAACATACAGGTACTACGGAACATTACAAGACAGTGTGAAACAATGCAGGACTGTATAACAACATGACAGTGCAAAACGATGCAAGGCAATGCAAAACAATACAAGACCATGCAAAACCATGCAAGATAGTGCAGAACAATACAAAACAGTACAAAACAATGCAAGACGGTTCAAAACAATTATGGGCAGCATAAAACGATGCAAGAAAATGCAAAACAATACAAGACAATACAAAACAATACAAGACAATACAAAACTAGAAAATATGCAGTGGTTGATGAAGAGCAGTGACAGAGCTATAAAGCACATGTGCCATGGATATGACTGTTTTGGCAGTGTCGCTGTTATCAGTAAATGTGACA
>JAODUD010000117.1:239147-280649 GCA_026784285.1 Stomatorhinus walkeri
GCCCTGTGTGAGTGAATGGTGTTGGTGAGCCCTGTGTGAGTGAATGGTGTTGGTGTGCCCTGTGTGAGTGAATGGTGTTGGTGTGCCCTGTGTGAGTGAATGGTGGTGGTGTGCCCTGTGTGAGTGAATGGTGTTGGTGTGCCCTGTGATGGGCTGGTGCCCCATCCTGCATTGTTCCCTGCTTTGCCCCCGTAGCCTGCAGGATAGAGTCCGCACTTCCGCGACCCTGAATAGGAGAAGTGGTTACAGAAAATAGATATATGGATGGATGGATATATGGATGTTGTGCCAGTGGTCATTGCAGGACCTAACAATGGTGCTGTTTTGCCTTTATAAGAAGGCACGAGGAAGGTAAATACATTGTTCTTATAAACTGCAGAGGAATGAAGCTGGCTGGGTTGGGCTCCAGCTCTTCCAGTGATCCTCACCAGAGTAAGTGGTTAGGAGATGGATGTAGGAAATGAACACACTGGCTGTCCATCTTATCTACTTGTACATTCAATTTATTCATTTTCCCACCATCCATCTTCCAAACATTCATTTTGGTCAAATATACAAAAAATACAAATCCCCCCCATACCATATCCTGATCAACTTAATGCTTGTCTTTCCATTAACAGTTAATGTCTGACAAATACTCACGGAGCCACTCATTCATGAGTGAGAGATTGGGGACCTCGGTGCTGGGAAGTATGTTTGTCTCACTTCCACCAGGAGGGGGCGACACTTCCTCCCCCCCCAATCATCTCTGTCTATTGTCTATCCCTCAGGCTATGTGGAGGCTGTGGTTATCCCCACCGGAGCGAGGAGGATTAGGGTGGTGGAAGGAAAGCCAGCGCAGAGCTACCTTGGTAGGGATTTGCACATCCTCCTAACCTCTTCTGATCCACATTCCCTATTATTTCTTTGCCTCAGTGTTAAACTTAATTCAGTTCTGTCATCATTGTCAAATGTTTTCATACGCTTACATGCCACAGCACCAGACAGACCTGGGGTACAGTTACAGTGAAGTACCTTGATCACAGTCATACCAGACATGTATATACAGCCAGCACTCAACACACGTAAAACTGACTTAAATGCAGACTTACGCAAAAAATATCTGAGATGCACACAGTTTACGAAATTTTCACTTCATCTTTTCATTTATGTAATATGTGTTCTTTTGTACGTATTAGTAGTATATTTCTTGCTTATGTGTTTTTTGCTATAAGGTGTCTGACTTGCGTAACATTAGACTTACGCAAGGGTTTGCGGAACAGATTACTTACGTCAGTTGAGAACTGCTTTTACAACACTTTTGATCACAGACTCTGTGTACCAGATCTCCGCAAGACCAAAATAATTATTATTATTATTATTGTTGTTGTTGTTATTTTATGACAGGGTATTTTTTTCACACAGTCTTGTACTGACTTGACGCATAATGTTCTCAAAACGCAGAGAAACTCTCATCCCTCCATATGTGTGTTGGCCCCCCCCCACCCCAATCCCCATTTCTCATGTGGGAGTGATTGAGTCGAAGGAGCTGTAATACGTATCAGCTGACAGCTACTAGGGGGAAGGCTCGCCCACCGAGCGAAGCCAAACCGCACGGAATTGCTCCCATCATTCAGTGGGGTGCAGCACCACCCCCCCCGGTGTCCAAGTTAGTTCTGTCCCAGGCTGCTCACGTCGTAGGTGGCCTCAGGTCGGCGGGGGTGGGGGAGAATGGGTAAAAGAGGTGTATACTACACTTGATTGTACAGCAAGACAATAAAATGTAATACACATGTATAATTTTCATAAAATTAAAACACTGTATGAAAGTGGATAACACTCCCTCCATTTGAGTCAATTTTGTTATATAGGGTACAGGGGCGCTTCTAGGACTTTTTAAAGTGGGGTACAGAAGACGCCAACCTTATGATTAGCCAATGACCTAATTTGAATCAGTGAGTGACAGAGAAGAGGAACGTTGCAGGCCTATCAGCTATCAGCTGGGGCCAGTGCCCCTCTGACCCCACCCCTGTACATTCTCCTGAAAAGATTCATTTCAAGCAGTAATTCTGGCTCCATAAGGACAGTCACCTCTTAAAACATCATCTGAAGTTTACTGCTGTGTCCCCCTTTGTACTTTGATAACAAAAGATCTTACATTAGCTATAATTTATTTATACATGATCTGTCCATCTGTATGTTCAATTAGAGTGTGTTCACAGTGGACATGGTTTAGTAACTGCGAATGACTTGCATGCTTTGCAGCACTTAAGGACACCAGCAAGCATTCCATAAACAGCGACTGGAAAATCGAGCACCCAGGCTCTTTCAACATCGCTGGCACGACAGTCCACTATGTCAGAAGGGGATTATGGGAGAAGATGTCAGCCAAAGGTCCAACCACATCCCCTCTGCATCTCATGGTAAGAACGTGCCTGTGTCTTACCCTTATATCACCCTTTACACTTATCAGGACTGAATCTGAATTTGAAAAAACATGGAGATTGGATACCAAACTTTGTGGCTAGCTATTATGCACAAAACCGTGGTTTCATCTCTTGGAATATGTTATTCTCTGCACCAGAATTGCAACAGAATCACAGTGTTAATCTATTACTAGTTCACTTACTGTGACACCGTAAATATCCTGCCATTCTGACATTAATTATTCAATGTTGCATTACAACTACTGCTATTGTGGTCATTCACTCATTATGACATAACTCACTCATGATGACATTGCAATAAATTATTATTTGCTGATTCACTGTGTAACTTACTGAAAATGATACCAAAATAGTTGGCCGCTCACAGATTTTCTGCCCCCCACTGCAGTACTGAGCTGTTAGTTTAGTTAGCTTTAACGTACCTGGCCATTCTCATCCAATCTCTCTCATTAACATGGTGTTTTTTGGCCACAGATACGCCAATTACTGCATGTTTTCTGTTCATAGCACCATTCTCTGTAAGCTGTAAATTGTAGTGCATGAAAATCACAGGAGGGAGGCTGTTTCTGAGATTCTGGATCCATCATGTCTGGCACCAGCAATCATACCTCATTTAATGAACTCACTTCAAACAAACCCCGTAGTCATTCTATCTGCACAGTAACTGAACCTCTGGCGTGCTGTTTGCACGATAATCACATGACTTGCTCTTCAGACGTGCGTTTTTGCATTAATTAGCTGGTGTTATTTTTGTTTGACTTCTTATAAAAACATGCAAACACCATCATAGACTTTGAAAAAATAATTAGATATTTGTGTCACTTTTCACTTTGGATTCTTTGTGTATTTCACACTTTTTCCTCTGTCCATCTTGATTTTTTTCATATTTTTTCTCAATCACATATAGTAGATGTAGTGCCACCTCAGGACACATACTGTGTCATAACAAAGCTAAATCACTATTAGCGATCAGTGTGCTATAGGAATGGAAGCTGGGATGAATCAAATCAATACCTGACCTTTTCCACTCACAGCCCTGTCATGTGTGAGATTACCAGGTTATCACTTTAACGAGATTACCTCCTGACAAGCCTCTGCAATTCACTAGCGCCTCTAATTAGATTAAAGTGTTGGAGGTCTGTGCAATAGG
Source organism: Stomatorhinus walkeri (assembly GCA_026784285.1). Taxonomy (NCBI): domain Eukaryota; kingdom Metazoa; phylum Chordata; class Actinopteri; order Osteoglossiformes; family Mormyridae; genus Stomatorhinus; species Stomatorhinus walkeri. The sequence continues at coordinate 242,724 of JAODUD010000117.1, forward strand.
CTGCAGAGCAGGACTCTGGTGGAGTCTGAGGAGAGGAAATAAATGTTGGGGGATTGTGTTTGGCAAGTGATTTTAAATAGGACTGAGCAGAACGAAATGTCATTTGGACAGAGCTTTTTGCATTTTTATAACATTCACATGACAGGAATCGTATGTATTTTCATCTTCCTATTTAAGAGTGTAAATCTTACAGCTTAACAGTAAATCCATCCATATCCTCCTGAGACCCCACCCATTCATTTATGTCCATTGTAGTGGACATTTTATTTTTGCATCTATCTTTTCACTGATGTTAGGAAACATATTTATTCCTGATGTACACTAAAAAGGACATGCTGTTAAATTAAAAATAAAAATAAATTTGAAAAAACCTAAATTGTAAGATGCCTTATTTCCTCCAAAGACAAATAACCTAAAATTGAAGGACACTCTTTTCCTTGGGTCTCAGCAGGATTTATCTTCTAACCACTTATCCTAGTCCGGTTCGTGAGTTTTAAGCTGTAAATGATAAAGATACGTTGCTGGAGTACATAAAAAAAACAGCATGTGGTGAAACTACAGACAGTAGATTCAGCGAGTAGGTTCTGAGGAATTCCCAGATACTCCTCGTGTTTGTGGAAAGCCTGCTGGTATCATCCCAGGGAAATACTGAGAGATAATAGGCTAAGTCAGTGTTTCTCAACCCTGTCCTTGGCGGACCCCCCAGGCAGTCCACGTTTTTGCTCCCTCCCAGCTCCCTGCCAGACAATCGACATTTTAAATGTGGACCGTCTGGGGGCCCCTGAGGACCGGTTTGAGAAACACTGGGTTAAGTAACTGACCTCTTTATCTGAAGTAGCAGGAGGGATTCTGTCCTGTTGAAAATGCTCCTACAACATCACCGTATGAGTTTCAGAGACTTTGGTTGAGCGCCTCAAGGTATATGATGTCACGGCAGGTGCTGCTCTTAACAAACCAGAGCTATGGAATCCATTATGAGTACACCATACCCATGGAGCAGCCCCCGGAGTCCCAGAAAGGCCTGGCCAGCAAGGTCAGCGAGCCCATCTTCATGTGGACCCACTCAGGCTGGGAGGACTGCCATGCCGTCTGCGGAGGAGGTACCAGTATTGCTTCAGCTGGAACTTGTCATTTCCAGTTCAGAAGACATGTTTCAAGTACTCTCTGTAAAGAGGAAAGACCTGAAAATATATATTTTAAGGTGTTATTCATCATGTGTGATTGTCATATTTATACAGCAACCGCAAACACCTGAATCCTTACCTTTTTATTGGGTTTCCTGAAAGTACATGATAGACCACGATTTCAAAGGTTTCATTGGGAAAACCACAAATATTTATTCATTATGAGGCCAGTTGAAATTAGAAGGTATCTTCAAATCTTCAGAGTTTGGTTTACTGTCATTTCCTACAAGTAGGCCTATAAATGAAATATGAAAGAGCAGAAGAAACTGGTATTTCAGATATTACAGGACTCAGTTGAGCGGGGGAGTGGAACATGTACTTTGAGCCAAATCCCATTGGTTGTTTTTTTGCATTCTTATTGAGTTAAACCAAGAAGCGATTAACAGTGTACAGTAATCCTGTTCACTGCGGGTTTCTCCATTAATCACAGCGTGATCGTGAATTTATCGCTAGTTTATCCTCAATGCCCCTCCATAGAGTTTCAAATTGTATCTTCCACAAGGAGGCTGCATCTTCGCCATGACTAGCATTAAAGCTAAACTATTACTGATTTGCCAGAGTCTGTATATGCTGCTTCCGGGTCATTTTTTCTATAAAGTGGCCTTTGTCTCCTTGTTTTTGCCATACATGTTGGTTTATCCAGGAACAAGTTACATCTCTGCTACTGCTGATTCTGATGTCATGCTCTGATGTAAGACTTCTTACAGCACTGTTATATTGCCTGGTTTATTCTGCATTAGTGTGATGGCTTGTCAAACAGGGACAAGATTAAATTAAAATATAAAGTTATTTTCTGATAAAGAAAAACACCATAAATATAAGTATCGTATGTCATATAAACAGCCCAATAAGATTTTCACTGTAGCTGATTGGGTCAATTTCAGACAGTCAAATAAACCATCAAAATGGAGTTTTTTGAAACATTTACATTTCCAGTTTCAAAGGCGTTTAGCCTGGATCCCCATCAAACTTCCACAGTTATTCTGCCAAAGTTGGCGTGATGTGATATTTCTGACGTTTCCAGGGGAAAGGAGATCCACAGTTACCTGCACCAAGATCGTCAACAAGACAACAAGCCTGGTGGACAACAGGAAGTGTCGTCACCTGACCAGACCAGAGCCACAGGTCCGCAAATGCAACGAGCAGCCCTGCCAGACGAGGTACGTGTGCCTACGCTTTCACCAAGTAAATTCGCAGCCAAGAGTTTTCTCTCTGCTTTAGCCATTTTCAGATCTTCGTTACGCTTAGCTGTCATCATGCTTGCCTGAATGCACAGCCTCTGACAGGCTCATTCACAGTGATGTTGTCACATGACGCTGTAGGGGAGATCTCATTGGAGCAGAAGCTACCCAATGACCCATCAGTACCAGGGTAGCCATCAGTGATTTTTTTGTCAGGGCAATACTCCTGCAGTGGGCCATCTTTAGTAACGACACACAAGAGAAGAGTATTGTGAGGGTGTAGGTGAGAAATCCTTTTGGTGACTATTGTCTATAGAGCCCTTTGCATAAAAATATCTCACTTTGCGACGTCTCTCAGCACACCTGCTGATGTCCAGTTTCATTGCCAGACTCTTAGTTTCGGCACAAAGACAGCAGTGTTCCTTATCCGTTTGATGGATGAAAAAAGGATAATTAAGCCAAAGTGCTGTGTTGTGTTGAAAAACATGCAGTCTTTTCAAAGAAAGAACGCAGTTGTGATGTTCTTGAGAAAACCACAAGACAAATTGCACCTGGGGAGCCTTGTGTAGTCGCGTGATTAAAGTGGATTGAATGTCAGGTGACCATAAATATCATTGATCTGAAATGTGAAAACCCTACAATGAAGATGCAGTTCTGTGACTCTGTAACATCATCAAGATCAGCCATAAAATGAATGCATAGTTATTTGTAATACGATGTTTTTATACAATTCAGGAATAAGGGGATTGTAATGAGATTAGACAAGTGTTCTGGACATTTTTTAAGTTAAACATGAGTCCATATTGACTTTTAGTGCTCGAGGGACCGTGATGTTCTCTGGTTTCCCTCCATCTCAGCACACTTGTAAATCTAAATTCTGAATGAAATTTGAATGAAATGCTTGCAGAAGTACATCTATGACACCACCCCTGATGGATTGCTGTAAAGAGTTATTTCGTTTTTCTTGCAACACGTATTTGACCGTCTTAATCGAAAAATTATGCATTTTCTTGGAGAAATTGTAATTTGGCATGCGCTCCCGTCATAAATTCAGGACTACTCATGTGTGTGTGTGTTTTTTAACATATCACATTAGAGCTGGCGGTAAACTGAAAATGGAATTGGTTTTCTTAGGCTATGCATGTTGGCACTGTAGAATACTTTACGGTTGGCGTAACGCACAGAATAAAGAATTCCTTCCCGCTACAATATGACAGATTATCATGCTTTACCACCACATTATTGTTAGAATCATTTTTTGTCTGTAAATGATATAATCAGCATTGTTTTCTTTAGCTGTTGGTACAGAAACGCTAAATCATCTCCTTGAGATACTGAAATGTTTTCTGAAAAAAATCTCTTGGGTCTCGATGTGTTTGGCTGATATTTTGAGGGAAAAAATGTTGTAATATCTCATTCACAGCAGGCGTTCTAATTGCTATGACAGAATTACTTTATAATGAGTCATTTTTTATCATATGGTCCAACTAATACATTTTTTTTAAACGCTGGACTTTGTTTGTGAAGTTTGACCACGGCCATTACTGTGAAATTGTAAGTTTGGGAAACCATTGTTTTTTTGGCTTAAGACAGCTTTCGGAAGAAAGAAACTTTGCCCAGTACAGCCGTATTTAATCTCACACGGCATAACCCTGACAAATAAACAGTTCATCTTTAATCTCACATTTGTATCTGTGATACATCATGTCATCCGGAGAAACAAATGCGGAATATGGTCGGGCGGTAATAAAGTACAATCCCGCAAATTGAATGACGCGATAACGAAGTGCAGACACTGCAGTCTTCTGTCTGAGTAGGAGACACTGATAGGGATGAGATCATGTCATGTTGCAGTCTGGCTAAGCTATTGCCAGCTGGCCCTCACAGCATCTCATCCCACTGATCTCCCCAAAGATTCGTCTCCCAAGGTTGAAAGTGACACCAACCAATCCCCCTCCGCTCTCTCTCCTGATCCCTGTAGTGTTCCTGCCCTCACATCTGTCTCTCAGATGATCCGTCATCCAGACCCGGGCCGCTGGCCTGGCGTGCATGTGCCACGGATGGCACTGGCATCCTTCTCGGAAGTGAGCGGCAAATTAGATAGAGATTAATTTATTATAGATTAAATAATTGGAGATTAATTCCTGCGATGCCATCACGTGGGGGAGGGGTGTGCGCCTCAGTGGATTATGACACTGTGCCGTTCATCTCAAGGTCACGGGTTTAAACCCCACATGGTCGGCAGAGTGACTTTGCTTTTCGGCCGGTGGATCCTAATCCTGAGCGTTCCAGGCACTGGCTGCCCCTGCTGGTCACTTTGGATGAAGGAGTCTGCTAAGTAAATGTGCAATTGTATACTGGTAAATAGGACAATTTGACCCAGGTGCATGATCTCACTGACCAAAATGCATGAGTTATACGAGGGGTGGGCAGTCTTATCCGCAAAGGGCCGGTGTGTATGCAGGTTTTCGGGATAACCTGTAAGTCAGCTGTTCAAACCCAGGCGTGAGGACTCTTCAGCCAATCAGTTTTGCATCCAAAACCTGCACACACACCGGCCCTTTACAGACAACCCTGAGTTATACCAATGGAGGATGCGCCCCATTGCGAAAGTGACTGGAATACATAAAGCAAAAAAGAGACACATCACCACTTCTGTGGCATCTTTCTGGCCTGCTTGCCCTTCTCCCTGTGATTTCTTCCCTGTATGCCCTGAGCTGTACCACTGTCCATCTTGCCATCAGAAGCAGCACCAGCAACTGCCTGCCATCACTTGCCTACCCCCCAGCTTTGAGACTCGAATGTTAAGATTGGGACAGTGTGAATTGGGACTTTGCCATCTTGCCCATTTGCCTTCCCCTGCTGGTCCCTGGAGGATGGGCTCCCCCTCTGAGCCTGGTTCCTCCCAAAGTTTCTTCCTTCTAGGGAGTTTTTCCTTGCCACTGTCAACTGTGGCTTGTTCACTGGGCCTTTAGGCAGGGTTGCTGTAAAGCACTTTGAGACAATGTAATGTTGTGAGAATGCACTATACAAATAAAATTGAATTTTAGTTGAATATTTTCTAGCATGGCTCAGAACCTGCTAAAATGCCCCAGGGAGCTGAATAAATGGCTTGACCCCAGACGTCGCTCACAGCTGTACATATGTGTTTACATGTCTCAGGCAAGGTGGGATATGCAATGAACCGGTACTCACACTTGTACTTCTGCAAAGGGCAAATAAAAGTGTAATTTCATCATTTTAGTTGAAGTATGTTTTGCAGTTCCTCTGGGTAATGTCCTCTGACACTCTAGGTGGATGATGACAGAATGGACGTCATGCTCGCGGACGTGTGGAAAGGGCTCCCAGAGCAGGCAGGTGGCGTGTACCCTGCAGCTGCGCAACGGCTCCCTGGTGAAGGCGAAGGATCGCGACTGCGTAGGCCCCAAGCCTGCGCACACGCAGCGGTGCGAGGGCCAGGACTGCCTCACCGTGTGGGAGGCCGGCATGTGGTCTGAGGTAGGCCCGCTGTCACATGACTCACTGTTGCTAAGAGACGTCAGGCACCTGTGGCCATGAGTATCAACACCCTGACCCCCACCTGTCAGTCATCAACCGAGGGTGCTCCCCCTTTCCCTACATTAAGTTATAAAAACCTGAGTTATTTAAATGCTACTTTTTTAAGCTTTATATTAGCTGTTTATTTGCCAAATGCACAACATTACAGCATATGGCTGTAGATGCAGGCAATCAAATGAGTTTCCCTGAGAGCTGCATCGTCAACGTTAAGCATATAAAGATAAATAAAAGATAAATAACAATAAGATAATAACAGAATGTAAGAAAAAAACTGAAATGTGGAAAATCTGTTCTTTGTTTTTTTGAATAGCAGCATATTTGCTCATCTGAACGAATGTGCTTATTTAAGAATCATAGGAGCTGAATTCTTGATTATTACATCAACACAGTGACTTCAGCGCTCAGGCTATGGGGTAAATGTGAGTTCTTTCCTGGTGAGGAGCGAGTGAAGACGTTCAAAACTCAATCCTATTAGACGTCGCATTGTGAGGGAGGAATAGGCCTCGTCTGCTTGGTGTGGTGCGCAGTAATGAAATCCATGCTGACCTTCTGATTCTCTCTCTCCCTATATATATACATATACTGTATACAATCCCCCTTCCCAAGCTGTGATTTAAGGGCACCTTAAAAGCCAGTTATGAGCAGGGCTGTAATTCACCTGGGGAAGTGGCTGTGAGGACTTAACATGAAACAGCTGCTGGCACAGGGAGGCTTAGCTGGGAGAGCATCAGGAGGGGCATCGCTCTGGCTTTGATCATGCCGCTGAAGCCACCCTCGGGGCCGCGACTTGCAGGGGCAGAAGCGGGTGGGAGGGGTTCTGTGGACGGGACAGGCCTAGGCGAGAAGTGCCCGCAGGGACTCTGTGTTCTGTGCTCCAGTGCTCTGTGAAGTGTGGTCGGGGGATCCGGTACCGACCCGTGAGGTGCACCAACCCACGGAAGAAGTGCGACCTGTCGACGGTCCCGCGTGAGGTGGAGGACTGTGAGGACTACTCCAGGTGCTACGTCTGGAGAACGGGCGACTGGGCCAAGGTGGGATGCCTGCTCTGCCCCCTGCATCATATCCCCATCTGTCAGAGAGGAGTCTAGAAGTGGCTACCCATGCTTAACAGTGGCGGCAAAAACATAACGGTTTAATAACTGACTATTGAAGAGAAATCTAGAAGACATTTTATTGGAGATGGGGTAAAAAAATCCAAAACTGAATTGTTGAATAGAATTATTTTGAAATTATTTTTTAAAAACATTTTTATGTTGATTTATGTGTGATTTACTAATACTGAAGCATTTTCGCAAAATAAATTTGGTTCAAAATTTAAAAAAATTGGGTCATGACTTAAGGAAAAATGTAGGTCCTGAGGCTAAAGGAGTTGAGAACTGCTGATATAGAAAGTTCAGTTTCCCACCAGTAACGTGCTGAGGTAATATGAATATCACACGCATGCCTGGCTATGTCATAATTTCACATTTTGTGCAGGTGCACCTCAAGCTTTATGGTAATGAACAATTGTGGAAAAAGTGGCTTTCACTGTGAAGAGATATTTTTTTAATGAACTAATGTAACCTGACTTGTGTCCACCCCTGTGTTTCACGGTCGTGGGTGTTTTACTTACGCAAAAATGTTCTGAGGGCAGAATGAAAAATGATTGGTTCAGAGAGATAATCAATCAATGTGTAAGTGAAACCCCCATGAGCCTATTGCACACTGTTCTGTATTCTGTACTTTTGTTCTATTTGGTATTTGTTTGTACATCATATTGTGAAAACTCTCCCCCTGTCACTTCCTGTTTGTATGTTGCCCCATACTTCTGAAGGAATATTATTTCTAATTGACTCCGTATTTCTGATGGACTTCCTCTAATACAGGATTAGGACCCTCTGCAGCATGATCCTTCTGGGCCTCCGTACAGTGGCAGTACCCTGTTTGTCCTCCATTGACCCAGCCTGTGCTGTCCCTCCCATGCAGTGCTCCGTGACGTGCGGCAAAGGAATGCAGTCGAGGGTGATCCAGTGCATGCACAAGATCACGGGGAGGCACAGCCGCGAGTGCTTTTCGTCTGAGAAGCCAGCGGCCTACCGACCCTGCCAGCAGCAGCCGTGCAACGAGCGGGTCAACGTCAATACTATCACCTCGCCACGGCTTGGCAAGTCTCCTGTCCTCTGTCTCGACGCTCAAGCTTTTGTGGCCGTCGTGTTTAGTTTATTATTGGTAAAGTAATGTATCAGCATTGAGCCTTATTGAGATGTTTCAGTCAAAAGTGTGAGCAACAAGTATTTTGTTGACCAGCAAACCAACAAAAGTTATTGGCCATGAAAATTAGTCAGCAAAAAGACCCACAATTCATTAAATTGATATTACACTGCTCTTGTCCAAAGTAACATACATTTTTTTTGAGAGAATTTGGACAGACAGTCCCTAGAGGAACTGGGAGTTGAGGGCTTTGTTCAAGGGGTCAACGGTGAAATCACTCTACCGACCCTGGGATTTTAACCCGTGACCTTCCTACCTGAGCCACACATCACATCTTCTTGGTTTGGTGAACCAGCTGAACTCTAAGATGAGGTACTATGATTGCTACAGTAGACCCAGTCATGATTAATGATCTCCTCATTAACCCATGAGTCACGGCACCAGTTCAACAGACACTGACCCGTGATTGAACCAACTTGTAACTAGCACAACTTAATGGGCTGGAGGATTCATCTGCCAGCACAGGGACACAGAAAAGTCCTGATGTCATCGCCAAGTGGTGACATCATTGTCACAGTGGACTCACTTGATAAGACATTGAGATGAGCATCCACTACATGCATTTATGTTTTATTGTCTTAATGATTAACAAAGGGCTTTTGCAACCCAACAGAAGGATAGATGAGCTAAAAACACATTTAAGCATTTAAACAAGACTGATATTGATTTAGATGCTGTCATACTGTAGAAAGTTGGCTCATAGAAGAAAATAAAAACCACATTGTGTAGAAAAGTAACAACTCAAAGTATAACAGACCGTTTAAGGTCTATGTTAGAAGTTTCATACCTAGGGTGGGCTTAAGGGTATATTGCTGGAAAGTCATGAAAACCTATTCAAGGTTGAAATATTAAGTTGTCTGGCAAAAAAGTATGGTTTTAATGGAATTTATACAACTTAAAAGTTAGCTCAAGTTTAAAAAACGTTGTGCAGGTTCTAACTAGGATACAGTGAATTGTGTTTGTATTTTCCTTTACCTTTCTATACACCTACTAGGATTGAATGTATTTTGTTCTCATCATATTCTTTACATTTATAGTATTCTGTAATATTTAAAGTATCTTTCAGGTAACTCTTTCAAGAGTTTCAAAACCTGGTTTTACCAGTAAAATGGACTGTATGACCCGGTTCTGTTGTTTACATTCTTGTTTTAAAACGTACATAGAATGGCTAAAAATCTTTTTCCTTCAGGGAAAGAAAATCTATATATTTTAAAATTAAGAGGGGAACCGTCTGTAGGGGGATATTGTTTATACACGATTTAATCTAAAAGCAGCTGCTGGGTGACACGTAGGAGGCGGCTCCCTTAGAAACTCCAGTAAGCGGCTACAATTCGCCCCTAATAATTATAAAGATGTAATTTAAAATCTGTTTCAAATTAAGTCAAACGTATCTATGTATTATAACCCACCAAACCGTTTTCATTCTTACACACATTCGGCGGTAGGCCTATTTTTTTTAATTTTCTGAAAATGCTTTTATATGTATCGACCGTGCTTTTAAAATTTTCCTAAAGTGTTTTTTCCCGGCAGCGCTTTTTAATTTGGCTTTTAACAAAACGGTTTGTTTTATTTGGTTGCAGAAGCATGGATGCGTTTGGCGCTGCATTAAGCGATTTGGCTTTTTTTCTTTTTCCGTCGCCCCGTTTTACTGCATTTTAATAAGCGCCTCAACTTCCCATTTAACTAACTCTTTATATAGCTCTTTTCATAATCTTTGTTGGTCATTTTTGCGTGATTTGGGGATTAAGCTACGAAATGCAGTGCTGACTCCCTCAAGTCGACAGCAATAAAAGTTGGCAAATTGTAGTTGTTATACTCTAATTACGATCCGCTTAGTTTCATTTCGAAAACAAAAGTTTCACAGATTTACAGGTGGCTTCTCGTAATATTAATTAAAATACAGCAGTTACAGGGTTTTGTTACGTTAACAAAGCAGTTTTATACAACATTGCCACCTATAGGTGAAAATATCAGGGCTCATGCACGGTTTATTTACCATACGTCACTCGGTAAATACACAAATCAGTTTTGGTTACTTTAATGTTTTTATTTTACACCAATAAACACCAAGGAGTGTGATTCTATTTTAAAAGAAAAAAAAAACAGTTTAACGTTTAATGCTTTGGTTATTTGTAACTGCATATGGTTTGTCTAATTTATGAAATGTACAATAAGTAGTTTTATATGTTGCATGAAAATGCATACACGAATGTTCAGAAAAAAAACGTTTATTAATAATTGGAAAACTGGAGTTTGTGTCCAGTGATGCTCTAAATCAACCTTTAAAGACTGCAGTAAGTGGGACTCAACCACGGCCCGCATGCCATGGAGTGTGCAGAAACATTGCCAGAATTGAAGATATTTTTACATTTTACTGGATTTTGTCTTAGCCAAATCATATCACTGCAGTCTCTGAGAATCATGTCAGCGTGTGCCTGGTTCTTATTCAGCTGGCTAATTGTTTCCCAGGTCGTATGACAATCAGTGGCTGTCAGAAAGAGTGGTCGTATACTGTACCTAATTTCCCAGAAACTTGTAGCTTGTCGTTACCGTTCTCTTCTAGAGTGACGATGTCTGTCTGCGGTCACTTTCATGTTTGATTCCAAGCCCTTAACAGGCAGTGCTGTTATGTGTAAGGCTGCTATTCATGGTTCCGCTGCTGCCTACAAGGCAGTTATTGCCCTGGTTTTATTTCTATTTCCGCGAAGGCAGCCTATTCAGAGACGTCCTTATGTACTTTCTTCCTGATTTGGTGTTTGGTAACAATATCCAATAAATACGATTAAAACGAAAAGGTTGATGCATGTGCAATCTTATCAGTTTAATAATAATATGTTACTCAGATTGTATTTTAAGTTCTGCCACTGAAAACAGAAAATAATGCTTACTAAAGCATCACTTAGAGAAAAAACTTTGCTGGAACTGTTTTAATCCCATGGTTAGTGTTCAGAAAAAGTGTGTACAGTATGAGCAATTTTGAATGTTCTGTATACTGGCATTTTACATTACCATATTTCATTGAGTATTGCTGGTTTTGAAGATATTTTAGCCTAATTTCTCAGATAAAAATACTTGCTCTCCTTAGGGCATTTGTGCATGACCTCGAAGGGAAAACAGGGGGCGCCAGAGAGTGTGTTTCCGATGCCCTGAGTCTCACTCCCCCACATCCATGGGGTGACTTACCGTGCTCTCCCCGTCCTTCAGCTGCCCTGACGTTCAAGTGCCTGGGGGACCAGTGGCCAGTGTACTGCAGGGTGATACGGGAGAAGAACCTGTGTCGGGACATGCGCTGGTACCAGCGATGCTGTGAGACGTGCAGGGACTTTTACGCACAGAGGATGCAGCAGAAAAGCTGACGCCGCCCGCAGCGGCCATGGATGTTTCCTCCTTTATTTATATCAAGTGCACTTAAAAAAAAAACACAAAAAGGTACAAGCAGGAGCCGCCGACTTATTTAATCCTTGTAATTTATTTATTGGTGCTCTGCCAGTTGTGTCCATTAGCCAATGCTTTTGGTAAAGATGCTCTTTCAGCACATTTTAAGAATAGGAATTGGTGGTGCTATTCATTTTTTTCAACCACGGTTATCATTAATATTAGCGGCTGTCTGTAATGCGCAGTTAGCACTCGGCGGTGTGGAAGGGCTGTTAGAGATTGTCAGTCTTCTTAGTTTACAAGAATGAGGTGCTTACTACCTGTAGCATTTCAGATTTTATTGGTTTTAGTTTTTATTTCTTCATTTACTATTATTGTCTTTTGGTGCTTTTAGATTAAAACTATTGAATTTTGACAGATGGGTTATTTCTGTTGTTTTAGGTCCACTTACAAGTACATTGATACAAATGTTTAATTTTGTAATTCAGATATTTTATCATTTGTACACTGTCTGAGATGAAGGGGTTTTATTATGAATTAATTGGTCATTAATCTAGTAAAATTCAGTGAGTACAGTGAAAATTTTATTTCCTTTTCAAACTCTTGGTCCTTAAATAACAGCAACTATAATTCATTGTAATTACTACCAAATCTACACTGTGATATTATACATATAGAAAAGTCAGAACCAAAACATTCCTAAGAAAAACCTTTAAATCCAGTGCAAAATTTGCACATGTATAAACAACACCATATGCCATTTATCTTGAATGAAGAGGAGGGAGAAAATGAACCTCTATCATCATCAAAAGAGACTGTTTTGTTTTGGAATTTTATGACAAATAGAATGTATGAGTCTAGCAAATCTGTTAAAATCCTCATACTTCCGTTTTATGTTTTTTAAAACAGCATTCCACTGTTGTGAAATTTTCATTAAAATACTGTGTTCCCCTCTAAGTCTCTCTAGTTTCTAATCCTCACCTTTCTGTGAATCTCTGGTGCTCTAAAAATGGCTAAGGACTCTCTTAAGCTCAGACACCCTGCTCACTGGGAACTGTACGAAACCACAGTGTGGCCCATAAACCAGGAATGGAAATTCGATTGAGAATGCTTTTTCGAGAACAAACATTACTGAAAGCAACATCATTCTATGTAGAATTTGCAATTTTTTATAATTCTTGATTAATAGACTCAAACTCTAATTAAAAAAATATATAAACTCATAATATTTAATAATTTTTTTTATATAACTAAATATATATGTCACGATTCACGGGTGAAGCGTACCTGGATGTCGGCGGCGTGGAGCAGGCAGAGGACGAAGGCAGCAAATCCAGGGAATACGGGGTTTATTGGGTGAACAAACAGGGTATACGCCACAAGACATCACAATGACTGATCTGACAATGGTTACTGAGACGTGGACTAAATACTCAAGACTGACAGGAAACTAACAGATACAGATGATAACAATCAAATGGATGCACAACAGGTGGTTTCCAGCAGGATTGAACATGGGAGGCGAGGGGGGCGTGGCACACACGAGGCTCGGACGGACGGATCATGACAATATACATATATTAAAACTATTTCCCAGAGTCTTAAATTGAATCTTAGTTAAATGTCTTCCAAAGAGCCTGCTGTTCTTTTTTGTCCTCTGTAGTGGACCTGAGCCAGAGTCTCTGTTTTAAAGAAGATATATTCAATCGTGTTGTACAGTTAAGGGGACATTTTGGGTTTTTCAGTGATATCACATTTGTTGAGATGTTATCATGACAGCTCAAACACTTTGCATTCACAATATATTAAGTTTCTGACTAACAACATTGTTTTATTTCATTTTTCCTTCTTTTTTGTTGTCACCAATTTCTACATCTTCCAAGAGGTTGGTGAATAGGTCACTTATGGAGCTTTCCTGTTTTACTAAATGCCCAGCTAGTGTAATTACCAGGGGGTGACTTGCAGGCAAGTTTTTTTATTCATTCCTCTTCCTCCATTGACAGATTAGGCCGACCTGGTGGTACTGGGCTAAGTTTACTGATATACTGTACTGTACACATATTGCCATCGCAGTCAAATTCAACATTGGTATTCAGAATATCTTCATTTTAGACAAGGGTTTTATATACCAGGTAATATTTATCCATATTCTGTTCTGGACCAAACCCATTTTTATGAATTGCATTTCATCTTAAATGCAATTCACTTGTGATCCTGTAATGGATACGTTCTATGGACAGGATGGGTGAATGCAAGTCAGTCTCATGTTGTTACTCCCCAACAAATTTTTGTTCCTCAGATACGGAATTGCCTGATTGTTTTCACCTGTGCAGTAACACCAGCCAACCTGCTTACACCCTCATGACCTTAAAGGAACCTGACGTTTCGTCTCCAAGTTGTGGTCTGCAGGGATATTCTGTGTATGACTTTTGTTTCCTGTGTACAATTCTGCCTCTTAGTCAAAAATTATCCATTGATCGTGATTTGCGATTCAGACTTTGTAAATGAACATCCCGTTTTTATGACCATTTGTTGTATGATACGTTTAATGTAGTTCCTACCCTGTAAATGTGAACAGGAGTTACAGAAATTCTTGGCGAAGCGTGAAGTAGTCTGTTTTAAATCAGGTAGTTTATCCTCTTTATTTTTGGCTTAGTCTCCATCAGTGGTAAAGAGCTGAACTTTGAAATATAGAATTGTCTCCATGGTTATCCAGAATCTAGCCTTGCTCAGATAACCTTATAGCATTAATCTTGATCCCAAAACATTATGATTTTCTTGTGTTAGTTCATGGGTTAGGTGTCATCTTTAATGAAAAAATATCAATTTGCCCTATTTTTTTCATTAGTCTGTTTAGATCTGAGAGCAGTGTATTTTAATTGCCAAATTTGTGTGTTTTTGGCCTTGTGGACAGTTCTATACATATACTTCTATACATTGATACAATATTCTATACATTCTAGAGTGTTACTCGTTGATTTGCATGGGATGAATTAAAAACAATTGCAACTATTGTTTACACTTGTGAATGAACTGACATCCACATTGATTGTACCATCATGCTACAGACAAGCTTTAATTAGATGATTGATTGACAGAAAATTAAATATGAAATACTTGCATTGCTTAGAACATGGGCCAAATGGCCTCCTCTCGTTTGTAAGTTTATGTTCTTATGTTCTACATTTAAGACATAGAAAACAATCAAAAATATTTAAGAAAGAAGAATTACTGTGTACACAATGAATTGTATACAAATTATATCAATAATTTATGCTAATGTTTCTGTCCCTTGTTCTGTGCTGTTTCTGTGACATTTCCGAATTACAATTTAACGCTTCACTTTATTGGGGCACAAATACTTAGTAATATCTCAGTTACTACTGGAGCACAAACTATGAAAAAAATATAAACAAAAATATAGTTGCTACTCAAGATAAAGGATGTGTCATGATTCATTAATGATGAGCAAACATGAGATCAGTATTTCACTTGCGTTATTTATTATTTGTTCCTTCAGTGGTTCCTTCAATAGTTCACTGACATATAATTAACAGATATAGTAACAAATATAGTAACTGCTTGAGATAATTCATCACAATTCGTCACAATTCATTAATGATGAATTAACATGAGGTCAGTATGTAATTAAGTCTGTTTGAGGTTAATTACTCCATCCATCCATTTCCATCCATTATCTTCCACTCGATCTGAGGTCGACTTCCCTCTCCCCGGCCACTTCATCCAGCTCCTCTGGGGGCATCCCGAGGTGTTACCAGGCCAGTCGAGAGACACAGTCCCTCCAGCATGTCCTGGGTCTTCCCCGGGGCCTTCTCCCAGTAAGACATGCCCAGAAACACCTCACCAGGGAGGCGTTCAGGAGGCATCCTAAGCAGATGCCCAAGCCACCTCATCTGGCTCCTCTCAATGCGGAGGACCAGCGGCTCTACTCCGAGTCCCTCCCGAATGACCGAGCTCCTCACCCTATCTCTAAGGGAGAGCCCAGCCACCATGCGGAGAAAACTCACGATCTCATTCTTTTGGTCACTACCCATAACTCATGACCATAGGTGAGGGTAGGAACGTAGATCGACTGGTAAATCGAGACCTTTGCCTTTTGGCTGAGCTCCTTCTTCACCATGACAGACAGATGCAGCGCCTGCATCACTGCTGACACCGCACTGATCTGCCTGTCGATCTGCCGTTCCATCCTTCCCTTACTCATGAACAAGACGCCGAGATGCTTAAACTCCTCCACTTGGGGAAGGACCCCCTCCCCGACCCGGAGAGAGCACTCCACCCTTTTCCGGCTGAGGACCATCCAGAGGCACTGCCCCCGATGTCCACGTGATGCCGCAGATGCATGTCAACCAAGACAGCCCCACAACATCCAGAGCCTTGCGGAACTCCGGCCGGATCTCATCCACCCCTGGGGCCCTGCCACCAAGGAGCTTTTTAACCACCTCAGCGACCTCTGCCCTAGAGATAGGCGAGTCCACCCCCAAGTCCCCAGACTCCTCATTGGAAGGCGTGTCGGTGGGATTGAGGAGGACTTTGAAGTATTCCTTCCACTGACCCACAACGTCCTGAGCTGAGGTCAGCAGCGCACCATCCCCACCATAAACAGTGTTGATGCTGCACCACTTTCCCGACCTGAGATGCCGGATGCTGGACCAGAATCTCCTCAAAGCCGTCTGGAAGTCGTTCTCCGTGGTCTTGCCAAACTCCTCCCATACCCGTGTTTTTGCCTCAGCGACCACCGAAGCCACGTTCCGCTTGGCCTGCCGGTACTCATCAGCTGCTTCTGGAGTCCCACAGGCTAAAAAGGCCCGATAGGACTCCTTCTTTAGCTTGATGGCATCCCTCACCACTGGTGTCCACCAGCGGGTTCGGGGATTGCCGCCGCGACAGGCACCGACCACCTTGCGGCCACAGCTCCGGTCAGCCGCCTCCACAATGGAGGCATGGAACATGGCCCATTCAAACTCTATGTCCCCCGCCTCCCCTGGGACATGGGCGAAGTTCTGCCGGAGGTAGGAGATGAAGCTCCTCCTGACAGGGGATTCTGCCAGACGTTCCCAGCAGACCCTCACTATATGCTTGGGTCTGCCAGGTCTGACCGGCTTCCTCCCCCACCATTGGAGCCAACCCACCACCAGGTGGTGATCGGTTGATGACTCCACCCCTCTCCTCACCTGAGTGTCCAATACATGCGGCCACAAGTCTGATGACACTATAAAATTGATCATTGAACTGTGACCTAGGGTGTCCTGGTGCCTTATGGACACCCTTATGCTTGAACATGGTGTTCATTATGGACAAACCATGACGAGCACAGAAGTCCAATAACAAAACACCACTCGGGTTTATATCGAGGTGGCCGTTCCTCCCAATTACACCCCTCCAGGTTTCACTGTCATTGCCCACGTGAGCATTGAAGTCCCCCAGCAGAACAAGAGAGTCCCCGGGAGGAGCACTCTCTAACACCCCTTCCAAGGACTCCAAAAAGGGTGGGTATTCTGAACTGCCATTTGATGCATAAGAGCAAACAACAGTCAGGACCTGTCCCCCCAATTGAAGGCGAAGGGAGGCTACCCTCTCTTCCACCGTGGTAAACCCCAACGTACAGGTGCCCAGCCAGGGGGCAGTAAGTATGCCCACCCCCACTTGGCGCCTCTCCCCATGAGCAACTCCAGAGTGGA
This sequence comes from Stomatorhinus walkeri, assembly GCA_026784285.1. Classification (NCBI taxonomy): domain Eukaryota; kingdom Metazoa; phylum Chordata; class Actinopteri; order Osteoglossiformes; family Mormyridae; genus Stomatorhinus; species Stomatorhinus walkeri. The sequence goes on from JAODUD010000117.1 coordinate 259,974, forward strand.
AGAGGGTCCAAGACAGGTTCCAGAGCCCAAGCCATGCATTGAGGGGAACACGACTACATCTATTCGGAGCCTCGCGCACCAGCTCAGGCTCCTTCCCCACCAGAGAAGTGACATTCCATGTCCCTAGAGCTAGCTTATGCAGCCAAGGATCGGATCACCAAGGTCCCCTCCTTCAGCCACTGCCAAACTTGCACTGCACCTGACCCCTTTGGCCCCTCCTACAGGTGGTGATCCCATTGGAGGGGGGACCCTCGTGCCTTCTTCGTGCTGAGCCCGACCAGGCTTCATGGGTGCAGGCCTGGCCACCAGGCGCTCGCCATTGAGCCCCACCCCAAGGTCTGGCTCCAGGGGGGGCGCCGGTGACCCGCGTCCTGGTGAGGGAAAACATAGATCCAAGTACTTACTCATCATAAGGGGTCTTTTTGAGCCGCACTTTGTCTGGTTCCTCACCCAGGACCTGTTTGCCTTGGGTGACCCTACCAGGGGCATAAAGCTCCAGGCAACTTAGCTCCTGGGATCATTGGAACACACAAACCCCTCCACCACGATAAGGTCTAATACTATATGATCTGTGCCTTATCAAATAACATGTTATTCAGACTAATGCAGACTACCGATGCTAGCTGAGCTCCCCATTGTTGCTGTTGCAGTTATATCCCAGACCTATGGAGAAGCATGAGCAGCTTGTGATGTAGATGACTGCTTCAGAGGGCTATCCATTGCTCCCCGGGGCTGCACAGGGCTCCCCAGTGCTCCCTAGGGCTAAACAGGGCTCCCCAGGGCTACATAGAGTTACACAGGGCTCCCCAGGGCTACACAGGGCTGCCGGTCTTGCCCACTGCACACGGCACTTGACCTTCTTGAAACACTTCTAGGATGGGCTCCAGTGGACCTCACCCTCCCTCCTAAACTGTAAAAACGGGCTTCTCATGGTGTTCAGAAGAAAGCTAAATTAATCTCAGACAGCCAGATATTGAGTTACAGTGGAAACTGAGAAATGCTTTTCAGCTTTACCATATTTCAATGATCCAGCCTTTTTGTGGCTTTTAAAGTTAAAGATAAAAAGTTAAGGATAGCTGTTCGACAGGGATCACTGGCACCACTGTGCTTTTCTTTCCCAGATCAGAAGAAGTATGCGATCCAGATTAGGATACTTATCATTAAGTGCTGGGTATTTCAGGTCCAGAAGCAACAAAGCCAGACCAAGACTTTGTTTCTACCAACTAGCTCTGTGACTCTGTCTCCTTATGTTTAACTGGTCGGTAGAAACAAAATATTGGTCTGGATTTGTAGCTTCTGGATCTGAAATGCTCAACACTGCATGCCATTTAATGCAAAACCGATGTAACATTATGAATGAAAGCCTGGATTATTCTCGTGATTTAAAAAAAAAACAACAAACGAACAAAAACAAGCCCCCAAACAACATCAGAACATAGTACGGATTTCTTTTCCAGTCTACTGGCACTAAGTCTATTTCTGACAGACCACATGCTATATTTTGCTGTATTTCTGTACCTCTCACTGTTTTCCCCAAACAGGCTGCTAGCCTAAGCTGGGACAGCGTCCAAACGCCTCTGAACATGCAGACTCATAGTAAATCGAAGGTTTCAGTGGCCGCTCTTGATAAAACACAGTCTGTCGGCTCAGAAGCAGCCGTGAACCCCGCATTCGACCCCACCGTGTTCGCGTGTGGCAGTCACACTGTTGCTACACCTGCTGGCACCACGGGAGTCCGCTTACAGGCGGGGAGGGGTCGGATACCGTTACACACGACCTCCACAAGCAGCAGGCCATCATGAATAATTAGGAGGCCTTAGCTCTACAAGCCGTCCTGTCCATCCTCGGAGAAACATGGATCTGTCGGCCCTCCCCAACAATAATCACCCAGAGAAATTCCTCCAGCTGGATGTCAGTTCCTTACCTGCAACTCATGGGATGTTCCAGGTTGGGTTCACAGCTGGGGCCGCACTGTCAGGACAGAGGCAATGGCAGAACCGGGTCTACATGCAGGTACAGCAAATCCGAGACCCCACTACCACTGAACAGTTAATCGGCTTCTGGCTTTCTCTGTATTATACATTAGATGTCATTGATTAACTATGGTTATGCTGAGTAATGCATGGAATGCACACAGTTTTAACTGTTTTGTACTGATGTTCAGAAAAATGTTGTACTTGTATACAAACATCTGTTTGAATGTCTACCGATAATATGTATGGCATGATTTATATTAGACAATGGTGTTTTTTTTTCTCAGATGAAAATGATAATAGTAATAAGTAGCCAGGGACATCTGGGACTCTGTCTGGGATGGAATGGATTCGTCACACAAACTTAATATAAAAGGACACTTAGAGTATTGGTTCTCTCATGAGTTAATTCCATCTTGACTGCAGAACTCCAGCTAAAATCGTATGTTTAATTAAAAATCAACAGGAGGTGATAAAATGATAAATTCTTGGGGGAAAAAACCTTTAAGCTCCTCAGAGGACAGCAAACACTGCTCATCTTTTCCTCTCTTCCCGAAGAGGGAGCAGGAGACACTGAGTGGCTACAGGCCGTCTCTAGAAAGCAGCCCTGTGTTTGTGGACGGAGTCTTGGAGAAGCACGTCACACCGGTGACGCTGAAATCAAAAATCAAGAGGAACCCCCTCTATTCAGACATGCAGACGGCAGAAAGCTGGGAGAGCAGGAAGTCGAAGCCTTCGTGGACGGTGCAGGAGTACGACAGGCATCCAGTACACTCTCATCTGTCGGATTATTTAAAGGTAACGCACACGTATAAACAGAAATGGTGATGTTGAAGATTACATGATCATGGTAAACAGACAGTTCTGTTCTGCAAACTGAAACCCTTTGGTTGTCAGATTTAATTCATTTTATGCTAACATTTAATTCATTTAAGTCCAGCAAAATCGTAGTACATTTAGTCTACTGAGATCATATCCAGAGGCTGGAGCATTTGTGCCTGAAGTTTCAGTATACAGTATAAATCTGATTGCGCTCCAAAAGATTTGTTTAGCTCAGATGTTTTAACGAGCATGCTATCAGTTTGAGAACTAGGGTGTAAGCCCCGGATGTCATAAGATCCTAGTGACGTCCTAAGTATATTCATCCATGCATCCATAAATCCATGCATCCATAAATCCATCCATCCATCCATGCATCTTCCATAACCACTTAGCCAACCTGGGTAAACACAGAATATGACGTGAGTTCAGCAGAGATGGGATGCCAGTGCATAAATCAGACTAACCCTGACATCACCCACTACAATATTACCTCTCTATTAGATGCCTTGCCACACTGCTCTTATTGTTTTAACAGATCCGGTTTCCTTGACTGTTCTTGCATAAAAGATCCGACCCCTTACCAGATGTAAGTTCACAGAAAACCCTTCAGATTACTGGGCCCCTGTGTTACAAACAAGGGACACTTCAGATACGCTCTTATCCGGATCTGTACTCACAGCTGCACGGTGATGAAGAACATTCTAGCAGAACAAAAAACATCTGAATAAAGATTTAGTTTTTTTCCCTTGCTTTCTTGCAGTTACAGCTTTAGAAAATCTGCAGACCCCAGTAATGACCCCCATATCGATTCATGACCCTGCTAACATTTCATACCCCCCCCCACCAAAAAATAACTGTTATACTCTCTCTATGTATTAACAAGCCTATCATAGCCCATGAGTATAAGCCAAATCGCAGCCTATGAAATCTTATGGGGGGGGGGGGGACTCCATAAATTATGCTCACAGCTATGAATAGTGGCCACCCAACAAAGTAAAGTGCTGTCCTTCAGTGTAATACAGCCCTGTTGAAAAGACTCCAGGAATCTTATATGGTAATGCAACACCGTCTTAGCCTACAAGGACTGAGAGGACAGTAAAGTACAATGAACTAAGCAAACAACCACCCAATTAGGGGCAGGATATAATTACATTAGCGGCCCACTGAGTAAACAGATAGAAGACGATACAGAAGCTGTCTGTATAAAAGCTGAATCCTATTATCATATTAGGCATGGACTGGCACCCCAACAAGGACACCACCGCCTTGTGCTCTCAGCTCCTTGGGACAGACTCCAGGCTCAGCCTGGCCTTTCCCCAAATAAGCAGTGTAAAAGATAGAAGGATCGATGAATCACGGATCTGCAGTTTCAGTGTTTTGTGTATGAGAATGTTCAGGCTAGGGCCAGCTAACATCAACCCCTGTGGTTCATTCCTAAGGGACGACCTGCGCCACAGATTAAATTTACATTTATTGACTTAGCAGATGCTTTTGTCCTAAAGCGAGGTACGGGGGAGGAAAGCTTGAGGTCACAGAACAGGGTCAGCCAACATCCAGCACCCCTGGAGCAATTGAGGTTAAGGGCCCAGCAGTGATATGATTACTCTGCAGGCCATGGGATTTAAACCCACAACTGTCTGGATATCGGCACAGTTTCATAAACCACTGAGTTGATGGGTTATCATCACTCATCAACCAGGTCCTCACAATTTCTATTCAAGGGAATGCGACACAAATTACACTCAGGTTTCTGGGTCATGCCGTCATGCCAGTATTAATAATGAACTTGGGGACGGGCAACAAGAATGCGTGGAAGTGTTCCTCTGATCTGATTTAAGATGAGGGTAGGCTCCGTGCCGACTAAACAGGCCATCTACTCATTGTTGGGCTCTATGCCAATAAATAGCAAGCTCTTCCCTCCTCCTATTTTCAATTGTTTATATAGAGCACAGTAAAATCTTCATGACGTCGGCCTGCATGTGAGGCCAAGGGGATGTCAACTGATTTCATGTCCGTGGATGAGGCAGCAACACGACAGAACAGCTCGCTGCATTGTTTGGAAAAGGTTGAGCTGTCTCACAGCTGTCAGCTGGGATGAGGGAACTTCCTTTCAAAGGTGCTCTTTCAATGGCAAAAACCAGGCAGTGGGGCGTGGGACCCCAACGGTTGGGGATGGGCTCCTGTTGATTACGAATAGTCACTACACTCAGGGTTGTGAAACATTGGTCAAGTAGCTGGAATGAGATTTTCTGCACACACATGCACACGTGTTTATATGTAGCCTATCTAAGGGTTTTATCACCTTGTAAATATTCAGGAAGGTTTGCAAACTACCCCAACGGTTTTGATGTAGCTAATGTCAGGTTTATGGTAAAACAATATAGATTTGCCATAAGATTTTTTTGCGCGAACATTCAGAGTTGCGCGACTCTATACAATATTGTTAAAATATTATATAATCACGCTTCTCATTTATGACACACAAAAGCAGCATATATCGCTAAACAACTAGCTAGCCACGATCTTCTGATTCTACTCCCTAGATATTTATTAAGTTTTTGAAACATAGGGAGGCATATTGACGTTTTGAGTGTGCCCATAGTTGAAATCAGTAAAGACTAGGGAAAATACCGACGATGAAAACATGACGGATATTTCACTTAAATCACGCTTCGTCCTTCTTCTGTAGGAGGACCCCAAGGATCTGAGCTTTTGGCTGGAAGATCTCTACACCCCAGGTTACGACTCGCTGCTGAAAAGAAAGGAAGCGGAACGGAGACGAAATAAAATGTGTAAAATGGCGGCTTTCGTTATCGTGTCCGTGCTCGCAGTCATTATAATCATTACCGTGCCAGTAGTAGTTACAAAAAAATAAACGATGACTTATTCATTGCCAAGTACACGCATAATTGATTATTTTTACAATTGATGATCTCTTCACAGAGTTTGTCTTTTTTTAATGACGCATATATTTTTATTGTTCCACTTAGCTGTTGTTTCTGATTAATTAAGCGCATGGCAAGCCTCCATGCAGAATCCATAAATGCAGAATCCGATGCTTGACTGTGCGGCACTTGTGCCAGGGATGAGTGATTGTCTTGTCAGAATGACCCTTCAACCAATTCCTTAGATTGAACCGTTTAGTGCTTATTGTAGGCTACCCTCTGCATTAGCTAAATATCAAATCCCCAGTGAATGCAGACACTAGACAAAAAAACTTAAATGTTGGAAGGCTAAACAGACAATAAATAATAGCCTGTATTTCATCGATTATATGGACATTGATGTATTAAAATGCACGGTGCGTGAATGCCTTACATTACTTTGTATAGAGACCGCACAGTGGAGTATAATAAGAATGATTTTGTGCATGTCTCAAACGAATTCCTGAATGATTCTTGCGTGTTTCAAATGAATTCCCGAATGAGATCATTCAGGCACGAATGAGAAGTAGGAGGCTGAGAAGTGGAATGTGCGCAAACTAGGGCAGGCAGGGGAAGATAGGCGTCCGCGGCATCAGAAGTCTATTACGGGGAGCCCGAAGGCGCGCCCGCTCCTCTGCACCGGGTCCACCGGAGGCTGCCGTATTATTGTTAGGGTCTAAAAATAGCAAGAGAGCTATTCGGTAATTACAGCACCACTCCATCCAATCCCGTGATGGAACATGGCCTTTCCACTGTCGATGACTTCTTTTGTTTACTGGATTACTTGACAAATTTCATTAAAGAAAAGATATTAGTTGCATCTGACAGGTTATTTTTAATACGCATTTGTAATATGTGCAATATATACTAAAGCAAAATAAATATTTACATTCTAGGAAATAAAATGCATGTATAGAAGAAATCATATTCGGGAACTTGTTGCGCCATTTTCTAATGTAATTTTGTGTGTAATACGTTACCAAAGTTTTCCTGCCTGATACGTAAAGCGCCCGATCACAGAGCATTGAGATAAAATACTGCAGTTGTACCACTAGAGGGCACTCCAGCACAATGAGAAAATGCGTGAGCGCTACAAATATCCTGTTTCAAGAGGTGTCACCATCGCTCGCTTCGGATTTTTTTTTCGAAATGTCTATGCACAATCACTGCAGTTTTATTTATTTTGCCTCAAACATTATATTTCACTACACTTGCGGTAAATTATTCTGAAATGCCGAGGCAAACAAATTTCATACTCTGATTTGTGTGAAAATGTTGATTTCAAATGCAATCATGTAGCCCTAACTTTATTTGGAAATATCTACTTTACCATATTAAAAACTTTTTCTGAATTTGCGTTGCAAATAAGGTTACTTTATGTGGGATTTTTAAGTGACAATATCTACCCAAAGTTGTAGGTCAGTGTTTGAGGTGGTTTTTCTGGAGCAGTGAGCTATTTTTGTCTGTGAGGTTACTGGTGTGGTATTTAATCAACGTGCTCATACGATACTAGTAACCAAAAAATAGTAACCAAAGTCAAATACCACAATGCAAGAGCAACTACATATGCAAAGCCTATACGATTTAATCAAACCATGGGTTTTAATGTATATTCCTACAGTTCTTGTTATATAAAGCTCCAACATACACAACTGTCTTACTTTGTATGTATTATTTAACAAACGAGTTACTTGTTTATAGAAGGATATCCTTTGGTTTTTGCAGTAACGTATCATTTAGATTACTTAAATTAAAAATGTTAATTTACACAAGAAATTTACAAATGAGAGGAGGCCATTTGGCCAATCATGCTCATTTGGGGACAACTTAACTAATAGCAGCTTGTGCTACGATAACAGGAAGACTATTCTATACTCTAACTACATGCTGTCTAATAAAGTGCTATCTGAAATCCATTTTAAAATGTTCTCCCGCTAATTTCTACCTGTGGCCACGAGTTCTTGTATTCAAACTAATATTGAAGTAACTATTTGGCTGAACAGCATCCAGACCTGTTAGAATCTTATATACCTGGATCATGTCCCCCCTTAGTCTTCTTTGCTTGAGGCTGAACAGATTCAGCTCAGCTAACCTCTCCTCATAAGACATTCCTCTAAGACCAGGAATCATTCACGTAGCCCTCTGTTGCATCTTTTCCTATTTTTAACTCCACACACCTAGAGATGTAACCAAACATCCTACTGACCAATTTAATTGCCTCCTCACACTGGCGAGAGTGGGACATGGAAGCATCAACATACGCACCAAGATCTTTCTCGTAATCAATTCATAATCAGATTATTTAACTGAGGGAATGGGCATCTTTAATCATTTAATCAGAATTTAAAACCATGAAATAGTTCTAAAGCGTTTCTTAAAATAGGCCTAACAGCTCAGGTGTCAGTTCAGTCCTGTATTAACGCTTTTAATGACGATAATGGACACATAACGAACGCACGCGATTAGGTAGCCTAACGTTCATTAATCCCAAAGAGACGATAACTTCCGTGTTTATTTGAAACACTTAAATACATTAATCGTAAGTTTTCTTTGTTTTACTTTTCCAATGCATTATTCTTGGGTTGAATATGCTTGTCATATGTGCCCCAAAAGTGAAACCTTTGCCAAGCATGAGTCGGGATACAGCTAATAGCAAACTTAACCAGCTAATTCGGAAATTTAAAAAAAGAAAGAAGAACTAGCTGCCAAAATGGGCGTCTGGAAACGGCTTAAACTTTCGCGCACCAACCGTTTACTGCTGAAGCTTTATGCAGACGCGAACATGATCGCAACAAAAAAACGGCTGAGAAATCAGCTGTTGAAAAGCGCTGCTTCGGATCCAGCAAAGTAGCCCTTAATGATGCAACGTGCGCCTCCCCTCGGAGCGCCTCGGTCCGCGTCAGTCCGGGGAGAGGAGGCTCTGTGCGGCTGCCGGCCGTCGCTCCGCCCCCCGTCAGCCTCGCCTCCCGGAGACTATCCCGTTAGCTACTTCACTCCGCGATGCATATTTACCCCTGTGCCGCAAGCCTGTTCCGAAACGGCGCAAAATTAGAGAAGAAGGCCGGGAAGAAAGAAAAAATATGTAAAGTTATTTACTCTGACGTCAATTAGTGCACAAAATGGCGAGACAGACGCGGATAAAATAGCTGCTTATTTGCAGAACAATATTGTTGAGAACTACAATTTCTTCATGCGGGACCGATGAGACAACTGGAAACGCAACGATCACGACTGATTCAAAAAAATGATTGCGATCGGCAACAATTTGTAAGCGGCAACTTTTTATATAATTTTTTCCAGCTTCTCAGTTGGAGGCATAATGTTTCTCGATGGAAAGTAATGAGGTCGCGTCTCGGCATCGCGTTCAATCCGGACCGCACTGCAACTTCTTCCGTCGCGTTGGACAGTTACAAATAAAGAAAACCGACACAATGTTTTTCCTGTAAGTGCAACATGGCAGTCCTTTAAATCTGTGCCCGAACTGCCGTCGGATGTATAGCTACATTGTCTGGACTAATTTTAAGGGATGTTATCCATGGATGCAAATAGGAAAAATATTATTACCCTTAGGTAACACTACTTGTTTAGCAAGCTAATGTACTTCGATCAAAACCTAAACATGTATGATAATCGTCCAATATAGCAAAGCAATAGCCTTCAACGCGAATTAGATCGGGTGTTTCATTTCATTTGCATTATATTTAACCTGTACGTATATTTATTTAACCATGGCTGTGAGGTCAAGAAGACCCTGGATGAGCGTTATTGTCGGGGTGTTCCTTGGATTTACTGCGGCGTCTTGGCTCATTGTTCCCCGGGTCTTGGAAATCAGCGGCAAGAGGAGAAAATCTAATATGTGCTCCTACTACGGTAATGCCGGGAGCGTGGGTAAAGTGCGGGATATGGAGGAGAGCACGGCGAGCAGCAATGCGTGGCAAAAGGACAGGAGCCCTATGTCCAGCCAGGAGGTGAGCGAGGAAGAGGGGGGGAGCATGCACAGATCCAGCAACGACAGCGGGCATGGAGGAGATCCCTTCCCGCAGCCCAGGAATTTCCTATACGTCGGTGTCATGACGGCCAAAAAGTACCTGGATTCACGGGCCGTGGCTGCCCATAGGACGTGGACCAGAACCATCCCCGGGAAGGTGGAGTTCTTCTCCAGCGAGAGATCAGACACGGTGCCGCTGCCCGTCTCCTTACCCGTGGTGTCCCTGCCGGGGGTGGACGATTCCTACCCTCCACAGAAGAAGTCGTTCATGATGCTGAAGTACATGCACGACCATTACCTGGATAAGTACGAGTGGTTCATGCGGGCGGATGACGATGTCTATATCCGAGGTGAATGGCTGGCTTTCGCTTGGGGTTAACGGCGTTCGGATGTCGGAAGTCAGTCTTATGGGGGCTGGGAGGGAGAATTGTCGGTTGTCTGACACGTGTAGATAACTTGGCCGGCGGTGACATTCCCATACCCAGGCGTGACACCCGCCCAGCCGCACACTCCCGTTAGCACTCAGCGATCAGCCACCCCAGGCATCTTCAACAAAACTATTATTCCTAATATGGTAACTTCACGACTCTGCACCGAAACCTTAATCTGATTTTGTCTTTCACGGTTTACAGAGGTTACTTTTGATAAGTTTTTATCACGAATTTCCACTAAAGCATCGATTCAGTCAATCGGCCATAGCATTTGTTAAAAGCCCAAGCACTACATTTAAGTATCTAGCATTTGGTGTACAGTTTTATATTTGAGTACCTAAGTTGTGACCGTGGGTATCCGACCTCGATGAAACAGACGGAGGTACTGTAACTTTTATCCATAGTCTGGCTTGGACCTTCATATAAATGAGTAGTACATTTCTAAATTAAATAAAATTCTTTATGTTATCAAAAACTGAGATCGTTAGAGATCGTTAATAAGAATGCTAGGCATGTTATTTGCTCTCACGTGTATAATAATCGAAGAGGAATATAAGAGGCATACAGATATTCGATAAATGTGCCTGTCAGCCTAGTACATAAAGCGACGTTTTTGAGGGGTGTGCCGTTGCCTTGTACCAAGGATCCCGATTGAAACTCCATGTCGGCATCGTGGGTGGATCAGGTCACGGTTGACAGAAAGCCGGTTTTGGCGATGTTACCGCAGGAAGTCAGAGGGCACGGTGTTATATGATCTGACTTTGTGGGTCCCCGTGTTAAACATAGAGCTTTACACCTCCATCCACCCTGTGATGCTCTCAGGACTTCCGGAGGTTCCCCTAAAGGGCTGACAGACCCAGTGATTATTCTGATAAATTGTATGTGCCTTTGTACCGTACAAGCTCTCCTCGCTGTGTCCTAAAGGAAGTAGACAAATAAAATTCTTAATAATGCACAAATTAATACAAGAGCATTTTATGAACATGGCTACTCATAATATTAATCTGCTTTATTGCTTGGTAAAATGAAAAGAAACAAACGTGATTTCAGGAAAAAGAAAAAACGAGCTTCTAAGTATAATTCTGACAGTTTGTTAATTTTGGACTGTAAACTGAAGTTATAAATCTGCAAAATTTGTAGCTGACGTTATAGATCTTTGTTTTTCATTAATTTACTTTTCAAATGGCTTTTAGAATGGGCAGTTTACTTAAGAAATGTTTCAGCTTTCACTGCATGTTGGGAAAAATGAGTAATGGCAACATTATTTCAAAATGGAAAAAAAGTTTTTATATAAACATTTTGTTAATTTTAGACTGTCAGATTAAGTTATAAAAGTGCAAAATGTGTTCCAAATTGTAGTTCTATAATATTGTTTTTGATGCATTCACTTCACATTTAACTTCTGGAATTTCCAGTTCATTTAAAAAAATCCCTCAGTTATTTAAATACTAAAAATTGTGATGTGATAAGCAATGTGTAAATGATGTGACGCGTGTGTGAGCTTCCTCTCGTCTCTGCCTCCCGTGTGCAGGGGACAAACTGGAGAGCTTCCTGCGGTCGCTGAACAGCACAAAGCCGCTCTACTTGGGCCAGACAGGCCTGGGCACCACTGAGGAACTGGGCAAGCTGGCCCTCGAACCCGGGGAGAATTTCTGCATGGGGGGGCCAGGCATGATCTTCAGCAGGGAGGTTCTGCGGAGGATGGTGCCCCACATCGGAGCCTGTCTGCGGGAAATGTACACCACCCACGAGGATGTGGAGGTGGGGCGCTGTGTGCGGAGGTTTGGAGGCACCCAGTGCGTCTGGTCCTACGAGGTAAGGGGGGGGGGGCTGGTTTGTCTGGGGGCTTTTGGCACTCAATGCAGCCTGTTGTTGCTTTGATAAATTGATCATATGTCTGGGATGTTTTTTTGGGTCTTCCACTGAGGAATTGGTCTTTTGATACTTCTGCATAGGTGTAGTCAAGTGGTTCAGAGATTCTGAAAACTGATTGGTTGCAAACCAGCATGGTTGTGTGTCCCTCCTTGACCCGCCTCCTCCCCATAGCAATCCCACCTCTCCTCACCCACTTCCACTGACATTTTCACATCCATTGTGATTTATTCATTCTGTCTAAGTACATCTTTTTTTTTCTGAGGACAATGTGTCTCGTCCAGTGAGATACGATGATTCCTTTCTCTTATGGACTGTAAGGCAAGTAGTACAGTTTGCTGTAACTACATTTACAGGCACTTTATTTTAATGAGCAATAAAGTAATGGGAACTAGATATGACACACTAAATAAATAAGCAAATTAACCAAATTTCTAAAAAAAATAAATTAGTAATGTATGTCATGCACAGTGAATTTTTATGCATTTGCATTTTGTTTATATAGCAATCACCCACATGTCAAATCATCAAATACATTCATACTCCAGTGAAAATGTACTTCTTGTGACTTGTTTTTTCAAGTAGAGCAACAAACCAAATTCCCACTGCTCATCTGAAGCTATTTTCTGGTGGTAAAAAAAACTCATGCTTCTTAAAGTCATTCAATTGCAAGTAAAATGGTAAGAGTGCAGTTTTGATTTATTTTAATATAAATTATGCAGGAGCTGCTTGGTAAATGTAGTCTATGTATCACATATGAGTTTAATGTTTACTACCTTTTATATTACTCATTGCTGGGTAGTCCTGAGGTATGTTCAGTATTTTTCTTTAAGTGACAAACTTAGTCATACTTTAATAGTTCATAGTTTTAAATCATAAACTAATAATGTTAATTCTTAGTGATTTGCAGAAAATTCACTGCAGCATCACCTTCTTGAATGTGACAGTTTCGGATAATCTGAAATGCAATGTCATGATTTTATTATAAGCCACAGTGAAACTGGCAGTCGGTTTAACAATGCTACTCTTTGGTGTATATATTTCCAATATTGTCTCATTCACCACTTCAGGCCATTGTGCTTCACTTCCTTTTTGCAGCTGCCGGAATAGAGATGAGATCCATTTCAAATTACAAATCACAGACATTTGACTCTGGTGGTAACTTTACAGTGTTTTCTGTCAAACATAGTGAAATGCAGGGTGTTGGGTTAGGACTCTGTGCCCATGACTGGAAGGTCGCTGGTTCAAATCCCCGGATCTCTAGGTTATTGTGACCATTGGGCCCCTAAGTGAGGCCCTTAGCCCCCAATTACTCCAGGGACTGTCTGGCTTTGCTTTCTCAGCTGTGGATCATTTTAAAGTGTCTGCTACATAGGTAAATGTAAGCTGTGCTTTACACCGTTAGTCCTCACAGCAAAACTGCCTGATGATGCATTATTAGTTTGGCTCATTAAACTGTTATTGTGTTATAGGACCAGTAGAATATTGCGTTTTGATGTTAACTTCTTAAATCTCTGGCAGGTTTCTTGTTTGTAAGTCTTTGTTTCATCACTTCTGGATGAAATTTCTGCAGTAATAATATCCAAGAGCAAAGGATTTCTGCAGAGTGTGGTAAAGCTTCTGAGAATTCGGAATTGGAAGGCTTATGGTAAAGGCTGTGTGGAGACAAGGGCCCCATGGGAAATATAAGAGGCAAGAGAGATTTTAAAGGGGCAGAGGGAATCCGTAGAGTTAAGTGTCGTGTCTGTTAGCAGTAAGTTGGTATGTCAATGTCTGCGTCATCAGCTTCCTGTAGCAATGACCCACGGAGATGCGTGGTGCAGCAAGCAGTACATATATCTGTACTTGTCATCTGAAAGGCAAGTACTTCCTTACAGGGAATTGCTTTTGGACCATTGACAGTATCCGTAACTTTCTTTAGTGTCTAGAATCTGAAATAGGTCAGCTTGGTGAAAGTATCTGGTATTGTAAATAAGTTATGATGTTTGTCCAAAAAACATATATCGTACTTTATACACACATAAAGCAGAGAAGTGGCACTAACTCCAGTCGCAGCTGTGGCACTGACAAGCCATAGAATTCTAAACACCAGATTAATTGATCAAATTAAATACTATGCACCATAACTGAACTGGGTGGTGTCATTTAAATCTCAGTTAAGTACCTTAACATGATCTTCAGCTGTTATTGTAACTATCCTATTTTCTTTAGATGGTTTATTTATCAGGAGCATGGCATCTGAGCCATTTCCCAACATAACCACCCAGTGTCACATTACAACAGTTCACGTACAAAGGACAGAGTGTTTGACTCTGACGAAGGTTTCTAAGTAATGCGTGACATTGGTAAACAGGGTAGTCTGAAAGTAAACACACCTGTGTCAGTTTTCTCTCGCCCCGAGAATCCATGCCAGCTTTGTGACACGGCGGATTGCCTGGCAGGGACTCCGCTCTGGCGGCACGCAGGCCCCCGTCACCTGGCGGCGCTCTTAAGGTAGCGTAAGTGACGATTATGCAGCGTAGCGCGCGATGTCAGGACCTTTCGGCTGCGCTTTAGGTGGCTCCTTCCCTTGATGGTCTGCTGTCAGTGGGAAAAAAAAGCACGACTTGCCGTGTTCTTTTCAGGTGTGAGCAGAACATGTATCTGTGTGCATTGCTGCACCTGACGCATCTGGCCTGCACTGTAGGGACATGGACTTCTCTTATCTGTAGACCCATGGAAAGTATATAAGTGCTCGTTCCATTCTGCTCCAATAATTCCAGTGATAAAACTTGCCACATGGCCAGTCCCTAAGAAGTTTACCTGCAGCTGTAATACCACAAGGCCCAGCATTTCACTCCAGATTTAGAGCAGTATTGTACACATACATAAGGTAGAAATGTAACACATGTAGAGAGTGCTGATACTCGGAAGCCTTATGATGGCTTCTGTTTTTTTATTCTGTTTCATTCTATTTTTCTATTTTAGGCTTCTATTCTTTCTATTTTTCTGTTCATTTATAGTAAAAATGTTACTGACGACATTAAACTTAATCTATTCCATTCTATATGTTACATTCTTTGAGTTTGTGCTATATGCGCTAAACGCATAACAGCATCTAGTGAAATACTTTTGAAAATGCAGATAAAATAGCTGCACGCTGCTTCTCAGAAGGCTCCCGCATCTGCTGCTCTGCACCAGGCAGTGCAGTTGGGTGCCGTTGGCTCTTTGATGTGGTGGGTGTTATTTTTAGGTGTGGAAATAAAGGAAACCCCCAGTGAAGCAGTGTAAGTACAATGGCTATGTCCTTCATAAAAGAACGTTTGTTTTTTATTTTGCTACTTATAATACAGACAGTATAGCAGGAAGGAACCACGTTTTTTGTCGTAAAATGGAAGCTCAAGCACTGACACTATTCAGCTGATTAATCTTGAATGCGAAATTAAATGTGAAACAAATGTGCTGTTAGAATCTTAACCAGATGATCGTAAAAGATAAATACTTCCATTTTGAAAATTATTATTATTTAGCTATTAAATAACAGATATGTATTAAAACTATAGAATGTATCTCTGTATTCTTTTTTCCTCCAGCAAACGATCTTACTTCACTTAAACGTAGCATGAACTATGTGTACAGAACACTTCTGCAGATACCGATTGCTTTCACCATTACATTAATCTTTTTCTATTTATTTAATTTTTTAAGCTAATTTTTTTTCCTTAGCTCTTGGCTTTTTATCTATCATTCATGTCATCACTCTGATTCTTAACGACAACCAACACGAAGCCAAAAACCGTACGCATGTACTTTGGTTGCTTCTTTTGGCTTTTAGCCGTAGCCAGTTTGCTAACTCCTGTCCTAAGCTGAATCGGGAATAGTGGTGATTCAGCGGATGGAGGAAACCTACCTGTCCTTGGAGGTTTAAAGCTCCCCTCAATGGAAATCAAATACTCTGTCGTTTTCTTTGTATAGGGTTACACTTTTTTTCACAACCCGTTCATTCCTGTCCCATGGATTTTCATTGAAATGTAGGTTTAGGGACCTGACATTAAATTCATTCTTGGCCAGTTTTAATTTTGATGCATTATTGTATTAGTTGAACTCGCTGGAGCTCCCAAAAAATAAAATTACTTTCATGCTCTATAACACTTAATCTGCATATTGATTAAAAAGAAATCCTGTCAGTTTCCCTTAGGGTGCTCCTGTAGCCTACATCATTCCCGTTTTAAGATGGACTTTTGCGACAGTTTATTCAGGATTACACTTTTTGGTGCACAGTAATATTTGTATTTTAATGGCTGTGGTGTTTTTATTCTTTCTACAGCTCTGATATGGGAGACTGTGGGGTTTGGCATTTGATTGATTGATTGATTGATTGGATTGAGGTTCTGTAAACTTCGTTTGGTCTTTTTGGGTAACTATAATTAGGGTGAGCACCTAATCATGACGAGAGACTATGAGGCAGCACAGAGTATGGAAATTACCATTTCATTTAAAAAGACCTGGATTTCACTTAAGCACGAGTTCTTGCTGTCTGCTGATTGGTCAATCTCCTATAATCATGCATGTGTCACTAATGCTAATGTGAGACAGCTGGATGAAGCAGCTTGGTGGTCACCCTAACCATCACAGTGTACCCCAGAACCTATGAAATGAAAACTAATAGTGAAGCGTGCGTGAGCCCAGCACTATGCAGCTGAAGACCACTTTCATTAACTTGCTACATGAGGCACTTCATCTGTATGAAAGGTGCTTGTCCCAATCCTACAGCAGTGCTTGTTTGCTTGTTAACGGCAAAATTGATACCGTAAATTCGGGAGTGGCGGGTCTGCCTGCTCATTAGGATTAACTGAGCCGCCCGGAGTCAGAAAATGGATCGAAATGTATTTCTGCATGGACTGAAACTTTTATTATTAAAAAATGACTGTTGCACATATTTACGGTGTAAGAGAGTGTCCTGGGTTAATCGATAAGCACAGCATTTATATACCATCGCTGACAGATGCGTGCCAAGGATTTTATTGGAAGCCAGGCCTCATTTTTCAGGAATCGTAATTTTAATAGCTGCAGTGAGTCTTAGGTTTTATTTTATGTGAAATATCAGCTACATTAGTGCGGCTCAACCAAGTTCTTTGTGACCCCCAGAGGGAGCAGAATGGCGGACCGCTGTGGGGTCCCTGAGGACCGGGCCGAAATACATTGAGCTATACTTATTTGTCAAGGTGCAAGATTTCTCTGCCAAGACAAATGAATGTAGTTGTTACACTTTGCATTTTATGCAAATAATGGAGTCTACTGAGCCTAATGCAAACTTGGATTGTGAGATTGTAACGTGTGATGTTTATATTTCTGGTTTTAAACACGGACATGGCATCTTCCTGTCTTCTGCAGCGTAAAGGGAGTTTGCATGAGTCACTTTGCAAATGTGAGCATTTCACCCGGCACCACACAAATTGCGCGGTGAGATTTTACTTCAAAATGAATGCATTCTAGGAAGGTGATTATGTTGTTTACGAATCTATTTTAGGTATGCATATATCTGCATTTAGACATGCGGGTTTTAATTAAAAATCAGTTTATTGTCAGATGGTAAAAGAGATGAAGTAGATGTAAGTAAACAATATGTATAAAACTGGTGTGGGCAAAAGCTGAATTTTAAAAACGTTAAATTTCTCCTCCCCTGTGCTTCTGCATGGACTGCAGTTGTTGTTCCCACAGCTGTCATGGACTGAGGGAGTTGTATCATTATTTTACGTTGTAAGCTAATTTTTCCCGAGTATTAGAAGACAACAGCCAGTGCAAATAAAGCTGATTTAATTGCTGTGTGTCTGGTTCTGTACGTAAGATGGCTCATTATAAGGAGGGTGATGGTCTACGGGATCAAGACTTTAGGTTTTCCAGGTTAATTCCTCTGAGGTTTTGTATGTAAACATCAAGCAGACGGTTCCATTGCCTGATGTCCAGGACAGAGAGACTCAGGTTTTTTTCCCCAGTTCATAAGACTTCTCAATTCAAACTAATTCTACACTATGTATATTTGTACTGGAATGCACATATACTGCACATATACTGCACATATTCTGCACACGTTGACTTTACTGCACAAATAACTTTAGCCTGTACATTACCTCACCATTGCACTATATTTTAGATTGTATATTTGGATTGTATATTTAGATTATATAGTTGATTTGATAGATTTATTATCAAATTGTATTATATATTGTAATTTTCTTTTTTACTCCTACTTTACTTATTACCTTTTTTCTTCTATTTTTGCACAGCCAAATAAGGGCGACTCAGAGACACATTTCAATACATGTTGTACTGTATGTGACGAATAAATCGCTTGAATCTTGAATGTTGAGGGAAGCAGCTTACGTTGACTAAGGAGCTATCCTGTTATATAAACTGAAGATATCTACAACCTCCAAAAAATAAATTGCTTAAAATAAAGACCTTGTACAGTATATCAGTTGAATATCCATTAAAGACAATATTCTGTATTTTATATATTGGTAGCCACTTTTTTTTCACTGTTTGTATTATCTCTACTGTCCTTTCATATTTAGCCTAAAAGTACTGATATCCATACATACAACTTTCAAAATTGACATCCTTTAGTGAGGAATCAGTTATAGATATAGCTCATGCCACTTTGGGCTTCGGGTCCAGTTTCGGCTTGGTTCTGCCTTTGCCAAATGCGCGCATTCTGCGGGACTTGCCTGGGTTTCCTCACTGGCGCTCCATGTTCTCCTCACGGCACTAAGACATGCTGTTTATGGCAAATGATTGGCCCGAATTGCCTTTAATCATCGTGCATGTGAGTATATGCATGTTTCCATCGAAGCAAACACCCCGCAGCTTTCTGGAGTGGCTCTGAATCGCCACAGCTATAATTAGATTAATGAAAATGGACTTATTAAATTGAAGAGTCATTTTCATTAGTGGAGAGTTATGTGTTTATATGTTTGGTTCTAATTGGGACCCCAGAGAAAACACCATTGTTATAATTTATAGTTTTATAACAGACATGACATCTACAGAGAATTATTTCATGCCATCCTGTTTGTAATTGAATTTATTTACTTAATGTAATTGTATTTCTTTGGAAATTTGCCATGGTCTCGCCTTTTAGTACATCACATTTCCTTAATTCAATTCAATTTATTAATACAGAAGCTGCTGTATTTCAGGAAGAAAAACATTTGAAATGAATAACCATTTCAGTGGATGCCTTTGGGGAGATGCATGTTCTGATGTAGTCAAGCAGAATATGATTCCTGGTGTTGTCTTGTTATCAGAGCAGCTTTGTTTGTTTTCTTAATTACTTCCAAGTAATTGTTATAGATTTTGAAATCCATCCTTTCAGTATATTTTGCTCCTTTGTTCATAATCACAGGAGGCAGAGGATTCTGCATAGCATTACGGGATAATCTGACATTTAAAATCATATCTCTGTGTAGGTGGACGTGATGACTGTAAGTGAGAGAATGACAGGTAACTTGTGAAAACAGGGGTAGGTCTGTTTCACGCTGAATTTTTAACAAAATACTGGTTCAGTGTGGACTTGCTGTTGGCACAGCGGAGACCCGGACATGATTACTTCCAGGATTTTTGATTTGGGGGGAAAAGAATAATGCAAATATAATTAGACTGTCTGAAGAAAATGAATGTTATGCAGTGAAGTGAATTTTTATGGCTGCTACTGAGCCCTGTCGTGGATTGGCGCCCCACCCTGGATTATTCTCTGCCTTGCACCCATAGTTTCTGGACCCCAGTGACCCTGTATATGGCAAATGGGTATAGAAAATGGATGGATGTATGGATGGATGGATGGCTGTGGCTGAATACATGCCCTTCATTCACATCACCCCCCCCCCGCCCCCCAATTAATAGTGCCGCTCTTGCTCCAGTTTCCTAAACTTCTAAGCCAATTACCCTGACGGCCCAGTTCTGCATATCTGCACGACCTCTGTGATTACTCCGGCCTCCCTGTGATGTGAATGTCACCAGCATTGTTATTATCAAGTTCTTTGTGATCAAATAGAAAATCATGGTCTGAGGGACTCTGAGGGTAATTTCCTCTTGGTGACATAGTCAGCAAATCATGTGCAGTCCTTCATTCTCAGCGCACTATGTGTATGTTTAAAATAACAGCGCTATGGACAGGGGTTCACGGTAGGGATTCTGCAGGAGTCATTGCATACTCTGGCCAGTAACATTGTTGTGTTACCTGGGAAACATTTCTGATGTCATCTCCAGCTTCATGATCACATGACCGTTATGTCCAGCTTCATGATCACATGACTGTCCAGCTGTCACATGACTGTAGCATGAACTATTATTGGATCTGCAGCAGCGTGAACTGTACATTATTTGGTAGAGGCCTAGTCCAGTTGGTCTCAGATGAGTACATTTTTTGAATGATTTAGTATAATTTTTTTAAATGTTTTTTTTATGAATAGGACATCGAGTTATATGATTAGCTGGTGAATGATAACGAGCTAAATGTATTTATGTCAGCTGCCAGTAATACATTGGGGGAAAAGTTACCACAAGCATATTTATTGTTTTGTCGCGGTGCTATTTTTACTGCCATTGCAAATGAACTATTATTGGATCTGCAGCAGCGTGAACTGTACATTATTTGGTAGAGGCCTAGTCCAGTTGGTCTCAGATGA
>JAODUD010000117.1:290255-302962 GCA_026784285.1 Stomatorhinus walkeri
GTGTGCTTGGTTTTAACGTAACTTTATTCTTTCATGAGTTATTTACAAGTTTCTGACCACTTGTAAAATGTGTTCAACGTGCTGCCCATTGTGTTGGATTATTAAGGTGTATCCATATAAATGGCCCACCCTGTAGATCAATGTTAAATTGTTAATATTAGTAATATAAAGCCATATAACTGAGCATCATGAATACAAACGTGAAGTAGTACAAACATAAACACTGGTGAACAGATAACTTCATAAAACATCTTTTTATTGGTCAATTAGTTCTCAAACGTTATAAGTAGACAGAGGAGAATGGCCGTACACCAACTATAGTGAGAAGGCCGTGATGATTTGGTTGAATATTCCAGCTTTTACAGTTACTTGAGTCAATGCAAATATAAATCACTTGTAAAAGCCTGAGTGATGATTCTTCTCAGTGGAAATCAGCCCCTTTCATTGGTAGTCCAACTGTGATGTCATTCACTATGCAAAAATAAACTCCATTATCCAGGGATAAGAGGAAATGAGGGAGCTGGGAGGGCTGGAGGTAATTGCCAGTCTGCTTTTGTTCAAGCTTGGCTAATTTGTCTTGCTTATTTCTGATCGGGATCTTTTGGGGACGCCTAGTAATTATTGAGTGTTTGGGTCCTCAATGTCTTCTATCACTGCAGACTGTAAACTCTCGAAAATGCAGCATGGGGCCTGGATTCAGCGGCTATAAACTGCATGGTACAGACTGACGGAAATTGCACATAATAGTGAGGGCCGTGGCTTTAATATGGAAAACCTCAGTTTTATTATGGAAAGAGCATACTGTCCATTTACGCTTGGCAACAGGACTGCTGTGGCTTCATGTTTTTAGATACATAGGCCTTAGTCTGGAGTCAGCAAAAAGAATGCATGCAGAAACGTAGCCTGCAGTTATACTGATGCAGATAAAGGGCTTATTTTTTTATTTATTTCGTGGTTTATTTCATAACTGCAAGATGGGGTGATGTGGAGCTTGAGTTCTGGCTAGGAGGAAAAGGGCTTTTGCCCTCACTTCTGTCCAGGGATAATAAAGACAATGACCTTCTAGATTCTCTCTTCGGTCATTCAAGCACTGGGTACTTGTGGGGCACTTACTCTTTCATCACCCTCATGCCAGTCATCATGGCATCATACCGTATCATGTCTTCCAATGAATCTCAGTCTACGGGATCCACAATTTAACGCTTACGCTCATAACATGTTTGCAGTTGCTGTGTTCTTATAAGTGGAAAATAAAATTGATAATAGAATAGTGGGAGAGGAAAATAATCCTTGCCGAGGCAGTTTTAGGAGCATGAATGCTTTACTGAGCTATAAAATTAGCTAGATGACCCCTATCTGTGTGCAGAGAATTCGTGGTTTTATTTTAGCAAGATCTCAGAATTATATGTGACGAATTTGTTGCAAGAGACTGAAAAACTAACACCAAGATTCAATGTGAAGGAGCTTTCAAAAAGAGACAGACACTTTCCAAGAAAAAGGAAAAAAAACAGAGGCCAGGAGAAATGTACAACACAGCTGCTGAATTTCCCTGTTAGGGCAGGCTGGTCAGCCAGCAGCAAGGGGGAGGTGTGTAACCACAACTTACCCACGTGACTTGAGCAATCCGGAACTTTCTGAGGCATGATATTGTATAGTCAATGCCGACAAAGGATTCAAGAGAGAATGCACAAAGGTCATCCTGAATAGGACACCTATTAGAAAAATCTATTGGCAAATTCATCTCATGAAATTAAGATAAATAAATAATAATAATAAAAACAATAAATGCAAATATGGAACTCCAAACACAAAGCAGTGACTTATTTTTAATGAAGATGCAGCAGCATGTTTCGGCTGATAAACAGAGGCCCTGTGGTGGTGACAGTTTCACGTTTCAGCAACGTCTGTCCACTCTTTCAGTATTAAAGGAAAACCCAACTAAGTCTGCAAAAGACTCGGGCTGAAAAGTCACCTTTCATCGAGACAACGATCAAAGGCTCGCCAGGGCAGCTTTAAGGATAAGAATGTGAGTGAGAGTGAGTGCCCTCAAGTGGCATAAATTCCTGCCTTGAATGGTATTGAGAATCTTTGGGAAGAACTGAGACAGCGGTCCCGCTCCGGCTTCGGAATGGCACCATCACCTGGACTAGCGCTAAAAGAAAACATTTGTATTTGTCGCGAGGGTGTGACATGTCCGACCCAACGCCGAGGTAAAATTGCTCCCCTTAAGAGAGCACCTAATTTTTCAAATTCCTGAATGGTAAGAACTTCAAGCAGATGCAAATTGGTGCTCGGGTCCCGTGAAGTCCCGGCTTGGCCCAGCTGCCTCACACATTCATGTGCGCTAGCAGCAGCAGGGCTGAGTGTAGTAACGCACCGCAATGAATCAGCAGTGGGCACTTCAGGGAGCTGGGGGGGTCGGACCAATATAAGATAGCTGGCGATGACAGCGAGAGGGAGGGGTCATTTCATGACTTGGAGTTAGATTCGTGAGACCTTTTTAGTATTTGTTACTTAAAAAAAAAATCACACGTTTGAGGATTGAAGTCTCCATCTTTTGCGAGGTGACACAGCTATGAATTCATCCTTTGTTTTATTAATTAATTACGTCATTTGACATAGATATAAATTATATGATTTCTGTTCCTGTAAATATGGCCCTTGACTGTATGGTTACTGGAAACATTAATGTGCTACATTTATGCCTATACTTACTGTAAGCCATCTGGGGAAACGGTGAGAATAGTTAATATTATTCGTTTTGTGTTTGATTAGTATATAGAAAAAAAAAAAACGAACAACAGTTACATTCAGCTACTTTACGATATATTAATTAATTTGTGTTCCTGCTGGTGACGCACCATTATAGCATGTAATTATATGAATTTTATGAAGCTGGGATAATGACCACCGCTTGTGGTTCATTGCCTACCAAGCAATGAGATGAACCATACTACCCAAATGCTTTTACAAACGCCATCCTTCACATAAATGAGGCTCATTTCTTAATGAATGGAATTCGAGTGTCCCTACCATTCATCCAACATAACAGAAAATAATCTGTCATCCAGAATTTTTTTTGTATTTTATTTTAATTTTTTTGGATTCCTGTATTGCCGTAATTTAAATTGGGAGCCTAATCTAAGTGGAAGCTTTAACTGGCTGGGATTCAGCAAGCGGGTCTTAAACGTAATGAGCTTTTCCCTGAGCCCTCGGAATTGCAGTCCCTCATCTGGCTTTCCCTGTAAGGTCAGGCGGGACGATGTTTTCAGGCCTCGTCTGCTTTTAATTGGCTGAGAGTTTCAGTTGCAGGGCCTGGACTCTAACGCAGGTAGAGCAACCAGGCCAATGCGGAATACTTCATATTTTGTGCTGCAGGATAGGTTTTTATGGTTTAGTTATTAGGGTTTTGGAATTTGGTCAAAACTGTTAATAGTGTTTTATTTGGTCTACAATGGATTGCTTCATGTGGATTTCAGGTGGAGATTAAACACAAAGATAGTGGTCTATAATGAGAGCCTGACACTTAATATTTTGGGAAATAGGCACATTTACATAGCATATTCATCCCCGATACTGCACTGAAAGCATGACAGCATGGCAGGTTGCTGGTTGGAGTCTGGCTTCAGCAGAATAGCCATGTCTGTGGGCCTGTAAGCGAGGCCCTTAACCCCCAGTTCAGAGGGGCCTGCTGCAGGTGGCTGCCCTTCGCTGCCAAGCTCGTTAACGTCTACATGTGTGTCATGGCGAGCAAGACGAGGCAGGTCGAAAGTGAATTTCCACATGGGGATCAATAAAGTATCATCATCGACACTGTGTATGGCATTGAGATTACGTGATTAAGGCCATGAAAATTGGATCAGAGGAACGTGCCCTCGGCAGCGCCGTCCGGTGGTCTCTGTTGGGTGCTGAAGGCTTTTGTCGACCAGGCCCCATGCCTGAAACGTGGCTCTATGCCCTACAGAGACCCACTGGGGTTACAGTGCAGCTGCCATTTTGATTACAGAGAATGTCATCACTCCAAGCTTATGGCTGCTTCGTATCCATGAAACCACGCCCGCTGCAGAACAAAATACTTCATATCAGACAGGCAGCCATTTTTAAACCTCATATGTCTGCTACTGTTAATCTGAATTGTAATTCAGAAATACGTATGTGTTTATACATGTTTCTGTTTGTGTATATATATATATAATATAATGTGCAAATTAGAAGTACAAATGTCTTCTGTTCTCCAAAAAGTTACTGATGTCTAGTTGGATGGTTAGATGAACATCACTTCAGTTCCCAAACATCTCCTCAGGGCCACCTCAGCCATTCCATGTATTTGTTAATTTAATTAATTGAAAAGTCAATGAGATATTGAT
The DNA here is from genome assembly GCA_026784285.1 of Stomatorhinus walkeri. Classification (NCBI taxonomy): domain Eukaryota; kingdom Metazoa; phylum Chordata; class Actinopteri; order Osteoglossiformes; family Mormyridae; genus Stomatorhinus; species Stomatorhinus walkeri. The sequence goes on from JAODUD010000117.1 coordinate 294,623, forward strand.
TAGCTATACAAGAAGTGTTTGTTAGTTGTTGAGTCAAAAAATACATGGGTGTATTGAATGGTTGCTGCAAATTAGAGATGCACTATTACTATATTCAGATCTGTATTGGCGCAGAATCAGATATATTTGACGGATTGGGTATTCATCGTGGCCATATGTGTAATACTTACATATTTGGTTTTCAGCAGTTTAAAAAGATAGCTGCTGTTTCTTGTTAAATCTATTTGTACAGTCAATCGCACGACAGTTCTTCGTCATTTTAGATATGTTTTGCCAGCATTCAAGCTGAGTGATATTGCTGCCCCTCAATTTTTCTGCTACTCAGTGGGTACGAGCACAGTGACTTCCGCCTACGTCATGCACATACCCTTCGCAGCATACGGAGCTGAAGAACATCTGATTAGAGGGTGACGTATATGGGTGAAATATATGCCTTAAGCTACCTGCACTTTATATGCTGTTACTCAGGAGTTAGGATGTGTTTTTTGTTGTGCCTTTGCATTTTACTGTTTGTCCTGTCCGGTCATGTCTGGTCGTGTCTTGTCTGCGCATGGGACAGTGAGAAACTCAATTTCGATTCCTTTGTATGTCTAGTACATGTGAAGAAATTGACAATAAAGCTGAGTTTGACTTTGACGATCTTGACGTATTTTTCACATTTTTAACAGCAACTAGTAGTACAGCGAGTTGCAATCTTTGTTTGCTTGTGCTTGTAGAATGCATATGTGTATGTATGTATACTTATTTATATTTAGAAATTAAACATATGTCTACATCTACACAAAAACAAATATATATGTGAACTGTATTTATTCCTTTGCAAAAAAACCTTTACTTAGTGTATACCAAAAGACTTTGATAACTGTTTGAATTAATGAGCAGATTATCCTTAGCGTGCTTTTTCAACGAGTATTTTTTATTATTATTATTGAGATGGTGGGTCCCTTTAGCTTAGGATCAGCACTTTTAAAAGTGTAGCGAAGGTTTCTCATACTGGGGTAAGGCTGTGATTTTTCCAAAGTCTGCGCTTGCACGGTGTCTCTCTGGGAAATTGTGAACGAGAGAGTTTGACCTAAGAAGTTTAAGTTAAGACCCACTGATCGAGTTTAATGTGTTCACCCCAGACTTGTGAGATTTATGCCTGAAACGTTCACGGTTTGATCTCGAACTGAAGGATGCAGTTACAGAGAGTGTCCTTAGGAATTCCGAGTCTGGCCGTTTGCATCCTGCTGCTAAGTGGCGTTTTGCCGTTGCATACTGAAGAGCTTCACAGGTAGTAACAAATTACTTTGACCGCTGTGTTATTCCCAGGTGAAAGGAGGGCAAGCTTCACTTTCATGCTCTGGAAGTTTCTACTCCTCTGACCCCCCTGAAAGTTATTAATTAGTGTTGCATCCGTGGGTCCAGTGAGCTGACACTAGTGTTTATGTATTCTGGCACAGAATTATGGAGTGCATCATTATTGTCTACTGTTTGATTTAACAATAAGCACTGAAATTCAATGACAATCAAAAAAATTGAGTCTCCCTCCTCCATGTAGTCCATTTTATGGAATTATCGGTTTGTTTCTTAGAGTATTATTATGATTAATCACATGTGCATGGAGCATGACACACACTTCTGCATAGGTATCGATGTCGATTTAAAGATCAAACTCTGGAATTAGCAATGGTATGTAATTAAGCTGAAGTTTCTTATGCTAGCTAACAGCTAAAAATGACAAGCGAGCAGCTGGTGCAATGGTCGAGGAGCAAATGGGTGGCAGAGGCCGGCGGTAGCCGGTTAATATTTCAGAAATGAAGCTGCTTTTGTATTACACTAGTCTGGAGCCAGGTCTGTAACCCAGATTGCTCCAGGAAATGTCCAGCTGTATAAACAGATGAACAGAAGCTGCAAGCCGGCACCCTGGATAAGAGCATGTGGTGGACATTTGAACATCAAAGTTACAGGTTCTTATTGCGAGATCTTGAGAAAGGCCATTTTAATGTGTCTTTTTAAAAGGCCATTTTAATGTGTCCTTTTGGAGGAGAAAAAAAAAGCACAAATGTCGCTTGGTGAACCCTCTGACCTCCTTTGATGTGATTGGCCGGCCGGTTCTTCCATCCCTGAAGGTCCCCCCTACAACTCTGGCTGTGCCTGCTAAGTGGTGGGAAAACAATCTTTAACTGCTTAAAGAGTAGCCCCAACGTGATGTTTTACCAAATCACGAATGCTGTAAAAAGCAGGTGAGGCAAATTAAACACGCGCCAGGACTGAATTAGATGTTTGATAATAACTAAAACTAGCTCAAAGAGACTGGGAAAATGAACGTCCAGAGGGTGCTTCTTTGGTGGAAGAGTAAATGAGGCTCACGATGACCCAGGTATGTCACGGAAGATTCCGGAAGTTAAGTGTGGGGAGACCTGGGATTTTGCATGACCCACATGAGCTGTGGAGGGAAATAAAGGAGAGTTCCCGATTAAAGTTTCATACTGTAAAAGGAGGAAACTTGAGCACAGAGCAGAGCGAATTCAAGCCTTCAGTAGCAGACAGGTTCTCATCAATATTTCATCCCAGGCTGGGTGATGGGATCTCATGCTGATCCCCACCTCATTAAGCAGTTGGTAGCTCCCAGTCTTGTCCAATCCAGAGTGGAGAGCACCAGTGTCAGGCCCGGGGAGGCTGTCCCTTTACCCCCCAATGGCTGCATACCAGCCTTGCTGCTGCCCCACACCCCTGCTAATGTGCCAGGGTGCTTATTGATGTGCATTCCATCAGCTGGCCCCAGAGCTAAGGTGCTGATGATGATGGTCGAAACATTCAGACTGTGCACTGGCTCATTTGTCTTGTGTGTTGATCATCCATGAATTTTAAATAGATCCACTTAGAACTCAGCCTGTATGCTTGTCACTGGCGGACTGTATTTTCTCAGCAAAACAAAGTGTGGCTCTCGTATAGTGCTATCAGTGCCTGAGCCTGGCGGTTCTGTGTGTATATATATCATTGCAGTATCCCTACAGTAGCGGCATGTCACGACTTAAGGGACGAAGGACTCAAGGGAAGGTGTTGTAGTAAAACAAAAGGGGTTTATTTGAACTAAAGGAACAGAAACTGGAAACAAACTGGACCACGAGGGATCCAAGCCACTAGATGAGGTGGGACCAACCAATCAGATGTCTTGGCCCCACCTCCTCCAGTTGCATGGACCGATCTCCATTACAATCTGATTGGTTATCTCTTAGAGCTAATCATTTTTCGTTCTGGCTCAGAACATTTTTGTGTCAGTAAAACTCCCACAAGCTCAAAACAGAAGGACCGGAGAAGCACTGGCAACAGGATGGTTTGACATCAACGACTTGACTGGGGAACACAGGACTGGTAAGCACGTATATACAAGACTAAGGAAGGAGCTAATGAGAGGCAGCTGGGGGTTATTAACATGAGGGTTAGGAACAAAAGGTAAGACATAAGTAACAGGCCTGGCTTGTTGGGGTCATGCCAAGGAAGAGACAGGAGGACATGGCAGGCAGGACATACCACAGCAGTTCAATAAAGATGTATAGGAGTGCGAGGGCCCAATGAATAAATAAATGAAAGTAGCAGATGTAGACTCTGGAAATCCAGGAGGTCAGGCTAGGGTCAAGCTGCAGTCTTAAGTTTAAACTACACAGACCAATAACATCTGTGGCAGCTGACATAGGGGGGATTCAGTTAGCCTGGGTGCCTGGGTTAGTTATTACACAAATGCACTCTCTGCAGTATCTTCCAGATTGCTAGCCGAAGGCATCGAGTCGCTATGGCAACAATACGGTGCACAACTAAGTTATCAACGCAGCCATCGAGGAAAATGTGGAGATTACTGTTGTGAAATACTTATAAATCAGAGTCTTCTTTGTATGCCAGCTTATTCATGAAGACCTCCTTTGTAGCCTACACCTCGGGTTTTAGCCAGCACTGGGCAGTAGGCTGTTGCTGCTAACGTTGAGGTGCCTGTAGGGGCCCCTTAGGCACCCTACTGCGAGGTTGCTGCTATATAAAAGCCTAAATATACCCTCATTATTGTTAATGTAGTGGGAGACTAATGATGTTTAATGAATAAAAATACACAGTTGGCACACCACTCTTAAAGGGCATATGGTCTCTCAGTTGGCTCTTGGGGACATGATTGTGAAAACCACGCAGAGAGGTCTCTACTTGGGTAGGGGTACAATGCCAGTGGCCCCCCAGGCACCAGATGTGGCCTCCACCATGTACTGGCGCTGTGACCAATCAGTGTTAAACAGGGTTATGGTCGTTATTGACGCTTGGATTTCACAGTGGTGATCCACAGCTATTTTTTCACAGGAAATGTCCTCCACAGAGGTTCTTCCATTTCTGGTCCGGAGGCTGGTAAATCACCTCCATGTTATGCCTGGAATAAAACAGCACTTACGTCGATCAGGTGTCATTGTCTCCTCTCCATTCGCTCTTCCTGGGACCATTTCATCTCCGGTTTCGGTCTTTTACAGCCTGATCCCAGCTATTGCGGTATATATTATATCATTTTAGAGCGACATCTGCACTGTCGCGCCTTCTGATAGCCTCTGCGATCATCTCTCACTTATTTTCAGACCCTTTATCCATGAAAGCATCAGCTATTAATGATTACAGGGATCGATACACAGATTTCCATCCTGAGCTTGGACCGGAGGCTGCAGCAATGTGTGGGATCTTCCATGAAAACATTGTGTTGCAGTGCCTGCCATGCGTGTCTGATTTTGGTGCAGCCATTTCTGAGAAGTAGGGCTGGCCAGGCCACCTGGCTTATGAGGCATTTTCTCAGTGGGCCGACAGGTTACAGGGACTGCCAAAATTTATTTCATGGGTGCCCCCAAAGTTCAGGACCGATTTTGAATCCCAGTTCAGCACTGCAAGTCATTTATGGACATACATCCATCTTATCCAACCTGTCACAGGGACTTTTATTAATGAGAAATTTCCTACACAGATGTCTTGGGCCCACCTCTTCTATAATCTGATTGGTTATCTCTCTGAACCAATCATTTTTCATTCTGCCCTCAGGACATTTTTGAGTAAGTAAAACTCCCATGAGCTTTTAATATAGAATCACATTTTTTGAGTTCAGAACTGTAAAAAAAAAAAAAAACTTGAACTACTTTTCGCAGAAGCAAACGGGTGAACAAAGAACACCAAAAAAATGCCTTATCCTCTTTCTCGCATTCTCCTCCCAGATCACTGTGGGACTTTAACCTCCCCTGCTAATTAAAGTCCCCTTGTTAATTTGGTCTAAGAGGACCATACTGAGGCCTGACTGTGGGAGGCGGGGCCTCGCCAAACGCCTGCTGCCCTGGCTCATCCGGGGTCCGGTATTGTCCCGGGAGATGAGGCGGATGGGTCCGGATCGGTCCAGAAAAATCACTCTGTGATGGCCATGCGGCAGAGACAGTGACAGCGTTCAGGCCATTAAAAGGCGGATCTTGCTCTATGGGCCTCGTTCCCACACATGGGGAGCTCAGTGGTCAGCTCCACTGTAGCCATCCGTTTAGAATGTCTTTACGTGCCAGACCATCTGGGCCACTCTGTCCAGGCTTTACGCCTCTCAGTGGGTCCAGCAGCTCCATAATGCTGATATTTACACCTTGTTTGTAAAAAGCCTTTATGTGACGATACGGATCTGATCACGTAAAGGTTACCCTGTTATTCAACAGACTGTAGTTATTCATTAAAAATTTCATTAGATTTTAATATCGTGCCCTCCATTGGTACAGTGCTCAAACATTTGACAGGTCGGTTATGAAACTCTGTGATATTGAGTGATTTTATATCGCAAGGCATAGTTTTATTTTATGAAGGAACTTAATGTTTGTGGTAAACACAGGCCTGTGTGTGTTTGATGCCGCAGCACAAGATTTATTAAACTGTCTAGTGCTCAAGCTCGAGTGAAGGTCGCAGTGCCAGATAACCTATCAAACAAACCCCATATTTAACACCCGCTTGTTTTATTTTGTTTATCATTCACTGCAGCACATTTTTACGCGTCTTCTTTCCCGTCATAAACTTTTTGATATGGAGTCATAACAAGCGTTGGCGCTGATGCTCCTCTACCTCTCTATGGCGCCCTCTTCAGGCCGGAGTGTTTCACTGAGTAGCTTGAGCCTTCATTCTTGAATCCCTATGGATCTGGAGCACAGACGGCTGCTTCTAAGAGCCAAATGCGTCCAAGTGCCCGCGGGCTATCAGCGGCCCATTGATTATGGATGCAGTGTCATACGCCTGTAATGCATATTTTAACACCATATAGTTTACAATCGTAAGCCTTCCTACAGTCAGGAAGTAGCACGGACATTAATATTTATTCTGGTGATATGCTGATTCCTATATTCAGTTTTAAACCACACTCTCAGCCCAGACTGCATATTACTGCAGTCTGTTACAGTGAAGATGATAGAACTGTACAATTAGAGGTGGTTAATGATTTACTGTAATGATTGGAGAGATTAGGCCTTGATTCCCTGGGGTGGGTGGGATCAGCGTGCCGATTGGGTTATCCTCCTAGGAACGTGACCAATGGGATGTGGGTGAATGATCGACTGGGAGCGATAATCCGACACACCTGGATTCATTTTTAATTCATCAGTAATTTGCTCCTACGTGCAGATGCGAATGATACCTCCATACAGAGGTTAAGCACGCTGCAAAAACAAAGAAAAATAGCAGTATTTACTCAGGGCTGTGCCTTCAGAGAAAAGTGAAGGCATGAATTATGAATTATGTTACAGATGGAGAGATGAAAGGAAACTATCACCTTTTTTCAGCCTGAAATTACAAGAAGGTTGTAAGACATATCCATACACTCACTAACTGAAGGGCTTGTGTCACAAAATGTGAACCTGAGGGTGTTTGTTACCCCATATTCTTCTCAAGTTAATTGCGAATGTAAGTGTGACTTGGACACAAACCCACAGCTAATTCCTAAAAAATACAGGAAACCTGTGCAAGATCCGAAGTTGACTCAGAGGAGGCAAAACAAAGAGAGGTTCCCCGCTAATGTGTACCTAGCTCATGCAGCAAAACCACGAGCCTTGTCGGATATTGAGACATACTGTGGCACAAACGACACCCTGTTATCTCTGGCTCGCAGGGCCCTCCTCTCTTCTCTTTTTTTCTGTCTGTTGTTACATTTCCCCTCTGGTGACCCTGGGTGGGTAGTGGCTGCTCTGCGCTCACAGCTACCTCACTGATGTTTAAAAGCAAACATCTGGAGACACACACCAGCAATGGCAGCCCAATAATAGCTAAAAGCTAACTGTATGCTAATGCTACGTTACAGTCTATACGATTCCTCAATTTTCATTTTGATATGTTCTTGATCACTGCTTCTTGTGGATACTTTTACTGATATCATTGCTTTTATTTTTATCTTTTGTCAGTGTCAAATAGGACTTAAAACTTGATGTTGAAGCCGCTGATGTTACGTTAGCGCATGCTAACTTAGACGCACACCGAGCATGTAGGCTGTTTTTTTCTGTGTTGATTTTGTATGTACTGTATAAGGTGAGTTAGGGTTAGGATTTGGGTTAAACTCAACTGCCATTTTACCGGGAGGGTTTTCACGTGTCCCTGATATACTCTAACCTCATTGACCTTGCGGTCAGAACAACAAGACAGCAACCACCTGCAGTCCTGACAATGTGACACACACCGGTGTCACCCCATCGTCCCGATGACAGGGTAACATAATTGATCTGCACAGGAGGGTATAGAGAGTTAATAAAAAGGCCATTTCCATTTTGGTCTGTACTACAGTCCTGTACCACAGCATCAACCAAAATGTTGTCAGTGAGCAACTACTGTGGAAATTTTACTGTAGCCTGACTGCAGATAAAAATGATATTTAGTCAGCAGCTTGGACAATGTCCGTCCGGCAGATTTTTTTTTGTGCAGATCTTTCTGCCCCTCAGTTGGACATCTACTGGAAACATCCACTCCAAATGGTTTCATAACACTCTCATCTTTCACTTTAAATTACGAAACATTCGAAGCTCAGCTCTATAAATAGTAACTTGACCATCCATCGTTGCTTATACACTCTACGACGGGTAACCTGCGTTTATCAGCATTATAGCTTTTGAGAGCATGACCATCCGTGCACAACAATAGCTGAAACAATACTTTTTTTTTGGTTCCACTTTGCAGTAAGAGTGCCTTTATAAAGGGTTTATGAATGGCTTATAATCATGCTATTAATCAGGTTGCAATACTTTGTAATTCATTAATAGACAATTATAAAAAATTTACAACACTTTTTTTTATGAATTGAGTTACTAGCAAAGTGGAAAAAGAATCTTGTAAAGTGGTATC
>JAODUD010000117.1:303248-319314 GCA_026784285.1 Stomatorhinus walkeri
TGTTACATTATATCATTGGAATAGGACACACTCTGAGACCAGAGAATGTTATCTTCTGTTTGGCAGTGAGGCAAAACCACTGCAGACCAAATCCTGTAAACCAGACCACCGCAAAGCACGGGGTCGCCACCCTGAAATCCGCGCCTGCCTGTGCCCCCAGATCACCGGCGAGCAGTTTGGCTGAGATGCTGCTGGCTAGGGAGACGGAGCCAAACACCGATGCTTAAACACCTGAACTGAAAGGGCCATAGATCTGAGATACATGGAAAGAAAATGTCGTGGCCTGTTAACTTGAACCGCCCCCCTGACATTACATATATTTAGCAGGGTCAGTCGGTCCCTGGAGCAATTGAGAGTTAAGGGCATCGATCAGGGGCCCAATGGTGAAATCCCTCTGCCAACTCCAAGGTTTGACGCAACAACCTTCCGATCACAAGCACAGCATCCCACCGCACTGAGCTACACGCCCTGTGCCTGAACACCCACGTTCACTTGTAATTTCTTTAACGAGACGTTAAACTGCATTTACTGTGTTTTTAATTGAAGGGTATAGTCCGAATTTTCCCACGGTAACGACACAAGGTCACGAATGTGCAGTCACAGACCAAAGAGAACACACTTGCTGCGGGAACTAGTCTTGGGATAGAGTGTTACTCTGAGATGAGTCAGCGAGCGGCTGGGATGCCCCCCCCCACCTCCACCATCTGCAAGCTGCAAATCAGGCTGAGAGGGCTGCAGACGTTCCCTCATTGTCACAGACCTCGGTGGGCCTGGAAGGCATTATCAGACACATCCTGGTTCGTGTTCTGTGGTTAACCGGCCCCGATACTGGGGTACTTCTCACAGGCTGACAAATCAAAGCCTGCGCTCATTCGCATTTATGTCACGTTCTGTAGGAGAGTGATGATGTTTAAAGGTTGAAAGTAGCCGTAAGTTGGAGCAAGTAGTAGGTAGTAAGTGAGTGATGTGTAGCTCGACTGGTCAGGAGGTTACTGGTTCAAATCTCTTGTGTAAGGTTCTTAACCCCCTGACCAATGCTAGATGGACTGCTGGCCTCTCTCTCTCTCTCTCTCTCTCTCTCTCTCTATATATATATATATATACACGTATGTATGTTCGTGTGTGTGTGCCTTACCAAAAAAAGGAGAGAACATGATGGGATATGAAAAAACTAACAATGTACCTGTGCTTGGAGAGATGGCAAATAAATCATCATTTCTTAAAGTGACTGTCTGAAGCAAATAAAGAATCATTCCATGAACTGATTATGGGTGGACCAGTATGGGAACTGGGAGGCGGTGTGACGAGGAGGGCTCTCAGCAGCGTCCCACTGCTGAGCTGTGTGGTCAGGGACTGCCTGTAAGCCGCCGCGCTCAGGATCACGATAACTAGCAACTAGGCTCTTTCTGGTATCTCCCTATCAGCCGGGAGTTAGAACAGCAGTAATAATACAAGCGGTGTTTACACCTCTGGCTGAGATGTTATTAAATTGCTTAAAACGCCTATTTCACGGACGCTGTGTCGACAGCGCAGGGTGACACAGGCTCAGTGTTAGGTCTGTGATCGCCATCTCCTGTAGGTGTTACCGACCTCGGATATCGTGAAAAAAATAGAGTATCCTTTTCTCCATATAAAATAACTGCAGCAGGCAGAGGAGGATATTCAGGATCTGAGGGGACCACAGGCAGAAGACAGAATTTATGGGAGGAGAGCTCAGTATGTTTTTATCAGGGTGTGTTTAGAGTCTGCAGCTCAACAGATGGACGCTCACGCACACAGTCCACATAGTCATCTTTATGGGGACTCTCCATTCATTTCTATGGGCAAAACCCTAATCCCATCTCTGACAACCTTAACCCCTACCCAGCCATAACCTTAACCATAAGTAATCAAACAAGATACAAAATACAAGACTTTTTGCCTGTTTTTTGAATGCTTTTGTAAATGTTTATACAATTGAGGTTCCCCGAATGGGGACCAAAAAAATGTCCCCACTGGGTTAAAAGTTATTTTAAATCTGGTCCCCACAATGTAATAATTACTGCAGCACACACATAAACACACACTCGCACATGCACATTTGTGGTGATGCTTTCATAATCTTACAGACTGGGCAAGGCAAGGCAATGAACGAAGGAAAGAAAGCCAGATGACGAACAAATTAAAAAGACGTGTGTGGGACATTATTGTACAGCAGGTCGGTGACCCAGGCCCAGACCTTGTGGAATCAGCCAGCAGAACCAGAGTGTAATGTTTATTACACATATTGTGCACATTCTAAGCTCATTTATTTACGCTCTCTTAAAAAGGTTGTCCTGTACCCCAGGATGGAATAAGTTTGTATAATTTGCTCTTTATCTCAAGCTCTTAATTATGTAATTAGATAACGAGGTTTAGCTAAACAGTTTCCATGTGGCTGAGTCACTCTGGTATCCGTCTGCCTACTTTTGCCGTGGGCAGGTTTGGGACGGAGCCAGTGCTGGAAGATACCCGCTAACCTGAGTTTATTCGGTCCGCAAAGGTACGATTACGCATCTCCCCTCATGTCCGTATGTGTATCCTGACAAATGCGCTGACGAAGAGTAAGGTGCGCTGACGAAGAGTAAGGTGCGCTGCCTCTACAGATTGCGAGTATTTAATTTAGACTCATTAAGTGCTCCCCGGGTCAGGACAAGACTGATTAAGGAAAGTATTGTATTGACATGATGGCACTGTTTCAATAGCCACGGGGGGACTGAGAGTGGCCCAGCTGTCCTCTGTTCCGTTTGTAGGACGTTTGGTGTCTGGATGCTCGTCAAGGGGATCAAACAGAAAGCAGAGGGCAGACAGATTAGCCAAGCCGATTAGGGGGAGGGGCTCTGCCGATCGGCAGTTAATTGGACCAATCAGGAGAATTTGTGGGTGTCCGTAACGCCTGAATGTGGCTCAGTTTTACATTATCTTCACTTTATCGTTCGGTGTCCCACTTGACCCCCTATGGGAGGAGTTGGACGCGGTGCACAGTGTGGGTCGACCAGTTGGTTCTGCAGCTCCCGAAAAGTCCCCTTTTCTGCTCGTTCTATTCATTAATTTCTCCTCTGTGCCCAAATGATCTTGTAAAATCCCGCCTCGCCTTTGCCCGCGATGCGGGTATCTGCCATGCCATAAGTGCTGACCAGCAACAGGCTTCTGGAATTTATGTTTCCCACCACAGGATTCCATGAGTCATGCAGCAGTACTAATAAGATACATTATGGGACCAATTTTATGATTTGGATTAAAACTTTCGGCCCATGAGATGACCAACTCGGAGATTTATCCAGACGCCCACCTTTCAGCTGGAAGGGGGGGGGGGTGCTGGATGTGTTCGTGCAGATATCAGACCCCCAGGGCTGAATCTAATTCTCCAACGTGCTTAAACCCAAGCTGCCATCGCCTGTTTAAAGGCTGGGCTTCTTGTTTGCAATTTATCCACACGCTTTCTCATAGTCATGTTTGTTGGGGGGAAATTACAGACCCCTGTTGCAGCGTGAACAGGGATGTGATACTTTCTGCTTTTCCTGGGACTGCTATAGGGTCAGAGGGGGACCTGGAGCTTATTCTAGGCTGCACATGGTACAAGGCAGGAGTCCACCCTGGTGGGATGCCATTCCAGCAAAAAGCACAGAAACACACATATAAACATACAACATTCTCAATTTAGAGACACCAATTATCCACCAGTCTTGAAGTAATTGGAGCACATGTCACATTCTGTAGGAGAGTTACAATTTTTAAAGGTTGAAAGTACATGTAAGTTGGAGTAAGAAGTAGGTAGTAAGCGATGTGTAGCTCAGGCAGTTAGGCTACTGAGTAAGTCGCAGGTTCAACAAAGTGGTGCCATTGTTGGGCCTTTGAGCAAGGTCCTTAACCGCCTATTACTCCAGGGATGGTCTGAGTTTGCAATTTGTACTTCACTTCAGAAAAAAGTTTATGCTAAATAAATGTAAATACATGTCAAACTATGCTACATGAGGAGATCATGCAAACTCCACTTACACATATGGGGCAGGATTTGACTCCTCAACTGTGGAGGTGTGCAGCTGCTGTGCTACACTCCAGGCTACCACACCACCCATTTTATTGATATTTTTTTATTATTATTACTATTTTAAAATATGATGCCAGAAGCAATTGAGATTGCATGGCTTATACTGGAGCGATTTAGGTTGAGCTTCCAGCTTAATAGTACAACAGCAAGCACCTCATGGGCATTCAGTCATGTGACAGCCGCCACCAGTGATTGATGAAGAAGCTCCTGTTTGTGAGGACAAAAAGCAGCCACTCCTTAAATCCTATTTTTTGCTTTGACTCCCTGCTTTGACTCCAGTTGCACAGTTATGGATGTAATTCAGAATAAATCGGATGTTATGACTCCGTGTGAAGTTCTCCTCGCCCGCTACTCTACAGTCAGTTCAGAGGCAGAGGCTGTTTTAAATTAGATTTGGATCCTCAGCATTCACCATCATGAATAACTTTGAGAGGAGTCGAAGTCGGAATAACAAATAGTTACGTAAGATGAAACTGGAGGAAAAGCAGAACCTAAATTAATTTTAATAACTTCAGAACAGGGCAGCAATGGGTAGATGAAGTTCATTCCTATGAATTGTGAGCGTGATGTGTAAATCTAGCCACGCTTAATGTTAATAATTAATACAAATTAATGTTTAATAATTTTAGGTATTATTTCCACTTGCCAAACATGTAGCATTACTTTTTGTAATATGCCATATATTCTGATATGTAAATAATAATTGTTTTAAAATTTAAAATAACTCTTAGTATGCAGTTTCCAGTACTACCAGTACATAGCCCCTGGATGTGAATAGCCTATGGAAAAAATGGAAAATATGCATGGTTTTAAAAAGCTACCTATACCGTACACATTTCATTTTACCAATTAACTGATGCAGTATTATAACTGAACACAGAACATGTACCACAGAGTAGTGCCCTTTGGAAAGATGGCAGCTCACAAAACTGAGCTCTAGAGGCTGTAAAAGAACTAAATTTAATTGTCTTTTGTTTACATTATGCAGCTATTACCCAGGTTATTGGCGACATTAATGTAAATATAAAACAGTAAACTGCAAGGACCCAAATGTAAGTCATTTAAATGCAGAGGCCTGCTACTCTTGCCTGGACTGAGTAACGATCATAAAAATGAGGTCATCCACATAATCATTTTGGATTTAAAATTCAATTTAAATGCAAAACAGGCCTTTGTTAATGAACATCTGGATTAAAGTTAGGCTTTATGAATTGTCACTTCACGCAAGCCTTGACAGACGCTCCAAAAGCGTGGCCAAAAAATCCTGCAGAAAATTGTGTTTCCCTCCCTGCATTAAGGAAGCCCATTAAAATCTGCTGACACGTGACGATACGTGTGCAAATGAAGTTTGGAACAAAGCCAGATTATCTTAATTGTGTTTCTTTTCTTGGTTCCTGTTTGCTGTAGCACGCCGATGCATTTGGAAGCAGTGGTGCATTATCTTCACCTTGAGTCCACTTACAGTAATAGCACCTGCCCAGAGTTATTGATCCTCCATAAACTGGGAAACATTGAAGCTGATGAGATAGCACAGGAGTTAAGGTACAGCAAACAGTTGTATCAGAACCAAAATGGAATGACAGACTTTTTTAGGATCTCTGATTATGGTCTCTGATTGTTGTGGAGGGAAGAAATACAATCGTCTATTTTGTCATCCATCCATCCATCTCTTAATTTGATTCCACTATATTAAAGGGTTGAGATGTTATTATGTCATTCTTCAGTTTTAAAAATCCATTTATTTATTTATTTAAGCAGATCTGCATATTGGCTAACAGTTAGCAGTTAACCAGCATTGTTCAATTTATTTATCAGCCTGGTGGAAAGCTGAACCAATCATTGTTTGGTTGAGGGAATTAGGATTTAAAAAAACCCACGAAACTGAGACGATTTAGGGAACTTAAAATTAACAAAAAAACAGAGATGTAGCCACCCAATGATGGATTGCCATTATCTTTGGCCTTTAGAGGTGCATTGATGCACAATCAAGCCTTGAAACAAGGAGATGTGGAAGGAGTAGGTGTTGTGGTCTAATTTACACACTTTGTTTTGCTTCTCACTTGATGTCTCTAAATAGTAATTAGAGTCTGATTGTGTGGGTATGTGTGGGGGCCCTTTAATGGACTTGCATCCCTTGTGGTGAACACCTTGGCCCTTTGCCGTTACTTCTTTTGTCATCTGGGATAGGTTCCAGGTTGCCTTCATGACCCTGAGTAGTATAAGCAGTTAGAAGATGAATGGTCGGGTGGATGGATCAGTCATCCTGGATTTATTATGTATGCACCTTCACCTAAGGACAAAGTTATTTCAGATTTTTTAGACATAGGTTGGATATTGGCCATTCTTTTGACTGACCCAATAGTGATATGGAACCTTTCCAGTCTACTGCTGATTCAGTCCTTTAGCTTGACTCTAGCTGACAGCCTTTCATTACTGTTGGATACAGTGATTGCATCAGCAAAAGGAAAACATCGCAGTCTTTTTTTATTTAGTGGCATGCATTCACTGACTGAATGTCACACATGCCATGGTTCTGATACCAATCCATGAGTTTTGTTTATAAACTGGAGGTATAATTGTGTTTTTTTATGAGAGAACTTCTTGTAAAAAAAAAAAAAGAGGAGCTTCAACTGTAAGATAAGCTTTTCGGGGTCTTTGTATTTGAACATCTCACTTTATCAAGTTACACGGCTGTATAAACTTATTTTCTGCCAAAATCAAGGGTTCAATTCTTTTCATATCTAAAGGTGCCTGTAAAATTGTTTCAATTCACTATAGTGTTTTTTTTGCAAGCGCAATAAATGGAACCATTTCACAGTAAAGCCACATTCTTCACCTTGTCAGCTGAGAAAGCCTGATGTTTACCTGCTTTTCTGCTCCAGTAATCTGCTCTTTTAAGCATTAAGTAGGATTATTTAATGAAATTAGATAATATTACATGGATCCTCTGAATCCTTGGCATGCAGCTGATGGAGGGATGCCACTGGGGGTACCAAGCCTCCGTCGAATTAGTCGTCCTTGTGGCAGGAAGGCAGCTGTCCCCGGACCAGGACACACTCTGTCCTCTCGGTTTCATGTCATCCTAAGTCAGTACCATCTGGACTGCAACGGGACCCAGCTTGCTCACGGACAGTTTGGCTGATCTTTGCTAGCTTTGGACCAAAGTGCTCAAAGCCTCAAGTAGTGTCAGCTTCCATTTGGACGGCACTTTAAAGTCACTCAGACTGGCCTAACTGGCAGCGACGCATCTGAAAAGGTTGATCACAGGCAGCACTTTGGACTTGCTTGATTGGGGGCTCAGTCGGAAGAGCGCCAGTGGCTCCCTGCCCCAAGGCAACTGGAAAACCTCTTCACATTTTCATATATAATCTAGTCCAAAAGGCCTGGCTGATTCTGCATTGCTGGATGGATCATGAGCAGAAAAAATACCCATCTCCCCCTCCTTCCCACAGGCAGGGCATCGATTGGCAGAACATATGAGGACCAACCCAGGCCCAGACAAAGCAGCCAGATCATTGGTCCCTGTGCTGTGGGGAGTGGGAGGGGCAGCGCTCAGCAAGTGAACACAGTGTTTGAATTCTACATTGTGTGCATTTATATAAAAGATATAAACCCAGTTGGATAGCTTTGGCTCCTGCTTAAAGCCCTGTTGCTCTACCCTTTAACACATCTTGCGGGAAACATTCAAACTTATTTTATAGACTTCTATGAATTATAGAGTGTAGATAAGCCATGCTTGCAAGCTGCTGTGGATGAAAGCAGCTGCACACTAACTAAACTGAAGTGACGTAATCAGAGTGGAAGGGGAGGAGTCTGACCCAACTGAGACCTGTGATTGGTCCCCCAGATGCACTGCTGAGAATAGCCAGCACTGATCTGTTAGAAGCACTCTGGGCTTTGCTCAGGGATATTGTTTATATAATTGCCATCCAGTGAAAAACTTATATTGAATCTAGCTTTGTATTCACTATTCATAAGGATGCTAATAGGCTATCAACATTGTTTTATCAACATAAAATTAGCGATATAACGTAATCCATACAAAATCCATGAAAACAAATGTTAACTAAGACAAACATAAATACTAGTTAAATAGATACCGTAATAAAATACCTTTTCACTGGCAAATTAGATGTCAAACACTATCAATAGAGGAGAGTGGACATTTCCATCTATAGTTAAATGTCACTATTGTCAAAAAGTGGCCATATGCGATTTTCATTGGACAATAATGGTATGATGAGACCAAAGAAACACAGGCGCTGTCTTGGCATAGCGCCATCTGTCATGTAATCAGCGCAGGGGACAGAGCTAATCTGGAATTAGGGGGTCTAATCAAGGGTCAGCAGACAGGCCACAATGATAATAGCAGAGTGCAGCTGGCTCTGAATTTTATTAAGTACTCGAACTGATTACATTTTTCAATTTGTCTCCTTATTTTTAAGTTTCCATTTCATTTCAATTGAGTAATTCTGAGTACCTGTTCATTGTACTGCTTCAGTTCTGGGGCTCGTACAAAGATTTAGGTTTGCTTTGATTAGCGACCAAACCCCTAGGCTGGAACTGCACAGATGACAGCAAGCGTGCTGTGTAAGATGCAGAGGGCATGTGACCATCAGGTCTAGTAATTCTTTCTTTCTGCAATCTGACATCACATTTTTGTACGCCTTTTTTCCATGCCAGTGGTGAAATGTTGTCATTCCTCCTTAATGACGTTTCTTAAATCTGTTTCCATTACTGTCCCAGATTCATTCCTCACGACCTTGTGTCATGTGATTCCTGCCTGGAGTGAGTCATACACACTTGTTTCCATTTTTGCATAACATGTTTAGCTGCTTAATGTCTTGTTTGTTAATTTAAAAAGCTGTTAGCGTGGAAGTACTCTGAAGAAACTGGTACATAAAATGTATTTTCTCAACGTTATAGATTCAGTTGGGCAATAAATGAAAATTTAGAATCTTCTTTTCTCTGTGTCTTTACTGGTCCAGTGATTAAGCCGTAAAATTGGCCCATATTGGGCCAGAAGGCATTAAAATATTGGACTAACAGGACAGTGTCAAGACCCACTGGCGGTTGAAGAATTAGCCTTGGAGAAAAGTGGTTATTTTCAGTAATGAAAGGCTACATGAAACGGCAGCGTGTGCATTAACACTAACAGTGTCGGAACTGAGCAGGGCAGGTGGCAAGGCAGTGAGTGCTGCTTCTGAATGAGCAAGAAATGCAAAAAGCTGAATGGGGCTCAATTTCAGTGGTGAAGTCTTTGCGCAAATTTCCCCTCCTGGAGATGTTTTTTCTGTAACCTCAGGGAGTGGAGTGGGGAGGGGGGAGGCTTGTCAGAGAAAACTGGGCCTGTTGCTCAGTGACAGTGAATACACTGTAGTGGAAAGAAGGTTACATTTTGGGGGAAGGGGATGAGGTATCAGCCCAGCTGATAGGACAGCACCACAGGAGTACATCTGCGAATAACTGGGCCTTGGCCACAGAGGCCTGGTGTAGCTAAGAGAATGAGCGTACAGCAGCACTAGATCCCACATTAACACAGCTGATGGCGGAAAAGGAGGAAGTGTGACAGGAGATGCCTTAATCATGACAGGAAACCTCTGAGCTGCTTCTGACGGTCTCTACTGGGATTCCAGTTTCCAATTTCAACAGAAAATGAAAGTGTGCCCAGATCAGGGTCATTGCTGATCAGGGTGGGCACTAGTGGATTCCAAATATTCGAGTGGGGGGTGGGGGACAACGGTAAAAAGTTATTGGGGGGCGTGACAGTAACTCATCAGGGGTGTGACATCAGTTATTGGGGGGGTGACGGTAAAAAATTATTGTTGTAGGACGTGAAATTAAAAGCTATTGAAGGTGTGACATCAGTTATCAGGGGGCGATGGTAAAAAGTTATTGGGGGGGCATGACAGTGATTCATCAGGGGTGTGACATCAGTATTCGGGGGGGCGGTAAAAAGTTATTGGGGGGCGTGACAGTAACTCATCAGGGGTGTGACATTAGTTATTGGGGGGGTGACGGTAAAAAATTATTGTTGTAGGACGTGACATTAAAAGCTATTGTAGGTGTGACATCAGTTATTGGGGGGCGATGGTAAAAAGTTACTGGGGGGGCATGACAGTAACTCATTGGGGGTGTGACATCAGTTATTGGGGGGTGACGGTGAAATCATTGCTGGGGGTATGAAAATGAAAGTCATCCAATTGTGATGTCAGATATCGAGGGGGGGGGGCAGAAGTAAAAAGTTATGGGGTGGAGAAATGATAATGTCATCGGGGATATGGCGTTAATTACTGGGGGGGGGCAACAGTAAAATGTTGTTGTGGGGGTGAGACAGTAAAAGTCATCGGGATGTGACATCAGTTATTGGGGGGGACAACAGTAAAAAGTTGATGTTGTGGGGTGTGATGTCAGTTATCAGGGGGAAGTGACGGTAAATGATTGGGGGGCGATGGTGAAGTTATTGTTGGGACAAGTGACAGTGAAAGTCAACAAGGGTGTGATGTCAGTTATTGGGGGGGGGGTTGTGATGGTAAAAAGTTATTGGGGGTGAGGTGGGGTGACACAGGTTTGAAGGGGACCCACATGTCTGACTGACGGTGTGTGCATTTTGGGTGTGATCACACACTGACGACTCCTGAGACAGAACCTCCTTGATCGCCTGATGGTGCTGGGCTCCAGATACAATGTGATTCTGTCTGTAGGTCAGTGGACAGACCAGTCACACTTAAATAGAACTGAACCGAGCCCCTTGTCCCACAGCTGCTGACGCGGCGCGAATCCCAAGCCTCTCCGCTGTGCCAAAATCTTTACGCTGTCACCGGAAGACTTTGATTGGTCGATGGGCTAAAGTTTAAACAGCAGCATGGAAATCGACCAGCAACCGTTTGGGGATTGAGTTGAGTCACCTGTTAATAGTGGCTGAATAAATTCTGTTAATTATCACCAAGCAGTCGGCACAGTGTGTTCTGTTTATTATGTTACACCTTGTGTGGTCTGGATCTTTCCTGACGCTAATTTCTTTTCTTTTCTCTTTTCTGTTTCCCGGTATGGTGTCATCCCTTCGGACATTTATCTTGTAGGTAAGATAATATCCTTTTTTTCTCTTACATTGAGAAATGATACTTCTCACACCTTTTTTTACAAAGGCTGCTCCTGTGGTTATAAACGAGACGTTTGTTAAGCAAAACATCAGATACTGTAACTGGGTTTTTTTGAAATGTGTATGTAGCATTTTCAGCAGTGAGGTTCAAAGCCCAAGGTGCCAGTAAAATGCTTATTTGAGAGGTTCCTGCAAACCTTAGTGCCAAAGAAATATGGGACAATAAATGCAATACGAAAAACACAGGAGTCAACCATAAATAACAAATAACAAATAACGCTAAATAGCATAAACATACCATCTGCTTGTGTAAGAGGTGCATTTGGCGGTAAAATCGCAGGAATAGCGTGTCAATAATTTAGTGAATTCAGAGAAGCTTGGAGTGCCTGTTGTCTGCAGTGTAGGTATACTTACTTACCCGCCATTTCTGGACCTTCACGATATTTTGAATGTTCATGAAAAATATAATCTAGTGGGCTTTGTCGTCATGCCACCCAGGTACAGGTATACAGAGAAACAGAATAATGTTCCCCAGGACCGCAGTGCAAAATACAGACAGCGAGTGACAGTAAGGGGAGAGATGCACAATAAAAAAGTGTAAAATTACAGGACAGTATGAAACAGGGGGTTTAACTTAACACTATATGTACATAGTGCCTGAGTATGTTATCATGGTAATAAAGCAGTAGGATAAATACTATGCTTCATATACAGTGCCTGACCATTTTATACTTTTGCTGTACCTTAATTTCTTCGTACTCCCGCTGCACACTACTTCTTAAGTCGTGCAGCGCTATCAAGACTCTCACACTAAGCGGAACTTGTCTGCCTGTGATATCGGTAGTAAAAGGGTTCTTTCATTCACACCTTGCAGCCATTCCTGTTGCCTTCTTTGGGACCTGAGTATAGTTTTAACCCCCCCACTCAGATCCAATTCCAGGAAGTGATGTTCCTATATACACAGGTCACTTTGCACATACACAGGACACCTTGTTATATCAACGTAGTCGGCTTAAGGCTTAATACAAACAGAACGTTCATCATTAAAATGTTTTTCTAAAGTAAACAGAAGCAAAAACAGGAGTGTAATAGAGGAGAAATATGTACCCAGTTATTTGAACTTGCTATGTATGCTTAGGGCTTGGGAGTCAGGACAAGATGAGCCGGTGTGTTTGACACAAGTGCAAATTTTAGCTGCCTGTCAGACACAGGGCCTCCAATCACACGAAAGCATTTGAACGATAGGATTATTTCTGGTTGGTTGAGAGCTTAGGGAGGCAGCATGCGGTTACCATGGAATAAAGATACTGCAGTTTATGGGAAAGGATAGGGAACTCATTAACAGACACTTCATAAGAAGTTTGTTAATATATGTGTGCGTAAACCAACTAATTAATATCTTTTTTCCATTGCCTGTAGCACACAAAGCTTATTTGTGAGTCTACTTTGAGTTTGTAATTTGTAATTTGTGTTTACTTAATTTATTAAAAATGAAACTAATTAATCAGGGGATGCAAAAACATCATAAGAAACAGTCAGATCTCATCGATAATATATGATCTCATTATGAAAAAAAGATCTGGAATCTCAGAATTATTTTTTGTTCTCTACAGAAAGTTTTTGCGACAAAAGTGGACATTCATTTTTAATAAGTTTAAGACACGCCGATCAAAAAGCAAACACGTGATGTCATTCACAGATTTATTCTTTCTGTTAAAAACCAAAAGTGATCAGAAAGCATCTTGAGTACAGAAACTCACCAAGCAGAGGTTACAGATATCAGCTGCCTCTCTTACTTACCAGCAAGTTATGATGACAATGAATTAGTTCAGTGACAGGTCAAGAAGAGCCCATATTAACAATATTTGTTCTGAAATATGTGAGTTATGGACTCCAAGGAGATTTTTTATGTGGTATGTTGCAGACCTTTGGTAATCCCGCTAATAAGGATCTTTTAATATGGAATATACATC
The DNA here is from genome assembly GCA_026784285.1 of Stomatorhinus walkeri. Taxonomy (NCBI): domain Eukaryota; kingdom Metazoa; phylum Chordata; class Actinopteri; order Osteoglossiformes; family Mormyridae; genus Stomatorhinus; species Stomatorhinus walkeri. The sequence continues at coordinate 316,393 of JAODUD010000117.1, forward strand.
CTTTCTGTTAGTTTTTCATGTGTTATGAAGTGGATATTGTATGCAGTAGAGTTTCGTGATATTTTCTGAATATTCTCAAGTTCCCTGAAGCACATACACCAGATGCTGTGAAATTGTCTCCTGTTTATTTAATCTGGGAAGTTGGCTTTTGGTTTGTCTTGCTTGGCTTGTTGACAACCGGTAACAGCTAATGAAGTACATCATAGGACTGCAGCTAGGCTGCGACTGTTGGCAAACTCATGCGTTCCTGCATGCCATCATTATAAGCCTTGACAACACTTGTGTGAAACAGCTGAACAGGCTACTTCACTTTATTTTACCACAAAATTCTTGGTGCTTGGACACATAAACTAAGGGAAAATAACACTTTGATGTTTGAGAAATAAAATTAAATAAAACAAATAGAAAATCCAAATTTTACCAGTTTTCCCCGACTATAGGCCTAGCTATGAAGCTAAAAAGACAAATATGTCTGTAAAAATACAAATTTATCTTTTTAGCCTAATAACTACAGCTGTCGATTACCTTGCAAAGCTCTTTTAAAAATCTGCCGCTTTAGCTGTATTTTGAGTATCTGTGCGAACATATGCTGGCATGGTAATTATTTAATTGATATTATGAATTAAATACTTGTAGCATTTATAAAGCATCAATGTCTGAGGGTTCTAATGAAGTGGCTTCCTACCGGTTAGGCCTTTAAACACAGACACCCGCTTTCACATTCACTTACAGTTCTCACAAGGCACTTCGTAATCATGCCCAGCGGGTAAATCCCAAATAGGAGGCTTGGTTGAACTGTCGTGGAAGATATCTGCGTGAAATATGCAGCATTTTCCCCATGATCAGCCGCTTTGATGTGATCTATCCCTGCAAACGGCCTGCTGACATCCTAAGTCGCCTGAGGACGAGCTTTTTCAGAGACGTGCAGTCATCAATCAATAGCATGCGCTTTGTTATTTTCCAAAGAAAACATTACATAACGGAGCCTGTCTTATATCAGCAAGACTGCCCAGAGGGTATGTCACATGAGACGACCGTAGTTTTGGTTGTTTTGATTACCGGCCAGCAAGAACGAAGACAGACCACTGACATTTGGAAGTCTGGGTGATTGTGAATGAACTCCAACTATTGTGCTACTCTCTGCCAGTTCTTACTGCTCACTTCTGACAATAAAACACAGATGTTATGTGGTTTTGGTCACTGAAGACACCAGTAGCACTAATTCAGAAGCTTCTGACCATAAATAAGTTCAGAATACATTACTATGATCTGGGATCTGAGACAGAGTCTTCGGGAATCTTTAGCTGGGTGTATGAATCTGTCCTCCAAATGTGCTGCAAGTACCTTGCTAATGACTGCTAATTGGCTTCTCTGGGGAATCACTAACGGCAACTGCCATTTTCCCGACCTGGTGGCTTTTGATCCGGTGCCCAGCCATGCGGAAAGGCCGTTTTCGAAACTCAGATGGCATCTTTTGGAATTAACCCACCGCTCTCATGGAAAGTGAAGTCATACTGGTGACTAGCAGAGGCCTAGGGTGGAGAAGGAAGAGAGGGAAGCTGGAGGAAATTCTGACAGGAATTAAATGTCTGGAGGAACAGTCTGTGGTGAAATTAAATAAATCAGGAGAATTTGGATTTGCAGATTTGCCCGTAGCAAGATTCAAATGGAAAGGGAACTGACTATGGGCGTACTTTTCAGATCTAATAAATCTACTCAACACTCTTTAAGTTGCTCTGTAATGGCTGTTCAAAAACGAAAGCAGTGCTGTTTACTGCGGAAGGTGTCATAGTAGTTAAAAACCAACTTGTAACCCAAAGTTCTCTGGCTCGCTCTCAAGGACGTTACTTTATCCTAATTAATCCATTAAAATATGCAGCTTGTGAGTGAGGAAAATTATAAGCCTCTGAGACATAAGAATTACAGAAGCTATATGGATGAATTTACATCCTTCAGGGGCCAAAGTGCTCTTTGATGACAGCTCATTATGGAGCTTCTACTGTCCAACAGGCTAAACATCTCTGAATACCTAAATCGCTATTGCAGCTGCATGGAATCGTACTCCGTAACCGGGCAATCAACAGCCTAACATCATGCTGTGAAGACTGGAAGGCACTCCAGCATGTACTACAGAAGTTTGTACAAAAATTTCCCAAAGGAAGTGGACGTAATTGAAAATGTGCTAAATAATAAAGCCTTTTTTGTAACGTATGTGCATGATTATAAATATTTGATTCAAGATTCTTTATTTGTCATGTACATAGTTATACAGGTTCAACATGCAGTTAAATGTGTCCTAAACCACTCTTATTCATCTGCAACGGTTTAAATAACACTATGTAACACAGTTTTTGTGTCTGTGAAATAACTATTATTTCCTGTTAGCTTATATATATAAATGATAGAAAATAACTTTCATTTCAAAATAACTTTGATTTTGTGGTCAGGACATCAGTAGTTCAGAACATTAGATAACATTAGCAGCCTTTGCAGAGACTTCAATTTTTTTACAAAATCTTCTGACTTGTGTCCATATAGTCCAATTAAACTAAAAAATTACATGACTTTTTACCCTGACGATTGTAAACTAAGTTACTGTCACGAACAAGACCCCAGATGTAGTCCCCCATCATATTCTCATTGTATTATCCTTCGTATGAACGCTCAAATTCCTTGAGATCTTGGTGGAATCTCCTTGTTCATTTACAACCTCTCCTTGCCATGCTTGAATAAAATACTCACTAGTTTAGTACTCACTCTAGAAATGTAAAATACATCTAATCTGCTCTATCGCTCGATTCTCAGTAGTGATGTGCCTAGTACCTCTGCTGCAACTAGAGGGTGAGCTGCTGTATACCCTTACACACCAGTAGCGTTACTGGGAAAAGTCCAAATACTCTAAACTTTCAGAACAGTAATCCG
>JAODUD010000117.1:319414-331801 GCA_026784285.1 Stomatorhinus walkeri
ACCGGCCCGTCTGGCACCAACAACCATGCCACGCTCAAAATTGCTTAAATCACCTTTCTTTCCCATTCTGACATTCAATTTGGAGTTCAGGAGATTGTCTTGACCAGGAACACACCCCTAAATGCATTGAAGCAACTGCCATGTGATTGGTTGGTTAGATAATTGATTTAATGAGAAATTGAACAGGTGTTCCTAATAATCCTTTAGGTGAGTGTAGATATAGAAGATATAGAATTTTTTAATTTAAACTTTAGAGTATGAAACAGATATAGGCAGATATTACAGATGTTCAATATGTAAGTTGTAAATTTAAAATGCTCTGTGCAATGTCGGCACAACAGTATAAACATCGTAAACGTAGTGATTGTGTGTGTGTGTGTGTGTGTGTATGGAGGGGGGTAGTATTTTCAATTTCAAAGTCCCCAATTGGATAACCTCAATTTTATAAAAATCTGTGAATGCAATCAAAGAAGTAAAATTGCCAAAAGACTTGAATTTTGTTTGGTTACTTTTGGCCAAGGTTAGGGCTGGGTAGGGGTTAAGGGTGTTGCTACTGGGAATAGGGTTTTTCCCACAGAAATGAATGGAAGGTCCCCATTTAGATAGGTATGCCGTTCATTGTGCAATGCTACTCTAACCTCATGTCCTCAACTGTCTGGGACAGGTTTCAGATTCCTCTCCTCCACAGAACTATAACCGGGACAAACGGCTATAACATGGATGAATGGATTTGTGATTTTTTTATGGTTGCGTAGGAGCGTTTGTATGTGTGGTTCTTTTTCTCTTACATTTACAACCTGACAGTGCTCCCTGAAAATGATCATTCCGCGATGAAAAGCACATTTCGAGAAGGTACATGAAGGCAGCCGGATGCTGAGGTGGCTAACGAAACGGTTAAATGAAACACTGAAGAAAAGTGCTGCGTCTACCCCGTTTGCATATCTCATTAATCCTGTTACAGTTTCTAATTTACTCAGTGCTATGATTCATCCAGACAACATGTTTCGTTTTATTTTATTTTCCTCTGTCAAATTCCATAAAGCGATAGCCAATTTGGTCCCTGCAAGTTTTCCAGTTCAAAATAATGCACATTAAGTTAAAATCAGGTCAACTGGAGCGTGCAGTGCATAGCCAGTTGGAGTGCTAAGGTTGTGCTTTAGCTTGCTATTCTAGAAGCCCAGGTCTTCTCTGTTTCACAGAGGTGAAGCGGATACCAGTGTTCTCCATTCCTATCAGCAGCTTGCCTGGGTCCTCAATGAGATGTTTATTGTAGGAGCTGCCTGCATCACTGCAATTGTCCTGAGGTGTTTGAACTAGTAGGTGCGGTTTATGTTAACATGTTTGGCTGGGAAATAATCAAACCGGCCTTTTATGACATGTGACAAATGTGTGGCACAATTTTTCAATACTTCTCATTTTTCAGACCCCCTTTGCAACTGCCCTATGGACCTCCAAGGGGTTCGAGAACCCCAGGCTGAAAATCCCTGACATAGATCATGAGGGACAGTTAATCTTAGGTACATTTTCGACTTCAGTTAATTCATCAATACGATCAATGAACATCAGCAATGAAGGCTGATTGCTTCGTAATTTCAAGTAAAAATGAACACAGAAAAGACATATTCCATAAATCACTCTTGCTGTTTCACAGAGACCTGTTCTACCAGTCAACTTTGGCTATTAAATTTGGGTTGTTAAGCTATTAGCAATCCTGGGGAAGTTTGGGTACATGTGAAAAATGTTTGCTTCCTGTTCTGGGGTGCACAGTGTAATTACTAAATAACGTTGTCAACCACAAGCACTATGAAGTAACAGATGGTACAGTGCCTACTGGGGAAGTGAGTTTAATTGCAGGCGAATTTATCTGAAGACCTGCAGTTGCTTCAGCTTCAGCAGCTCCACATAATAAGATATAAGTAAAAAAAAGAAGGAACTTGGTTCTGAAAATATATAAAAGTCAGTTATACAGTGAGTGGCCAATTTATTAGGGCATGCCAGCTTGCTAATGCAAGCAGCTAGCTCCTCTAAACAGCATGTGGCTGCAGCTGAACACATACAGCAAAGACGGTGTCAGGTGGTTCGGTTAATGAACATTAGAGTGACGAAGACACCTTTTTGATTTCATAGGTGGTGTCATTGACTGATGCCATATGTTTTGGTTTCGATAAGCCACTGTCCTGGGATTTTCACACACTGTGATATCTTGAGTTTACCCACAATTGTGTGGTGAACAAGAACTATCTAGTTAGTGACATTTCTATGGAGGAAAACGCATTGTTAATGAGCGATAAGAAGGCAAATGCTTGACTGGTGAAAGCAGACAGGAAGACAATGAGTGCAAAGCTAACAGCTCAGTACAACAGTGATATGCAGAAAGGCTTCTCTGAACACAGCTCATCTAGCCATGAAAGCAGTTTTGAAGTCAGAAGTGTGTCCTACCCAGTCCTAGTGAGATACCTAATGACAGATAAATTAGCCGCCAAGTGTAGGTTATATATGTAGATTATCCAGGATATTTACTGTCTCCAAAGGTGTTTGGAGATGCTTGTGGTGGAAACATTAATTAAGCTAAGAGCTTAAGCCCTTAAATAAACATTTTTTCTCATATTAAGAGTACAGTTTGTCACTGTTTTCTAATTATGTACATTTCCGCAGTGTATATTTCATCTCTAGTTAAAAATTAAACTGGCAGTACCTACTTTGTGCCATTTTGTACTGTTACTTGACTCATTGTTTGTATTAAAATGGTCTTTTGATGGGTTTGGTTCTTTTAGAAATATATTGCTCAGTATGTACACAAACGTACGTACAGTTGTATTTTTGTTGTCCATGAGACGTTTCTTAATCTGTATTTTCATTAGCTTGTTTTATAGCGTAACCATAATCCTGCTCTAGTTTGGGAGATAAGTTATCTTTGTTGAACAGAAACATCCGGTTGTGAGAATTCAGTGGTTTAGTTTCGTCAGCATGCTGAGTCTAAAGATGGCTGACGGGGTTGTAGTATTTGTTCCAGCTGCCTGCTGGCAGTACAAAGGTTTGGAAACCTTGGAAGCTTTTAAGGATTTGGACCTCCGACAGCTGGCAGGAGATAATATAGTCAAAGATTACATATCTGACAATAAATTTTAATAGAAGAAAAGGACGTATCATTTAGTCAAAACTGAAAGGTTTTATTGATTGATTACAAGAATAAGATTGACATAGGTAGTCAATCGCTCCATTGCTTTGAAATACAAATGATTTCTTTCAGCTTCTGACAGAGAGCATTGTTGTAGATAATTATGTAGTGTCAAAGAAACCTCATCTTCGTTGACATCTGTTAATGCTCGCTAGCAGATGAATGTACGATTCTGCCAAGCTTTGGCTACTCCTGAGCAATTTTTTTCCTCTTCCTTCCAAATTGTCGTGTAGAAACTCGCTCCCGATTAACTGACACCGGTTATCCTAACCCTTACATCATAGCCGGTGGACGGCGACCTCTGCTCGCCACTGTCCAAGACGTTTCCCTTCCAACTGTTTTGTGCAAATCAGCTGCATTTAAGTCCCGCCCTTGGCTGCTTTTCTCGCAGATAAATATGGCTGCTGTTACAGGGCATGTTGTTTTCACAATTTAACCATTCACGGCCTTGACTTTACCTCAAAGATGCTTAACGGTTGAAGACCAAAAATGTCAGACACACCCTCCCATTACAGAAGCTAAATAAGCAAAACAGCACAGATTAATTTAGACTTTGTTCATCCCCCTTAATTACCCTCATATTAAGTGATAATATATTCATTTATTTGAGGCTGCTTTAGCATGCTGTCAAAAACAGCTGCATGGCAGTCCAGATGGATGCAGCCTGTCAACGCAGAACCGTCCAGCACATCTCCAGCTACATAAGTAAAATTACAGCCACACAGCTGTTCCAAGCTCCCTTTCTGCATTATGTCAAGAAGGAATAATACACGACAATATGGATGTAGTGAAAGATAAAACAAACTACACCTAAATTGCAAAGTGAAGGATGCTTTATTTAATTGCTATTGAAGAAATATCTAAATGTGTAAGACCGTAGTTAGGTCGATACGTGTATAATTTAATATTATAGTTACACCGTTGTGGGAGTGTTATTCAATGCTTTAAGTAGACGAATAAGGACTGCTTCGTTGCAGTTTACAACATCGTAAGTGAATTTGTATTTCTGTCAACAGAAACTTCGTAGGAACTGGGAGTTTATAGGACTTTGCTCATTGATTTACTGAGCACGCAGTGTCTGGATTATTACCTGATTCATAAAGCTTACGGGGGCTATAAACGGAGAAGCCCCGCATATATACGCTTAACAGCTCTCTGCAGGCTTGTTTTTACACCATGCCTTTATATGTTCTAACGATCTACATGTTTCTTATTGTTCTATCAAGATTTATTGCTATTATGCAATACAAAGCATGATGCTGCGGACTTTGTGTTTAAAAAGGTGTTGCGGTTTTATAGAGAGACGAGTCGTACTTCCTTAGATATATAACGTTTCCACACCGTCAGGCAGCATCTTCACCACGCTAAACGCACGCGGCTCCCCGGCGCGTCTCCATGGTGAATGTGTTACAAAGCAGAACTTTTCTCGTGCACTTTTTAGTCGTTAATAATATTTTCCATGCCATGCACTGGGATTCGTGCGAACAATATGCAAAAAAAAGATACGAAAGAATGTGGAAATAATACCCATGTTAGTAAGAAAAGTAGTCATACACAGTTTTACGGTTAAGCGACCGAAAGTGCGGTTTAAATAAAAGCAATTTATGCAAAAGTTAAAATGTTCAGTCGCGGCTCTGTGGTAATTGCGTGCCGGAAACATAATTTAGCGTAATTTCGGTGACAGTGAACCACTACACAAGTATGCGAGGACAGCATTAAAAGCATACTAATGTCAGTTTCCATTACCATGTCTATTATGGAAACGAACGAGTGTGTTTTTTTAAACCATTGTTTAAGGGCTGAATATACTTGCATTTGCCTTTTCAAAGTCAATAAACCAACCAATAGCACAAAGACTATTTCTGAAGGAGCTCTTTTTCCATTTTGGAGACCAGCTATCATCCTATAAGTGTGCTGGACATTTTAGATGTGATTTGGTTCACATTGAAATCAAAACTGACCTGTCTGACAACTACAAACTGCACACTGGACAACATAGTCAGGGGTAATTGGGTTGTTGTCTTATATGGGAAATGGCCATTGGTGATTGTGGCGATCTTCACAGAGTATCGGAGTATAATATGGGTTCCGTTATTGGATTACCGCCATACTCATTATGTTTGCGGGTGTGAGACATTAGCAGTAAAATATACTTCTGTTATCAGTTAATTCACAAGCTGCTTAATAATGGACGATGTGAGGCCTCTCTCCATTCTTCTTAGACGGTTGTCAGTCACAGCCCATTGCAGATGACCTCAGACGGCAGGACTGGGGGTGGGGGGGATTAAGCAGGGCCTCACAGGGCCAGGTTGGTCTTCATCCCTAACGCAGGCCTTTTCTGTGGGGACAGTTCGATATTTGCTCTTTTGCAAGGCTCAGTATTTGCACTGTGTGTTTACATTGCACCTTGTTTCCATATTCATTGTCACAGCTCTACTCATATTTATTGTCTTATTGAAGAACCTTAATTTGCGTTTTGTGTTTACTGGTGACTGGAAGGCTATGCAGAGGGGTTTCCATTATATATTGTAACTGCTTACTGTGCATGTGACAATAAGCCCCAGAATGTGGAATAAATGGCTGAAACGCAGTGTTGGTAATATCCAGTTTCTTCTAAGCCCAGTGACGCCTTATCGTTGTGCAGAACCAGCCCAGTGAAGCCCTTAACAGCTGAACGAGTGTGGTGTCTACCATCTGGTCATATCCGGGCTATAGCTGAACTACAGAAAAGATAGTTGATAATATTTTTTATAAACAGGGTTGCTCGTACAATAACCTCCTGGAATTTAATCAGCACTCAAATGCAAGTGCCTTAATTTCTTTCCGGTGAGTCATTTGCCATTTCCCCCCCCTTCTCTGGAACACTTAAGCCTAATTTAACTAGTCGACATCCTAAATGAAATGCATGAACTCCCACGATCCCTCTGTGATTTAAAGGGGTGACGTGTTCAGCTCCGCTGTGCATGGTAAGCAGTGACCCTGTGTAACTGAGGCGGAGGTCATTGGTAGTGAAGGGACCCGTGTGTCACATTATCTGGCCAGTTGGAGGTTTGGCCGATTTACTGCTATAAATCACTACTTTAAATCTACAGAAGTCATGGTATGATTCTGCTGTGCTGTGTACTGTCATGTGTGTGCACTTATCTGTCTCCTAGGCTGTGTGATCTGTGTTACTCTCACATTCCTTGTGGCAAACGAGTTCATCGTGAATGAAATGGAAAAGTGCAGATTTAACCACTGTACATGCTTATACCGCTGCGCTCCCTACACTCATTGCCTCACGCTGGTTTGGTTTCAGATATTATACGGAGATATTGGATTCTGCTTCGTCTACATTTACTCTGCACGGGAATCTATGGACTGTAGCCAACATGTAATGTTACATGGGTCTCATATTTCGGTTTAATCCATAATGCAGGGGGTCGTGTCTCTCAATCCAAGGCGAAGGGGATAAAGATTATCTGCTGCTCTTAGCCACGCCATTTGCCTGCTGTAAAATTGATTTGTTTTCTAGGTTTTTATTATGGATATTGATTTTGTGCGACGTATAGCAGCGTGTTTAAAAATTGTGCCTGTCCTGTCAGGGATCCAGTAAGGGAAGGAGACGGCTTTTGCTATGGTTTTTTTTTTTTGTTAAAATTGGACACCTTTATCTATTAGGAAGTTTGAGGCATCAGGAAAGTATTGTTCAGGATGTCAGGCCATCACATTCAATCAGGATAGAGGAGACACCTTGGGTGTGTTATGTAGTAGGCACAATATAGTATGCGATGTGAACAGTATGTCTGAATCCTCATTATGAATGAGACAACCGGTGAACGGTACCCGGATGACATACTACATTCTGAAAAATTCCCAAGTGTGCAACTAGTGGGCGCCACGCTATCCCACAAGGTCGTTGAAGCTACAACCAGATATGAAGAACGCTGCTTGTTCAGAAATTTGTGCCAAGATGGTGGAGGAAGTGCTGTCCCTGTACAAATTTAACGAGCAAAGAATACCCAGTTATGTAAATTGCCAAGAATGAGTATTTTTTCTTCTTTGTTAGTTCTTTGAACACTTTTTTACCTCTGTGGAAGTCAAGCTAAGTCATTGGTAAACATCTGGGTCAGGTGTTATGCAAGATGGTGATGGCAGTGCGTGCGGGTGCATGCATCCAGCTTCATGCCAACATACAGTACGTGCTGCTTTAGCGATTTATCGGTTTCTGTCGAAATTCAGTACCTACTGTATTAGTATGTGATTTTGAATGTCCCTAGAGAGCCATCCAGGGTCAAAAAACCTCCTCATCCAGCCCTCTGCTTCCACAAGGATGTCTTCCTGTAGCATATGTTTTATGACTGATGTAGATAGCGCCATCACAGATGTGCAAACCGTCCCCCAGATCCCAACGTCAATCTCCACCCATTTTTTTTTTTACTCCTCTCTCCTTCCACCGTTCAACCCAGTAGTCCAGCATTCTCACCCATCTGGTGCCTTCCTGGCAGCCGCCGGCTGTCGGCGGAGATGCCCCATCATGCCCACCTCTGTGGCGTCGCCTTCCAAACGCCGTCTGCGGTTCCCGCAGCCTTGTCAGAGGGCCTAGAAAAAAGAATCTAACAGTAAAAAAAAAAGAAACAACAGATCAAAGTCGCAAAGGTGATTCTTGACGCATTTGCCAGTTCATTGTAGCGATCCATAGACAGACTGCAGGGATGGCAGCCGCATGTTTAACATGCGGTGATGCCAGTGTGCTGACCACATCCTTTAAATGCAAGAGATGCAGCTCTTCAGTCTACATCTTTCATCTCCCACATCTGTGTGTGGGAAGGGGGTTGGGACCCTGAACAGATTTTTGTTGTGACAAATTTTGAAAACAGTCACTATAGGACCATTGAAAGAAAGATACTTTTTAAACAACTAATCTTTTTTAATGATAAATGTGGAAAGAATTTTTTTTTTAAAAGCTTCTCTTCAACCTTCAGTGTTTTTGCCAATGCCGGAAATCGTTAATTGCATTAAAATGAGTCGGTAGGAAGTCTTTACTATGACACGGCTTTGGAAACGCCACCTTCTGTGTGGGTGGATATGTGGGTTATATATCTTAACCTGAATTTAAATATCTCCTCCTGACTGTGATCGGCATTTGTTTTCGCTCGTGAGGGTACACCTAAAGGTCACATGCAAAAACAGCTCATCGCTTTCAAAGGGCAAAGCCGTTTGTTTTCTTAATGACCCTCTAAACTATGTGGAGTGGGAATAGCGATTCATTAAATAAAACAGCTATAAACCAGCTGTACTTACTTGTACTACACTGCATTGTTATTATGCATATAATATAAATGGAAAGATAAAGTGTAAATTTACTTACAGTGAGCAGTTACGAATAGAGTAATGAGCAGTATCGTCTGTTTAGAACAAATAAGACTTTTTAACGTCTTGAAACGCTTGATACGAAATGCATTGTTTCGCTTTCACATGGCAGACATTCACACTTTAAAAATAAGTATATCTTGGTTTTCCACAAATGCGAGGTCATTTATTGACAGCACAGAATTTTGAGTGCTGTTGGAGTTCAGTAGACTTTTTAATATGTTACATAAATATACAGTCAACAACCTTGCAGTAGAATGGCTTGTGGGAGGCATGTACTGAGTTTTAATAGCTTAGAGGTCAAGAGGTCGGTCAATAAGATGTTGTCATGGTCCATCCCGCGTGGATTGGGGATCTTTTAACAGCAACAAGGTCAACTGACTGCTAAAGAAGGTCCAGATACCACTGAACGTCGCTTCCATCTCCAGAACAACCTGAATTCATACATTCATGAATGCCATCCCCCAGGAACATGCACGGTCGCTTAATTACCGTGCTTGTGTCCACCGAGAAGAGCGATGTGCAGAATTCATTCCGCTTTTAACGTGTGATTTCCCAGAAGGTTACAGTACATCAACGAAGTTTTTTTTTTACAGCCAGAGTACTTTGTCATGAATCTTATTTTGATGCTGAGGGTTGTTAAGACCCCAGAGACTTCATTTTGTTGGCTGGTTGGTGTAACCAGAGCCTTTTTGCTGAGTCATGACTGGCAGGAGTGAGGGGGATGTTGGAATAGATTATCTTTGATCTATAGCTCCGAGGATACACAGTTCAATACAGATACTTGTGCGTTTACCGTAAAGCGCTGACAAAATGAGCCCCACAATCACGCTGCCCTGAGGAAACTGGAGGTCCCTGGAAATGGTCACCGTGCACTGCATTGCTGTGGATATAACAGCATTAAGCAGCAAGCTGAGCTTGGGCAAGACTGCAGATTGGAGGGTTGTGTGGGACACAGTGATGGTAGGGAGTGAAGGAACGGTACCATGTTGGTTTGGCCATCAGCACTTTAGTGTCATTTTTAGGGCATGCTGTCAAATTTTCTCTCTGCTGCGCTGAATTTTTAGAGTAATTGGGCCCATAATTTATGTAGAGGGGTCAGCCTCATCATTAGCCAATGATATGTTTTGAATCGGTGAGTGACAGGGGCACTCCGAAGGCTAGTCAATCAGCTTTCACCCGGGGCCAGTGTTCCTGTAACCCCTCCCCTGTATTTTGCCCTACTACCTGACAGCTTCTGAGTTTGATTTTCTGATGAAGTGAGGTAGAAAGTCTTTGAGTATGTAATCCGTTAAAGAAACACTTACATAAGTCACATTTTACGTAAACTGGATTATCCTTGCTGTACCATTCAAGACACCTTATAAGAAAAATACACATAAACCAAAATTATACTAGTAATACATACTGAAGAATACATATTGTATTAATGAAAAATCTAAATTTAATTAAAGGCATACTGTACGTCACCTTGTTGTGTTACTGCTTCCGTAAACTCTTTATATTGGCATTTTTTTGTGGATAAGTCTGGGAATACTTAAGCCAGTTTTACATAAATTGAGAGCTGTCTATATCTATAAATTCTTGCCTTTCTGGTTAGAGTTCGGATAACTGCTTCCCGGGAATCGTGCCAAGCCCATCTCACAGGAACACAGAAGGAGACGATGCCCACGTCTGTCGTGGAGATGAAGGCATCCATCATAAGAGCTCACAAGAGCTCAGGCCTCAGGTTCTGCTGAAAAAGGCAAATGGAAACGTTATCAAGCTGAGCTGGAACCACATCCTCCACACTGATGACATCTACTGGGATGTGACAGATCCTAGTCTGATTTGACATTGGGTTCTGGTGGATCTTGGCTGAGCAATTAGAAAATTAAATAATCTCAGAAGGAAGACTGCAATCAGTTAAAATACCTTAGAAGCAAACCTAAATGTTGTAACGCTGCACTGTGCATAAATTACCCAAAATGTTAAACCAGAAGCATAAAATACAATGAAATGGAACTGTTGCTCAACCATTTTTATTTCAGTAAATGCCTCCTCACTGCATCACCTGCATCATTAGATTCAGTTTTAGGGTATTTATGTTTAAAAAAATAAAAAGGGATTCGAAGTTGCAAACAAGCTCCCAGCAGGAGGGTGGAAAACAGGTTTAGCTCTGCTGCATGCGGTTTTCCATTGTCTGCCCACTTCCATTTGAGGAGAAACCACTAAACAGTACTTCCGATATATGCTCTTTTTGCCATTCATCTGCCAGGGTCGTCCCCTGCCTCATGTTCTTGACAGGATTCGCAAGGTGGAAGGATGGAATTACTGCCGTTGAAAAACAGCAAACCGATGATGCTATAATCCTGACTCATTTAAGATTTTCTTTGGCACCTTGCATGTGTTTTTGTGAAAAGGTTCAGGAACAGCAATTAGTTTTGCTGCTTTGAGCTCTGATGTACAGTACTAGCTTTGAATCCAGCCCTAGATTCAAGTTTTCACAATCATCGAATTTGTGCTGACATTTCTGCTAGTACTTTGCTGTCCTCCTGCACTCCACAGATGCTCAGGTGACCTCTTAATGGCCCTCAGTGTGTGGCTGCGCTGGAGAGTGCTCCCACCGGTAATAAAAATGATATGTGCAAAGGGCACAGCACGCCTCACGCTCTTGTTTACTGCCAGCCTGATCGGACACGGGGGGGTGAAAGGCCAAATGGCTAGACCGTCACATCCCAAGCATGGCCCCTTGTTGCCCTATGAAGTTGAGGCGTTGTCGTTTTGCCATCTGAAGAAGATGAAAGGGCCGTTGTCACTGACAGTCAACCCCCCCCCCGCCTTACCACCTTGACAGCCATCCAGTTTGGAGGCAAGTAAAATTTTAATTCCATTGTTTACTTTAATTTGAAGGCATTTCCTACAGAGTGGAGCATTTCATTTTTCTAACTAGCGCCGCCACCCCCCCACCGCAAAAGTAATAAGATCCAGCAAAGAGGTGGGAGGTGCAAGCTGCTCACCAATCCTGAGCGGCGAAGCTGTTTAGGGTACATGACGAGGCCCCGTGCTCTTTTGGTGCAGAGCAAAGCACCAGGAAATGCTCTCATGTCCCAGAACCAAATGCTGTTGAATCGCCTTCACAATGGCAGCGTAATGCATCCATGCTGACATTGTTCTTCAGCAAAAGTAAGGTCAGCATTGATACGACACAGATGTTTTCCCTCAAAGATTTCAGGACATGATAACCATGCTTTTATTGTTTGGAGGACAATTACATTCACCTGCACACAGATTGACTTTAGTCTCTTTAGGACCATATAGTGATTATGATTCGATCAGGTACTTGTGTCTGTTATAAATAAGTTGAAAAGACTCAGAAATGGTATAAAGTCTTACTGTGGCGTGACAGGGTGGTGACATTTCTGATAAACTTGCAGAATCCATTCAACCCAGAGACAATCCCCTCTTCTCCTTGTCTAGACATTTCTCTCCATGGTCTGCTTGCGCTGTTGGTAAATTTGCACTGCAGTGTTTTTGCTTTTGCACTAATTCAGGTTATCAGTCTGTTCCACATCTGTGAATCTCTCAGCATAGTTTCCCTTGCGGTCATTTTTGCTCATGACACCGTTCTACGAATTTATTATTGCACCGTGTTTGCCACAAGTTTGCCGTGTCTGTCGTGCTCTTCGGATTTGCATAGATTGTACTGTAAAGTGACTCTCCACTGTGTTTTGTACTACAGTCTGACACTGAAGCCACAACAATTCTGGGATGTTTGTTACTACTGGCAATAAGGTGTTTTGAGTTTGGAGAAGGGCAGCCCATGATCCATGTCAGCAGTGAGGAGTAAAAAGAGCAATAAATGTCCTCTATCCCCC
>JAODUD010000117.1:333386-367632 GCA_026784285.1 Stomatorhinus walkeri
GCTTAGTGTCAGAAATCTCAGCATCAGTCACAGGTCATGGGACCTCCAATAGGATAATGACCCAAAATATACAGCTATATATGAGATGGAAGTAATGAGTATGAGCATTTTCCAATTATCTCTGTGTACTTAGTTCTTCATTGGTTATTTAGTATTACATGAGGAAATTGCGAGCACATTAACATATCCTGTATTAGGTATGTGATGTTTGTGGTAGTCATAAATGTTTTGAGTTATTTTTCCTGCTTTGAGGAATTGCGTTTCATCCCTAATTTAGCGAATTCAGTAAACAGGTGACATTCAGTTAAATATCTATCTATGCAAGCGTGTGTATCCTCCTGAGACCCCACCCATTCATTTATGTCCATTGTAGTGGACATTTTATTTCTGCATCTATCTTTTAACTGATGTTAGGAAACATATTTATTCCTGTTGTGCAATAAAGAGGACATGCTGTGAAATTAAAAATAAAAATAAATTTGAAAAAATCTAAATTGTAAGTGTCACTCGTACGGGCGGAGCATGACAGTAAGATGTCTTATTTCCTCTAAAGACCTAAAATTGTAGGACACTTTTTTCAAATTATAGTGTGTTTTGCTTCATTAGATAAGGGGGCGGATGCCAATGGCATGCCTCAGTGCACTTTAAAGGGGGCATGACCGGGAAGCACCCAGGAACACGCACATAGTGACGGCAGGCGGCCGAGAGCCTGATGCCCACGCCTCTGTGCCTTTCTCCACCCAAGTATGCCTGTAAAAGAGGAGTTTTTTCACCGTAACGACTTTGCCTGTTTTCGACAGTAACTTTCACGCTTCGGAGGCATTTAAGCTCTTTCGTGAAGGCTTTGCCCTTTTCTAAAGGTCATCTTTGTGCTTTCACATAAAAGTAGTTAATGCCAAATATTCTCCTTGTTTGTGTTTGGGACGTTGTTACAGTTTGAGGCATTATTCCTATTAGGCCTATCCCTGTAAGAAATACTAGCTGCTCTTGTTTCATTTTATTATTTTCAATTCATGTGTGCATAAAACCTCTTTCCTAATTAGGTGTCCTTCTCTGCTGTGAGAATTTTATAAACAACAATCACTATTACCACCATATTCAGCTAATTTTCACTTTAAAATCTTTTAAAAAAAGATTTTTTTGAGGTAAATTAAGGCAGGGGCACAAAAGAAAGGACACCGGAAAACAAGACCAGAACCAGAACAGCAGCACAGGCTCAGCATCAGGAAGTATGAAGAAAATCACGTCTGGGTTCCTATATATTTTTGGATTCCCAAAAATAAAATAAAAAAACGCCAGCCTCTGTGCTGATATCACCTTTTAATGTGTTTATGTGAGGAAAAAAAAGGTATTTTCTTCATATAATGGTGTTTTCTAGACACGATGATAAAGCGTGAAGCTGAGCATTATTCAAACTGAAAAGGACCATTGTTGGTCTAACTTATGTTTCTTGGAATGATGAAATGCATGTAATAACATTTCATACTTAGTTACACAATGCAAATGGTTCGCACCCAGCTGTCGGAAACTCAAGGGCCGAAAGGCGGGCGGTGTGACAGTGTGCTTCTTAAAGCGTAATCCATATTTATGAGAATGTGACTCTCCAGGTGCTGTTTGCCGGCCGTATCTATGAAATGCATATCACTGCTAACAGTTTTCTGCTTTCAGTTCCATATGGTTTTCAGCTGAAGATTATGTCAGCCAAATTTTGTTAGCAAAAGCATTCCTATGTCCTGTAACTGCATATCCTTAATGATTGGCATATATGATTGCGGACAGCTTGCTCTACAAAGAGGGGATAAATAAAGCATTTATTATTATTATTATTATTATTATTATTATTATTATATCAGTTATTGGGAAATTTACATGGGGATAAATAAAGCATTGATTATTATTATTATTATTATTATTATTATTATTATTATTATTATTATTATATCAGTTATTGGGAAATTTACATGGGATGGAAAAGTGGTTGGTACTATTGCCTCAGGCTGCTGGAGTGCAGGTTTAAATCCCTCCTCCTCTCTTTGTGTATGAAGTTTGCATGCTCTCTCCAAGGCTTGTCAATTGACAGCATTAAAGACCCCCATTCGCATTCTCATGCACATACTCCATACACATCACAGCATTAGAGGCAACAATAGGCATACTCATACACATACTCCATACACATCACAGCATTAGAGGCACCAATTGGCATTCTCATACACATACTCCATACACATCACAGCATTAGAGGCAACAATAGGCATTCTCATACACATACTCCATACACATCACAGCATTAGAGGCAACAATAGGCATTCTCATACACATACTCCATGCACATCACAGCATTAGAGGCAACAATAGGCATTCTCATACACATACTCCATACACATCACAGCATTAGAGGCAACAATAGGCATTCTCATACACATACTCCATGCACATCACAGCATTAGAGGCACCAATAGGCATTCTCATACACATACTCCGTACACATCACAGCATTAGAGGCACCAATAGGCATACTCATATACAAATCCCATACACATCCCAGAAATAGAGGCACCCGTAGGCATACTTATACACATACCCATACTCTTCACAGCAATACTTGGGGGGACAAATGAATATTTTGTTCTATTTTTAGTCAACAGAGGGGGGCAATATCAATGATATATTTCCCCTGCGATGGACTGGCATCTTATTCAGGGTGCATACCAGCCTTGGGATGTTTGGCAAACAGCACTGATTTGTCACTAATGAAATTGCTTTGTTTTAAAGCAAAACTAATTTATTTATGCCTGTCTAAAATCAACAGGTGAAACACACTTCTGACATGCTGGTGTATAATGAAAATCCTACAGTACATGAAACGCACACAGATTTCAGCAGCTTTATATTTTATTGATGGACATTTCACAGTGTAGTGAATGAGAGCCCACAAATCGACAGTAAATCCAGGCCAGGGATTACTTATAAGATTACAGGTGAAGAGGTTTAAAGTATGTCTGGGTTATGTTATTTTCAGGATCGAATTAAAGCTCGGCGATGTCATAGCTAATGATGATCCAACCCCATTCAATCCATGTGAGGGAAAAAAAGACATGAACTTTTGTTAGCTGAAGTAGTAGTGTACAAATATGTTCTGAGGGCATGAAAAACGATTAGTTCAGAGAGATAACCAATCAGACTGTAGAAAAGGTAGGTCCAAGCAACTAAAGGAGGTGAGAACAAGATGGTTGGCACTGGCTCCTCTAATTGCTTGGACCCACCTCCTCTATAATCTGTTTGGTCATCTACCCTCAGAACATATTTGTGAAAGTATAATGCAGGTAACAGAGGAAGGCCACAGGCTGCGGAATAGTGATATAGTGCATGACAAGAACTGGGCAGTAAACAGTTTGGAATACATCTGTGTGGAAAGGGGCTCTTCTATTGTACCTACAGTGTGATATATCTGACGGTATAAATGGTTAAAATGTAAAGCCGTAATCTGCTATGGGCAGTGAAAATACTAAAATCAAGCAAGGGATGGCAAAACAAAGCGAGTGAAGGAAGACGGAGAACCTGGCGCTGGAGTGACAGATGAACAAAGACGTAACATTACCACTGGCGGATATACAACTGGCAGTCTCTACCGTCGTCGCGTTTTCCTTCAGAGTCTCACATTTTTGCAACAGACTGGCCAACTGCTTAGCAACATGGCAAGGAATTTACCAGATGGCCACTAAATACTTTATATACATTTTTATCACTGCAAATCGTAGAAACAACCTGCATCCCTCTGTTACCATTGTGTTACCAAGTCGCTTAGCTGTTATAATTACTAGATTGTTTCTGGATGTTAAATTTAACTATGGCTTGTTGTGACATTAATATATGTTTTTTGGGCTGCTCTAAATTGACATTCCAGCTAGCATCCATGCTAGCTGACATTTATTGTCTCCAGTAAAAATAACCAGCTCCAAGTTTATTAAAAAATGCAACGGCAGAACCCACAGGGACACCCTTGCATTTTACAAAACCCTCGATAAGGTATTAATAGTATTCTTTCAGTTGATGGTAGATATAACATTCTGTTACAGTATAACTGTTCGCTGTGAGATGAATATTAAAAGCCATTGTTATGCCTTTCCTAGAGTATAGTTATATACGTCCCATACAGGTTTTAATGCCTTTTAGAAAAATCCATTACAATTTAATTTAGAATTTACAATCTACGATGCAACTGAAGAAAACAGAACTGCATTGCTGTAGATTTTAGCTAACTCATCTGTTTTTGGTTTCGGTCTTTTTTGTGTGATTTTTTTTTTTTGTATGAATTATGCAGTTTTTTTTTTTTTTTGGTTGTACCCCCCCTCGCCACCCCAGCTGCCTGAGTGTCATCAAAACAATGAATTGCAAGAAGGCCTCCTATCCAGAGATCTCCCCACTGCTGGCGCTCTCTGATTCGTCGATGATATTAGTATGCAGGAAGTTTTGAGATTCTTCCCAGGGGATAGATGGGGAGCAGTCAGCCTGCAAGGGGCTTTCAGCTGGGGGAGCTTGAAGGATTATGACAGACGGTGCGTTGCAGGGGCACCTGGAAGACAACACAATCTGTCTAGATGCTACAGCGAAATGAACGGACAACAAATGATGTGAAATCCTGGCTAGTTTCACGATGTTGGTCTTCCTGTTGTTCTGACAAATCCAATTTTAAGATAAAATTTTTGCTTAATATTTTCGCTTCTTCTCAGAATCTCCCAAGAGCTCAATTGCTGTGTAGCTACAACGAGAATGGTTTTGGGAGAAGATAGGAACCCTGATTGAGCCACAAAGGCGGATCTGCCGCAGAAGACATTTGTGCGAGTTCCCCTCTTTTCACTCCGAAGACTCATTATGGGAAAATTGTTTTCTTGTTTAGTGCTGTGAGTCACATTTGCCACTGATATGGTGAGAGAGCTTTCATTTCAGTTTTTATTTAACCTGGTGTAAAACTTGGAACTTTTTCAGTGTCGATAACAGAAAAAAATTCCTCATGAGTTTATTAATCACAAGTTTATTTAAATCTGTAAAAATCAGTCTCAAATTCATGACAAAAAGAAAACAAATACAAGTACAATGATAAAACCCGTAAATTATCATGAAAACTTATAGAGCTTCTAATTACAAATTACAAAGACTTAGCAGACACAAAGGAAAATACAAACATACATACATACATACATACATAAATCATGCCCACAATCTACAACCCCCAATAAATAGATACAATAATTAAACACAGGTGTGGCAACGAGCGATAAATGTACAGATGGTTATTTACACTCCTAGTAATCATTTATGATTTCCATTCATTTCCACAATGTTTCATAAATTCAAAACACATTTATGACAATCATAAGATTCTTCACATACAATTGAAAACAAATCATGAATGATTTGCATAATGACCTCTTTAATTATACATTCTAACAATAAAAAACAAAGAACTAGTGAGTGGGTTACATTCTAAGTACATTACACACTCATTTTTAAATGGGACGTTCTAAAACCCTGCTTTTCCTTTTAGTTTTTCCTTTCCCGTCCATATTCCAACCACCCATTTGTACCCTAACCCTCCACACTAGACCACTGTCAGCAGTAGTGGTCTCTTCCACTTGTCCGTGGCCAATCATTTCATGTGACACCATCATCTTTACCAATAACTACTGTATATCGCCACCCTTAAGACTCTTCCTTGGTTTATACCACCAATTTGTAATTTAAAACAATACTCCTTCCTACACCTACTCCCCTTATAAATTGATTTCATTAAGGTGAAGGGGCCTTTGTTCATGTCACTCTTCCTCCTTATGTTACATGTAGTTACAATGTAGACCTTCACATGACTGGTGTTTACTCACCCACTCAATGCATCTCCTAACCTCGCACGCATGCCACACTGTCTGCAGCCTATTCGCTTAGCCTGCTACCTTCGACGGCACAGCTGGAGCATCCACGCAGTCCTTGCTGCGGCAACTGAGTCATTACCCAGGACTTCTGTAGCGCGGATCTAGAATTGGGACGACGTTGTTGTTACAGGAGACACTACAGACTCACTAATTAAACCGAAATAGAATCTCCCATGACAGGGATTTAATATTTTGGCAGTTTTTGCCTTTTTATCAACTCGGATCATAAGGCAAAAACATAATTATCATTCGACAGATGTTTCTCAGCACTTTGCATCAATCAGCCTTTAAATATCTCGTCAAGACCAACATATAAATAGTGCTTATTTCTGTCACATGTGGAAGCAATGCAGAATGCAGGGGCTGCGGTGTGCATTGATTAATTTACTAGGAAATGGCTGTGTAGGCAGATTTCTATTAAAATTGTACGCGGGTGATGAGAAAGGATCTCTCCATTCACCTTTATTCCTCCTGGGGCCTGAAACCTCAGGGACGTATGCGTTTTAGTGCTATGATGGAATCCTTATGCTGCTGTTCTAGATGTTTGTTTTCAGGCTTTGGTTGTTTGTACAAGCTGAAAGCTCCGACGGATATTTAAATTGGACTTACTTAGCCAGAAGCAACGCAACCGGGCTGAAAGGTACAGTAAACATTATTATAGAGCTCAGTCGTCTTGATTTAATTTGGTTCTTGGTGCCACAGGGCGTGAAGAAACTTCAGAATGGAATTCAAACTTTGGAACTTCGGGGAAAAAAAATCACATTCTCTCATATTATGCTAAATATAATCTCAGCGTATAATTCATTGCATTTTCTTGATGTCTTGTCCGATTCTTATTTGAAATCTGGTGCCTATTTCCTTTTGCTTTCTTATTAACAGAAAGTGTGTCCTACTGGCCGAAAAACGGTCGGTTAGCGTAATATACTTATATCTCCCTAATGTGTGAAAGCAACATCTGCAAGAGCGATCACCACCGTCCCTGGAAGATGGGACACGACTGCGCTTCTGCTGAAATGCACATGTGCACCGATCTGACACATCGTGTTCCCCTGCAGAAGGCACGTCCTGTAATTTCCCCAACCGGGCCCCCCAAAATTTAGGGGCTTGAACAGCTGATATGCGAGCATTACCTCCTGGTGATTGTGCTGGGATATACACACGACACTACTGACGTGAGAAATGAGGCTCTCCCAGGGACATCCGGAGTTTAGGATTTTGGGGCCCCACCGGACTCCCCCCTTTCCATGTTAAGGAAGCTACCTCCTGCCCCCCCCCCCCCCCCCGAAAAAAGCTCTCCAGCCCTTAAGTCATGCTTGGAAGGTCTTCATTCACAACCACATCTGTCTCTCCACATGAACAAACATCTCTCACAGGATATATAAGCACCAATCAATACATAGCATTTGGCATTTAAAGGAAATATTGAGTGACCTTTGGTTTATAAAGAGAGAATTATCCAAATGTCCATACGTTCTCTTAACAAAATTTTTCATTATGCTTTCGGGCCGGACTTGCTCATTTCTCCACGTCGTCCGGAGAAATGTCGTATGCTAACGCAGGCGGAACGGAGGCCAGCCAAATGAGATGGCACTGCAAGGCCCAGAAAGCTATTTACACGTCTAGCGGAGTGATTTCCCCAAGAAATTAGGTTCGTTAAACAAACAATAAATTGAAATCAGCGGCCAGAGTCTGGCGCAACACAGGACATAATCAAAACATCACCGCTAAATTACAACATCTGTCCGCGCTCAATTTACAGCCCGATCCCCCGCATTGCAGGCGTTTGTCAAGTCCTTGGTTAGTATTCTCAGAGGATGCGGCACCACGAAGACATCAACGTCTCCACTGTCGTGGAAACCTCCCGGAATCCACAGGTTCTTTTTATCTTGTCCTCAGCGCCTCGCTTGGGTGCCTGCAGCAGAACATCGCATAACATCAGCCCAGGTCCCCTTGCTGACTTTAATACATTCAACCTTTTAATGCCAAGCATGTTCCTCTGCAAGCTGTGAGTGGTGCCAACGTAAGCAGTATATCCAGTAGGTACCGTATTCACAAGTAGTCCCATTTCTTTTTGCACGATTTTGATGTAGTATGTAGGACACATAGACAAACTGCAGATTTGTAGCTGCATAACGATGAAGAAAAATTTTAAGTACAAATCTGCATCATTTATTCAGTGATAGATCGACAGACTGACAGACTTTATTAATCCCCAAAGGGCTACTATTTTAACATGTATAAGAAACATCTTTACATTATGTTGGTCATAAGCTGTTTCAACAAAATAAATATTTATCTGACCCCGCAACCCTGACCAAGATAAGTGGTGGGAAGATGTAAGAATGCATATGTTTAACTGAATTTAACGATGTTTGTGTGATGTGCAAATCTAGTTAGAGCCTTCAGAAAGTGTGTATTTTCTGCTGTTTGCATTTTTCTTAGAGATATGCGTCCCGAACATGGAATATCGTGATGTCTTGCTCGGGTCTGGCACATAGACGGAGATCATAGTGTCATTATGCTGAAATGTCAGGATTACCTCCAGGCTGTTAACACGATCAAGACTAACTGCTATCGATCTGCATGGCTATGAATTATAAAGAGCGATAGGGGGGTCACATCACAGGAGGGGGAAGAGACCCCGGCCGACTGTGATTGAGAGTAGCATTTACACCACAGTCCACCATAAACTCACTCAGACAATTTGCACTGTTTATGAAGTTTCACTGGATCACTTAAGGAACCAAGATGGCATGTAGTTAAACACTATAAGAATTAACATGTGACACCCCCCCACGCATGTCACTGCCCCCACAAGGGGACCCTGCGAGTTGTCCTGACTGCTCTCTCTGCCTCGGAATTGCAGACAGGGCAGTATGTCTTGGAATCAGTGTATTAAGTTTGACAAGTGAAAAATTTCACTTCCAGTTTGTGTTTAAAGCTTGCAGGCCTTGGGAAGACAATGGCTTAGAAATGACAAGCACTTACGTAAGAAGATTCACTAAGAGTCACCGGTTTAAGCACACTTCGTTAGGGTGTGTATATGCACAGAGATGGAGTACTTTTGGAAAGTACATCCCCCCCCCCCTAACTTTCTCACATTTAGTTCTGTCGCCTTGTTTTGCTTGCATTAGCCCCCCCACCCCCCACCCCGACACACACACACATACACTAGCACCAATACAATAAGATCCATAATAACTTCACTAAAGTGATCACTCCCCCTGAGTCAGTACCTTACAGATGCACTTGATTGGACTCACAGCTACAAGTAAGACATTTGGCCCATTTCTCCATGCATATTTACAAAAATTGTAAAACGCAAAACAATGGCAGCAGTTTTTAGGGCTGTTCCGGAATATTTACGTCGAGCCACTCCTTCGCGTGGTTTGGGTCATTGTCCCGCTGCAACTTGAGTGCTTGCCACAAACACAGGCCTCATGTGAGTGAACCAAGACCGTCTGCACACTTCCACTATACTTTGATTTCATTCCTCATGCCCTTGATTGTAACAATCTTCACAATCCCTCCTGCTGAGAAACACTTCCAGAGCGTTTCACTTGCACCATCATCATTGACAGTAGCTGATGGTGTCATATATCTGATGGGCTACATTTGGCATGTGGCAAACATACTACTTCTCTTTCATGCCAAAGAGCTCAGCTCAAAAACCACTGAATTTTCCAGAACATATCAGGGTCTGTCATATGGCTTCTGGAAAACTCCAGGCATGACGCAATGTTGGCTTTTCCCAGAAGTGGCTTCCATCTCTCTCCCGAAGAGGCTGAATCTGTGTACTGCAGAAGGGATTGTTTAACTCTGGACAAATCTTTGATTCAGTGGCCTTGGTCGTATCTGGCCTTAGTTTCTTTCATTTGTTCAGTTCGGGAAATCTTAGTAGCACCTGGATTTTGCCACATGTACTGTAGATATTTTTAATTGGTTAAAGTGGACTGACTTTATTTTTGGGAGGGTTCAAAGCTTCAAGAATCTTGTCATCCCCCTCACCAACTTTTTGCTTCCTGACTGAGAGTGCCTTGGTCCTCTTGAGAGCATGGCGGATCTGATTTCAATGTTTATTTACGCATCACTTCTGCAGTGGAGTACATGGTGGCCTCGCTTAAGTCATGTGATCCCAGATGATAACAAAAATACACACGGTGCATCTTCAGTCACTATCCGTTTGCCAGTACACCCCAGGGGGTGGGGGGGGGGGTAGTTGAATTGTCAGGCTAACTTGTGAGACAGTGTCTAGTCTGTGCTCCAGATTTCTGGGTACAAAGATAAAACAGTAACTCCATCAGGAACGACGCACCGGTGATTCTAATCGACAAGTAAGAAAGTGATTTTCAGGTTTTTAATTTTAATACAGTTAGATTACTTAAATATTTACTTCATTTGGAAATAATAGTTTGTTTGTTTTACTGCAATGGTTCTCAAGCTATGGTAACCCATCCATCCATTATCTAAACCTGCTTATCCTATTGGGTTGCAGGGGTCTGGAGCCTATCCTGGAAGCAATGGGCATGAGGCAGGGAACAACCCTGCATGGGGGGCCAGCCCATGGCAGGGCACACCCACACACCATTCACTCACACAGGCACACCTACGGGCAATTTAGCATCTCCATTCAGCCTCAGCATGTCTTTGGACCGTGGGGGGGGGGAACCGGAGTGCCCGGAGGAAACCCCACGACGACACAGGGAGAACATGCAAACTCCACACACATGTGACCCAGATGGAGACTCAAACCTGGGTCCCAGAGGTGTGAGGCAACAGTGCTAACCACTGTGCCACCGTGCCACCCCCCTATGGTAACCCCCCCGTCCAAATTGACATCTTTTACCATCACCACCCCCTGCCCTACGGTGGTTTCAGAACCACTGTTTTACTGTATGTGAATTTAAAAAAGTCTGCTCCATACATGTATTTCAGAGTACCCTTCTTTTAAAGGTGTCACCCTTTCATCTACTTCCTAATTATAACTACATAATTATGTTTTTCATTACTCCTGGGTTTACTTAATTTCATGAATTTAACTTTCTGGTTGGTTTAATTATACCAGAAACGTAACAATACACCTAATTGTACCCAGATTATCAAGTTATAAAAATTGTCCATATATATATACAGGATACGTAAGACAAAGCTGTAATGCTGTAATAATTTTCATGAGAGATGTATGTAGAGCACATTGGTATTATGCTCTGAGATGGCCAAACCACCTTGGAGAGATATAAAGTTATTTTATGTTTACTCTCAATTGGAGGGTAGAAGCTGTGCAGTGTTTATAAATTGAATAGAAAATGTGAAACATTATGTAAAGCATTTTAGTCTGTTTTTCCTACTGAGAGTTATCATTTGTTTGAAAAATATTCATTTTCTTTTATAGTTAAATCCGTGATATTCCCATTAGTACCGTTCTTCAAATCACCACAAGTACATTTTCAGGAAAATTTCTTTTGTTGATCAGTGATTAGTCTTTGAAAGTCAAACTGCCACTCGCTAAAGAAAAACAAAGAACTTGAAAAATAGGTGAGTGATCTAGATTTATTAAAGCATTATGCGTCTTTTTTTTGTCTAAGACTTAGTATTTCTTAATCCTCAGATTCAAATGACTTTACACCAGCATCGTGGTGGCTTATTTGCAAGAAGCAGGTCATTTACTGTGGTGTATAGAAAGCAGTGTGGGTTCCTTGGGCAGTGATTATTTCATTATTGCTAGGTTTCATTACGGAGTAATGAGGACAATGCGAAAATAGCTGAAATCACCTGTTTTCATGTCTCACACTGTGAGCTGTGGACGTTATCATTTGAGTTTTATGGACACCTGTTTTGACGAGAGTGTGTGGGTGTTGTGTGGCTCGGAAGGTTGTTGGATCGGTGCCCGTACCCAAAAGGTCACGTGTTTGAATCCTGCAGCCAGTAGAGTGAAGACATCGCCATGAAATGATTGTTTATTTGCGCTTTGCACAAATAGAGATAAATTGGAATGCCTCTCTTTGCCTACCCGGTCTTGCTCTCCATGAGAGACACAGACACATTTACAGATGAGAGCAAACTTGGGGGTCACAGCACAGGGTCAGCCAGCGTGCAGCACGTCTTGTTTGGTGCCTCACTCAGGGGCCCACAGGCATGTAACCCTGGCCTCTGACCCCAAGCTTTCCTTGCTAGTACGTGGTACAAGCGCAAATATGTCTGCTAGATAAATAAATTCAATGGCAATTTAACAGCGAAGAGACATGAGGCAATGGCATGGCTGGAATTCCATCAGGAGATGGGCTGGTGGGCGACCACGGAAGCAGGAAATGCCAAGAGGCGCTGTGTCACGGGGCCGCGTGCGGCACACTGCGTGCATTCATCACTGCTCCCACCCCACCCCGGCTCCATGCGTGCGGGTGGCAGGGCCCACTCACTGCCATGAACCGCGGCACTGTTATGCTGGCGTTTTACTCTGGGGGGCACCGTAGTCTGAGGTGAGGGTCAGCCCGTGGCCTGCCCGACAGCGGTGGCATTGTGAGGGCGGCCTACGAGCACGAGCAGGCCTTCGCCTTGCCGACCACCGAACCAAGGAGCCATTCAGAGCTCTTTAATAACAACACCTAATGCAGCATTCCTGTATACCAGGACGGAGAGCATATCGACAGGTCTTCTGTTCCAGTCTAATCATCAGATATCTCTTGATAGCATAATTATCAGTGATTTGCTGTGCGATTAGCATCCATATTAGACTCACCGTGTTGAAATTAACCTCCTGGTTGGCTTGCTAAATTCCCGATTTCATCCTCTGATGCCTGTGATTATTTCAGTGGCACAATCCCCTTTCTCTTTTAAAATAATAAAGTTATATTCTCATGAGTAAACAGCCTCAACCTTCGCTCTTGGTATAATGTTTCACAGATGCTGTGAAAAAAGTAGACAAGGGAGGACTGTGACTCATGGTATTCTGTGGCTTGGGGACCGGAAAACATGCCTTACCTCTGCTGGCGAGAGGGTTATGTCTGTTTGTCTGTGACAAAAAAACTTTTTGGGGGGTTCTTCTCAATTGGGCTTCGTTATTGTCCTCGTTTCAGCTACTCTGATCAAATCCACCACTTACTCCTAAAGATCAAAAGAGAGCTGACAAGTGCTGCGATTTCACCACAATTGCATCAACATAAGCAGCATGTCTTCTGCGCCCCGATTGCGTCTGTGACCTCAAACAACCGCAACTGGTCTCCTGTTCTCGACGGCGGACATCACGGGCCTCTGAGGATGGCAGCTGGGGCGGCCGCAGATCTCTGTGGAGACCAGATGGCCCCCATTCCGGCTCATGTCCCCCAGCTGTTGATACACTGCCCGTAAATGCCTTGTGCCGGTGGCTTTTTCAGCTGGTAACACCCAGCCTGGGTTAGAGACAGTAAACGTCAGCGAGAAGCCAGGTCGCCTGGTAGTGGGCGTGCCAGACTGCGTCACGGCAGATGAAAAACACGGGCGAGACACATTTCGCGGTTAATCCTTAACCTAAACATTACTTTTTAATACACTTCAGTAGACTGGCTCTTCCTGCATCGCTCATCATTTTAATGGAGTTGTTAGGGACAAGAGCAGACTATGTTGCCACAGAATGGATGTAATTAGTTGAAGAGAAAAGTATTTTATGATTTTGTGAAACTGTCATGAAACTCCTGGTTTGCCACATGCCGGTATTTCTTCTAAACCTTTTTCCCTCCAGTGACCAGGAGGGCAGAGATTTGCAGTCGTTATCCTGAGAAACTCTGTCCTGACAGAGCCCTTTACAAAGCCCTTCTGAAAATTGTTAAGGAAAATGCTTCTGGAAAAATCAGACATGGTTTACAAGACTTTGGAAAATTCAGCCTTGTGTCCCTTTGATGTGACGTTCTTCCGAAAATGGCACAGAATACAACAGATGGCAGAATAAAAAAAACAAGCCAAATAAATGAAATCTCAAAGCACGCGTGTTCATTGTGAGGAGAGTACGAGACTGGCGGGACTCATGACTCCATATCAAGAGATCAAAGGCGTTTCTGATGTTTAATCATTTAGCCCAGAGCAAAGACTTCAGTAGAAGAATTCCCAGCTTGGAGAGTCTGTATTGGCAAGTGTTCCTCTTTGAAACATCTCTCTGCATCTCTTTAATTAGCACCTGATGGATATTGCATACATTTACAGCTCGCATTTCGATTTGAGGCTGTCCATCTGCTGATGATCCTCTGCCCAACCTTGTCTGTTCTTCTGCCCTTTTGAGAGTTCATTTCAAAGTCAAATGCCACCTTGACCATCCATAAGCCAGAACGGGGAAAAAAGCCACCCATCCATCACCGATAATCACCTATCTGATGCAGGGTCATCAAGCCTGGAGCTTATCATTGGAAGTGTTTAGCCTAGCGTAAGGGTAACCCTGGGTGCCCGACCTTCACTGGGCACACGCACACTCAATCATGCATTAATGGCATCTACTGTACAGACACCAGTTCGCCTGGAAAATGCCGACAAGACCCATGCAGTTACAGATAGAACATGCATTCTCCACAAAAGGACAGAGCTGGCACTCAGATTTACAAAAAAAGAAAGAATAAAAACTAGCACAGATTGCATGGTGCAACAGCAAATTTGGTCACTGTTACCAACAAGATAACAAATGATTAGTTCCATGATTTTTCTGTCCCATTGTTTATGAGCGCAAGCAT
This sequence comes from Stomatorhinus walkeri, assembly GCA_026784285.1. NCBI lineage: Eukaryota > Metazoa > Chordata > Actinopteri > Osteoglossiformes > Mormyridae > Stomatorhinus > Stomatorhinus walkeri. The sequence goes on from JAODUD010000117.1 coordinate 348,007, forward strand.
TTATTCTGTAACTGACAAAAACGTTTTTATGCATGAAAATATATGTCGCTTAATCACAACAAAACATTTATATGCCAATCATTTTTTTTCCTTATTATTTTCTTTACCTTTATTTCCTTCCATGTTTGACCATATAAGACTCACTTACTATTGCACCTGCGGGTGATTGTGTTATAAATACTTTTGAACAGACGAAAGGTGATTATGGATTATGGTATTGATAAATGCCATGCATTAAAGCTCCATTAAGTCATTATCATATATAGACCCAAGCATGTTTTAAGTAAATGCTAAAAAAACATTGTCAGAATATCCATCTCCAGAGGAAAAGTAGTGGACTCCTATACTTAGATCTATCAAATAGCACAAAAAAGATCATCAATTCGTTTCAGAAAAAATTCAGTAATGACCCGTCACAATTGGAATTTCATCAGCAACTGTGTTAAGATTTTTCTGCGACATAAGACTATATAAATTGCCAGTGCAGGCTGTGCTCAAAAGGACTCCCTTCCCTTTTTTACATTTTTATGGTCTGTGAATTTTTAGTGGCCATTTTATATGGTTGTCCTTTATATACTACAGGTTCAGTTACCCGAAAAGTCCTGTAAATAAACTGTCAAAATATTATTAACCAAAGCGGGAATCCCGAAGATGACGTTAGTCATGCGGGAAGTAACCAGAAGTTGGTTTGTCAGCAACAGGTTTGGATGTGACTGGGTGCGGTGGAGTTTCTGAGATGGAAAAAAACAGCCGTAACATCATGCGTACTGACCGTGGATGGAGAGCAGCCCTGATTCCCAGCGAGTAGAGATCAAGTGATGGAAACTGGAGGTTTCCTTTAGCAGAGTTTTGAAGAACCTGTCTGAGTGGCCTGTTGAGATCAGTTAAAGATCTATGTGACCTGTTTCATCACATTGAATACCAGTTAGTTGCTCAATAGGTGTAATTGAGTAAATGCTTGCATGAAAGTGCACAACTTTACAACCATAAGCACATCTGTATCGTTCGTGTCATTCCTCAGCTTCATTACACTTAGCACCACGGAGATAATACAAGCTGTTTATTTTATATACATGTAAAATGGAATAAAAAAATACAAACATCATTATTGCTTATTTTTACTTCTACAGAAAAAAAACTCAATAAAAAATTCCCAGTTCCCAGTGATGCATGTCAACGTTTAATTAATGATTTAAGTAGCTCGATGTAACTTTAATTTTCCGTGCAAATGCTGCGGAATGTTGCCATGTTTTTACAGATGAAGACCCTCTTGAAAATGGCCCCATTCTTTCTTTTAGAACTGTTTTTATATTTCAGCTGGTGGTTCCTCTTAATCGAAAGCCGATTGAAAATGGCAACGGGGGCAGAAAGTATCAAGCTTTTTAAAAAAAATTTTTACATCTGCCGTTGCATTGTTATGGATGCGGGATTTGTACAAACAGTTCTTTATGACTGAGATCACCTCTTCCCTCAGAAGATTCTAGAGCAAGACCAGAGATTGGTGTAACAAGTACACAGGGGAAATAATTTCATCCTACATGACAAAAGATCTTTACTCTGAGAGTATGTTCTTCATGCCCGTACCTACCTTCTTAAATACCTCTAGAATCAATGTGAAGCTCACTTTAATTACTGTGTAGCGACACAATAATAACAGTGCATAGCAAGTTAATGCTCTCTAGTTCAAAATGCTGCAGTTGTAAAGCACCGAGAAAGGGCTAAGATGTCGCTATGCTTGGCAATATTACGGATTGCACGGTGGATTAATATTGTGACTCAGTCTGTGAGAAGTCATCACGCCCAATGTTAGGAATTTACCCCATATAACGTGATAAAAATTCTATAGCCACTCAGGTTTAGTCGAAGGTGATACTGACCTGTATCCCATTATTCTCACTTTTTTTGTCCAATTCCATGCTCGATCCTAAGGTGTCTGGCTCTAATTTACTCATTTTATTTATTAAATATTCCAGCTTCTCGATGATGTATTTGTCATGTTCGCTTACAGCCCCGTCTATGCCCAAAAATGGGTAAACTTAATAAAGCTGCTTATTGTCGCCTCCTCATGGGCTCCCCATGAGCCAAGGTCGCCCTGGCTCATGGTTCTCACAGCCTGGCTGTGTGGTCTGCAAAAGCCACCCAGCAGGACATGCTTTGGCGCAGTAAAAGGTGCCAGCGGATGCAGAGCCCCGGGTCTCTAACCGCTGTTTCTCTCATTTCATCTTCTTCGGAGCCTTTAATATGTTATTATTCCTCTGAAATTGTGTTGATTGAGTGAGACCAGGATTTGAAGGACCTGCGGATACAAACCAGATGTCGCTTTTCTCTGGTGCTGTAATTATTCCTTCCACAGTGATGACCGTGTTTTATGATATGCAGAAAATACTAATTTTGTTACTGACTAATCTGTGGGGCTTCTTTGCCATGATTATATTCATTCAATCTATAGAATCATTCATCACAACCTTAACCTTTCATATTAGGGAAAGGAAATTGCATTAAGCATATCAGCAGTAGGTGTCCTAGCAGCTTCCACAAAGGTCTGCCTAGAAATGATGATATATCCAGGCTCATTTACATATATTCTGACCCTTAAAGTGATATATTATTTTTTAAAGTCGCCTGTCTAATTCCCTGCTGCAGACTAGGAATCTAGGCTGCAGGATATTACACTGTAACACCCAGAAATAACATACTTTCTTCTTCAGGAAAAAAAGTAAAGTCAAACTTGCACATAATGCCATCTTTTTCCAAACACAGAATTCTCACAGTCCTACCTGAGAGACCTTTATTCAGTTTTATTTAAACTAATAACAAGAAAAAGAATACCTAAATATTATTAATGTTATTATTATTACTGGTATTATTACTATTATTATTATTTGTTTCATTTTCAGGTCTTTCACTAAAATCAATTCTGAAAAAGCGTAGCAAGGCTTTTTTGGGGCCTGGAAGGCAATTTGCGGAAAATCTTGTTAGCGAGGTGAGCAACTGCTTCATGCAGCAGTTTTTCTGCTGAGTCACAGTCTATTATGGGCTTTTGATGCCGTATAAATGACTGTATTATATCGATGGTGACGGTAAGATGCCACACAGTGCGTGCGGAGCGGTGATGAATCATGAGAAGAGGTGCGCCTTTGGGCAGGAAACAGCTAATGTGATGCCGGCCCGATGGTCAACATGACATGGTCATACCTGTTTGGCTAATCAACTGCATATTCTAACGCGCTAAATTTGGTGACTCTTGAAACATAGCGGGCATAAATCCTTGTCATTCAAACTAAGTTGTCGACCAACCTGAATTAGCGTAGCATGTGTTAAAAATAGTTAAATCATCCTGAATTAGCTGTGGGCCATAACCTGGAGTGAATAGGATAAAGATATCCATCCATCCATCCATTTTCCAACCTGTGTATCCTACTGGATTGTGGGGGGTCCAGAGACTATCCCAGGAGCAATGGAGACATCCCTGGACAGGGGGCTAGCCCATTGCAGGACACACTCACACATCATTCACACATGCACACCGATGGGCAATTTAGTAACTCCATGCAACCCAGGCAGAGACTTGAACCCAGGTTCCAAAGGTGTGAGACAGCAGTGCTAACCACTGCACCACCATGTCTCCCCCCAGGATAAAGATATTTCAAATCCATATTCAGAAAAGATAATGTACTCAACCGACTGCATACTAATGCATGCATGAGTTATCGGCCTAGTGGAGTCCCTTATCTCTGTGATGAGGCTGCTAATCTCTGTGACCTTAACCCCAGACAGAACCCACTGACATCCGTTTAAGTTAATGGCCTGAAGCATGGACTCGAGTTACAAACTCATGGGCTACTCCTTGGGTCTGTGAATACAGAGTGCTGCCTTTCGGTTTTGCATCAGCTCCATCTCTCAGATGTCTCCTCATTCCACTCGCCTCTCTATTGTCACATGAAAGCCCTCAGGTGAGTTTTCCCATAACTCTGCTCTCTCAATCCACCACTATGTAAAGATGCTTCAGAGCCGAATTACCCTGACCAATTGAATGATTTATTGGCGCTTGTGTGGCCATGAATAAAAAACGATTCCTTTCAGTACGTTCTCGTAAGATTCCAGTGCTAGCTATTGACTGGTGATGCTACTGAACAGAGTTACTGAAACGGAACATCTCAGTGGAATGTCGGGTTTGGAATGGGGTTTACCAAGGCTTGAATTCCATTTATAGGCATCACTCTATCAGCATGCCCTGGGTTTGCCCACCAGAGGGCCTGTCTTATTCGGGGTACAGTTCACACTGTAATTGTTAATATTTGTTAGGGGCTGCGAAGATCAGTCAACACCACAGTGGAGTCTGACAAATCAGTTCAGAAGAGGAGATGAAAGGATACTGTCATAAAGGAGCCCATTGATCAAACCCCCTGGCAGGATTGCGAGGCTTCGCTGGCCTGCAGGCACACCTGAGGCAGAAAAGCAGGGATTTATTAGAGCAGTCTTCTGGAAATGCCACTGTACCCAAAGCACAAGAAAAAACAAGGCTGTTTTCCTTTGAACTTAACGTGAATTACACTCAGAGTCCCTTTGTGAAAGCCGTAATCTAACTCTATGACATCACAACAAATTAAGATGCCTGTCTGATCGTTATCCTAATCTTATAAAAGGACTGTTTACTGTTCCATTGCTGATCTTCCTGGTAGCAAATTTTGAAGTATGTCATGGCAACTTGACGAGGGCTCAGTGTCGGTCTCCATGATTTTGTAGCCATGATCATACTTCAAGCTCACAGGCACTGGCCGTACTTACAGTGTTTTCATCACCATCCAGTTCATGAGCTCCGCTATGGATTAACTGTCGCTCCAGAACACACTCGACAGCTTCCGTCAACACGACAAACCACCAGCACGAGGAAGGACATGACAATGCATTTCATAACCCTGGCTGACTGACATAATTCTTCCTGAATCCCATCAATGCGCAAACTCAATGAAGGGCACAACAAGAGGTAATTCTGCAGTATCCCAAGAGATAGTAGACACTGTTTCCCCAAAACAGTAAGAGGATGTAGCAAGATTCCCTTCATCACCGGTCCTCTGAGAAATATGCAGTTGCCAGCAGAGCAACAGGATGGAGATGAAAGCCTGTGTTGTGGATTATCATGTCCATTAAAACATGAAATTGACCAGGCGGGGCAGCCGCCCATTGTTTCCTGTAGCAAGATTTCAAGCCCTGAAGATATTTTCCATATTTAAATATGGAGACAGACAAAATAGTTCATGGCTGGAAATGGAACTGGAGCATTTTTGCACCAGAAGACATTTCAGGGGCATAATGTTAAAAAAAACGGTACATCTGAGAATCAATGAACTACTTTGCCATAAATATGAAGGCTACGGCAACTGTCCTTTATGCTGATACACAGATCCATCTTCTGAAGCTGTTTATCTGGTATGGGGTCATTGTGAGACTGAAGCCTATCTCCCTAGTGGTAGGGGACACCCTGGGTGAGGCACACACACACACATACACACACAAGTTGCAAGATATGGGCAATTTATAGACGTCGATGTGTTTTTGGGGCTGTGGGATGCAAACAGGGAAGCAGCAGTGGGTCACAGGTGCAGCCAAACTAGGGGCTGTGCGTGTCACCACAGAATGGACGGGGGGAGGGTTCAGACAAGTGAAGGACTCTATAAGGACAAATACTATGTCGCCACAGGACCGGACTGGTATTTGGTTCTTTTTTCCTCTTTGGTTCATTCAAGGATAAAGTTGGCTGAGATTTAAAAGCTTAGTGACCCTTGAAACCTGACCCAGTGTGTTGCATGTGTGTAATGATGATGATGTTTTATTTGCCATTTATACAAGTGTAAGTATAATACAGGCCTCCTTTGGTTTTCACATATCCCATCATGCTCTTCTGTGAGACATATATAGAAGTCAGAGAGTGAAGCTTAGGGTCAGGGCACAGGGTCGGCCATTTTCCTGCTGCCCCTGGAGCAGTATCAGGGATTATGGCCTTGCTCAGGGGCTCATCTGTGATATGATTACTCTGCCCGCCACGGGATTCGAACTGGTGACCTGACGGACGTTGACATGGACTCCCAACCCACATAACTCCTATGCCTCCCCCAAGCAGAACTGAAGGTCAGAGCCTGGTAGATGAGCTGTAGATGTGCCTGATTTAAAAGAGAGAGACTGAGCAGGAACTTTAAACTTTAAAAAGAGCCAAAAACTGAAAGAAAAGTGCCCAGCTGGCCTGGAGAGAGGGAGCGACAGCGCAGCTGTAAACAGCAAGGTCACTGGCAGAGAGGGGGTCGGTGATGAAGTGTGAGACACACACGAACATCTGTGTAGGCTAGAGCTGCAGCCCCACACTCTTAACAGCCCGTTTAAGTGATACGCATGCAGAACAGGGGCCCCCCACCACCTAGGAAGATCGTCCCTGGGATTGGAGCAGGCGCATCCAGGGAAAGTGTGAAATCCCACAAAGGCACCGCATTTTTTTCTTTTTTTTTTTTGGGCTGTGAATGAACTCCAAAGGACGTTTGAGCTGTCCAAGTAAAACGCTCCTCTTTTTGGCTGAAGGACATTTTTGGAAAAGCCAGATAGGGCAGGAAATGCGGGAAGCAGTTAATGCACCAGATAGGCGTAGAAAAACACCACCTGGAGAACGTGAAGGCGCCCGTGCTTTGAGTGTTAAAGCAGGATGTCAGGGGATAAACACATCTAGAACCCTGTGACTGGCAGCCGAGGTCACTGCAGGCCCTGTGCTTTACTCATCCAGTGAAAACGACCAGGTATATAAACAGGCAGTAAATTCCTTTTAATGAAGCAGCTAAACATAAATCATTTTCAGTGGGGGGGGGGGGGGGGTGTTGTGGTCACTCTGACTTGCATCTTAAAATAAATGAAAATTAGGAAGGAGGCTGTCATGCCCAACACCTAAACAGGAGAAGACTGCAGTGACATTGGGCTTGGTGGCAGCAGGAGTCAACTTCTGAATTAGTGCAATTATGTCTCTTAAAATGTAAAGCATGGAATATGTTCAGAAATTATTATTCACTTCATTCCCACTGCACACTATGTATAGTCAGGAGATTATATATCACAGAGACTTGGGGTTTTCCCTCTAGAGGGCCATAACATGAAGGGCAAAAGTCCTTTGGTGGTGTGACTTTTTCCTAGTTCTGTTCAAAGGTCGTTTAATTCACTCAGATGGCCGTGGGCAGTGACTCTCAGTTGAATATGGGGGCGTGGATGCAGCAGCCTGAGACACCACTGCCGTTGTTTTCCTTTTTCATGTTATTTATTTATCAGCCCCGCTGAGAAGGAGCCGCTGTTGCTCCGAAAATCCGACGGGATACATCTCAGTCAAGGAGCCGGAGCTCTGAAGTGCGTGACACCGCAAAGCCACAAGTCGTGTGATTCCAGGCGGGCCTTCACGTCCTGGCCAATCAAAGGGCATCAGGCTCAGATGCCAAGCCTGACAGGGCCACCTGGGCCTCATCCATGCTTGGCAGCTTCTCGATTACCCCCCCTCCGCTTGCTACATGGAATAGAGACTCCCCGTCATGCAGCCCAAAATGGGAGTCCCTTTCGGCAAGACAGTTTTGTTTGCCAGTCCTGGATTTTGTCAAGAAGGGGGAGGGTTTCAATTCTGGCAATTTTGGTGGAAGAAGGGAACCTTCAAATGTCCTCCACACCTGGGTGAATTAATTCCATCTTCCCCCGAGGGCATCAAGACACAAGAGCTTTTTAATGTCACTCTTGATACATCAGGCTTTCCCCGCATTTATGTCTGCATAACAACACTCAAAAGAAACATCACAAGACTCTGCAGTCGCCCTAAAACTCCAGTTACAGTTTACATTTCCTGTTGTGTTTTATTCTTTCCCATCCTGTGTTTACATACTAAACTTTTCAGCATAACTCCTGATAATACTTATCGCTCATCTCATGTGAGTGAATGCCATCTACTAGTATGAATAATTCAGACCATCTATCCATCCATCCATCCATCTTCCAGCTGCCTGTACTTCACTGTATCATGGAGATTTCAAATAATATGAAATTTAAAGGTTTTGTGAGTGTTGCCATGCGAGTATCTTCCCGGCATCCAAAAATCCCTGTCGTGTTACAAAGGACTGCAGAATCCACTTGATATGTGCATTTAGGCAGATCTGTGACTTAGAGGGGAATAAAGTACATAAAACACTAATCATTCGGAGAAACCCTCGCCGTCGCCGCATAGTTCCGCGATGCATAGTAGCCGCTAGTCTGGCTAATGTGCAAATGGAGGAAACAAAGGAGAGCGAGTGTAGCTGATGATGAGGGTTTGGCCTGCTGTGTTTTGTCATTATAACGGCACCCATATGCTACTCTGACAGCAACAGGGGAACAAAGAAACACAACAACAATTCCCCATCTTCCCATCTGCTCAGAGACTCGCTCCAGTCTCCTAGGAGATGTTCTCTTGCAGGTTTTAGAACATGAATTTCAAAGAAGATAGTTTTGTTTTATTTTACTTCAAAGGTATGGATATCTTGCATTATTGCATTTACATTTATGGGTTTTATAACGGCTGGTAGAGGGCGGTAGTGAGCAGGTTAGTGTTCATGTTTGCTACAGTTTAAAGGTCACGGTTAAAGTCCTGCTGTTGTACCACTGAGCAAATGACATAAACTCTAGGTGTATGAAACAATATATAAGCAACTGTATAAAATAAGTAGCCAGCACTGAGTATAACTAAAGTTTTAACCGGTGTGATAAGTTGGATCAGTTCAGCAGGTGCAGTGGCTGCCTGAGGTGCATTTTGCGTTTGTCTGTGATCAAATGGCCTTTAACCCAGGAGGGGTCTGACTCTACTTTCAAAGCTTTGGATTATAGGGTTTGCTAAATACAGTAGGCTTAACTGTGAGGACTGTCGTCTCCAGGCTGCAGATGCACAGTTTGAAAAAGGCACGTCTTCCTGCTTATTTTCCACAATGCACCATGGCGTGTCCCTTTGCTGTACTCCAAAGCTGTCATCCCTACAGCGTTTCGTGCCCCACGAACTATTGTCGTCCTTGTGACCTCTGAGGTTAGCTCTCACATGCTGACAGCATTTCACTCCTTACAGTAATTATTTATCACTTATTTGTTTGTGGTGTCACTATATCACATACTGTATTTGTGTAGGTGCGGGTCACTTTACAGCCTGCTTTTGACAAACCGCTTCATTAATCCACGTAAATATCACAGAGGAGCAGCGCTTCCGTAGCACACTGTCACCTGCGTATTTCTCTGTCGTGCTCGAACCTTCTCCAGAACATTAACTAAATGCTTCAGTGAAAGTAATTAATTGTCATGGTTGGCACATCACTACAATGAAATGTATTCACAGCATTTAACCCATATGTGACATAACGGCAGACAGCTGTTATTCAGCACCCAGGGATTTGTGGGGGTGGTAACTCGCTCAGAATACCTCAGTGGTACATTTGGGCCAGCAACCTTCTGATCCCGAGCACCTATCCACTAATGACCCTTTACTTAAGGGTATAAGAGGATTTCCCCCTGCACCTTGTGCCTCAGGACCTTCTCGCCTTGACAGTTCTGTCCCAAGACGACCACGCTCACCGCTTGCTGTAGCGTTTTAGCGCTAACGGTAGTGCACTTTAACTGTGGATCGTTTCCTGTCTCCGTAAGGGCTAAAACTCGTCCTGGCCGACTTTGGGTGTCACTGGAGGACAAGTGAGGTTTATCCTGGGAGGGTGAAATTAATGCCGCACTGTTTATGGAAGAGTCCAAAAGCAGACATTTACTGCTCTAGCTGAGGGTTTTTGACTGGCTCCAGAATTCTGGTCAGGGAGACTTGACATGATCTGGTTTGTAGTTCGCCTGGTAATGTCTGGATCCCCAGTGTGAAGGCAGCCTGGATGTTAACTCCAGTTCCTTTTCTGACCGTGGAAGGTATTCGCTGGCTTTCACTTATCCGGTGGGGTCCTAACCCGTGTTTGTCATATTTACATAACGCCGTGGGAAAAGGAATAAATTAAAGCAGAAACTTAGTAATTAAACATACCATATATCCACAGCTGACTCTTAGATGCCCAATTTTTTTGATGCCATGTTGTGCAGCTAGATGGAGTCACATCTCATGATGTCATTTTGTTATCGTACACCAGAACGGATGTCCCTCCTGATCACCACATTTGTATCCACACCACCCGCACTTCAAGATAGACCTCCATCTATATCCGCACCACCCACACAGCAAGATAGACCTTCATCTGTATCCACACCACCCACACCGCAAGATAGACCTCCATCTGTATCTGCACCACCCACACCGCAAGATAGACCTCCATCTGTATCCGCACCACCCGCACCGCAAGATAGACTTCCATATGTATCCCTACGACCCACACCACAAGATAGAACTCCATCTGTATCCCTACCACCCGCACCGCAAGATAGACCTCCATCTGTATCCGCACCACCCACACAGCAAGATAGACCTTCATCTGTATCCACACCACCCACACCGCAAGATAGACCTCCATCTGTATCTGCACCACCCACACCGCAAGATAGACCTCCATCTGTATCCGCACCACCCGCACAGCAAGATAGACCTCCATCTGTATCCGCACCACCTGCACCGCAAGATAGACCTTCATCTGTAACCGCACCACCCGCACCGCAAGATAGACCTCCATCTGTATCCGCACCACCCGCACAGCAAGATAGACCTCCATCTGTATCCGCACCACCCGCACCGCGAGATAGACCTCCACCTGTATCCGTACCACCCGCACCGTGGTGTAGACCTCCATATGTATACACACCACCCGCACAGCGAGATAGACCTCCAGCTGTATCCGCACCACCCGCACCGCAAGATAGACCTCCATCTGTATCCGTACCACCCCCACCGCGAGATAGACCTCCATCTGTATCCGCACCACCCGCACAGCAAGATAGACCTCCATCTGTATCCGTACCACCTAGCACCGCAAGATAGACCTCCATCTGTATCCGCACCACCTGCACAGCGAGATAGACCTCCATCTGTATCCGTACCACCTGCACAGCAAGATAGACCTCCATCTGTATCCGTACCACCCGCACCGCAAGATAGACCTCCATCTATAACCCTACCACCCGCGCCGCAAGATAGACCTCCATCTGTATCTGTACCACCCGCACCGCAAGATAGACCTCCATCTGTAACCCTACCACCCACACCACAAGATAGACCTCCATCTGTATCCGTACCACCCGCACAGCAAGATAGACCTCCATCTGTATCCATACCACCCACACCGCAAGATAGACCTCCATCTGTAATCCTACCACCACACCGCAAGATAGACCTCCATCTGTATCCGCACCACTCGCACAGCAAGATAGACCACCATCTGTCAGAGCTGAGTCGTTATTCGCGTCAGCACTCGCACCCGGCTCACTCGGCATCTGCCGTCATAACTTTTCCACCCCACCTTTTTCTCGCATGCCCCCCCCCCCAACCTGGTGTGGCCGACAGCTCACAATGAGCCTTTCATGCCCCAATGCTACTACAGAGGCCAGCATTCACAGATCCGATGCCCCCCTCCCCCTTTTTGGAAATCTTGGGATCGATGTGCCGAGTTCCCTGGGCAAATGACAGCCACCGGTGAGACTCGTAATATACTGTGCTGTGTGGGAAAGTGCCTGTTTTCTGAGGGACTAGCACAAGCATCAGGGAATCGGCTATGAGGAAAAATAGTACCTTAGCATGAGCGCTGCTCAGAGGTGCTGTGATCTTGTTTTTATGGACCGGCGTGGCCCCGGCCAAACGGTTGACTAGCAGTCAGCGTTCATGTCTGAGTCAGCATCAAACAGGCCGGCGTCGCCCTGGAGCTGTCCGGCCCATGTGAAAAGTGAAGGGGAAAAAATTATACACAAGACGTCATTTATGCTCCAGCTGAACGGGCGAACATTACCCCAGAACTGGAGCCGTGGCACCTTTGCCCAGTATTCATCGTGTGGTTCGGACTGAAATCAGCTACCGCAAGTGAAGTTTGCAGAATCTCTCTGTAGCTGCACATTGCTTCCGTCACATTTGCTGTGCAGGCTGCAGCTCAACTCCTGAGTAATTGCAGAGATACAGAGTTTAGGAGCACATTGAAAATGTTAGGAGGATACAGCCGGGGTGGGATGGCCCTAGGAGAGGATGTCGCAGTTTAATGGCACTGAGGTTAAGTCGTTTCAGATCAGGAGGCTTGTGGGAGGGGCCTGCAAACTGTCCGACGCTGTCCCCTCCAGTCATTTTTCTAGCGTCCTGTCAGTGTCTCTCTGCACTTTAGCAACTTTACTGGGAATTACCTACCTACCAATTACCTACAGATTATAGTATTATAATGAATTGTGTTTGCTCATTTTTTCAATGAATGAATCCATGGTTCTCTGTTTCTTAACAATATGGGATTCAGTCATGTGTAAAGTGAAAGGTAAACAATGCCAAGATTGATGCAGTCTCCTAAAGTTGTTTTCTCTTTTCCACTGTTATAAGTGAAATATGGGCAGTTTAATGAATTTTGATTAATGCAAGACATTCACTCAAACAGCATAATGCAGCTGAGAATAGGGGCTTCTACAATAACTGTACAGTCACAAATTATCCAAACCAATATTCCATTTTACACATGTGTATTTTTCATTTTAAATGTGGTAGTTTTCACATCCAGTCCTGAGTGTTTCCTGCCTGGGACTGGCTGCAGGCTGTCTGACTTTGTACTGGATAAGAGGTTATTCTGGATGGATGGATGGACTTTTCAAGAAAACACTAGTGTATTGAAACAGCAGTCAAAAGACATCTTCAGCTTCAGAACAACACTAAGATTCAACCAAGCAGATTAACAGATCTGTACAGGGAAATGCGGCAGATGTGACAGCGTCTTACTGTCAGCATGCAGTCCCTGCATCTTTTTTACCCATCCTGAGTCATTATCATCATAGACCGGTCTTTACCCATCGGACTGCAGTTTAGATTTAAACCGAGGGTGAGAGAGAAACTCACTAAATAAAAAAGTATCGATCAAGTGGCTAATGCTGGTAATTTTGGATGCTACGTGAGGATGAACCACCTACTGCAATTTGCTGTACAGGGAATTGCTAAAGTCTGCATCTCTCTCTGGATGTCAGAATGCAATCAGGAGAGCGGAAAATCACAAAAAAAGCCTGGTGGAGAGGGTGATGGCGTATTTAGTAATGGAAATGTGGTGATTCCATATGGGTGTTCAACAAAATTATGCTAATTATTTACAAGGAGCGAACCGTCTCAGCAAGACAAGTAGAACACTTGAGAGAGGGAACTGTGGACACTTAAGGGAGGCTAAAGATATATATAATATTAGTATAATAGGCATAGCGGTGGTTTAATGTCAATTTAATCATTATTTTCATGAAATTTTGAAGTCAGCCATAATGCAAACCCATAGTGACATTGGAAAACAGGTTTTTCCAATCTTCAACTTAAACTGTAAATACATTTTGATCACTTCTGTCACAAAATGAAATGCTTGCATAAAAAGTTTATGCTCCCCAATCATCTACTTATTTTCAATTTTATGATTTAATTAAACAATATGTTAAATATTTAGCTAGTAATGTTAACTTTTTGGAGTTAACACCATAATACATTTATTGAACTATTGCGCACAATTGCATTCTATATACTGTACATAACTTGTTTTGAACCTGGATCAATATATCTGCATTTGTTTTTTTTTTTTTTTACTAATATTGGCCTTATAATATTGGCATTATCTTGACAGTATGCCATTTGGTTGCTCGAACTTTTTACACAATTAACAAAGCATCTGCTTAGAATATAGACCCACAATGAATCACTTGATTGAAATAATTAAGACAAGGGCTAAATATCTTACATAAGTAATTGGTTTCTGAGTAACAAAAGAAATCCTTTATTTACTTCCCTTTGGCAATTACCTTCATCTTGAACACGATTATCGTTCTGCTCGCGGAAATCTTTTCCGAGACAAACCTCACGGGTAATTTATTGCTAGTTCTAATGAGCACTCTTCTTGAAAAGGCCAAGAATGTGCCACGGAATGCATCTGGAGTGGTTTGTTGGTGGTGCGTTTCAGAAGCACTCATGATAAATTTGGCTGAGCGGTTCATTAAGCAGCCTGTGTACTGTTGCATATTTCCCCCATTGTTCTGGTCCTCTTTCCTATAACTCCTCACTCGCCGTGTGGGAAGACAAGCTTGTTGGTGATAACAGCCTCTAAAAAGCACTAATTGAAACTTGTCAAAAATAAATACCGAGCTCTTCATAAGTCAGCAGCCCAAATTTCATTCATATTCAAGAAATAGACAAAAACCCTGTCGTTCTTCTCTCTATAGACGATAAAATGATGTGTTTAGGAATCATCAATCAAAGAAGTGGCTTTCTGCTAAAATACTAAAATACTGCACCCCAAAAAAAACTTGCGTCATTATGTTTCGACAAACGGTTTCTGTGCTCTTCTTGCAGATGCAGCAGCTGTTCTATGAAAATTATGAGCACAACAAGAAGGGCTTCATTCAAGAGCTTCACAGCAGCAAGATTCACAACGCCATCACCCTCCACCCCAACAAGAAGCCCGCCTACCAGTACCGGCTGCACAGCTACATGCTGGCCCGGCGCATCTCTGAGCTACGGCACCGCACCATCCGGCTGCACCGCGAAGGCGTGGCCATGAGCAAGCTAAGTGACACCGAGGCTCGACGCGAGGACCAGCAACTCGGCGCGATGCCCTCTTACACCCGTTTCCAGCCCACCAGCCGAGCCGACGTCATCGAGTGGGATTTTCTGACGGGGCGGCACATCTACTCTGCAGGAGAGAACCAGATGCCCCGACAGGGCCAGGGGAATGCTCTCCGGGGAGCCCTGGAAGACACCGTGCTCCAGGTCATGGAAATGATCAATGAAAACTCAAAGGCCCGTGGGCGTGTGATCGACTTCAAGGAGATCCAGTATGGCTATCGGAGGGTGGACCCCTTGCACGGGGCAGAGTACATTCTGGATCTCCTGCTCCTCTATAAGAAGCACAAGGGGAGAAAGGTGACAGTTCCTGTTCGCCGCCATGCCTACCTGCAGCAGTCCTTCAGCAAACCTTTCTTCACTGAGGCTGAGGATCTGGATGTAACTGAGTTAGTGGATGCCATCAACTCACAGTCCTTCTCATTTCTGTCCAACTCCCTGAAGATCTTCTCACCTTTCCAGTATACGGAGTCGACCAAAGAGATGCTTGAGCGCAGCCAGAAGAAGATCCACTTCCTCGTCCCCCTGACGGGGAGGTATGACGTCTTCGTACGGTTCATGAAGAACTTTGAGAAGATGTGTCTTATCCCCAGTCAGAACGTCAAATTAACTGTGATCTTGGTAGATAATGACAGCAACCAAGACAGAGAAAAGCATATAGAGCTGATCAGGGAATATCACCACAAGTATCCCAAGGCCGACCTGTCAGTCATCCCAATGACTGGCGATTTCTCCAGGGGCCAGGCTCTGCAAATGGGTTCGTCGCAACTGGATAATAACACCCTGTTGTTCTTCTGTGACGTGGACCTCATCTTCACCACCGACTTCCTGCAGCGTTGCCGGGACAACGCGATCCAAGGCAGGCAGGCCTACTTTCCCATCATCTTCAGTCAGTATGACCCTAAAATCGTCTACGCGGGCAGCCCCCCTGAGAACAGCGATTTCATCTTCACCAAGAAAAGTGGCTTCTGGAGAGACTACGGCTTTGGCATCTCTTGCATATTCAAAAGTGACCTACTGACGGCTGGTGGTTTTGACACGTCAATTCAGGGCTGGGGACTGGAGGATGTAGACTTGTTCACGAAAGTTATAAACTCTGGATTAAAGGTGTTCCGCGGTCAGGAGACTGGCATCATCCACATTTACCATCCAGTTCACTGTGACACTAACTTAGATCCAAAGCAATATAAAATGTGCCTGGGGTCTAAGGCAAGTACTTACGCATCCACAATACAGCTAGCCGAACTATGGCTGGAAAAACATTTAGGCATTGGGTACAACAGAACTTCCTCCTGACATCCCTGCTCCATTCTCCTCCTATGGAGTTTACCTCAATTCTGCATTCGTGTGGAAAAACAATGGTGAGGGGCGAGCGAGTTCTTGGGTACTTTCAAGGTGACTTTGTGCAATGTGTTTTTTTTTTTTGCCATTCCATTTTCTGTAATTGTCCTTGCTTTCCATGATTTGTGATTCCCATTGCTGTCTTCCAAAGGCCTTTTTCCGTTCACACGCAGTAACTGTGATCATGCCCCCTGGCCCCTGATCTGCGACCTGCAATGCCATGAGTTTCTAAGCAGACCTTTTACTGTCTGAAGATCTGTATGGATTCTCAGGAGCATGTCTTTCATACTGTGGTCACTTTCTGTGAACGGTGTGACATGAAGAGCCTGGTCTGCTTCAGACGGACAAAGAAATGGTCACTGTGGGTCTCTGCCAGCATCACTGAAACCTTTTTGACAACGGCAAAGACGGCTGAAATGAAGAAATGTAATAATGATAGAAAGAATCATAATAATAATAATAATAATAATATTCCTGAAAGTACCACAAATGTGCTTTAAAGCTCCGTGAGGTGAAAAGACTTTATGATAGTTTTCTAATTTATACAAACGGACATGTTAACTCGACTTTCATCTGCAGTATTTTTTAAAACGTGAATAATTTCGATGATTGTGTCGTTATTTTTTAGCGCGAATATTTCCATGATGTAAAAGGTACTGGATACCGTCCGACATCTGCTGTCTGTTTAGTGTTATTTCAGATCCAAAAAAATGTCCACTTTTTTCACTCTGTTTTACGTGACTTTGATTCTGATTGGTGACCATGAATGGAGATTTGCTTTTCTTTATTTTAGCTTTGTGGCTTTAAAGTCATTTGGTTTGTTGGCGAGGACAACAAAGTTATATTACGAAGGGTTATTTATAATAAAATGTTAAAATGCATACAATGCAAAAACTCTGCCTCATTATTAAATATATGAAAATGAAGTATTTTGAACAAATTCCTTAAACATCCTACACTTTAGAGGTGTGATAGGAAAGATTTTTCTTATTTTTCATATTTAAGTTTTACATATCCTTTAAATGCTACTATTAACCTGCACATAAAACAAAGTATAGTCCTGAAAAGCTTTCTATAAAATACATCAGAAAACATGATCATTCTAATAGATTGATTTATGAATACCTACTCCAATGAGCAGCTGTTTCAGGCATGCGCACCAAATTAATTATACACTGCATGAACAAGGTTAATTATCTTCATGAAGCAAAACGATTCCGAACTCTCACTTAAACACCAAATTCTAATTAATTTAATTAGAAATCAATTTGAGCTCGATCAAAGTCATTCCTGGATGAGGCGTATCAAAAATTACTTACTGCTCTCATTACTTCATGCTTACTTTACATGCCTGTAAAAGTTTAATATGTTTGAAAATGTATTATCATCTTGGACGAAAAAAACACCAATACGTCCTTTTTTTGTTCACTTACGTCTTTTGAGCAAATGATGCATAAATTATGTGTAACATTAATTAGTCTACAGCAACAGCAGACGTGAGTTGGCTTAAATCATACTCACAGTTTAAAAATGTTTTTAAAAATTCACACAGTCTGCACAGATCAGTGAGACATGTCACTGTACTAGAGACCACAAAGTGCACGTTTAAGTGAGGATGCAGTGAAAGGGCTGCTTTATCACTCTGTATTGCATGGGTGCTTCCAGGTCGATTTGTATAAACTGGGAAGTAGGTTTCTAACATATTGTATACATTATGTGTATCTTTTGCATGTGTTTGTGTAAAGTCTGCATTGTCCAACAGGAAATATACAGTAAGTGGTATTACGTGTTGCATATAGTACCAGTCAAACGTGTGGACACACCTTCCATAGAAAGGTATATTTGTACTATTCTCTGTATTTTAGAATAATTGTAAAAACTTCTAAACTATAAAATAACATACAAGGAATCATGCACTGACCAAAAACATTATTTGTTGGGGGGGGGGGGAGGCAGCCCTAAGGGATGGGACTCAGAAGGTTACTGGTTCGAATTCCATGGTCGGCAGAGTGATCCCACCATTGGTCCCTTGAGCAGGGCCCTTAACCCCATTTGCTAAAGGGACTGGCTGATCCTGCTGTCTCTACACTAGTTTCATGAGGTGGGCTCCTCGGATGCTATTCCAACTGTTCTGAAAGAGGTCCAACATATATGCTCTGCACTCATTGGCCACTTTTCCTTCACTCTCTGCTCAAACTCCTCCAACATCATTTCTACTGTGTTTAGGTCAGGTGGCCAGGTCATGTGATGCATCATTATTGCTCTCCTTGGTATGCAGATCGGTGTGTCCAAACTTTTGACTGGCACTGTACATGCAGTCTGGGTCGTCTTCTACGAACGGTATTGGTGGATCTTCTTAGCGATATCCTCCAGGATCTTGGAATTGTCGGTAATAGACCATTAACCAAGACACCTATACAGGTACAAGTAACTGAGACCTAGCAGTATGGTGGCTTAAGATCCACGATCAAAGGATACAAGGAACAGATCTCACTGAACCTTTAGAAATGTCAGCCACAGATCATTAACATCCACCAAAGAGAAAATAAAGTGCAGTTGCCCTTTATATAGTTTAATTCCAGAAAAAATATGGTTTAACCATAATTCCTTTCAGTGCTCTTCATGTAAATATGAATTTTAAGCTTTTTAATGTCCTATCTAGCCATCTATTTTCCATTCTACTGATCCAGTTTGGTCAGGACGATCCTGGTTCCTGTCCCAGGAAACACATGGTGTGAGTCAGGGGACAGTTTGGATATGGTGCCAATCCAGAGGACTCTCCAGCATTATCAATGTCCAGAGAACTGTTTTTTTCCAGTTCCAGTAGTAATTCAGTAATTCAGCAACATTTCACCATGTCTTCCCGAAATTAGAAACCTGGCAAAGGAAAGGTGGCTTTTGTGATTTGTGTGTTTTTGTGCTTTTCATTTTCCAGGATTTTTCAGGCTCATATTAAATCACCGACTCCCATTAGAGTCACAGTCCCTGGCAGCTGGGGAACTGATGACAGAGTGGATTATATTATTTGGCCTCATTTGCTTAGAAGGCCAGACTGCAGAGCTAGCAGTTAGCTACCAGCAGCTAGCCGTGTGACTGCAGCTCATGTTCTTCATACACGGCTGGCAGTGAAAGGGAGTGGAGTTTTTTCCAATTGATTTCCAGTCAATTTGTCAGTGGAGGGAGGGCCATCTGTTTCCCTTTTTGTTGCCTCACTTGTGAACCATGTTATTTCACGTGTCGTAAAATTGAATCACTTCTATTATACACTGCCCTCCATAATTATTGGCACCCCTGCTTAAGATGTGTTAAAAGCCTTAAAATAAATTCAGTTTTGTTCTAAATAATATAGGACAACAATGGAAAAAAAGAGGACAATCCAACCTTTAATTCAAGTGCATTTATTCACCCCTGATGTTAATACTTTGTACAACCCCCCCTTTTGCCAACAAAACAGCACCTAATCTTCTCCTATAATGTTTCACAAGATGGGAGAATACAGAAAGAGGGAT
>JAODUD010000117.1:377702-391485 GCA_026784285.1 Stomatorhinus walkeri
CAGGGAGAGCCCGTGTGGGAGCCTGGACCCAACACCTGAAGGTACAGCAGATGAGGCAGGGAGAGCCCGTGTGGGAGGAAGACATTTCAAGCATGCTTCTGTTCAAAAAAGTTGTTAAAAAGTTATTGTGTTGCTGTCATTTTTATACTATGCTTGTTATAGGAGAAACATTCAATTAATAGAAGCTATGAACCGTAAAATAAATGGAAATACACAGAGCTGCTCAGGCCTCCTGCATGTGGACATTTTACTTTTTGTCTCCTGGTACCAAGCTGTAATTTTTATATATATATAAATATCCAGAACAGTTGTCATAGTAACAGTCATGGGGTCTTAAATACCATATCCTTAGTGTAAGTACTGCTGACACCCCTACCAAACTGAAAGGCACAAGTAACTTGTCTAGAAGAGCAGAAATCAATTTCGACACCAAGCGCAATTGTATTGCATTTAATGCCTTGTGCTGCCCCCTGTTGAAATTGGTTAGCAACAGATAATGGCTAAAATGCTGCTGAATCACAACGTAACTTCACACACCAAAACGACGATGACCATAACATTGGCTTAAGACACTGACGCAGCGTAATCCTAAAAGCCTGGTGAGACTAACATTCCCCTCGGTCATTAACGGAGGTATTCAGCTGAGTCTTATAGCAATCCTCAGACAAGGGTGATGGCTTAAAATCCAAACCATGCCTGTTTAGTCTGCTTTATTAAATCCAACAGAGAAAGCACGGTGCCATTTTAACATGCTTTAGTAATCGCAAAAAAAAGCAAAAACACTTCAAAACAGCTGCCTATAAAACTTCAATGGTTTTCAAGGAAAAAGGGGGACAAAGGGAAATTTCCTCTCAGTCAATATCAATGACAATTTACCCAAGGTCAGTTCCAAAGCCTTAATTACATTCCTGGTTAATTATCATCCTAGGCAGAGTTTGATAGGCAGAGGAATCTGGAATAGCATACACAGGACAGTGTTAGTCCTGCCAACAGCTCAGCAGCCTGAAGTACATACAGGTGCCTTTGTGATTCTGCGCCTAGGTCACAAGATTCGTCTCCACAGGCCATCCCACTCGTGGATACTTCTGTATCCACACTGTGTTTAATTTACTTTAATGTGGTTTAGGTGTCCAGCTTGCCAAGTGATTAACTGACCCAAATTAACTCTGCCTCCTTCGGAAATTAATCACAAATCCGTACTGAACTCTCCTACCATAAATCAGCAGCTTGCTACCTTTTACAGTTGGCCTCCAGCATCACACAACAGATCCGCATTCCTAAATCTAGATCTTTTATTTACATGAAAAATGTCTGCATCATTTTTTAGATGACAGTTAAGTTGTGTAATATATAAATGTGGAGCCTAGCAAGAATTTAATTAGGGCATGGGGCAAAAATCCATTTATAAGGAATGAATCGGCACTGCGTTATTTACATTGACGTTGAAGTTTGGTAATGAATGTCTGGGTCTATCCCACATATTTACAGATTACAGATTTTAATACACTAAAGGATACTAGTGCTAGTGTTTTGGAGAAGCATTTTGTACTGTAATGTAAACCCAGTATTACTGTATAGTGCAGGAAATTATGTGAAATAGCCAAAAGATTTTCAGTAGTAATAGTAGTAGGCCTTCACTAGGATAAAAGAATGAAGGTTGGTTGGTTGTGTGGGATACAAATGGCTATTTCACACTAACCCCCCCCCCCCCCCCCTTGCCGCCATGTCCACACTACAGTTGTACCTCCAACCCAAAGGTATCCAGTCTGATATTGCAGCCCTGCGCTCGCGTCGCTTTGAGCCCCCGTACATCTTCCCACATAATCATTCAAACACACCGAGGCCTGTATGTGTCTGTCCATCCGCGCCCAGCCGTACTGCCTTAAGTGCTCCGCTGCTTATATCTCTGCGACTCGCCATCCAGCACCGAGCAGCTCATCAAAATGCCCACCCGTTATTCTCTCTTTAATGTGTCCACAAAGGACATGCCCTCCGTATCAACATGGTCACGGACTCCCCTTCCAGCCCCAAAGCCCCCTGCGTTATCTCATTCGGCGCTATAACTTTTATGTGCATGAAAATCCACAACACAATTCTCCTTACAAATAAAATCTACAGCCCTCAGCAAGTTTTCCTGGGCCAGAAACAGGCCAATACAGGAGGAAAGCTGTAGAAAAGAGTCCCCAAAATGCTTAAATACATTTATGAAGGTCTGAGATTGTTCCTCCTTTTCTCACTCTTCTTTTATTAGCTTAGTGATTGTCGACTCTAAGCCATGTATCTCCAAACCAAATCACAAATCTATGATATATATTTTAGCAACTAGGCCTGCACAATAATAACGTATAATAACTAAACATTGGTTGATATACAATTTTTATCACATTTTGTCGTTGACACGGTCATAATAAATTTCTATTAGACCATGTTAAAGATAACATTATTCCCATTGAAAATACAACTTCTGTTATCACAAAGTGGAAAAAATACATTTCAAATATAATGGGGACCAGATCTATTCTTGCATTTAAATATGAAATATTAGGCCTGCAATCGGGCGTAGGAACCAGGATGGAATTTGGATTCATTCATCTCCACCAATGAATTGACCTTTGTATTTAAAATATTAAATTGCGATTTCCCCCCCTCACCACCACTGTGGCCATGATGAGTGGTATTAATGTGGATAGATATCGGCCTTTAAAATGAAAGATAACACAGAATTTCAGTGAGCGGAGACGAAAAGCATCGCAAAACTCTCAGGCCCCCCTTCCAGACGCGTCCCCCGAGTACAATTACTAGGTTCTTTAGTTTGATCATGCTCAAATGTTCATATCAGCTGGCCCTGAAACTAATTAGCAGTAAAGTAAATGTTTCATCGATCCCGCGTGAAAGCCTTCCACCTTGATTAAATTTGCTAATTTCATTTGATTCACCGAAGCCCAGGCTTCTGGTCAGCTTGGAGATTTCTGCGAGAGGCCTACGTAATTTTCACTCTGCGTCATAAATATTTGCTTTGAGACAACGTTAAGGTAAAGAAAATCAGACTTAAATGATTTTTCATTTGGAAAATATTTCTGGTTTTTTATGCTTAAAACTGATGGTTAAAATGGGCTTTGAAATGATTAATCGACCATAAACTTAATTTCTTCTTCAGACACGCCAAGAAAACGAGCATTTAGGTCGGAAGCGATTTCCCCTTCTTAATTTTGCGTCCATTGGGCAGTGACTGGCACGAGTATCTGTACGAACTGCTGCCATTTATTGGAGAAACTGCATGGAGGCAGCACCGACGCAACAAGTAGATATTTATACGCCAAAATAAAACCGCAATTGAAAAAGATACGTAGTAAAAAAACACCGCACATACACCTCGGTTCAGGTTACCAGGCTGAAAACAGACCATAATGCACAAATGTATGTATGACTGCAGTCACCTGACTCTCCCACCTGAGAGAGCGAGTGTTCCTGCACATATTTTATTCTCTCCATGTCATTTTTATAGACCGGAAGCAAAGTATATAAATAGTATCAGGGCATTAATATTTATCTTCAGGACCAACGGGTTCATCTTCTGAATGATCTTGACATTGGCAATATTTTAAAAATCGGCTCTAGACCGGGCGCGGCACGTCTGCTCTAAGTAGCGAGTAAGAAAGAGAGAACGTGTATTGAGAATACAGCGAACCAAGCAGTTTCAACCTGCGGAAATTAATTAAAGGAAAACATAATCCCAGTTATACCAGCAAATCCCATAGCCGTAGAGTTCATCTGCCATATTCGTTTATTATACCTTCAATCCATTAAAAAAAAATCCCACTTAGCTGTGGTGTGGCACATTATCCCCGCTAAAAGGACGGGAGAATAAAATGTCTGTGGTGCAGGGATTACATTACTTTTGAGACTTAAGAACTCAGGAGGAAACTCCGCAAGCACCCGGTGTTACTTGTTAAATTGGAGAGGTTATAGCCTACATTACCAATGGTATGGGGGTGGTCTTCTTTCTGGGAATTCTTTCTCCTGAGTGGTGGTGCTCTTTAAATCAAGCTGATTATTTTAATGGTAGATTAGCTGTTGGGGTCTGTTGTTGCAATGCGATTACTTTTACAACGCTGCTGTTAAGTTTTACTGTTTTATACTACTGCAATTTAAAGAGCCATCAGTTAACTTCGGTACATGTAGCCTACCTATGTAAAGCTGCATACCTTTTGACAGGAAACAGGAAAATAATTTTGGAAAAATGATATTTCAAATGTTGCAGAGTATTAAAATAACAATAAAAGATTAGAATGTATATAGTTTTGTGGACTTTATTGCTACTTATATTTAGATTCGGGATTTAGAGAAACATTATCTCCGTTTGTTTGCCTTTGAAAGTTGATAGAATTCCTTTACAGAACATCCTTATAATTGGAATCTCAATGAAATGGTGCATTACAAGGGGAAATCTGTAGACTTACATTAAGTTAATTTTACTTACCACAAATGCCACATGACGGCAAGTGCTTTAAACAACCAACTGGAACACTTTCCCATAACTTTCAACCTCTAAAACACACTGGAGGTCCTTGTTTAGAGGTTTGCTGCACTCAGTACTGCAGGGATGAGAAGGCAAAGAAACAGGGACAAGGTTTCTCTAAATGTCAAATCCCTCTCCAGAAAATTAATAATAACAACAAACTGCAGAAAGCACGCGCCAATGCTCCCTGAAGGCAGCAGGGATCTGGCTCCTCTAGTCCTTATTGATTTCTACACTCTCCACATGTAGATACGATTGCCGTCTTTAAACCACAGCGTTGAGCAATAAAGGCGACTTCCATATATCAGGATAATTACATTATTACAGAGATTCCTGTCCAGGTCATGATCCTCCCTCCAATCTATCGTCCTATGAAGGAGATTAGATGCTAGAAAATGTTCCCTAAGAGTCATCATTGTGCAAAAATCCCTTCTGTAGTAAAGATAAAGACAACTATTTGTCAGCCACCCCATTTAAATTTAAATTTATGTTGTTCACCCATCATACTCAACATTTATAAAGACTGATACCTGTGTGCCTCTTCTACTCTTTCACACCTAATGTCCACTTCCTCCTTACTGGGAGTGGGCTACAGTGCCCCCTGCCTGCCACTTCACACCCATCCCGTTTCAGGTTGGGTTAAGACTAGAGGATCTTGGGCAACCAGAGCTCAGTAAAATACAACTGAATAAATTAAGTTTTTGCAGATATAACTCACTTTGCTGCTTTTAACTCCTATGTGTAACACTCACAAAATCCATAACCAGCGTTAAAACAATTTTGCCACTGCATTTGCTTAGCTACTGAATTGATTGGAAAAGTTGTCAAAAAATCTCTTCACTCCTCAACACTGTGAAGCAAACTAAATCTATTCTTTTAAATCAGTAAAAGACACATTTAATTTTGGACATAAGCAGCCGGAACTGAGTAGGTGGTTACTCTGCTAACAACTGACACTGACACAGCAAGGAACGGTGACTTTTTTGAAAAGGTTCCACAGGGACTGTGGGGGTGTGATTTATTATTAAGGCACATCACCTCAGCGAATCTGACCCTTGGTGCAGAGCTGCCAAACACCCTCTCTTTCTGAGTCCATTGTCTTAAACTTACAATGAGCACTTCATTCTAGTGGCCAGTGTCCCATTTTGCAGGGCATTTTCAGAATGTGAGTTCATCTTTATCCCGACACTCTGGATCCACATACAGATGCTGCTTTGCCCAATAACTTTTAGAGGGACTCTTTCTGATTGATTAATGTAAAACCTGCCACCAAGGGATATAGCTGGAAAAACTGGGCCCCCATACAAAATGTCATATTAGGGCCCCAGTTTTGCAATGGGGGGGTCCCCCCAATAGTGTTAATTGATTTAATCACAGATTTCATTATAATGTGGGGTCCCTATGAAGTATTGGGACCCCTGAATCTGTCAGGTTATCCATGGCCCTGGGCGACTCTTCATCCACCTATTATTAACCAAAAATGCACAGCGTGACCTTATCTTACCTAGTTTTAATAAGTGAAACATGATGGCTATTTGAATATCTATGTGAGTCCCTGGAGCAGTGCAGTAACCCCAGGTGAACACCGGGAGGACACGTGAGGAGAAGCGCATGCAAACACACACACACACACACACACACACGGATTCAGTTCAGCAGTCCACGAGCCAGCAGCACCAGCACGACCTGCTAAGCCCCCCCGCTCTGCGGGGAGCCAATTTGTTTCAGGATAATATGTATTGAAACCCAGGTGCAGTGGAATTGTTCTGTGCGAAAATACATGTCTATTTAAAACTGCATGGATTACTGTAAAGGAACAAAATGTCAAGCAATTGCATTCTGATAAATGTTTGAAACAACTAATACAGCAATCTTTCAGCCAAATAGTACATTTCATAATACTCTAAACCACAGGTCTTAAAACATGATTCTTTTAAGCCCCCACGTACAGGAATATGTGACCTTAATACTGCAAGACATTTTTCATTGCAGCTTCAAGAAAAAGAAAGCAAACCTTATTGATACATAAGCCTCTATGAAAAAGGTTTTCAAAAGTTTTTAAAGCTTTAGTGCAATTTTGGTTGATTCGGTTTCCCACAGCAAATTTATGGCCTGTAAACATTTTGGTCCTCTGGACTCCAAAAACACGATTCCACCCTATTACTCCTGTCAGACTATTTACATACATAGTGTCACAGTGTTACATCTGACATTCTATCTGTCTGTTCTGTGACCTCTCAATTACACCTTATTTGCATTACTTTATCTTCAAGTTCTATCACTTTTCTTATAGGAAAACTTGAATGATTTTTTCTCAGAGCATGTTATGACCATTAATATTGCACATTATTGTCAAGGTATACATGCCATTGTACTTATTATACATATTTTCAAATCCGGGTTATTATGGAAACTATTTTACAACAAGGGCTGAAAAAATAAAGGTAGCTACCAATAGATGTGTGGCCAATTTTAAAATTTTAATTTAGCACTATAGATGGCCGAGCAAATTTCCTTTCTCATTTCTCCTGGGATTTTGTTCATTAACTTTGTATTTAATACTTTTTATCTATGACTTCAAAGGCACTAAATAGAACATTTTGAGCACTTTTATCTTGACTGAGATTTTGTGGATCAAAAGTACGTTATGTAGCCAAGAATTGTAATATTCATAAAATAAATCACCTGCTTTAACAGACTGAAACCTGGTGATAAAACTGCAGAGAGTTTAATTTCC
The DNA here is from genome assembly GCA_026784285.1 of Stomatorhinus walkeri. NCBI lineage: Eukaryota > Metazoa > Chordata > Actinopteri > Osteoglossiformes > Mormyridae > Stomatorhinus > Stomatorhinus walkeri. Next base: position 384,959 of record JAODUD010000117.1, read on the forward strand.
GTTAATACCTTTGTAAACACTTGTAAGGTTCCGGAATGACAGCTAAATGTCTTGCCAGCACTAGACGCTAACGCGGTTAGCTTGCTTTGCTCTGCTCATTTACTTCACTTGCCCCTCTCCCCCGTAAATTTCAATTCTGGGATGTCAAGAGACATAAAAAGTTCATTCGGAAGACTTACAGAAATAGTTGAAGTCTACAAGCAAAGAACCACCTCCGGATTTACTGGCGAAAGTGTCATTCCCAGATACATTGATTTGTGCATAAGCAAGCAGTGTTTTCCTGGTTTGGGAATGTGTTCATAATCTGTATTCATAATGAACTCGGCGCACATTAATAAAGTATATATAATTATGCTGAGATTCTTGAGTATTGCTAAGTTCTTTTGATAAAGTATGGATCTTCCTGAAATATTTGCAAATTAAGTATATATAAATTTGAACAGGTATGACTGAGATCTTAGTCTTCTATAACTTTTTAAAGCATCTAAATCACTATCCATTACTCTAGACATGGTTTCCCACAGAGAAGAATTCATTCCTTGATGAAAAGAATGAATGGTGTCTGGAACAGAATTGGTGCATTTCAGGAGCACAGCAGTCATGAGGTGAAATGTCACTAGTGGTATGGACTGACAAGGAAATATAAAAATATAATAAGAGTAATTCTAGTAATCATAATTCTAGTCCATCAGTGTCACCCCTTATGCATTAAATTATTATAGTTGAGTAGAAGTAATTATACAGAATACATATTTTCTCATTTGTGTGTGTATGTGTCCATTAGCTAAATATATCATTTCTGCCCTATGGAAAACAACTAATATTCTAAAATTATTTCCTGTACAATGTTTTGGCAGTTCTAGTTGTATTAACATTCATCACCTTGACTAATCTTTTTATGATCCTCTGTTAAATTCTGTTCAGGTCTTGAAACCTGTAGCATAAAGATATATTTTCTTTGGACAAATTTAAGATTGAACTTAGCATCCTATGTATCCATTTCAAAGATGTAGCTGGAATTAGGTCAATTTGGAAAAATAAAAAATACTCTATGCTTCTTAATGAAATAGTCTTGTATTTGCTATTTATGGTTCAGTGGATGAAGGGTTATAATACATAAATGTAGAAGCTCATATCCTTCCAAAAATAAAATGTGGGTTTTGGTAGGTAAGGTGATTATCCTCACACAGTTCTGCAATTGTTATGGAAAATGTGTCCTACGCCGGCCAAAAATCTCACCCTTTCAAGCAATTGAATGGCTTCCGGAGGTAACTTCCGTGGCATTTGAGTCCAGCAAGTCCATCAATTTACAGTATGGCAGAAAACCATGGGCTGTTTGTTAGGAAAGACAGGATAAGTGCCTTCCTGAGTGGAAATTTGGCACCGCCAGCAACGGCCATTCATTCCCATTTATTTGTAAGTAAAACGAAAAGGGGGCGACCGGATCGGAAGTGGAATATCAATTCACCTTTAATTTAATTTAATCAAAAACTGAAGGCCTCCAACATGAAATTAATTCACATTGAAGCTTTATGAAAGCTTCATGGAGTCGATGGGAAATAATTGGTCACAGCAAGTATTTGGTAGCTTTCTAAGTGACGGTGCTGGGGTCTCTCAGAGATAACAATGGCTGGGGGAATTAACCACAGTGCCAGGCTAATGCAGACGCTGATTGGTTATTACGGTCCTTCACCAGGTCTGATATGTGACCCTTGCACTGATGACGTTCCACTCTTCTTGATTAAGAGGATGCAGGAAACTAAGGAGGACTTCATCAGAGAAAAACAAGGTTCTTAATACTGTGTTAATTACAAAGCAGATTATATTGTCCTCCTTATGTGTAGGCAGCGCATAGGCTTTTAATTATGCTGACAGCCCCTAGTAAGGGCACAGGTAAAGCCTGCATTTGTGAGGAGCACAGGGGCCACTGGGGTTGAGAGGAGTCTTGGCTTGTGACCCAGAGTTGCCAGAGTAACATCTCTCACTTCTTAAGTCCTTAACCTGATTTGACTCCAGAAGTATGCAGAGTGCGTGGGCTAAACTTCTGTGTCTGTGACCAGAAGGTTGCTGATTTGATCCTGGCCTTAGCCCTTAACCCCCAGCTCCCTGTGTGGCGACCATTCACAGCTAGCTTGCTATCACCTACAGGGATCCCCATGGGAATCAATAAAAAGAGTGTATGTGTGTATATATGTAAGATAAGGGAGGTGAAAATTTCCCTTGGGGATTGATAAAAGTGTGTGATTATATACAATGCTCAAAAAAAATTAAACGGTTAAAGTTAGTTAAACTTCTGGGATATTGATCTAGTCAGTTAAGTAGCAGAGGGGGTTGTTAATCAGTTTTAGCTGCTTTGGTGTTAATGAAATTAACAGCAGGTGCACTAGAGGGGCAACAATGAGACGACCCCCCAAAACAGGAACATAGGTGCACTGACATTTTTCCCTCCTCATGTTTTCTGTTTTTTCACTAGTTTTGCATTTGGCTACAGTCAGTGTCACTACTAGTAGCATGAGGTGATACATGGACACTGCTATAAGGTTTGCTGTGTCTCCCAGCACAGTCTCAAGGGCATGGAGGAGATTCCAAGAGACAGGCAGTTACTCTAGGAGACCTGGACAGGGCCGTAGAAGGTCCTTAACCTGTCAGCAGGACCGGTATCTGCTCACTTGTGCAAGGAGGAACAGGATGAGCACTACCAGAGCCCTACACAATGACCTCCAGCAGGCCACTGGTGTGAATGTCTCTGACCATACAATCAGAAACAGACTTCATGAGGGTGGCCTGAGGGCCCGACGTCCTCTAGTGGGCCCTGTGCTCACTGCTTGTCTCTGCGGAGCTTGATGGGCATTTGCCATAGAATGCCAGAATTGGCATATCTGTCACTGGCACCCTGTGCTTTTCACAGATGAGAGCAGCTTCACCCTGAGCACATGTGACAGACCTGAAAGGGTCTGGAGAAGCCATGGAGAACATTATGCTGCCTGAAACATTGTTCTGCATGACGGTTTGGTGGTGGGTCAGTGATGGTCTGGGGAGGCATATCCATGGAGGGACACAGACCTCTGCAGGGTAGACAACAGCACCTTGACTGCCATTAGGTATTGGGATGAAATCCTTGGACCCACTGTCAGACCCTACGCTGGTGCAGTGGCTCCTGGGTTCCTCCTGGTGCATGACAATGCCAGGCCTCATGTGGCGGGAATATGCAGGCAGTACATCCCCCAGGACACCATGCAACGTCTCATTAGGAGGATGCCCTGACACTGTCAGGAATGCATACAAGCACATGGGGGCCATACATACTACTGAGCACGACTTTGAGTTGCTGTAATGAAATTTCAGCAAGACATTCTACCCTGCCACATCATTTTTTCACTTTGATTTTTGGGGTGTCTCTGAATTCAGTCCTCTATAGGTCGATCATTTTAATTTCCATCTTTTCATTCGTAACACATTACCCAGTCCATATCAGTACAGATATATATATATATATATATATATATATAGAGAGAGAGAGAGAGAGAGAGAGAGAGAGAGAGATACAGAGGCTCATTAACATAGTCAGGAGTCAGAAGCCCCGAGGCTGGGGCCCCTATTTAGTGCTGCCAGTTTACTGGCCAATTGTCCATCTTGACCTTGTGAGGATCCTCCCAGGTAACAAGCATGTTGTAGGCAGAAATCAGACAGAGAAATAGGCGATGTTAAACTATTTTATGAAAGTCTTTAGTTGAAGATGAATGTCATGTTATTTATCAAGTTATTCAATTGTTGAAAACAAAGGCAGCTCTGCGTGTTTTCATGATTCCACACAACGGTGGTGTCTATGGGATTGTCCAGTTGTGTTTACTCAATAAAGCTCATTTTTGTCTCGTTGTGGAGGAGACTCTCAGGGCTAGTGCTTTGCAGAGAGTGGTGTTCCGAAAGGGTCGTCTTACTGTAGCCAGGCAAGAATGAAGCTGTAATGAGTTTTCCGACAGCAGGAATGAAAAGATGCGAGGTGGGCTGGCCGGCAGGATTTATGCACCCCGAGAACCATCCCAAGGTGCCTCTGAGACCAAGCAGGAATGACGAAGTGATACAGGCCTTTCTGAAAACATTTAGGTCGTCTCAAACGCCTTCAATCCAGCAATGTATTGATGCTACACTTCTCCCTGGCGTACATTTTTATTAACAAAAATGACATCTTAAATACACCAAATTTCTATTCCATTTATACTTATTAGTACCACAGCATCGGGTTCACAGATCGGCTATGTAATTGAATTCCCACTCTGCTTGTACTGGGAACAATGTAAGCATTCAAATGAGACAGTTGTTACAAACAAATCAACTCTTATCAGCATGATCCAGTCCCCAAATGAGGTCTGATGTCAGAAAATAGGCTTTGAAAAACAAAAATAACATTTTACAAGGGAAGAACTAATAACAACATGGCATGTTCAGTAATGGTTCATCTACATTTTCTGACATTCTACATTTCTTTCCTGTGTGTGACTTATAATGTACAATTTTTCATTGTTTTGCTACACTTTACATTGTTATCTAGTACTGGATGTGGTGGAATGAACGCGTATTCCTATGCACTTGTTGAATACTGAAAATCTGTTATTTTCCTCTGTCAAGAGCTGTTTATATTGCTGATGAAAGAGTAAGGAGTAGGGGAAAAAACACAGGTGAATTTGGAAGTGACCTGACATCATCTCTCGTACATGTGCCCAGGATAAGGCTGAGAGGAGGTGACAGAGCATAGCAGTGGTTATAAATAGCGCAGCTGCATCTGAGACTAAAGCCCTGTCATCTCCCAGCTGAAAGCATCTCCACAGCATAGCACATAATTGGCGTGGCTTCTACACGGACGAGCAACCACTGTCCCGTGGCCCCTGATCCCTGACGCCTTTTCATTTACACACCCGCGGACCACTCAGTGAAGACTGGACCGCTCCCTCTGCAAGCTTACAGGGGCAAGAATTAGAATGTGTCATAAAAATGACGGGAAGATGTTTTAAAACAATGAATGCTAAGGGCTTGGGAAGATCACTGCAAACGACATGCACCAAACCCAGAATTTGCCTGTGTGGCATGAAAATGACTTGTCATGTTATCTGAAAACATGGGGTATACACAAATGGTATGAGTTGTGTTTTATATAACATATGCAATATTAAAGAGCTGCTGCGATCACTGAGATTATCAAGCCAAAATAGGCCTACCAAGATACTGAATGACTGACGAATGCTGCACCACTGATAAAAAGAAAAAAGTATTATATAAGTTTAAATATGATTAAATTTATTTTTAAAGATATGGAATATGGAATGTTGGGCTATTGTAAGCAGAGGACGGGAGATTTAGGCCTACTGCACGTAGAACATAAGGTGTCTGGAAGCAGCAAGTATTTTCAGTTAAGCTTTTGTATTTTTAACTATTTAGATAATGATTGACAAAGGCATTCATTTGTGAAATGTGGGTCAAGTAGCCCGCTTTGGGCTCTGAGGTTTGAAATAGCACCCCAGTGATAACAAATCCAGGGTGTTACCACCTGCCCATGAGAGTTGAAAGTGCTGTCAAATTGCATCCATTAACCAAGGTCTTAAATGCAGAAGTTTGGCAATTCTAATGAACTTCCAATCGCTAACCCAGTACATGGACACATAAACCAGACATACAGCCCTCTAATTTAAGACCCATAATGGAATATCAACAATCAGATTTAACATGAATGATCTGGTCCAGTAAAGAAAGTACCTTCAAGTGAACCATTGGTTTGCAGGATAATAATTTCCGTTGTATATCCATGTAACAATATGTAAGAGAAGTCGCCTTATCTGGCACCACAAGAGATGACAGTTTATGGAAAGATCAACATTTAAAGCACACTGATCCTGATTATAAAGGGTGTAGCTAATATTCTATGCTAATACCGGAAGGTCAGCAGTTCGAATTCCATGGCTAGCTGGGTAATCGTATCAATGTCAGGCCTTTGAACAAGGATTAAGAAGTGAACCCTCTTATGCTCCAGGGGCACAAGAAAAATGTCTGATCCTGAACTCCCCGAGCTTTGGGAGTCGTAAAGGATGCAAAAACCAAAGTATTCCTATGAGCTCACACTCATAAAAATGGCAAATGAAAGATCATAATTACCCTTATACTGTTTGCCTCACCTCGTCATGTCTGAAAGTACAAAAGCTGGAAATTCAAAGGAAGCAGAAGTTGACAAGGAAATACTCACTGTAAATAATACCTGCAGCCTCAGTGACGGAGCTGTAAAAGTCACTCTGTAAATCACTCAGAGAAAAGCTTCTCTCACTATGGAGGCTTAATGCTTAGACTGACATATTCCATTCGAAAAGGCTTTTGATGTTGTCCCCCACAAGAGGCTCCTACTTAAACTCAAAGCGACAGGTATTTTAGGAACTGTAGCGACCTGGATTGATAACTGGTTAACATATAGGAAGCAGCGAGTAGTTATAAGAGGCACAATGTCACAGTGGGCCTGCGTTCATAGTGGGGTACCACAGGGTTCG
>JAODUD010000117.1:403940-438325 GCA_026784285.1 Stomatorhinus walkeri
CAGGCCCCGGTTTCTGTTTGCGTCATCACAACATACTGTTTCGGCCGTGTTGTTTCGGTGATAAAAATCTTTCGGCCAAAAACCGAAAATGCACTTTTGGGCCATTTTCGGCCGAAAAAAATCGGTGGCCGAATATTCGGTGCATCCCTAATCTAAATCTAGCAGTAATTTTTAAATGATGGCTTGTATGCGGCAGGCCAAATAAGTAGCGAACTCTCTGGCGCCATCATGCAGCACAAAGGGGTGCGGTGCAGTGACGCCTCGTCTAATTTTCATTCGCGTTTTCCTGGGGCCAAAGCAACGCTTGGTGGACTTGTAAGGTCAATACTGAAACGGCGCAGTAAGGGCTACAGAAAGCACTTAACAGAAAAACCACAGCATGAAAGGGTAACATCAGTTCTAACCGATATGGCATCCAAATGGAAAAAACCGTCTGAGGCAAAGTTTAATTTCCTGGCAAGTCGGCGCCCCCTCAGGATTTGGCGCCCTAGACGGCCGCCTACGTCGCCTATATAATTGACCGGCTCTAGAATTTGGATATCTACCCACAAAAGCCACAAATTATCAGCGTAACATATGAGATGATTTTGTGCAGTGCCTCAGTCTCATTTGCATTTCCTTAACTGGTTAGAGTTAATGTCTAGGGACTGATCGCGCAACTGCTACTTGCTTTCGTTTCGTCGCAGGAAAGTGCAGGTTTCGTTATCAATAAGACTTAGGCCTATCACATAAATATTTATTTCTGCCTGCGGTAATTTTCTACGTATCACGATGAAAACGAAAAAAAAAAACCCACATGTCATACGACGGACAACAAGCGGAACATAGGCATATCCAAGGCCTTCACATGGTGTTATAAAATATAGTATACGAAAAAGCATTTCTATGCAGTTACTGCACGTTCCTATAAAACTGTTACTTGCGGGAAAATACAGACCGTTTTCAAACCCGGAATTTTATCCTTTCAATAAAATCATCAAAGATATATACGGTTATATTCTGATAAAACAGCAACCGAAACTGCTAACGAGGCGCTGTGCTAACTATAAGCACAATAAAATAGTCCACTGTGTGTTGACCAGTTAGCATGAGTATACCATAAATGCACACCTGATCATCCTCATAGAATATATTTGCAGAAATCTCTTTACGGATGATTTTCCCGAAAATCGTGTCTCCTTCCGGCTTGGCGGTCTGCGCCTTGGCGATCTCGTCAGCCATGGTGGTTGGAGCGACCGGATGACTAAAGCGCTGAATATAGAGATATAAAAACATATCCCCAAATTTGACTGTGTACTCCTATTGGTTGAGATATTTGCGATCTTAGTTTATTGGTTGACGATCAGGTCAATCAATATTCCTTTCTATGGGCGACCCAATCAGCGTCTCCGAAGTTCCACTTTTCATTCGGTGGCACATGTAATGAAACTAAATATTCGTTCGCTGCGACAGATTTTTTGATTATATGATCAAGCATTCTACAACGATTTTCATTATCATCAGCATGAGTTTAAAAATAACCAATTTGCTGACATTATTTTGTGTAATGAAATATTACTCGTATACGTGTTATCTAGACATATCATACACTGCAGAATATCTACCAAGGCGGATGCATTGTAATTAAAATATACTGCCTTTAAAAATACAATATAAAATATTAAATAAATGTAGAATATATTTAACTTTTCCTAAAATGTGTTTGCATGGCCCTATGGCATTCACTAATGTGTGTTGTACAAGGGTATACTATAGCACAGTGGTTAGTATGTTGGTAGCAACATGAAGTCCGGAGTAATGAATCCCATTTAAACAAGCTGATAAGGCAACTTCTGATTCTCGAATATCAAGTTGTAAGCTACTGACAATGAATAAAATAAATCAATGACAATATAATTGTATACTATACTGTGATGTAGTAGCAGTCGTACTCGTATCTGCCCAAAGTATGACTGATTGTAGTTTTTATTTCTTTTTTAAATCTTTATTTAGCTTTTTAAAAATCTTTGATTATGACAATGTGATCCGATTTTCGAATGTTGTCATTATTTTCCAGTTACTTTCCTGTTAAAACAAGAGCCCCAAACCAGCTTTATGCTTAATTATTTTGTTTGAACGTTGAGGTAAAAATCTTAGACTGGTAAGAATATGTGATTATATTAATAGTCTGTTTTACCCATGTTTCAAAATGCTTAATGTCTACCGAAATTAAGACACCTCGATACAAAGCTCAAGAAAATATGAACAGTAAAACACGTGGTTTCCTCCAGTGCTATAGAGGGCAGTAATGGAGTTCTTAGCACAGTTCTGTGGGTGAAGTAAAAGAGAAAGAGACATTTCAAATGCCATTTTACAAGCTTGAACCACCATGACTTGGTCGGTTTTATAATCATTACCGTATTTCCTAAAAAATAAATTACTCCAGACGGAAACTGCACATTGTATCGATAAATATAAAAGCGTCTTCCATGACCACGTGAGCAGCTCAATAGCCTATCACAGAGCGTTTGTGATACTCTGGCGCCTTGCCCCCGTCCGGCGATAGAGTGGAAATGGAGTCTCGTCTGAAGGTGAGTTTGAGCGTCACGTTAGTTAATTAACACGAACTAGCTGATTAGTCATGACTGTTTGTACCGGGGAATATTTGGAAAGTAGCTTGTTTGTCGCTGATTTCATAACTAACTTAAATGATGCGTAAAATGCTGTTCAGGATAGGCCTAACATAGCTTGCTGATGATAGAGAATTTCTTCACATTTTATTTTCAGGTTCTCCGCTTATTTAAAGTCATTCACAGAACAAGACAGGACGTGTTCAAAGACGATATTAGAGCTCTGACGGGTATAGAGGTGTTTTTTTGCAATTCAAATAATCCTCTTTACTGCGTTGTCTGTCATCGTAATTTCTGTGTAACTGATTCATAATTTAATCAGTGTTGCATACTGTGTAAGTGTACGGTACGTTTTTCTGTTTTGTAGCTGCTAGGAATAAAATAAACGAGGAATTTAGGAAAAATATGCAGGAAACATCAGCCGAAAACATAAGCCAGGTAGGCTCCTTTTTAGGTTATATATTCTATATTTTGCATCATTTGAGTGTTTTTTTTGCAAACGTTTTGTATCATTATCTTTTTTTGTGTTTGCAAACGTTTTTCCGCAACATTGGCCCTGTAATTGATGTATATGTTACAAAATTCTGTTGAAATGGTGTGCAGTGATATAACGCTATCTCTCCATTTCACCATTGCTTTGCAGATGATTAAATTTGGGTCAGATGTTGAGGTTGTTCTTCGTGAAACCGTGATACAGGGAGTTCATGTGGAAGACAATAAAATTTGTAAGTAATCACAATATTATGCAAATCTATACAAAGACCGTGCTCTATTAATGTAATGTTTACCGGTATTCAGTTTCTTAAAAATCACCAAAGTACTTCCAGAAATCTGAGTGTATTATTCTTTCTTATTTTTTTCTACCCTTCTCTTTCCTGACTATGTAATTAACCTTCAACGCTTTTAAAGTGTCAGTGATCTTGCTAATCTAAGGGAAATGCAAGTTAGCAAGACTGTGAAATCTCTGGTATAGCAACAGATGGCGCCAGAGGGCGCTTGCCTATAACTAGTGATCTGTTACTCTTTGGTAATGATAATAATAATCGATATTTTATTGATTATTAATTATCTGTACACCTCCCTCAATTTGCTCTATGTAGAGTATGCTGTCCGCAAAGGGCTTCCACCAGTAGGGAGCTGGGGTTTAATGCCTTGCTCAAGGACCTACAGAGGCTGGGTTTGAACCAGTGAACTTGTGATTACAGGCACATGGGTTTAGCCCACTGAGCCACATGCTGCCCCATTGGTAAACAATGAATATTATTTTCTGCATGTAAAGAACACCGCAGTAGTCTTTAAAATTATATAATTCGCAGATGTATCTGCATTCAAGCACCTTGCTTATTCCTAAATTCATACTTGACTAGCAGGTCTTCTATCTTGATTTTGTTCTTTGCAGTACTCCGTCCGAGGGAGAGTCTGCTTTTGGAGAATGTACCTTACAGTGATACCCCAAGAAAGAAGGCGTGATTCAAAGGGACTCAAGTAAATATAAATAACCTGAGATCATTTTGTAAGATATTTCTACTTGTCATTATTAACAACGAGTTTTGAGTATGTGTACTGTCATGAAAATGTAATGGTATTTATGATTCCAAAAGGAAAATGTCATATCGTCTGAACTCGGGAACTACTGTAAATACACACTTAAGATATTATGAACGAAATGTATTATATATGTGAAATGTAATTGTAGATGATACAGGTGACTGAATTGTAATTCACAACTTCATTTGTCTGTATAAAAGAAAGCATTTTCAGGTTGTATTTAATCATGAGCCTAATAAAATAAATTGGTGATGGATCATGTGGACCTGTGGCTTCAAAAACATTCAGAGCCCTCTAGGGATGGAGCATGGCATAGAATGAACAAGGTGACTGTGTCGTTTTGAGTGTGCTATATTCTTACTAATATGTCTGGACAAAACAAAATTGAACATCTTTTGAAGTGTAGGGCCAATTTTAGAAATACAGTGGTACCTCAGTTCTCAAACTCATTAGAACTCGAATTTCTTAAAAGTCGAACCAACCAGTTAAAAAAAAAAAAGAAATACCTAGAGCTCGATCTGAATCTCAGAAGTCAAACCATGAACACCAACCTAAGAACTTGTAAGTGCGAGGAATTTACTCACGCAGCACGTCTCTGAGGAAACAAAGGGTAAAGCTTCAGTCTCAGTCTCGCATTAGCTGTGATAGCTCCGCGCATGTTTACACTACACTGCTGAAAATTACTGGCAGAAAATTACTAGTACGTTTTCTGTTAAGACGCTTCCATCAACACTCTAAAGGAAAATACCGTAGATTGTTTTCCATTCATTTTATGGACATACCCTTAAACAGTACCATAGACTTACAGATTTTTCCATGTATTATACAGATATTGCCATCTACTGATGAACAGAATGTAGTGCCACTTTGTATATTAATTTTTTGTGTACTGACTGTTAATTTTCTGAGAAATACAGAAAATGTTTAATTTTCTTGGATCTGACTATTAATCACCACGTTCTGATAAGAGCACTATTTTGGGTTAATCCAAAACATATTTTTATACTAATTTACTGTATAAAGATGCACAACAGCAATACTTAAATTCAAAATTTTGTTTTATTTAATGAAAAATAACATGAAACAAATTATTAAACATAAAAAATATTGAATCTGCATTTAACAAATGTCTTTCCAGAACATGTGTAGCTCATATTTAATACTTACTGTCAATTCTAATATAGAAACAATGTATTTTTTGGCTTTTTGCAAGCTTTTTCAGAACATGAAAATAATGCAAAGTGCATTTAACATGTGTAGCTGATATTTAATAGTATTGTCAATACTAATAAATGTAGAAATCATGTATTGCTTGACAATTTGTCAGTGGATTCCCTGAAGGTATTCCCTGTCATAGTCAGCAAATTCTGTAAGAAAAGAGGGAGAGTTAGAAATAATCATAATCAAAATATATATTTTTGGCGGGAGTGGGACTGAAAAATCCGTCCAGGTGTCTAATACAGAGGACTAATGACAACCAGAAACAGCTGATCACACGGGGATTCCACACTGGGTAAACGAGGGGGCGTGGCACACGGAAGGAGCGGGCGATCGGGGCAGGACACATTTTTGGATACATTTACAAATTACTGTAATTTAATGCTTAGATGTATTTAGTACAGTATATGCTTTTTTTATTTTATCCGGTTCATTTTGTGTTTAAATGCTAAAAAACATTTAGGTGTATTTTTTGTGGCCGGGAACCAATTAATTGGTTTTCCATTATTTCTTATGGGGAAAATTCGATAACAACTCAAACTTTTCAGGATTCCATCCGGAGTTCTGAACGGATTAAATTCGAGTTCTGAGGTACCACTACAATCTACTCGGAGAGTTTATCGGAGTTAGAATATTGAGCAGTGAAGATGTTGATTCAGCGACTTGATATACTGTAGCGCAGTAATCCACTTTAACACTAGATGGCGGGAAACAACACCTTAAAAATTTTGCCTTTCCCTGTACGGTCGTTAATTGCGTACAGGAATCAGCAATTACTGGCCTATATTACACCTTTTTCGAGCGTACCTATGTTTTTTGGGGGGGTCTTTGATGGCCTCACACAGACCGTACACTGATGAAGCGTTTTGTTTCAGCATGTGAGGTATCAGTCCGCTGTTTGCTCTGACATATCTTTTAGTTGATTACCTCATACAACCCTTATCAGAAGCGAAGCCAGATGTTGCAACAAGAATGGCATCATTTGCTTTTGCTATTTTGGCACATTTAACATCCATAATGAAGCATCGGGGCCCTTATCTGGACATTAAACCATCCACAACCTAATAGCCTGCCTCGGTCTCCATAAATTCATGCCATTTTTTTCAGATCGACTCCATGAGAAAATTCCCCACATATGTGTTCAACGTGACTTTCATGTGGCTCTTATGTACTTCGGTCTTTTTTACTGGACTTCATCCGGTCAACTTTCTGTTTAGCAAATGATCTATAATGACAAAAAACAGATCCTAAAAATACTGCTTTGTACATTCTCATGTGCTGCTAACAGCTCATTATGTACCCAGCCACCCACGTGCCTGCAGTGTCCGTCTATCATTCATTGCTTCTTGGGAAATACTTTACATCGCTGACGTGTCTGCAAAGTCATTCCATAGATATGTGGTGAGCCGCGTAGCAGATTAATAGTATATGTGCGCGTGTCTATATTTGCAGTGTCTATGAAAAATCTTAAATATATGTTTTACCAATAATGTATTTTATATTATATATATAGCCTATTTAAGGGTCAGCACACCTGATTGAGTCAGCATGTTTTTGGCCATTACATTTTAAAATATTTGAATATTTTATCAGCAGTAGAAGCAATGAAACAGTGCTAGGAATTATAATGACATACTTAGAATCTTTATAATGATAATAAAACGCTGACATATATCTGTATGTGACATATAGGCCTACTTTAATATTTGTCCTTTGGGGGAAAAACGCCCTTTATCCCGATGCTTGCATGCATTCAGATATCTAAATAATGCAGTCATGTTGCTGCTGTCATATTGTTGTTTTATAAATATAATATAACACTAAAATAACCTTAATATCTTTTCAAAAGTTTACGTTTCTGCCTGCGATACCACGGTACCATTTAAAGGATGAAGCCAGCTTCAGTCTTTTGCCATCTTTATTCTCGAAGCTCCCTCCTTATTTAGGAGTTTAGGTGTTGAAGATCAGGTTGCTGTAACACCTACAAACTTGTTAGCATGTTAGTACAATGAGACCGGAGCAGGAAGTACGCTGCCGGTTTTCATCCTTCCATGTGCTGGGTCACGATCCGCGCAAGAGCGTTGGCGTTGGAAGACACCGGCTGATTGGCTGAGCAAAAAATCTGGCCAGTAGATCCCTTAGCGAATGTGTCCAAGAGCCACCTGGGAGCATGGAATTCGGAAATATTTCTGGAAACAGGATGCTCTCCGAGTCGCGCTTAGCCCTTCGGCTTGGCACTGCATTTCTCTGCGAGGCTGCAACACACGGCCTGGGAGGGGAAGCCGTTTGAAAACCCTGTTTACCACAGGAAGCTGTAAAGTCCACAGAAAGCGTGGGAGCAAAAGCACAACAGAAGGGCCCCCTGGTTTGCAGCAAGAATTTTAACAGAAAAGCAGTTATATTTACTAATATGAGCGCGCAATAACGTAACACTGATGTAAAAGGATTATCATTCATCGTGTCTAATACCGTGTTTCTTAGCTGTATATTTTATTAAACAAACAAAATGCACTAAATTGGTTATTTTAAAGAAATATGTGCCTTAAAACTGTTTTGTGTCCTCCATTACACTTAATTTAATAAATGTAATTAAACTTAATGGGGTGGCATGGTGGTTAGCATTGTCACCTCACACTTCTGGGACCTGGGTTCGAGTCTGCCTGGGTTACTTGTGTGTGGAGTTTGCATGTTCTCCCCATGTCGTCGTGGGGTTTCTTCCAGGTGCTCTGTTTAACTAAATGTGTGTCCTGCAATGGGTTGCCCCCCCCCCCCCATCCTGGGTTGTTCTATGCCTGTAGCTTCCAGAATAGGCTCCAGATAGGCCTAGGTATCCAATGTATTTTTTACCCATCACAAGTTCTTCAAAATGGATACAGACAGACAACACAGACATATATATACTCACACTGTCATATAAAAATACACTTTCAAACATCATGGAATTCAAAATAAGTTCATTTATCAGTAAACAAATTCAAAGGCAAGCAAAGTATTATGTGTCGTGACAGATTTTAAAATTCATATGTTATGAGGTTCCAATTCTAATTTGAGGATTGGAAGTATCTGATTTTTTCTTTTAGCCAAAGTCCAGCAGCAAAACTTCATTGAAACCATGTGTCCCTTAAGCACATCGCAAACCCCAAGGAAAACTATATAGACTGCCATAACCACATGTACTAAATTAGGCCAACAGACCGGTACTACTGTCTAGTTCATCTTGACAGGTCCCCACAATTATGCTAAACTATTATATTCAAAAATGAAAATTTAAGCAAAAAGCACACTGTATAAGAATGGTAATAAAGTTTAATGCATGGAAACATGTGATCCCAATATTAAAAATGCCATACCAACCACTGTATTTCCAGACACTGAATCTGTATATCTATCCCAAAGCAATCAGTGGCTCATCTCACCAGTATCCCAAAAACCATGGATTATTCTCTCTGGCTCTAAGAGAAGCATTTCTTTGCAATGGAAGAAACTGAATATTGAGGAGAGGGAGCAAAAATATGAAGGAGAGAATCTGAAAAGCCGGGATGATGAGGGGGTAGGGGTACCCTGAGCGCCTGGTTAATGTCACCCAAATGGGCTTTCAGGGAGGCTGCGCTGATTTTATTTGAATTAAATAGTGATGAATGGAAAGTGCTACAAACAATGTTTGCACACATTAAAACCCAGTTATAAATACATTCGGATTTAATGCATTTCTTAGGCTTGATTAAGAAGGATCATAATGTCGGTCACTATCTTTTTACATTTTAACTGGGATAAGTTCATTTAATTTTTGCACAGTTAATTATTAAAGTGTAGAAAGACTTTACATGTGAACATGAAGAGATGGAGTGTTAGAAGACAACTAAGTAGTTCCCAGGCTGACAGGCTTGTCCAGATGTCAGACAAGTGAGATGATTCTAAGGTCAGGCCAAAAGATTTACTTCAAAGTCACCACAGTGATTTTAAATATGAAAGGCCACCTATATGTCTGGGATTTGTGAAAGGGGAGGTTGTGCTTTTTAGGATTTCTTTACAATCTTTTAACAAATGTATCTGCGTTCACTTGTGTTATTGACTCATTTTGAAAATGGGACCGGACAAGGGGTGGAATTTTGCAGCGCAATGTAACAATGAGGCTGCCATTCCCGTACTGACCACAGAGGGCGCTTTTTCCAAGTACTCGCAGTGGGTGTGTTCCCTGCCGAGTCCCCTCCTCCTCCCTGATAGCAAGCAAGTGATTTTCTATTCAATTCCTCCAAAAAAAGGTGGAAAAAACCGGCTGCAGAGCCAGTACCGTTCCTGCGGCGCCGAATCGCCATCTTCGCCAACATACCCGCATTTCTGTCAGTGCCACAGCCCGATGCATCGGGGAAGCTGAGCACGTCCGCCGAGGATCTGCCCGATTACACGGCAGGTGAAGATAGCATTTTATTTACATTTGGATTTGCATGGGAATACAGTAAAGGGCGGCACAAATTCCGGTAAGACTCCGGTTCAATTAATTACAGTATCGTTGTAACGTAGCAGAATCTTTCCTGCGCTTTATTTGGTTTCGGGATGCGATGGTCCGCCGTGCGCTTTTGGTATCTTTTCGAAAGAACCATTAAATGTTTTATTCTAGATACCGGCACGTTTCCAATATTACTGGCTCTCCGGACGCCTGCCAGTTCATTCATTCTCACGCATTATTTCTGGTTGATTGCAGCTCAACCCTCAACCATTGGCATTGTTAGATAAGTGAAAACAGTCGTTGCCCTGATTTCGTCATTAGTTAATTGCTCTGAATCAGTGATCAGGTAGAACTACATGAATATGGTTGGGATATTATTTCCCCCTGTTAATATAGTGTATTCACCTAGTTAGCTATAGTTACCCGGTTAAAACGAACGGGGTGGTTTAGCGTAATGTGTGCGAGGGGTGGGGGACGCTCGCCGCCACAGTCTTAGCGGCACCGGAGTACCAGACCGTGCATGTTTAATATGCGGTTCTGCCGTCGCTGATCCAGACATAAAACAGGCATGTCTCTGCCTGTCTTTATATAAAACCGCCCTGAAGATGATCACGGTTTCTGGAGTCCACGTTCGCGGTACTAGCACCGTGTGCTGCTGCAGACTGCACGCCTTTTGACTTCTGCGTTTGTGTCCCCGACCTGTGGTGGCTGCTCGACAGGTTGCATCGCGACTCGCAGTTCAATCAGACATCGCTGTTTTGGCGCTAACCCGAGACTTATGTGCTTCTTTGAGCTTGATGCGCTGAGTAAAATAATTTCATTGTGTACTGTACGTGACACAATGCATTTCTTAAATCTTTGAATTATAATGGATTTGCTGTCGGATTTTAAAATCCTTTTCTTTTAATGCCACTTTTACATTGCATTGTACTGACATGTTGGCAAACGTAACATTATTGTTTTTCTGGACACACAGACTTAAATTCATCCATGTCTTTCATTTCGAAGATTTTTTTCTGCTCTTATTGCATTTAAATGTTTTTCTCATGTACTGAAAAAGCAGTTGAACTAATATGTTTGTGTGTGGGCGCAGGGATATGTCATCGTAAGTATATTCTTTATTAGTTGCATTGTTTTTGTACAAATTCCATTAACAGATTTATTTTGTGTGAAGTGTGTTAAGAATTTGTAATCCGTATATGCTATTTGGGGTCAAAACGTGAACCAAACATTAGAGATCATTTGGTCAAGTTTATTTTGCAGTGCTTTTACGGTCGCAAACCTAATTTCGACAATGCGGTTGATTTATTTGTTGTTATTAGTCACTTTTAAAGTACTTCCGTAGACACCCATTAAGTTGAAAGCACGTGCAAATGATTTGGTTCATCTGGATGGGTTGTATGTTGCTGCTGAATATTTTATAAAGTTCTCCGCGACTACTGTGTGTGTGTATTTGTTGTAAAACCACATGTATAATTAATCAACCTGAGAATAGTTTCTTAGTTAATATCACAATGGTTTTATAAAATACTGCTTTGAAGCTAGTCAACATAGAACATTGCGAGGCATGGGTAGGCAGTACTTGCAGGTCTGAGTTTTGTTGTAGCTGCAGATGGTAACATTATGTGAATATTAACTTCCATGTTTGGGGTATGCGAATGCAGATCCATGATGGTCATGTGTTGTGGTCCTGAATCCGGGTACAAATGAGCAGGGTTTCAAACATGGAATTCGACAACAGTGTTTTGGAGCTCCACAGCAAGCTTGGAAGATGTAATGCAGTAATAGAATAGTGATACTTTACTCATTCCCATGGGTCTTTTCATCTGTCCCATCTTGCCCTCCATGAAACACACGGGCACTCACAGAGGTGAGAGCAAGTTTGGGGGTCACGGTGCAGAGTCAGCCAGCATGCCAGTCTCCCGGCCCCGGGATTCAAACCAGTGACCTTCCGATCACAGGCACAGAGCTTGTTCAGTCAGCCGTGTTCTATAATGATGTCTCCTGCTCCTGGTGCCACCGCTTGGTTTCCTGTTTGCATTCTGCGTCGTGCTGCAGGCTCTGGATGCTTCTCCTCCTGTCAGATGTCTGCACAGCACCTTTTATCTCCCCTCCCGTGTAAGCAGTTCTGGGGGAGTCATGCTGCCCTGTGTGCTTTGGGATTGTGTTGCACTTTTCTGCCGCCATGTGAGGAAGTTGTGATTTATTGCCTTTCAGTGCATGTGCTGGATCTCTCTCTCTTTTTTTCTGAGGCTGTCAGTCTGTGTCGAATGGTTGAGACAGCATCTTCCCTTTTGACTTTCCAGCGCCTCCACCTGGCCACAGGTCTCTGATATGCAGGACCCACCCATCTGCAGATGCTAAAAACAGTCTAATGTGTTGATGATGATTGCAAGTTTTTGCAGTTAAATAAGGCGGGATAAACTGCAGTTTACTGTTAAGATTTGTGTAGATTTCTGGATTTTTGAAATCCCTGTTTCCTATACTAGATTAACCCAATTTACAAATAACGCCTTTTTCTTTATCAATATTTCCTTTTCTTTTTTTTTGGATATTATGCTCACATTTGGAGGCCAGTTTATTTTAAAACAAATTTAAATGCATCTTCTCCAAACCTGTATTAAGTACCATCTCTGAGTAGTCAGGTAAAATATTTGGGTTGTAAACAAAACCTTCGCTGAATTTTTTTCCAGGCCCATGTAGAGAGTTTTTTGTGGTGAATTACAATTTCTGAAACCCTTGGAAGTCACCAACCACGGGCGTATGTGCTGCATTTCTTAAGCACCCACATATTGTTCCATGTGGAGCTCAGTGCTTAAGGGAGTGAAACACCCTTAAACACTACATTTATCTTCTTCTTCATTGGTCAGCAAGGTTAAAGTATTGTGGGGGGGGTATCATTTAAAGGGCCTCTCCCAGTAATTTTTTGCCATAGTGTCTGGTAGCCTAACACAGGGTTGTGGCTTCAAATCTCAGTTCCACTTTGTGTGTACATATGCATGTTCTTGGTTTCTGCCCATTTACATTGTATTCGTCTGGCGCTTTTCATCCAAAGTCACATACATTTGAGGGCAATTGGTGAAATCATTCTGCTGACCATGGAATTCAAACTAGCAACCTACCGGTCGCAAGCACTGAGTCTCGCCCTGGTCCCATACTGATTGGAGAGGGGTAGAGGCCACAGTGCAGGGATGTGCAGTTAGGCTCAATAGTATCTCTACACTGCCTGTAATATGTGATTTGTGTGTTTGGATATGTGCCCTATGTTGGACTGGCCCTCCATCCAGAGTGCACCCCAGCTTTGCACCCTGTCCAGCCTGGGATAGGCTCCAGGCTCGCCTCTGATCCTGTCCAGGACAAACAGATGGAAGATGGGTAGATATTTTTAGTGTTTTGGTGCTCCAAGTTGCCCATACACAGGTGTAAGGTGTCCTTTGTTCCTCCTTTATAGACATCTTCTTAAATGTATCCTTGTTCTTGTCGTGTGCCATGAAATTTAATACATATGGTGAGTATGATCACCCCAATCAGTATGAGTATTTTTGTATTCTTTATTTTTCTGGAAGTAAAGTATTTTGAACATAAAAATGGGACTGGTAATAAAATTTGTAGTTTGCGCCTCTAAAAATATGTGTTGTTTTGTTTTTTTTGTTTTTTTTGCATGTTGGGGGGGGGGGTATCCCTATTCAGCTGAACGATGGGAGGGAAGTGGAGGGAAATTGCGTCAAACAGTGACACATTCAAATTCACCACATTGGAGCCGCTCGGTAACCGGTTTGTTGGTCTCGGCGACAGATGAAGGGGTTCATTTGTTCCTCTTGCATAAGAAGTTCTAAAGAATTCCTGTTTCTAGGCCATTCGGGGGTCAGGGGCGTGGCCATGAAAGGAAAAATGGAAACTCATATGTGCAGCTTTCCTGCACATGTCTGTATGCGCGCTGGTGTGTCCATGTGACGTGTTTAAGTCAAACAAGGTTAAATATATTTCCCATTGTTGTTGTAACTGTAAAAGTGACAATGCAATGCCGACAGCTGCTTTGAGGTATTCCCTATACCCTCTTTGCCAAGAGGGTATTTGTGTTCTGCCAACAGCTGATGTCAGTACAACTAACTGGCTACAAGAACATTAGCACGCCCTCACACCTTCCTGCAGCCCAGATATCATGCTGGGTCCTGTCAGAAGAGATGTGTGACATTAGAAAACTCATGTGACGCGAGTCTGAAGTAATCGTTGCCTGCACCAGTATAGTCGACAGTAAGGACTGATCCTTTAAACAAAAAATAACACGCTTTGCTGGCCATAAGGCTGAATGCACATTCCCTTAGGAGTAAGGTTTCGAACCCGGGCAGCTGGCTTTGCTGCTTCTGCATCTCAATCAGCTGAGGCCTTTCAGGAGGAGTGTTTTCTATATGCTCAGTCTTATTAATATAGGATTTATTAATTTTAATATAAATATTGTATATTATACAATATTTTCTATCTTTTAGAATCTTTTAGAGGTGTATCCATACTATCATGTTTCAAAAGGTGTACGAAGCAGTACCTAAAAATAATTATGGTCTTATTGTTTACTTTGGTATGAAAATCAATAGGTAGAAGTCAATATTTTGAAAAAGATATCAAATTCCAGCAGCTGCCTGCAACTATATCTGGAAACATTAACAATTGACTTACCATAAATTGCCAGTTTATACCCTAGAATGTTCTGGCAACTGACCCTAAACTACCCACAGTTATAATTTTGGTGTGATATGTAGTTTTACAAATCATTATACATTAATTTCTACCTTTTATTTAGTGTTTTGTTGCTGGGAGATGGATATGTCGGTATGGATGCAGACACATTATCTAGCTGAAGGGATTAAACCTGTCTAGAGTAGAAAACTTCAAAATTAGATGAGAATTTGGCTTCCATTTAATCATAATACTAAGTATGCAAAGATGTCACACAGCGCAGGGATGTATGAACTCTGAGTCTCCTTTTTATGCAGGACGTACTTTGTGATTATCAAATCCAAAGGCAAATTCAAGTTGACCTCTCATCGATTCTTCAAACGGCTCTGTCATTGAAAGCAAGCAGTGAATAGCAGACAATATTCCAGTATCTTAAACCCAGAGGAATTACTTAATCAAGCAAGTGGCTCATGTATCTTGCGTTTTGCAGACAAGGTTAGAACTGTGGCATTGAAACTATGCTGGCAATGGCTATTAATCATAGAATGGCAAGAACGCGACCAAGAATGAGATCCTGTTTCGCATTGTGTTGTTGTCATTTTTTTTAAATTGTCTACTTATGTTCCACCATTTTGGGGAAATTGTCTGGCAAGTTACCGTCTTTATTAAAAAGCCAGTTGTCAAAATCCACTTTCACCATTTATTAAAACAATTTGCATTAGCCTGACTATATTTCTTTTACAGTCAATAGTACAGTATGTTCAGTAAGCCTGGTGTGCATGAAACATTCAGTCCAATTTTAGATGATTTTATGTTGATCTTTTTCAGATCTTCATAAACCTTAATGAAGTGAGGCGTTTCTAAATTAGTTGGTTCAACTACATGTTATGTAAATCGGCTCATCAGACCTCTTCAGGTGCTGCGTTTTCTTAGAGGTAATTGTCCTGAGGCTGTATGTGGAAATGCTTCATAATCCTCTCTTATGCATGGAGATGTAGGTGGCTACGTATGCACAGACCCGAATCTGGAACCCGCCTACTGGATTCTCCATTGCACCATCACAACAGCATCTGCCTTATCTGATTGGGGGGCAAAAACTGCTTTTCTTGGAGTTTCTTTTGATGGCTTGAGAGAAGCTCAGAGGGTTTGAGGTCTGGCGTTTTGTTGGGGCCCTGGAAAGATGGGTGAATTCATCCTCATCCTCCTGACATCGCTTGTTTTTATTGCACACTATGTGGATTGGAACGTCGTCTTGCCCGTCATGGCAGAGAAGTGTTGCATGATGGGATGCAGACCATCACTTGGGATGCTGACGTTTTTAAGTAGCTCCTCTTAAGGGAGTGAGAGCAGTTGGGAAACGTCTCCTTGCTGTGGGATGCATGTGTCTCTTGAACCTTTCATTGGTGGACCAGTTTTAAATTTAGGGAAGTCCCATAGAGGCTCTGCAGTGCTACAGCAGGACCTCTGCTAGAATATTATAGTATCTTTGGTGGTCCCACTTTAGGAAGGATGTTGACACATTAAAGTTAGTTGTGCAAAATGCAGGAAAATGATTTGTGGTGCAATAAAGTTTTTACTGTTATGGGTAAGAAATATGTGCAAAATCTCTCTTCCTCTCTCCCTGCCCCCCCCCCCCCCAAATGCATTTGAGGGCAGACCATGATCTAAGTGTACAAATCCTGCCTAAGATATCTATCCTGATGACTACCCAAGAGCATGTATACAAATGGCATCTTGACCAGTTTAAATCAAAGCGAAGGAGGAGGGATAACATGCCTTATTTGTCCATTCATAATGAAGCCTCTACTGCTGAAAAGGTCATTGCTTTTGTAGTTACATAATTGGAGTCACAAAGTGTTTTGTACTTCATGGTTTTTGGAAGTGGTACGTCTGCGCAGCGTTCCATCATGATGATGACGCGTCTCCATTTTTGACTTGGGCCAAATTTTTAGCTGTGTTAATGGAACTCCTTGTTTTTTTGCAATAATGCATGCTCCTCTTCTCAGTTCGGGCTATGTGGTCATATTCTTAGGGAAATTAGAGGCTGTTTATTGCGGTTTATCAGCAAAGAATTACTCGTAGCAGCGTGTGTTTGTTGTGCCCAGGGTGTGGTCAGCAATTCCAACAATCTGCCGATTCGGCAGTAATAGCCAACCTTTAATAAGTGAAGAATGCACTGCCATAGCAACTGGAAATTGTGTGGACAATTGCTTTGTCACTTTCTGCTTGATTAACCGTTCTTGGGGGATGGGTTTGTTTTAGGACAGCAATGATACGTAAAGAGCTTATCATGAACATTCATCTCTAATACTGAATAATTTTTTCCCCCACAATTCTTAGCGTTAGGTTTTCAGGCCTCTATGCCCTATGTTTAAATGTCCTGAAATAGGAAGAGCTTAGGAACCATCTCCAAATTCCTACATGTATCTTTTCTACTTTTATCCCTTGTTACTTTTGTGCCAGCATTTGGATCGAGATGGATTTCCTTCCAATAGTATTTCATTGTATATTGAAATGGTGGAATTGGTTTTCTTAGTTCATATGTGGCCTGTGATGTACTGGCATCCTAACCCCAGTCCCAGTGTCACATCAGCCTTCCAGTGGATAAAAAAATATTGTGGAATATTTATGTGTAGGCACATGTTCATACTGTGATGGGTTGGTGCCCCATCCTGGATTGTTTTCTGCCTTGTTCCTGTAGCTGCCAGGATAGGCTCTGGACCCCTGGCGACCCCTGAAGAAGTTGATGTAGAAAATAGATGAATGGATAGATATTGGGAAGTAATCAATTTTACTTTAGTAGTTTGTGTATAGAATCATGCATTTTTGTTTGCTGAACCCTATATTGTGGGAAATTTATCGCTTTGCATAGCAGAAGTTAATGTGGTTTCAGTCAGCTTGTTTGATGTGCTACGCTATAATGAAGAAATGGTAAATGGGTTTTTTTCCCCTGCTCACTTTTTCACTTTCGACCAATATGTTGCTATTCAAAACAATGTAACCCTTTGGATTTACTGGTGATTTAATGCATTTGTGGTTCAGCTTGAAGGAAAATGAGTAAGTGCAGCTAGATAAGAGCCCCGAATGCTCTCCATCAGTCCTCTTAGGCCTTTTGCTATCTGACTTTTGCTATATAACTTCTTAAGGCAGTGTTTCCCAATCCGGACCTCATGATAAATGCAGAATCCGGACCCTACAGGGAGCTGGGAGGGAGCAAAAATGTGGACTGTCTGGCAGAGAGTTCGGAGGAAGCAAAAACAAGAACCGGCAGTGGGTCTCTGAGGACCGGATTGTGAAACGCTGCCTTAAGGGAAGAGATGTGCAGGTTCAGCTCATTAAGTTATTGACAGGCAAGTGCTTTTGCTGTGATACATTCGGGCAGTTTGAACAATGCTGTTTACCACCACTCAAGCCATAAAGTCACTTAGGAGATGCTGAAGCAGCATAGTCTGCTAACCAGCTAGCTAGCTACAGTTTTCTGACTCCACTTGCTGGTGATTTATTTAGTTTTTGAAGCATCAGAAGAAAAGAAACAAATCCGCCCCTTAACAGCTTGACTGTTCCCAGATCTTGGTTTGCATGTGCTCAGAGGGCGCTAATCAGACAAATATATGCGCACACAATTCATTCAATTCATTCATGCAATGTGTAAGTCAGGAAATCAGATGTCAAATCCTTGTCAAAATTCTTGTATGTTCTCCATTCTTGTGGCTAATTGTACAGCCAAATAACTATATAGAATTTTAGCGATGTGCTGGTTTTCTTTGACATGCGTTTGGAGTACTGGAATACTCACCAGTACAGATTAGTCATTCTTGCATCACTCAGTGCTCAGCATGTATATCCAGATCGTGTACAGTTACATGCTGCTTGTGTTCCAAAGGCCAGGTTTCTTTTCTTTGCATCTGGCCCTTTTGATCATAACTTTTGTGGAACTTCTACTGAAACAGAAGTGCACCTTTGCCAGTTAGCACTTCCCTGAATTCTCCTGTGAATATTTCTGAGCAAGAGGCTCTTATTCAGATTATTAGTCCTGTTGTTGAAGTATTCTCCCGCTTATGTATTTCCTCTAATCTAAACTAGCAAACCTCGCTCGTATCAGGGGTTGCTGTGTGTAATCTTCAGGGCAGGGTTGTCAACTTTTAGCTGGTTGGCATGAGATTTTCAGTTCAAGACAAGTCTGCACACTCATTTACATGTATGCAGCAGTTTTATTACCTTGTAAATAGTCTGTAGAGTTTGCAGACTACTCCAACGGTTTTGATGTAGCTAATTGTAGATTTATAATGGAATGATATAGAATTGTCGTAAGAATCAGAATGTGTGTCACAATGCGTGAGAGTTGTCGTCAGGGCAACATTGTCAGGGCAAGTTGGGACAAGGACTCATCAAGTCATGTGTCCTGCTTTTTTTGTCCTCCTGATGTCATTTCCTGTGCAAGGGTCTACTCCATTGGTGGTGATGGGGCTGATATCATTATTGCTTCTCAGGACTGAAAGGATTGATAAAAGACCCCTTTCTTCATTTGGAGCTCCTAAGCATTACCTCATGCTTGGTAACATTTGAGATAAGATCATCAAGATTGTGAAGATGTTAGAAGAATGTAGGACTACAGCACAAGAAATGAAACAAACTATCAAAAGTTTAAAACAGTCATATCACTTTTTGTCCTGTAATTTCTTAATAGTGTGATAATAATTGCTGCATTAACTGTCTAGACTTTGTAGTTCACTCAGTAATGCACAACATTGCAAAGAAGCAGTCCTATGCTGCTGTTTAGATGCAGCATCATGACCTGCTCCTGGCCTCTACTATGAGCAGAATTTTTCAGCGATTTTTGCTTTTTCTCCATGCGGCATGTTGGTGAACTCTGGATGGAACGAAAGCATCAAGGCGTCGTCTGATTCTGGTGACATGAAAGCTCAGCTTGTTGGTTTGTGGAAAAACATTCCATTCAAATTGTGACTAAGCCTCAGATAACTTAACTTAACTTAACTTAACTTAACTTAACTTAACTTAACTTAACTTAATAGCATTTCCTTTGGGTAATTCCTTATTATTGGGTCATGAATGTCTCAGATCTAAAAATCATGACTAATTATAAGTGCTGGCCACCAAATCCTACTTAGCACTTTGGTGTAAGATATTACTGCGTGTGTATATCATCTGTTGTCACATTGTCATGCTGTCTTCCCGCCCAACACAAAACCCTGTGTTTGGGACCGTTAGGTTTGGGTATTTGTTTTTCAGTGTGTAAATGTTTCTTTGACCGCGTCAGAAGTGGCGAGTATGATGCAGAATGTGAAGCGGCTGGCCCCCAGTCGCTCATGAAATGGGTGAAAACGTCTATGGGCCCGGAATAGCGTCAGAAGGCAAGCTGGCGCGTTCAGCTACTGCTTGGTGAGAAGAGACAAATGCAAGTTTAACATTCCTGTTTTGACACATACTCCAAGCAGCTGAAAACACCTTGATGGTCTATGAGTGGTTCTGCATTTATCTTTTTGCATTTACTTATTTTGTACACACCATTGTACAAAGCGATGCACACACAAGGCAAATAACACATCAGAACCATGCAGCTGTCAAGTAGCCAAGGAGTGCAGCTATGCTACCAGTGAATGACCAGAAAAAGCCTGGAACAGCTATTTAAATCAAAACATCACAAGTACCAGGTTCCTACTAAACCAGTTAAAAAATAAGAGCATCCAATATACCCTCAACACCATAACCACAGGATGGCAGACGAAGAGCAGGCCAGTGGTTGGATGAGCTGTTGGGTGAGTTGTTCCCAGAAGGTTATGAGCCAGTCAAGAACTCAGCAGCACAACCATTAGTGTGGGGAAACTGCTTCCTCTATCAATAGTAAAACACCATTTCCAGTAAAGGCACAGACAAGTGCTCTCATTTTTGGTTTTCGTATCATTTTGGTTATTGGCTGACTGCACGTGCCGTGCACCAACTCTCACCTCTACAGTAGCTGTTTGATTATTTAGTCATAATAGTGTTAAAAGTGAATTTTGTTTGCACATCTCCAGCCCATGTCCGTATGAGAGGTACCTAGCTGATTTTGTATTGTGAAACACATTTTGTCAAGTGCCAACATTAAATACAAATTAAAACACATTGAAATGGGGTTCACTGCTTGTCTGAAGTGAACCTTATCTTTATTTTGGTTGTGTAGCTTAATCAGCTCTTCTGTACATAGTGTTGGGGGAGGCGGCTGTTCAGGTCCATCAGCTGCTCCCTAACCCGGACACAAGTAGTCCACCTGCTAGCGTGCTGACAAACAGCTTGCCTGTTCTCATTTGTGCGTGAAGTGGTCACGAGAGCATCGGGCTTAACGTCGGAATAGAATGCTACGGGTTGTGCCAGATGTTCTGATGTTCTCCGTGAAACATGACTCCAGTGGGTCCTCCAGCTCTGCTGTGGGGGGGGAAGGTCTGTCCACGAACTTTGTGCGTGCGGGTGTCAGCAGGAGCGTAATGGAGAGGTGAGGAACCCTGTGCTCAGTCCCTGGCAAAGGCCAAGCCGGACCCGGTGTAACCCCGTGGTGGGGGGGGGTACGAAAAGCGTCCCATTCAGGCGGCTGCAGATGTCCGAGCTGCTTTTGTTTCGGCCCGTCTGGGATCTACTGTACGACTGTGCTGCCTTCTGCCCGATGCGATGACTGCGTCCATTCAGCGCACGTACAAACCTCCCCCCCGAGAGCCGAGCGAGAGTCGCCAAACAAAACACATGAATAGATGAATACATCCTGAGTGACCTGCTATCGCCAGGCTCATCTGTTCCCTTGCTGGATACTTTTTTAGGGAATTTTTCTTGCTCTGGATTGAGATAATCAGTGAAATAAGCTGGTCCAGGGCCGCAGGGCCTGTTACTGCATTTTGTGTGCCACATTTGCTTATTCAGAAAGTCTGCCCCCATAATTACGCCGTATCTGTCTCTAGATCCTGCGCTGTAGTGTTTGTGAAATACGTGAGAGAGAACTTTCACTCCTCTCCGGGTGTATAGTGTGTGTGGTCACAGACGCAATGGCACGGTGAAAAGGCATGTGAGGTGCTTTTCAAGCTGACCTAACATGCCTGCCGGCGCCTGATCTTCTGTGCCATGCACTGTCAAAAAAAAAAAAGTAAGAATTTGTACCTTTGCTTGTCACTGGGGCTGTACCCTTGAGGGTCTGCCAATTGTACCATTAGCTGTAGGCAATTATCTTTTAAAATACAAAAACGTTCCTCATAGTTCATTTCTATACCGCTGGGGGTACGTTAATGTTGTTTATACCTTTTGGGATGTCCATTTCTGTACCTTAAATTAAACTAAAAGGTACATTACACTGTAACCTACAGCTAGGGTACAATTGGCAGACCCTCAAGGGTACAGCCCCAGTGACAAACAAAGGTACAAATCAGTTCTCCCTTTTCTGACAGTGTAGTGAGTTGAGTGTGGCCCTAGCCTTCAAAGAGTATTATGCAAGTCCAGAAGTTACACAACAGGCTTCATTTTTTTGCCAAATTTAAACACCACCTCAGATTTACACATTTACTGACACGCATTCCTAGCACAGCTGGTCCTGAATATGAAAATTTTTCATGCCGAGTTCCTGTCTTGTGAGGTTAATGCCATGCGAGTGACATTTTTTGGTCCAGCACGTCATTGTTCCTCCATGAAATCATTGGTTTGCCGTGACCGACACATCATTTGGAGGGTTGACGTTCTTGTCGTCGGCAGTGGTACTCAAACACTGTCACGGAGAGTACTGGTGTCCTGGGCTTCCGTGAAAAATTATTGGCATCTTTTAGGCTAATTACCCAAATGCAAATGCCTATCCATTTCTACGAGAATGGTCGATATCTGAATGGATGAAATGTGGTTTGCCGCCTGTTAGCATGTATTTGATGTCTAAGTTTGAACAAAAATAGCAGCATGAGTTTCCACCTTGGGAGCTGAATAACCTGCAGGATAATCGTTTTTTTAATCTGAAGCATGAGACATTAAAAGTGAAAACTGGGTGGTCTCACAATCAATCAACCAATCAATCAATCAAAACTAAATTGGCCAGCCCATTTAGCGGATGGATTTCTACACCGATTTGTCCATATTGACTAATTTGGTTCCACTGAGGAGTCCCCACGGCAATTTATACTCTCGGAAGTGTCTATAAACATGCAAATCGCGCAAATGTGCGTGTCCGATGCAAGGGTGTGCACACCTGCACCACAGCATCCTCCCCTCTCCTTTGCATGGAGGTGTCGCCTCCTTGGCTGACAGTAAGCCCGCCGGCCGCATATTTCCCGCCCCCAGAATGTGCTGGCAGCCCTGCTCGTGTGCTGAGGAGTGCAGGAGAGACCTGGTCCTGTGTGCAGCTCTGCAGCATGAATCCCCTGCTCCACCCGTGTCCACAGCCAAGGTCCGGCTGGGCGGCTACTGCCGTGGAAACGGGGCTCTGAAAAGAAGAATGAGGGCTGGGCTCCAAAAACAAGAACGCCATTGTCCTGTCGACGCTTTGGCAGATGAGATCGTTAATGTATCTTTACTCAATTTTTTCCCCCCCCCAACGCTCATTTAGAAATATCCTTCCAGTTTTCTGCTGTAGTCTCGTGCTGGATATCCAACGAAACGACTGCATTAGATTCTTTTCTTAATGACCCTTAAATGTTTACCTCACTGGATACTTGTTTTGGTTTGAGCTGAGTATGTATAATGTTCTTATGGATGCTTTGAGACACATTGCTGCTTTTTTTTTTTTTGCTGCATTTATGCGGGATTTTCAAAAACTTCAATGAGATGCTTTTTTGCAGGGGGGGGGGCCATGCTGCCGGTTCTGTCAGCCGGTCGTGGGAGGACGAGCTGGGTGGGGGCTGGGTAGAGGAGAGAATAAGGGCGGAGTTGGACATGACGGCGCGAAAACTGCCTCACCAGTCATGCGGCTGAGTGCCGGAGGGGCGAAGCCCCCCCCCCCCCCGGATGACAAGTCCCCAGAAAGCCCATGCTTTCGTTTTCTACTACGCAGTCTCTCACCCTGCCCCCCTACCCCAGCTGACCCCCTTTCAGAAAAGAGGCGCTCTTTTATCTCTGCTTCCACTTCCCCAGTTACCAGCCAGCCGAGGACAGTGTGTGACACACTATGCTGGTCAGTGTCTCAGTCCCTGGTCAGTAAATTAGGCCGTATCCCTGTTAATGGATGCCGTTATGGCATGAATGTGGATGGGACCGAAAACAAAAACCTCTTGTGACCTGTTTTGGTAGTTCCTCCCTTGGGGGGGGGGGTGGAGCTACTAGAGTTTATGGCGAACGTCTTCCCGCTCCACTGGCCAACGGAGACAGCGAGTCCATCCTTGTGAGCTCGGAGATCTCTGGGGATTATTGCTGAAGCTGAGCGTCTTCCTCTGGCCAGTTCACACCAGGCTTCTGAACGAAGGCAGGACTGCTTTCCATTGTCCTGGGACACGTAAAGTGGAAAGTTCTCGGGCGTTATGCATGGACACGTACTGCCCCCACAGCTCAGGAGACACAAAGCCAGAAGCCCACTCTCCTCTTTGTCCCCTGCACTAATTACACATGCGGTGCGATTGTATGAAGAAGGTTTACAGTCACTGCAGCTTCGCCCATTGAGAGTGATTGCAGTCTAGATTTTTTTTTAACCTCACGCTATCCATGTTTTTTTTATTTAATTTTTCTGTTGCCAGTGTTTTTTTGCAAAACAACGCACAAGTAATGCAAATGGAGCATTACAGACATATGTGCTGTCGAGGAATGGACTAGGCATAAGTGCAGCTAAGCTGAGCTTCCAATGAACGCCCAGGTACAAGTGTGAGCGGCATTGGAGTGAGCGCTACAGCACACAGCATCCGCCCAACAGAGCAAGAAGCTAATTAGACGACTATTGAAATCAGCAGAAAGTGCAGCATTAAGAACATTAAGGGTCTCGGGCCAGTGGAGGAATTCCTGAAACAGATGGGTCTCGAGGCGTTTTTTTGAAGGTGGAGGGGGAATCTCATGACAGGATGTAGTTCAGCAGCTCATTTTTAATACACACGGTGTGTTAGGAAGTACGGCTAACAATTTTTCGTCAAATCACCCAGCTGGGAATAGAATTTCATACATAGTCCTGGGGCGGTTGCTTAATTCAGTAAAAATATTGCAAATTTATTGTATTTATAACAATAATTATTACATTATTAATTTATTTTTCAAACTATATCACATTGTATTTCTAAAAGAGCTGTTCTTAGTTTAAAAGTTCGTTGACGAGCAGTCTCCTCACATGCTCTTTAATCAGTGCCTCCTTTGCAACAACACAGACCACCAAATATTTGTGTTTATTATTCCTTTGGGAGCCAGTGACAGCAGTTGCAGTTAGTCGCCAAATGGCAAGAACAGAATGAATGAATCAGTTAAAAAAGTGGCACTTAATAAAAAGAAAATGTATGTGTGGGAAATGTGTGCAGATGTGATAAACATTGCTTGTCAATGGACTTTTGTTATGAAACCAATAAATCTGACATTTATTGCAAAATTGAACCAGTGGCCCACCTTCTGTTAGCGCTATTATATAGTATTATATAATATATATATATATATATATAAATATATATACACTATATTGCTTAGTATAGTTATTGTTAAATTGCTAATCAGTATCAGCTTTTTTGTATTTATATCCGCTGTCAGTTTCCTTCACGAACGACAGTAGCTCAAAAAATTCTACTTGTAGGTTAACAAGCGGACTAAGGTTAAGATTAAAGATTAGCTTTATTTTTATTGGTAGCTAACATGCTAACAAATTATCTATTTTCATGGTTTGTTTGGCAAGCGGGTGAGTCGAGGTTTCATTTTAAATAATGTAAGCCTAATTTGATGGAAACGATTAAAGGGAACAGAACACTGACTGTATCAGAATTTAGAGTTACGGCCCAGAATGTGTGGGGAAATAGTGTGTGTGCACTGCTTGTTCTTTTCAGAACTGCGTCGTAGCTAAACAAGACATGCAGTGCTACAGTTAGCAATGCCCACTGTGGTTAGTTTTTTTTTTTTATTTACTTGTATTTATGTTGTACGTCAGGTTAGATTCAGCCTGTATGCTTACGAAGGAGATCCTTCTGGAATTCTTGAGCACCCACGCTCCTTTTATCCGTTTCCTTCTGGCATTGCCACAGTAAACGGAGGAGGGCCTGTTTTTTTTTTTTCCACATGATTCACAAGACCTGAGTCAATGACATTTTAGCATGGGTGACAGTTACCCCAATAAAGTTTTTGTTTCAAATCTGTCACCCCAACTTTGACATAAATCGCGACTGTTCTCTTTTAAAAACATTGCGTGTGTTTTGTTGGAGTGGTCTCTGAATTGTTTGGTTACACTTCAAATTATCCTGTCTTCATCCTGATTCCAGGACTTTGACCCAAGAATTAACACGCAATGTGTTGCAAACGCCAAATGCTGGCGCGTCCTTGAACGATGAATGGCATGTAGACCATGTTCAAGGATGTTCCTGGCTGATCTACAGTCTCTTCACTGCCAGCCGTGATACGATCCCCCGCTCTAGCTATGGGGTGTAGCGGAATGAAAGGGAAAGGGGAGTGGGACAAGAGCGAACAGGGTAAGGGAATAAGGGAACACCAGGGGATGGAAAGGGCTTCTTTTTATATTTTTATATATTTCTATTTCACAACACATACACCAAACAATTACCCCGGTGTAAAGGACTTCAGGAGTGACCGTGGCCAAAACAGACAATAGGGGTGTAGTTCAGCATGCCAGGCAAACAAAGCGGAAAAGAGGAACAGACGAGCCCCCAAATTCTGCTACGATCCCTGGGTGTGGCGATTGGGCCCTGAGGACAGCCTGCCTTCCGTAGGCATCCGGGTGCATCTTTGTTCAGACCATCCCTGGATGTTCCTGGCTGATCTACAGTCCCCCCCCCATGGAGAAGCACCATCCCTTGCTGGCGGAATTTTTCATACCCCTTTCCTCAAGACTATTAATTGTCTTTGGGGAAAGGCACAAGCCACATGAGAGCGCGCTATCAGACGTCTTGTATCTTAATAAATCATGGTCTGTCTGGCTGGAGCCTTACAAATAATTGCTAGCTGAACCACGTACCTGCGGAAGACGACGTCATTAACACTGCAGGTATTTTCTAATTGGCTTACATTCCCGAATGATAATATGATTTTAGAGTTTGGAGGTGGCTTGAAGTAAAAAGAAAAAAAGTCAAGCAGTAGGATGACACAATTAGAGTGACACTAGTTTTATCGATAAATGCATTATTTTGGGAAATAACATTCAAAGAAATAGGCCATGAAATGTTCAAGTAGATACTATGGCTATATTTTGCTGTATATTCTAGCATTTTCCACATCATATTTAAAGACTCTTTGTACTTCTAATACTATATGCGTTTCTGACACTGAAGCCTGGGAAAACCTGGAAACGTCTGCAAATGTAATAATCCATCTTCACACCTGCAGTAGATTCAAGGGTTTTAACAATTTGGTCCCATGGTGCCTCATGAGGTGGAAGTTCGTAGCCACACGTGTCAAGACAACTGGTGTCACTAAAGTCTCATAGTACTGGACAGGAAAAATGGAACTCACAGCCGTATTTGTGTTTTTGCGCTGGGTGGCCGGTTTGGGACGGCTTACCAAAAACGTTTGTGGATTTAAGTTGCACTTGAGTTTGGTACATGCCTAAGCTTAGTATGTTAACATGTTAGCATTAGCAATCTGGAGACACGATAGCTAATGGGATGCACTTCCCAGCTGGGCCATTGTGTTTTCTTTGTCTACGGCTAAATGGAGTTGGAAGAAATGTGTTTGTGACCCCGTCCCACCCCCCAAGACCTTTCTGAGGCTCTGTTGGTGACCTGATATCAATTCTCCTTGCTTTCTCAGGTTTTGGGTTTTGTTTGCAGCGTGAGAGTGGGGGGGAGGGGTATTATCCAGTCACAAAGACGCATGATAACAGGCCATAATGTATTGTTGGGCTTGTCAGTAACACTTAGGACAAAATCAATAACGACTTGCAGCTTTGTTTTTATGAATGACTGCTGCAAAAGTTCATTTCTGCCAAAGAGGTGCTGCCTGGTAATGTGCTGATGTTCTTGCAACAGACCGGTGGGAGATAAATGTCCCAGTGTGCGCTGGCTTAGCTGCTAATGAAACTTTATTCTGCCCATAAAACAGACCGTTGTTTCCCTGGAGAAACTGCTTGGATATTAATTGTGCAGTACACCTACAGTTATGGCAAACTGCTATTCTATACCATCTCGTGTCATTCCTCCACACTGGTGGTCGTAAAACGCGAGCTGTCTGTAGGCAACTTTGATTGTGGGGCATCCTCACCAGCTCTCCAGCAGCTAGACTGCTGCCCTGCCAACACCAAAACAGCATAGGTTTCCAAAGCCTCTTGTGATAAAGGCATCTTTCCTTAGGGAGATCTTCATAGCAGGAAACGTGGAGGTGCTGCTGCCCTCTACCAAAAAGTGGAAACTGAAGGAAAATTCAGATGCCTGACTAAAGCTACCAGTTCCGGCCGCACAGAGATGGGTCTAAGTTTTGGCTCATGGGTCGTCTTCTGTTACCTTCAGAACCAAATGCAGTTAGAGAACCGAGAAATCAGTACATTGCACTGTAAGAAATGCATTGTTTTATGTGGTTTCAGGTGCTGCCCAGAACAGCCGGGAAACGACTTCATCAGACCTCCCCCCCCCTCCCCTTCCGCACTTCTCCTCCAAAGTTGTGTTTCTGCCTCTCAAAGACGTCTGCTGGCTCCCCGGGACTCAGACCTTGCCGCTCCGTCGACTGCCTGTCCGGAGCGCCTTCCTCAGGGACCGTAAAGGGAAGAGACATCTTCAGCGGCTGCTGCGCCCCGAGACCCCGCCCACCACTGGCACAGGAGCACTTTAGGACTTTTTAGCCATGAGCGAGTTCTGGTTGTGCTTCAACTGCTGTATTGCAGAGCAGCCTCAGCCGGTAAGTTTCTCGTAACATAGCTCACTTACGATTAATGGAAATTACCCTGCCTGTGTCTCGTAGCACAGTCGCGATGAATGGACATTAGCCTGCCTGTGTCTCGTAGCACAGTCGTGATGAAAGGACATTAGGCCGCCTGTGTCTCGTAGCACAGTCGCGATGAATGGATATTTACCCGCCTGTGTCTCGTAGCACAGTCGCGATGAATGGACATTAGCCATATGCAAAGACCAGATTGACTGTGATACTCCAAAAGTTTTATTTATTTATTCTTGTTTTAATTTGCCCTTAAATTAATGTTAACCAACACATTCTGTGGGTTAATGCAGAAACTGTCTTGCGTGTCTCTGCACAGATAAGCTCACCCCCTCCATACGTATATATGCATGTATGCATAGAACATCTAGTGACGTGGGTAGAGTAAATAATGGCCAAGGTACTCTGCTGTGATTAACTGCAACATTTCCCAATGACTCACAGCTGATGCACAGTGACTATTGAAGGCAGCCTTTGTTGTTTAAACGTTTCTACCATGAACGTGAAGCAAAGATGTGTAATATGGGGTTTCAAAATACAGCTCATGAATGCATGTTTACTCCTTTATATAACCGATCAAATTATAGATCTTGATTGGAGACCTTCTTTAATTGTACATTTCCAGACACCAGTGAGAACAAATTCATGATGGCTCTTTTGAAATTCTCTTCTTCGGTTTTCAACCAGAAGTGTCTGGACCCTGCAGGGAGAAGGTTATTTGTGATTTATTCGGAGCGAGAGTCTCCGACTCTGATCCTTCGTAGCACCAAATCCAGTGAACTATAAACTGTCATGGATACCTGTTGGTCTGTCTTGATCTGGGTTTAAGCATGCTGAGTTTGTTCCAGAATTAAGTTTGGAAGGTCGCAGGATCAAATCCTTGGTTTGAGTGATTTCACCATTTGGCCCCTGAGCGAGGCCCTTAACCCCCCAGTTGTTCCAGGGACCGTCTGGCCCTGCCTTCTCAACAAAATGTCGCTTAGGATAAATGCATCTTCTAAGTAAATAAAATGTAAATGTAAAAAAGCCACAGGGAAGCATAGCAGGAAGTGGTTCCTCATACAGACTCTAGTAGTTCCCCACATTGTTCTTGGGTCTAAATTCCCTAATATGCCACTGAGATATTTTGTGTGTATTATTGATACCATGTGATCATTTGATAAAAATTTGTAAGCTAAGCGAAACTGAAGCCTGTCTGAAGTATAAAGCCTAAAATTACTCGGAAAGTGGGTCTGTTGGGGGTGTAGGCCGTGTTTGGGCCTGAGTGCAGCGGGACTGGCGGCCAAATGCAATGGCATCACTGACGCATCCCCTCTCCCCGGCTGTAGTGGGGGCGGCGGGGGGTGATGGTTGCCGCAGCAGGAGTAGACGGTCCCCTTTCTGTCTCGCAGGGTGCCCCACAGGGTGCACTGTGAAAGAAGTGACGCGTGTCGCCAACCCCCACCTCTGTCACCTTTTATGGCGAAAACATGCAAGGAATCTGAAGCACATGTCTGCTTCTGCCATGGTAAACAGGCTCAAGGGTTTTCCCTGGCTTTTCCCCCCAAGGAGTGGTCTGTGTGTGTGTGTGTGTCTGTCTGTGTGTGTGTGTGTATGTAACGTAGCATAGTATAATTATGTTTAAATGTGCAGATGAGAGAATTCAGTTTTGCGTTATTGCTGCTTAAGACCAGGGATCCTCAGCTTGCCTGTACATGGACGACGTGTCCATGGACAAGCAAGGGCGGAGATAACAGGTCTCGATCCAGAGAGTTCAAATCCAGACCAAGATTTTGTTTCAACCAACCAGTTGAGTATAAAGAGTCACAGTCACAGAGTACTCAACCGGTTGGTTGAAACAAAATTTTGGTCTGGATTTGAACTCTCTGGACCTGAAATCTGTTCCTGCTCCTTAGGGGGAAAAAAACATACATAGGCTGTGTTTTTGACTATTTTGTCAGTGGTAAATAATTGGATTTGATCAGTGTCTGTCAGCATTTGCTATGGTTGTGGACCCCTGCTTAAGACTGTATCCTGAAGGCAAACACTCCTGCCAGATATTTGGAATCCTTGGCGCCCACAGCTGTTGACCGGAGAGCACAGAGCGGGAACCGTGGTCTGTGAATCTCTCGAATGACAAAAGGCAAGCCATTGTTTCAATTGAGTAGCACTTCAATGGCAGACTTACAAGAGGCTTGGCGGGAACTGGATCGAGGCAGGAGGCACGAGGGAGGATAAGCGCCTTTTGTTCCAGCCTCTTTCATTCAACTGGAGGGCCTTGATGTTTCAGGCTGTTTTACTAGACACGAGAGTCACTAGTGCAACACCGCGACAATAACATCTGATCTCGGTGACGCGGGGAGTCCGGGGAAGAATTATTGTGCACTGCACCACACGTGATCCAAAAAAAACACATCGTGAGTGATTTACTTTGGCAGACTTAGGCTTCCTTTTCTGTTCAGTGTCCCTCTTCCCAACTCTTTTGGTTTTAAGCTTCCAATTGTAATTTTTTTATTTTAAAGTTAGTACTGAATTTATGTGCAAGCCTCCTGTGGCACAATTCTTAGCCTTCAGGTGTTTTATTTTCATGGAGGAACACTTAAAATGCAGTTTTGAGAAGTTTATCAGAGTAATATGGTTTTAATCTTGATTTTATGTTTTTGTGCTTTGATTCAAAACCACCACCAGTGATTTTCTTTTTTGTCAAAAATACCAGACTTGTTTATTATGCTTGGAAGTTATGCTATATAATTTTATTTATGTAAAAAATCTTGCTAGACTCGTGGGGACCTCGAGGCCCTAGCATCAGACAAAGCCAGGAGCCAACATGTCGATTTTAATCGCTCCACTGTCATCTAGATTCAGTTTAGCTTCGAACTCTCAGCTCAGAAAGGACCCAAATGATATAAAACATTAGTTTTTTTCTTTTTTCAAATATCAGTGGTAGAACTGTGAAATGATTCCAGTGATTAAAGTCAGATTTCATGTTTAAAAAACTGAAATGTAAAATTGGCTGTAATAATGTCATTCTTAGGACACGCTTTTTAACATGGTGTGACACTAGGACCCTGGGAGCCTCCCAATCCCAGTTCCCCCCAGTCCTTAGAACAATAACAATAGCAAGCTTGTTCTCCATACGATTTGTTCTAATTCTCATATTTCAGACATCTGCATACCTTGTATATATCATGCATATGCATATATAAAAAAATGCACATGCTAGGCAAGCATGTGGGATATCCCCATGATATTGAAGGGTATCTACCGTTTCCCACCTACCCATAATGCCTTCCTTCAGGTTGGCCATTTCCTGTGGGTACAGGATGTATCTTTCTGTTTCAAACAAGCAGTCTGGGGTGTCTTCCTGTGTATTTGTTGAATCAAAATGAGGAAAACATGGAGTCCCAGGTAATCGGGTGTTTTGGAAATTTAATTATTATGTAGCTTTGATTAGGGACGTCTTGTTTAGAGAAATGATGCATTTCTAAATGGCTGCTTTCAGTAAGCTCTCATTGGGCCTTTGGGCCTTCAAGACGTCAAAATGTAGCTTGTCGTTTTTTGCATTTTATACATGTTTGATGTTTGCACACCTTCATACCATTGTGGTAGCAGCGACGACGGTACTGTTGGGGGTTGTTCTGGCTGACGTGTGCTTGGGAAAGTCTGCTGTCAAAATGCACCAGGTGCAGCTCTTGTGGGGGTGTTCCAATGCACCGCGTGCAGCTCTTGTGGGGGTGTTCCAATGCACCGCGTGCAGCTCTTGTGGGGGTGTCCTGTCCTCAAAATTATTTCAGGACGTCCAGGTTCCTTGGGACTGGTGACTCTGACACGTTCTGCATGCTGTGCTTTATTGTATGTCTGTCTTTTTTTACAATTTTATCTGCTCTCCCCTTTGGTCTTTGCTGCGCTCCACCCACCCTCCCACCCCCCCGATACATTCAGACTTAGAGTGCCGTTCAGAAGATGAGAAGCTAAAATCAGGTCACAGATTCCCAGGGGGAAGATCTTCCCAAGTGTGTGTGTGCGTGCCTGCGTGTGTGAGTGAGACAGTGTCCCAGATAAGCCCAAATTACCCACGCCTCCATCACCCCTCTCATCGTCATCAGACCTATATGAATTAACTTCTAAGGTTAGTGAGCCCCTGCGACCAGTTACTAAAAAAAAAAGAAGAAAAAAACTCTAGGTTTTGAAGTGTTCAAAAGCCACATCCTTGAATTCCTCAGATGAATATGGAGTAGAGTTCTGACTTGAGGGAGACAATTTGGAGCAACGGATGCATTCTTTTGGTACACAAAATGAAAGTCCCATGCATTTTAAGTTTGAATATGTATGTTTGAAGAAAGTTTTTACTTAACTTGTTTGACTGATTTTACTGCAGAATAACAAGTTGTTTGTGAAGCCCTTTTGGAGAACGTATTGAAATATTCCAGAATAGCATTTGCACAGCATCTTACATGGAATATGTTATAAACACATTATCAATACAGTAGTGGTTAATAGTACTCTGAAGGTTTTTCTTAAATTAGAAAGTTCCTTGGGTTGCTTTTCAGTGCTGCACATGATCTTAAGTAAACAGCTTTTTTGAAATGTGGCACTACTTGCATTTTATATTTTCATATTAAGTTATTGACCTTACCGTTCCTTGGATGAGTAATACATTGCTTTAGTGCTCCAAATCAAGGTTTATTTACAGTATTGGTTCTTTTGATGTGATGGGCCGTAATCGGTGTGGCTGTTTGAGATCACCGCCATCTCCTGCCAAATCTGACCTACGGCCACCCGCTTTTCTCCATTATAACGGAACAGTGAAGTCATGTTGGAAGAAGTGAGATTGAGGTTTTGTGCTTTTAACTGTTTATATCGAACAGGCTTTATTCCATAATTAATAACATGAGGCCTTGCTGTTTACATTGAAATCTGATGGTAAGAATTTGTTGCTTAATTGCTTAAGCAATAAATGTGATGGTAACAATTTATTGCTTAATTCCTTAATTTCAGGTTTAAATGTGCAGTTGAATATTGGAAAGAAGTATCAAATACAAATCATTGTTGATGGTTCGATAGTATAAAACATTATAATTAAGTACAGATCCAGTTATCAGTTTTGCTTGGAGACTTACCTGTTTATTGCACCTGTAGTCTATGACCAGAAGCACAGACAATGTGGTGGAGGGTACCCTGAGGTGGATCCTCGCCCATCATCCCAGTCCATTGCAGGGCACACACTCAGACAATGTCATACATTAAGGGTAATGTTTTTAGTCCAGTTGATGTGAATTGCAGGTCTTTGGATGGTGGGAAGGTGATAGTGATGCAAATGGGTAGTCGCACCTACATTAAACTTGATCGGAAGCTCATTGGTTTCAACCCGATGGTTGGCAGTGTTGTCGCATCATCACTGGGGCCTTCGGCATCTTAATGACAAAATCTGCACCAGGGATGCGGGGAAAATGGCTAAATCTGTGTTATGACACTAAGATTTAATCTGTTCTGTATGTTTGTGTCCCATAGGGGAGCGAGATGGGATATGTGTGAAAAATAAAGAATTGCTGTGTAGCCATACTTGTGAAAAAAGCACAGATTAATTTCACATCATCTAAACTTCACCGTGATTCTTGAAGGACAACATCCTGCCGAGAGAATGGGAAGCAGTCAGTATGGTGTGTGTGCTGCGTGTTGAGTTCTCAAATGTGTCCGTAAGGAGGTGTGACCACGAGGGGCAGGCGGGGGTCTGCCTCAGGTACACACAGGTCCCGCAGACCATGTCGGTGGATATCAGGCATGACATTCCCAATGAGGTCATGGAGGAGCACTGTGAATGAGGAGTCCCAATGAGGTCATGGAGGAGCACTGTGAATGAGGAGTCCCAATGAGGTCATGGAGGAGCACTGTGAATGAGGAGT
>JAODUD010000117.1:455062-466546 GCA_026784285.1 Stomatorhinus walkeri
GGCACAAGGCAGGAAACAACCCAGGATGGGATGCCAACCCATCACATGGCACAAGGCAGGAAACAACCCAGGATGAGATGCCAACCCATCACATGGCATACTCTCACACATGCACACCTTTGGGCAATTTGGCAACTCCAAGTAATCTCAAAGCAGTTGGAGAAATACCTGCAATGACTCAGGGAGAACGTGCAAATTCCACACCCATAGAAGCATGGTGGGTACCTGAGCCAAGGTCCCAGGTCCCAAATGTGTGAGGCAACAGTGCTAAATACTGAACAACAACAATTTTGATGATGATGATGATGATGATGATGATTATTATTATTATTATTATTTTCATTTAATGTACATTTTTAATATTAATAGTATGATCTAAAAGCCTTCTTAAACTCTGAACTCTCTGTGTACTAAACATTGTGCCTGTAATTGAATATTCATTTGTTTAAAGTAATTCTGACAGCAATCACTCATTCAATAAGTGAATCATAAGCATGCTCTCTGCATTTATTAATACGGATGTCCTTTCCATTCCTTGAGCAGACCCTTAAGGAAATTAAACCCACAAAATGTTGGCAATGAGTTTCTGCAAATAATTATGAAACAGGGCCCTGGCTCACAGATAAGTATCCAATTTGTCTCTGAGTGAAGCCAGCTAGCTTATAAGACCAGGGAATCAAGTGCTGCATGACTGATGCTTTTCCAGTGTACTTTGGCTTTTAAAAGAATGGAAATGACGTGCTGAGCAGAAGCCTGTATGTTCATGGTTGGGAGGTTAAAATAATAGATTACCTTCAGGCAGCAGTGGTGTTTACCGCCACTCAAACTAAACATTTGTTCAGGGGGGGACATACAGTCACTACGCCTGGGGGGCATAAGTGTGTGAGTTGGACCCAAGAAACAATAAACTCATAACAGCATAACTGACTTTTGATGTTGAATTCACTGTTTTTTTTTTTTTTTGAATGCCTGTGCTGGGTTGGCGCCCCATCCTGGGTTGTTCCCCGCCTTGCGCCCGTAGCCTGGGGGAGAGGGTCCAGACCCCCGCAACCCTGTATTAGACAAACAGTTTCAAAAAATGGGTGAATAGTTGGATGATGGCGTAATAGGGCTTGCATCTATTCATGTCCAGTACTTATGAGCTGGACTCGATTTCCAACAAAGGAGCAGTCATAGTTTATATTTCTTATTTTCAACTCAAATAAAGGATGTTTGAAAATCCAATCCTATAGAGATAATGGATGATAAATCTATACCAGTACCAATTTACAGCTGTAACTCACAAACACAAACTACATATGGTCATTATCATACTACAATGTTGTTGTGGCTGACATTAACCATTCACATACTGTATGAAAGTGTGACTAAACTAAAACAAAACTGAAGAGTTACATGTGAATATATTGTATCATGGATACAGACATACTCTCCAAGAAGACAGGAACAAATAAGTTTCTTCATAACTGTGGGCTTTCAGCTCCTGTCTCTCCCTTATTTATATGTGTGTGACGGTCTGAAGGGCAGGAGTGACTAAGGTGACGAGATGTTCAAAGGGCGTTATGGAAGCTTGGAGGTGCATTACTGCCCCCTTCTGGTAGAGGGCGGTCGCGTTTTCTTCCGTTGTATGTTACATCATTAAAAATTGAAAACACATTAAAAACACAGGAACAAACGAAGATATTAGATAATAAGATTGTAATCACCAATATTTAGAAAATTTATTTACTTATAGATTATAAAATGTAATTTGACGTCAAAAATTCCAAATTACATCAATAAAGCAATGCATGATTAATGCTACTTGATTCCAAATTACATCAATTAGTTATTAGTTATTTAATTTGAATACCGATAATTCCTTGTGTTACTTGTCTTTAATGGTGTTTCAACATTTTTGCTCAGGTTGTAACCATAGATGTCTTTGCGTTCCAGTGAAATGTATGAAAACGATGTACATGACAAAATGACATGTTCTGCAGAGCATAAAAAATTCAGACCTTTTCAAGAAGTCCTTCAGAAAAAAATTGCACGCTCATCGTTGCTGGGTTTAATCTCTTTATTTTATGTACCGTCAACGTAAATCAAAACACCCACAGAATTCTGATTTGATTATGTGAAGATGTGCTTATAGGTAAACGCGAATAGGCTATGGCTAACAAACACAGCTTCTGGCAATCATCTTCAGAATCAATTCCCATGGCCATAGTCCTGAATGTAATTATGATTCAAAGAAAAAGGAACCTTGCAAATATTTCCAGTATTGTAATCACATGGTGGAATATCTGCTTCTCATTTGAAGTACACTTCAAATA
This sequence comes from Stomatorhinus walkeri, assembly GCA_026784285.1. NCBI lineage: Eukaryota > Metazoa > Chordata > Actinopteri > Osteoglossiformes > Mormyridae > Stomatorhinus > Stomatorhinus walkeri. Next base: position 457,378 of record JAODUD010000117.1, read on the forward strand.
GTGTGTTCAGACTTGAAACTCTGGAAATAAATCTCTGTTCTCAATTAAGGGCACATGTATGGAAAAAATGCAAGACCAATCCTAAGGCAATCTGCTACAAGAAATGTAGTAAAGTATTGCACCTACATATTTTAAAACTGTTAAATAGCCATTATAATATGATTTAATGAGTACACTGCAGAATATAAGAATTCATTTTAAAAAAGAATGTGTTTTTCTTTAAATAAATCCTTCCTTTAGGGTTTGTTCAGATTTAACTTATGTTTATATTTAACTTAGTGGTTTAGTATCCCGAGATTTAACATCCGTAACTTAACTGACTGCTTGGGGTGGGGGGTGCTGTAGTAACATTTGCTGATGAAGGGGGGGGGGGTACTGGCAGTTAAATTTACAGATCTGAGGGTGGAATCAGCAAATTAATCAGCCAAATTTAGTAAGTTTTTAACCATTCCAATTTTTCCCGAGGTGGGGCGAAGCCCCTGTTTTGTTGGGACTTTAGGCTTTAGGCAGGGGCGTACCTAGAAACTTCTGACCCCCTGACAAAATGTCACCATCCCCTAACTCCCCACCCAATATTACATATTCAAGGGCCTCAGTTAAATGCTGCCCCCCCCTGAATCTGCCAGGTTATCGATGCCACTCCGACACCCCTTTCAGTAGATTGTGTACAGGTAGTTTGGCAGACATCCTATTTGTTGCAGTTGTCAGGCCCCATTGGTTTGGGAGGAAATGCAGCTCAGTAATCTAACAAAAAAAATTGCTTTTTTAAGATGAATTAAGAAGATGATGTTATTTACCTACCCAACTTTACTCAAATTGAGAAAAATCCCTTTATTTAAGACAAATGGTAGAACTACGATTCAACCAGTACAAACAATCCTAAGCATTTACTGCTGTTACTATTTTAAGATTTTTATACCAGGTTCAGTTAAGGGCAATCAGTACACATTATAAAAACGCTTGGATCACTAAACTCACTCTTTTTCAAGTCCTAAGACACGCCGTGACTTGTCTGCTTTATAACTAAAGGTGTGAAAGTATATGGGGTTCAAATTAATGTTCTCAGCAGCATGCTGTTACACCTCTGGCAATGCTCTCGTCACCGTCACCGATGACGCCTTTCTCACCAATGCAACCATGTGCCTAACAGATTAAAGATGGCGTCCGGGCAGCAATGGGTGTTAGTTGAGATGGTGCAGGCTTTCTATGAGGTAATTATGCAATATAAATTTTTTTCTTGCCGGAAAGCAAATTATGTACTTGCATCGTAAGTTATTCGTATAAAAATTTTTATTCGGAAGTTTTGAATGGCGGTGAAGCCAAAAAACTCATGTTTTCTTATTTTCAGAACTTAGAACGATTTCAGGAAGTGTTGTTAAGAATGTACAGCGTGATTGTCGGTCAAACTGCCCAATGAGCTTATTGGACACGCCCATAGTCGTCACGTGTTTTGCGGAGTGTGCCTATTAGAAAAAGAGAAATCGTGCGTTAAACCAATAAAAAACATAGTAAGGAGGGTTTCCAAATATACAGGAAGTTTGTATTTGGGATTACATGTATAGTGATGTTTTACATTTTTTCTAACTTAACATGCCCAGTTGGTTCTAAATCGCTCCTGGTTTAAAACCGCTAGAAGAATAGCTTGGGAGTCCGCAGCTGTAGAGACTTAACATTGTCCTCGAAATAAACCTACTATTCTAGGGTCAGAGCTCACAAACATGGGAAGTACTCCGCAGATTTTGGGTCTCCTATAAAGAAACATGCGCTTTTCCCAATACGGTTGTAACATCACATGAGAAATTCTACACACGAATAAAGCAATCATTTACTTATTACATGTGGATACACAGAAATGCCGTATCTGGTGGTAGTATGTTGACGTGGAGTAACGAAATGCACGTTTAGGCGTACAATAGTTGCCCTTCACGTAAAACAACGACGGGAGTTTACGTATATAATGACGAAAGACTTTTGACTGATATCTCAACTGAAGGCTTGAATAATTTTCAAACGAAACCTACTTCGAGCATGCGATGTTCCGCAAAAAATAGGCGGTAACAGGCAAGTCTTGTGTAAGCAGCAAGCATTGTTGCTTTTCATATGGTATAGTTTTAGTCTTTTGCTGACGTTATTTTGGGAACAGTGGTGCATCTGCCCGGGCTTTTTAAATTTCTCATTGCAGTTATTTTAGGTCTCATTGGGTAGATAAATTATGAGTTGTGCGGTAACACAACTCATAATTTAAATTCAGGTTTTAGTTGGTTTATTTGTAACATGAAGATATGGTTATTTTCTGTTTTATGTTCCCTACATTCTGTGATTCTTACTTCTCTGCTCTTTTTGAATGCGCCAGTAAATAATTTTGAGTTTTTGAATTGGAACAGTACATTATATTTAAGCATGCACACACGTCTATATGTATATGCACATTAACATAAGTCCTAATCCTGTAACCCCAACTGTACCTTAATTACCTGTTTTTTTCCCCTTCTTCTCAGGCCCCTGCTTACCATCTAATATTAGAGGGAATTCTCATATTATGGATTATCCGACTCCTGTTCTCAAAGACATACAAATTGCAGGAGAGATCAGATCTCACAGAAAAGGTAATAAAAAAACATGTAAATGTCAGGTGCTTTGTGCCATGGACTAATGATTTAAAGCATAAATGGTACACATTTCAAAATAAGTCCCATTTGTGACACTGTTGGCATCCTTCACAGGAAAAGGAGGAGCTAATTGAAGAGTGGCAGCCTGAAGCGCTTGTGCCTCCTGTATCGAAGGACCATCCGTCCCTCAACTATAACATAGTTAGCGGGTCAGCAGTGTTTCCAATTGTGCTCGTTACTTTAAGATGGACACTGAGTTCTTTTAGGGTAATGAGGTGATATTGTGAACCCTGAATTCAGCATTAAAAAGGAAGCAATGTCAATGTCCCTTCTTTTGTACCTGATAGGCTTAATTTATAGAATTTTTGTTATTAGCAGGCTTTTATAAACATTATTTAAAGTGTATTGGTTACATCATCAAACAAGCAGTGGCTGAGCACATGCTACTTGTAATGTTTCATCTCTGCAGCCCTCCAAGCCACAAAATTATTGTCAATGGGAAGGAGTGCATTAACTTTGCATCGTTTAACTTTTTGGGCCTCCTGGACAATGAGCGGGTTAAGGTTGGTATTTATTTCACACGAATCGTTTTTTCGGATTTAAGTGGAAGCTGAGGCAGTAGGCCTACATTTTTTCATCCTTTCTGTTTATTGTTTTACATTGTGCTTTCAAAGGATGGTCCTTTTTGTCCTTCAATTGGCAATGTAATTTACTATTATTGAGTTTTCTGACCAAGCATTGGTAATGGTTTTTTTTTTTGCAAATTTAATTTGAACAAAGCTGGGGAGAACAACAGTGTGACACCCTTTGAATGAACAGTGCAGCTTCGCTGCCTCATTAAGTCAGTTTATCTAGAGGAAAAAAAAGCTGGTGTTAAAGCAGGTTTGCTCTATTATTCTTTATGGTATAAAGGCATGAGTGAATATCTCCCTTGTTTTCTTTCCCTTCTTTATAGAAACAAGCTCTGTTGTCTCTTAAAAAGTATGGGGTTGGCACATGTGGACCAAGAGGATTTTATGGGACTTTTGGTAATTTCAAAATGCAGAATTCTATTCTGTGAATGTTAACAAATATGAAGTTTGGCCTTTAAATCTTAATGTACGCTTGTCAGAAAACTCACCTTTTTTTGAACCCCAAGCACTTTGAGCAGGTTTTCAACATTTGTTCCAAACTTAATGTTCGCAAACAGATGTCCACCTGGAATTAGAAGATCGATTGGCGAAATTCATGAGAACAGAGGAAGCGATCATCTATTCCTATGGCTTTGCGACGATAGCCAGCGCCATCCCTGCGTACTCCAAGAGAGGCGACATGGTGTTCGTGTACGTATTTCCGCAGCACCTCTTTTCATCAGAATGACACTGGCATGGCCCTTGAACCCCTGTTCTCACTTCTGCTCACACTCTTTTCCCATCTGTCGCCTGTCCAGAGACGAGGCGGCCTGTTTCTCGATCCAGAAGGGACTGCAAGCCTCGCGCAGCTTAATTAAGTACTTCAAACATAATGACATGGAAGACTTGGAAAGGCTGCTGAAAGAACAGGAAGTGGAGGATCAGAAGGTATGCCCCTGGGGCTGCTGGGTAAATGTGTGATGCCTATGATATCCTTGGACTACAGACGGAGCTTCTTTTTTTTCCCCCTGTTTCTTCCCCTCTAGAATCCACGGAAAGCCCGTGTGACCCGGAGATTCATCGTGGTGGAAGGCTTGTATGTAAACACTGGTGATATTTGTCCTCTTCCCGAACTGGTAGGTTTCTCATATGAAAACAATACTGAATCCTGTCTTGTGTTATCAACGATAACAAACATCAGTAATAAGAAACTGTAAATCACATTTATCTCCAAAAACAAAGTTGTGTCTTAATACTGAGTCTCGCCAAGCATGTCTTTTTTTCTGGGATTTGTTTGCTTATTGTAAGTTTTCTCTCCCAGTTGACTAACTGCTTGTAATAATTGTCCAACAGTTGAAGCTGAAGTACAAATATAAGGTTCGCATCTTCCTGGAAGAAAGCTTATCGTTTGGGGTTCTGGGAGATCACGGTCGAGGGGTCACTGAGCACTTTGGGGTCAACGTAAGTATGGAAGAAATTTCAAAGTTTATCCCATGACAGTCCTACCCAAGAGTGTAGATCAGTTTGAGTTTTTTTGTTTAGAAAATAATAATAATTTTGCTTTTAGATTGATGACATTGATCTCATCAGTGCAAACATGGAAAATGCCTTGGCTTCTATTGGTGGCTTCTGCTGTGGAAGATCCTTTGTCATAGACCATCAGGTACAGACTTGCTTGTGTTACAACGTGCATCTCAATCAGTGTGGTCACTCCGGCCCATTATGTTATTTTTTACATCATTGTCGTAGAAATTTTTTTTAGACGATCCTTTGCTGAACTGATATTATTTAAAAAGAGAAAAAAAAAGATTTGGTGATTCAGAGCCCCCTCCAAGCTGCTTGTGGCTTTGTAGCATGTTAATGTCCAGCAGGGGGGTTGTCATCCAGCCTCTGGCTGGGACTCCAACCCCAACTAAAGCGTGCATTAAACATTAAGCATGGGCTTCCCAAACAGATGGAAAGCTTCTAGCTACTTATTTTACAGCATTGTGTGACATCTCACACGTCACAGACCAGTATTCGGAACAGAGTATAGTTACTTCATCTTTTAGGATTTATGATGATCTGTGCAAGTATGGAAAATGCTCTTTACATTCGTATGGAATAAATCTTGGTCTAGCATCTTTTTTTGGGGGGGGGGAGGTGATAGCAGTGCTTGTGTAGCTCCTGCCCCAGTGCTGCTTACACCTGTACCTGGATCAGTGGGTTAGGCCTCGCTGCCTGTGATTGGAAGAATGCTGGATCCTATCCTGTCCTCGGCAGAATAGTCATATCTCCATTGGGCCCTCGAGCAAGACGCTTGCACCTCTGGAGCATGTCATGGGTACAGTTGGGTGACTGACCCTGTGCTGACCTCTGACCTGTATGTGTTGAATGATGGGATATGTGGGACGAAGCATTGCTGTATAGCTGTGTTTCACAAGCGTTAGGTGGATGTTTGTAGCAAGGTGAAAATGCTGCTTGCTTCGTCCGCAGCGCCTGTCCGGCCAGGGCTACTGCTTCTCTGCTTCCCTGCCGCCGATGCTGGCCACGGCTGCCATCGAGGCCCTCAACATCATGGAGGAAGACCCCGGTAGGTGGCAGTGCGCGCTTGATGACAGGCGTGGCTGGGGTGCTGAGTGGAAAGTGACAGTATAAACACCGGGGGTTACATCAGGTGGCCACACGCGATCTGCTAACCCTCATACTGGACATTTACGATCTGTTTTGATAAGAAGGGTCTTAAAAGATTTTCAACGTATTGCGTGTTTGAAGGCGAGCTTTCAGCACCCTGCAATGAATCGCGTGGTTTCTATGATCTTGCTGATTCAGAGCACGTGCGTTGCTGTCCGCCAGGACATGATCATTTCCAGGATTCTTCCCCTTCCCACATTCTGGCAAATTGAAATAAAAGTTAGTATTCCTGGCAGTATTCCTAAATCTGTGGACAGTGAGCCCACCAGGCCCTTATCCCCAACTAGGTATTGTCAGCCTGTCCATACACAGAAAATCATGTGTGTTGCAAGACTCCTCTGTATCTGTGATCAAACACTATGTAGAGTATGTTTCTAAATACCATGTCTGTGGCAAAATTCTGATTTTGATCTCAATGTTCATCAGAATCTGTCATGGTGTTGCCCCCTGACCCCTAATCGATTTGGCGACAGGCTGCCCCCACTTGCTGGTCTTCGTTATTGCATCACTTTGCAAAAAAGCGTCTGTTAAATAATGCTGCATTCCATTTAAACTGAAGTCAGAATTTCTGAGTTTCTAGTCTGAAATTAGAACTGGAATATCCCCTGAAGTTGGAATTCTGTCTCGGAAAGTCGGAGGTACCTCTGCAATCCCGACCTCAGTAAGATGGCCGCGCCCTTTATCAACAGAAGTTAAAGCTGTAGTTTTATGCTGTTTATTAGCACTTGCGTCTTATTTGTGTCTCATTAAATTAGTCATACACACAGTACTGTCCAACCGCTATCTGTGGACGTGCTGCTGTGATGTTTTTATGTGTAAACCGCATAACGCGTTGTTATGAACTGGTATTGCTAATGGTGGCTAACAATGAACCTGACTAGAAGCGCTTCTTTACACAGCGTGTAGTCAGAGTATGGAATAGTCTTCCTGATAACGTAGTGCAAGAAGAATCCGTTGGTTCCTTTAAATCAGAGCTAGATAAGATTTTAACAACTCTGAGTTAAGTTCTTCCCAAGCAAGCTTGATGGGCCGAATGGCCTCCTCTCGTTTGTATAGTTCTTATGTTCTTGCGTTCTTAGAACTGGGGTCTGTTTCAGAAAGCAGGATTTCATGCTTAGCCAACAGTCTGCACTAAATGTAAGTGAACGAAGATAAAGGCCATTTAAATCTGACAAGTTATCCAACTAAAATAAGAGAAATCCTACTTTTTTGACACTGGTATTGCTCAGTGGCCTTCTATCACAAGCGTGAGTCATTCCCAGCTCCAACTTCCCAAGGTAAATGAAACGCAACATAAGTAAATGTAAAGTTCCCGATCAGCCTCAGCGACGGAGCCCGTTCTTCCTCATCAGGGTAAAAGGATTTCTTGATCCCATCTGCTGGCATGTGACTGAGAAGACTTTGAACTAAAAACAGAGTAGAATGCAGCATACATCATTCTTTTTTTAAAATACTTTGTTTTTTTTCTCTCCTTTTCCAGAAATTTTCACCATCCTAAGGGAGAAATGCAAACATGTCCACAAGGCTCTGCAAGGGTGAGTAAATGGTGCACTTCTGGAGAAGGGATGTTGGCTAAGGTGTCTGATTTCCAGTCTAAACGCTGATCTATCTAAACCACTCGCATATGTGCTCAATAAAAGTAAGGGAGAATTGGGATTTGTTTTACAGTTACAATGTAAATAACGGTGGTTCTCAGAGGATGAAACCGGTTTGGGAATGGAGTTTGTTTTTTGTTCAAAGCCGAAAGTTCAATGGCTTTGCTTTCAAGATGTTTTATTGACCATGTACAACAAGTGCAAAGGAATTCTAACTCGTTCACCCTCACCAGACACACAGGACGGCTAACAGTACATTAAAAAGCTAGTTAACAGATATGCAGTAAGGCAGTGAAAGCACGTAAATTTATACCTTTTAGACAAAAGTCCCATAATCATCATTAAAATAGTCTAGCTCCTGAATATGTTTGTTCATGGGGAAAAAGACGCTGTCACAGAATCTCGTTGTAGTACAAAGTGTATTTGCAGCTATGAATAAATGATATTCCAGTAAGAGGACTATTAAATGCTTCACATGTATGGATTGTACCTTCCATAAAGTCCTGTGGTATCTGGATCCTGTCCTGCTCGGTTTTTTGGAATATGTGTGATTTATGGAGCAGCATGGTGATCATTTCTGTGGTCTTATATCTGCGGCTGTGGGTTTGATTCACACTTTTGGCTCTGTGTACCTGCATTTTGTGGTAGGATCTCCTTTGTCCAAAGGTGCAGTTAGGCAGACTGGCACCTTCAGCTTACCCATAATGCCCTGGGTAGGACTGGTGTCCCATCCAGGATATCCTATGGCTTGAGCTGTCTGCCTCCTGTGCGAAGCCCAATGTTTTGTTATGAGGGGTCATTGTCATTTATCATCGGGGGTTTTCTTCCATCTCCTAACAGAATCCCAGGTCTGAAGGTGGTTGGGGAGCCATTCACCCCAGCTATCCATCTGCAGCTGGAGAGGAGCTCTGGATCCAGGGACCATGATGTTAAGACCCTGAAGAGCATCATAGATTATGTAAGAGCACCACCGAAGCAGCTGGGGTCATGGTCTAGCGGCTGCAGCTCATCGATCATAATTTCATGGCTTATCAGACTTCTTTAATGATGTGGTCAGTTTTAACAAAAACCAGGACAATGATATTGAAACAGTTTTCCTGTTAATGTTATCGAAAGTTGTATTTGAATTTCAGAAAGCCTCTGTGTATCGTGCTAAAATATTAAAGTTCAAATGTTTTAAATGTTTAATTTCCAGACTTTGCCAGCTTTTCATTTGGCTTGTTCCGCTTTGGGAAACAGTCTTCAATATGTATGAATTTCCTGTGCAATGAAAAGTTCTGAATTTTAGTTCTTGCTTGTATATAATGAAGTACATTACAATAGTTCTTTTTCTATAAGCCTCCTGTTGAAATTGAGTGATGGGTACTCATGTTGAGTGCAGTTGTGTGAACTCATTAACGTTTTTCCTCAGTGTATGGACAGGCAGATCGCACTCACTCAGGCTCGCTATTTGGACAAAGAGGAAAGGTTTCTCCCTCCACCGAGGTAAGAATGACGGCACTTCACACACCTCTCATAAGAACATAAATTTACAAACAAGAAGAGGCCATTCGACCCATCAAGCTCGTTTGGGGGAGAACTTACCTAATAGCTCAGTGCTATTGAAATCTTATCTAGCTCTGATTTAAAGGAACCCAGGGTTTTAGCTTGCGCTACACTAGCAGGAAGACTATTCCATACT
>JAODUD010000117.1:473147-485101 GCA_026784285.1 Stomatorhinus walkeri
AAATGTACAATATAAGCCAGTGACAGGAAGGGGGGGTAGATCTAACGCGGCTTTCCCGAGTGTCGGTCGGCCTGGGAGGGGGGGGGGGGTGTTCTGATGTTATTGCATTTTGTGACATACCACATTAGAGGGACCTCTGCTGGTCAAGTGAGGCCATGTGTGCAGTGAAGCGTCATACTTGTGGTCATATCCAGTGACCTGAGCTGCATTTGCCATGGCCTCATGATTTTGCTAGTAGCTATCGATAGAAGTGCGCCAACTGAGCGATCCACAGACGACATCAGCTAGTGACGGCCTGAAAAGCAGTGCTTGGCTACCTGCCAGTAGTACTTTTCAGAGGCATCATCAGAAGCAGATCCCATCGTGGGAACTACGTGCAGCAGGTGAGATGGTCAAGATGCCAGAGAGGTTTTGGAAGAGAACCCTGATAAAAAGGCCACTTGAACCATATGTAGATGTGTGTCTTGGAGGAACAAAATGCCAAGAGGTTCAGTGCACCAGAATTGATATAAATCATTTTCAGGTGTATGAACTGACTGAGTATGACTCAAAATCATCAAACAAAAAGGAGGAAATGCCAGCCTTTATAAATTAATTTTGGTTTCTTATATATTTATTATACTTCACTGGTGCTTTTCCAGATTTGGTGTGAATAGGTAACACATTTTAAAATGATTTTTCTTAACTGTTGTCTTCTCTTTTGGTTCTGGGCAGACATTTAAAAAAGATACTTGAAATAATGTCTATAAATGTTTAGATGAATAACATTCTTCTGTCCATACATCTCATACATGAGTTGCATAATTGAAATATTGTATTTTTTTCATGCCTGTACCTACCACTGAGTCCTCAGTATTTTTTTCTGCAGCTCCAATAACCGCGATTCGTTATGGGACACATCTAGCGGCCCTGAATTTTTTTTATAATTTAATTCTATAAATGAAGTATTTTAGGACATTTGACTCTTCCTGGTTGAATGAGCTTTTAAGTCTACTTAAATATAGGAATGTACCATGTGCTCCATAATGCCATTTTTTGGTTTTGGTCCAAAAGTATTGACTGCAGGTGCTGGGTTTTTAAACATCTATTCTGGTGCACCCCTATAAATGACAAATAGACTGTTCCTGGAATGTGTACCTTTTTAATGAGAAATGGGGAAAATACATCATTCTAGCTTTTTGGGAAATGTATACAGTATGGTTGGGATCCTATAGGGAGTAGAGTGAACCTCCCTCTTAAGCTTGAAGGTTGTTTGAACTGGCTTTATGTCTGAACCTAATTACCCAATTATTCTAGACGATGCATTAACCCAGATTTATGGATTACAGTTCCAATGAAAGTTTGCCTGGTTTTTCCGCAAAAACTTATTTTAGATCAATAAAAGCAGTTACATTCAGTTGTCTGCCTTAAAATTGCATAACATTTTAAACAGGCACTTTTAATGAGAGCTTTTGAAGAGTGTCTCCTAGTATTGTAAGAATGATCACAACAGAACATGATTTTGAAACTGTCATCTATGCTGGCCCAGAGAAGAATTTGACCGAGTAGAGGGACACAGCACTCGACTCATAGCTGCTAGATTTTACTTTGATTTGAAGCCAATTATTTTTCACCCATGGATGTTGAATGCTTTGGGTTGCCTTATTCCCACTGTTGGGACCGGATGAGAAAAGTCTGGGAGATAGAGATAGGGTCACCTCCCATGGCAAGGCTAACTGTTACCATTGTTGGCTTCTGTTTTGTACTTAGCCACTTAGGAAAGGGAAGCTGTCACAGTTAGCATTGGGCTGCATAATGTCCCGCTGACTCGATATTCAAAATAATCACGCTTTTCCAAAACAGTTGCAAGTGGACTTCCTTTGTCGTCGTTATCAGCCTTGATCTCGTCAACGCTGAAGATGCTGCTTTGAGTCACGCAGTGACAACTGACGAGCCACACAGTGAACCAATAATGTCTGTCCAAGGGAATGTTAAATTATAACTCAAGTTAAAACAGTGCAGCTATTTAACTATTTGGAAGGAAGAATGAGGGAAAAAAAAAAGTTGGTTGCACTCCAAAGTGGGACCATATGTTATCCAAAGCTCTCGTCCATATGGATGGTCTGTAGATTAGAATTAATATGGCTCTTTTTTTCAACGTGCAGTAAAGCGTGACTCATGTGGAGTTTGTTAAAGACACCCTTAAAGCCATTGTGTATTGTGATAGCCAGAACCAATTCAGCCACCAGTATCAGGAACCTTAAAATAACTGCTGAAGTCTGACGGGCTTATTTGACTCTAATGCTGGACGTTAATATTTGTGTGTTTGTTTAATTTCTCCACGCTGCCGTTTTGCTGACTCTGGGTTGTTTTTCCTTTGGCAATATGAAGCCGTAATCCGTTCACACCCATTGCATTTAGGGCTGCGGATCGGCATTTTCCACAGGCCACCCAAATCACGGCGTAGGACCGGACTGGGCAGAGCTCGGAGCCAGTGGACTTCGGCACGTGCTGAAGGGAAAAGAGCTTCAGCATCATCACTGTAGTATTTCGCAATTTATTCTTTTTCTCTAATAAAGCAAAGAAAACATTCTGTATCTTTTTTTTTTTTGACTGTATGTCTGTTTTTGCTCCACCGAGAGTGTTTGAGGAGAGACTTTCCATACCGTGGTTATCTTGCACTGTAACTTTATGCTATAACCAGAGGTGAACTGAGGGCCTGCTCCCGGTCTTTTGCAGTTAGGGTCTCGTGAAATTTACAAGCAGGGTTTAGGCCACATGAATGAGTCGGCAGCTGCGTGCTGGCCTTGGTTACTGCTCATTTTATGTAAAAGCTTGGTGGTGGAAGGGAAAAATAAAGCGGGTTGTGTGTTGCTTTTAAGCAGATCTTCGCCAATGGTATCTTTACCGCAAACCGTCTGTGCTGCAGTGTCTAGTAATCGGAATTTTAGACATCAGGTGGTTATGACTAAGCTGTAATGCAATGTATTGTTGTTCTTTAGTAGATCTTGTAATAAATATCAGGCCCAAACTTTGGCTTGCTTTCTTTTTATTAGAACTACGGGCTTCAACACATGAGTTCGGACTGCATCTTCATCATTTTGATTGCATTGCATTGTCCACATACTGAGGGTATCAATATTCTGAGTAGCATGGTGTTTTAATTTTTGGTCCCTGTACATTTAATATTTTCATTGCATACGATGGAAATTTAAAGACCATTGCTGCTTATTGGCCACTGCAATATGTCAAGACTTTGATGGGATTGATAATCACTGGATGGAGGCTGATGAAGATGGTGGTAGTGGTGGTGATGAAGATACCAGGCCTACATTTTGATTTCCAGCAAAATACAATAAATACTGGAGAACTGATTAGTTTAATCAAGCCAGGGCAAAACATTTTGCTTAACTTGCTCTGAAAGTCCATGAAATATAAACACTGCAGTGAATTTAGTGTCTTAATTGAGTTTAGGGTCGTTTGTCCCTCGTAAAAATATTCTGCAGATCTCTTGCAGAGGTTGTTATACTTAATGATAATTACCTTTTTGGTCCATAAAACACAAAAGCCTTCATGTAGTTTTGGCAGGTACACCAGCTTGCAGTGGGCAGTATGTCCTCGGTCGCCTGAAATGCTGATGCGTGTGTGCTTAATGAGACGTCCAGTTAATGGTCTTCGTTACCGAGGCAGACACCCCATTGCTGGTGATCAGGTTGCTGGGAAGCAGCAACACTGTAAATGCCGTTGAGTGGTTTGTGGAGGAAATGCCCAATTCTGTGGTGAATGAGATCCTCCCCCCCCTGCCCCTGTGTTTTTATGTGGCACCTTGAAGGTGTCTGTTTGAAATTGTTTGCATAGCTTCACACTGTGCCGTCTAGAGGGCCTGTGCTGGTGCTGCTGGTGTGGCGTTTGGCTCCGGGCCGCCGCAGATGATAGACGGCTGATAAGCTCGAGGGTCGTGGTACCCAGCTAAACCAGGAAGACGTTTCCACTGCTGCTTCACACAGGACTGCTACGTACGCGACTACGTGAAAAAAATGTCAGATTGGCTCAGGAATATGAGAGTGGCCACCACACAGGGAGAAAACCATTCAGGAACGAGGGGCCCAATAGTGGAGTTTATTACCACTCAAATCATTAATTTGCATGGGTCCCCCTCTTGGCTATAAACAGTTACTACACTAAATATTCAACAAACACGTTCCTTATTTAAGAGATCCTAAAGCAACATGTCCTGCTGAACAATCAGCTAGCAACAATCTACAAACATTCTTCGTTACCTGATTTAGTTTTTGAAATATCAGACAGAAACAACAAACTCACCCCTGCTGGGGTCCAGACACATTTTCATTTCCAAATACCCTCTTCCTTTGGGGGGGTCAGCGGGGGGCAGTGCCCCCCTAGTTACATGAGTCGAAAGGCATCATTCATAGATTAACACATACATTAACACATAGGGCAGGCAAGATGTGTTTTTTTTGTCCCTCCCCCCACCCAAGTGCAAACTCTGCCTATGCCCCCCCACCATTGTCAAGATAGATTACACTCCAAACTATTTCTTAAGATTGGAAACCCTTGTCAGTCAGTGAATTAGATGCTATTATTTGAGATCACAGTTAGTCACTGTCTGCTTTTTCAAATGGTTGCAGCTTTTGTTTCCCATAAATTGTTTATGTTCATGGGTGTTCTGAAAGAAAATTATTGTCGCACGTGTGATACTTGTGTTCAGAAGTGTTTGTGGTGGATAGACTCCTCGCAGCCCCCAGCACAGCTGTTTGTGCTGGGGTTTAATTAGCCCAAACCTGGTATACCAGGTGGGTTCATCTTGTGCGGTGATGTCAGGTCTTGCTGTAATCGACTCTGAAGTCACTCGCTAGAGGAGATTAGAGTACTGGAATGTTCTCAAAAAAAAAAGTGATGGATAGATTACGCCACCTACTGTGCGGCTGGTAGGGAATCCTCTTTCCATTTTTTATTTGCCTGCAAGCGGTCTTTAAAATCCCCCCCGAGCCGTGCTGGGAGCCTCCAGTGTTGTGCAGGTCAGAGGAATGTGTGTTTCCCTGGTTATGACTCCGCTTTATTAACCTGTAGTTTTGTAAGGTCTGCCATGTGTCGAGTCGCACTCCTCGACTGCTGAGACCGGGTACTGCGACTCAGCTCCTCTCCTCTTCATCTGCGCTATAAATTCCTAGGGTCCTTGGGAAATTCCCCAGTCTGAATAGTCACTGATGGGTTTTGTGCCGTTTGTGTGTCACTGTTCGCTTCACGACCCTCCCCCTGGGAGTCCAAATCTGAAAGTATCACTGCCTTTCTGTCACATAAATGCAGGATAGCGGAAGAACTGAGACGCCAGCAATAGCATGGAGGTTGAATATCCGAGGTAAACGAGAACAGCAGCACACCATGATGATCTAGAGACAAAAGCAGCCCCTCTATATCTGTCCTGCTCTCTGCTTTTTACAGATACTTGACTTGTATCCCTTCTCTAATCTGTTTTCAAAGGACTCGATGACAAATACCTTTCCTTTCACTTTATTTTAAGACCCTGGTGACATTTCCGGTCATATTGGGGATGTTTGAGTAGATTTACAGTTTGTAAAATGATTCCAATGTCTTTGGCAGACAAAACGGAAATGGGAAATATGGCAGATTTGTAGTAGCATGGAGATTCAAAGTAGCAATTCTCCAAAATCTATGTTCACGTGCTGATGTGCACCTAGGGAATTCTGTGAATTTTCCTGTTAATTTCCATGGAAAGTTTCCGACTTGGAATATTTCCAAAATTCCCCATCTTAACTTCCCATGGAATGGAAAGTTTCTGGAAATTTTCCACCCTTTTGCAACCTTGTGTGTACCCTCAGGGTGCAAGCTGCAATTTCATGGTGAACCTGATACATCATTTCACTGCTGATTTTATTGTATTGCAGTTTACAGGCATGTTATGCTTTATCATTTGTGTATGATCTTATGACTCACCAAATGCATTTTATTAAAAAGCTAATGTGTGTAAAGCGATTTTCAATGATGGACAACTTGAGCAATCCGAATGCAAGCTTGGTTAGACTTCAATCGTCCTGCTTACGGTGCTGCCAGTTCTGGATGGATAGTGTATCCACGGTGAATTTCTGCTTCCTTGAAGGAAACTGTTTATATCTATAATATTTACACTGAATGCTTGTAGATTTAAGTCTTTTGGTCTGACTTGCTGAACTGTTTTGGTCCTTAATAAGCCATTAGACAGGATTCTTGAATCTGTTTTTAATCTGCTGCTTAAACAGCCACAGGACCATTGTCTCATTCTTGATAGTGCATTCTTCCACAGCTGCGTAATCTTGTTTTAAAATCAACAGCCTCATTTTATGTATTTATATATAATGTGTTTTCCCTCATAATCTTGTGGTTCTTTTGTTTAATTAAAACAAATGGGAACCATTTCAGACACTCTGCTTTTCATGGGACCCTTTTGATCTGGATGGCCGTGTTTCTCTCACTCTTTCTCTCACTCTCTCTCTCTCTCTCTCTCTCTCTCTCTCTCTCACTCTTTCTCTCACTCTCACTCTCTCAAATCCAAAGTCATTTGATGGACTATGTTTTGAACCCAGGGAGTGCAGTAACTTTTCAGGAGGGCTGGTGACGTTAGGCACCATCTGTGGGTTTGTTATCTCAGTAATAGGAGGCTGGTCGACGGAAACGCCTAACCCATTTTAGCCAATGTTTTCCTTTGACGGTCGAAGCGCACCGCTCGTGGAAGTAGTACACACGTAGTTGCAATTTTATGACCTTCTGGATGGCCCCTTCTGTCACTTTTGCAGATGCACAGCTTGGTCGTGGTGGCTGTGGCCAGGCAAGCTTGGTGGAATATGCAGGAATCTGACCCGTCTGCCCATGGATGACATTGCAGTGGCAGACAGTAGAATATGCATGTTCAATATTTTATTACTTACTGGCCTGATTTGTACCTGAAGCGAGTGCTTTGTTGTTCAGCTACACTCACCCTTGTAATCTTGAGAGGGGACACGTCTTTCTCGACGTCCATTCTTTGACTGCCAGGTGGGAAAGTTGTTGTAAATTTTTCATACCTGAATTTTATTAACTGATTTTCAGCATCACGGTGAAGCTTCAAAAATGTAATAAATGCTTAATGTGATGCCACTAATACCAACCAGAAAGTTTCTCTACGAAGTTTTGAGCACCAATCAAAATGTCATGGACTGCAGGACCATCCTTCACTGAACTTTTGTTCCTCACCTCATTGAAGTCCTTGTCTTTTATCTTCTAACTGGCAGATACTTCAAAGGGTGAGACCGTTACATCTGAGCTGGACCTTGTTGTTTTGTGTGTTTGGTATTTATTTATTTATTTTTTTTAAAAAACTTAACTCGGATTAAATTACCGCTTGTAAAGTTGCTGGTTGTGGATTAAATCTCAATCTGGCGCTCACTGTTAGCATTTCGTAAGCTTGCGCTTACTACCTAACTACCCTGGCACAGTGCTATTCTACACTGGTGCAAGTAAATGTTATTCTTTTAAAAAAAAAATACTAGTCTGTGACTGTTGGCAACTGACAGAATAAAAAAATATATTATTGACTTAACAGAGGCATGCAGATTATCGAAGCACAAGTAGTCTCACAGACGATTTTTATTTGAATTTATTTCGCATGATGCAGTTATGACTTGTGAGTTGTCTGATTAGAGATGCAAGTTTCCTGAAACGTAAAGAACAGCCGTTGGTGTAACTTTTCAAAGAAAACAAGAAGCCTTTGTTTTTTTTTTCTTGAGACAAAAATAGACTGCTATACAAATGTGTACAAAGATGTGGCAGGTACCCCTTTGTTATAATACGAGTTTAGTTTTGAGGAAACAAGGATTGTTTTATTAATGTCTCGGTGTTTGTGTGTGGGGGGTGTGTGTCATGGCATCTGCTTCTAATTACCAACCTTCTGCAATCACTCATAGCCGATGTCATGGGCAGGAGGATGGACTGCAGGCTTCTGATGTCATGATGTTTACAGCTTCCTCTCCTGATTAAATCAGCTCTTGTCCTAAGCATTTATGGTTCCTTGCGCTAAAAACTTTCCATTCTTTCCTGCCAAATTCCCACAGCAAAATTTCAGCTTTTTTTGCCTCTTCAATTCGGCGATTGCTGTCAGAATGTTAATTCTCCTTAAAGTGCTTCAGATGACTCGTGTTCCTATACTGCAGTGCCGAGCGATGTTATATAATGCTGCGCCATTGCAGAATTTTCTAGATTGATCCAAAGGACACGCATCATGTCACTTGCTCAGTGGTATATCTCTAATCTCTTTGTACTCTTTATAATTTACTTTTCAGGAACCGTGCTGTGCCAGAAATGCATGCCTATTAAATGGTATTACCCATTTGGTAAATGGTGCATATATAAGAGTTCTGTCAAGTACTTGGTTAATCTGAGCAAAGTAGTTCAGGTGCACAAGTTCCACATTCTTGATCTTGTGAAGCCAGTGGATGTGTTGTGGGTTATTTATGAACTGTGTGAGCAAACACATTTTTCCCAGTTTGACTTTTCACAACCTTTGCACAGATTTGTGCATTAGTGAGGTGCCTTGGTATTCTTGGTATTTTCATCCTGCCTTTGCTGAGCATTTAAAGGGATTATCAGTTTGTTAATGGTGCGTCTGCCTGCCGTAATCGTACAGCCAGATAGTGCTGGAAATGAAAGCAGAAAATGAGTTGGAGGCCAGGACCTCTTGGAGAATATGGAAGATTTTGAAATATTGCATTATCTTAGCACTGTAACTCAATTCCGTACAAATACATTGTAAACACTCTCTCTTCTTCACCTGAAAATGCTCTTTTTCTTTCCCTAACAACACCATAATTGTTGTTGTTGATTTCTCGGGAGGGCTTTTTTCCTCCCCCCTCGTCTCTGTGGGTAAACATTCTATAAAACAGTTGGGGGCCGGCCCAGCCCTTATAGGCCCTGCTTAATTAATTTCCGTGTGTCTATGAGCCGTGTCTGGCTCCGCTCAGGCACCTCCTCCCTCTCACACTCTGCCCTTTATCCACCTGTTAAAATCTCCCCCCTGCCAAATACTACAGAGGAGTAAAGAAAATTCAGCCAGCAGGACCAAGTAGACATTTTAAAGGCAATTTAATCTAATTAAAATCCAATTTCACTTCCTTCGATTAGTTTTAGTTGAAGAAATCTGTTTCATTTAATGAAAATGCCCTTACATTTTGATTGTTTTAGGAACCTAAGGCAAATATATCTGTTTGCTTTAGTTTTTGGACTGACAGTGTGTCAGACTTAAAAAGGCATTTTCATATATAAATATGCATGATAGTCTGAATTTCTAAATTGGGCTAAATAGAGTAATGGTTTTGACAGGCTTCCCCCTCCTACAGTCACTAGAGCAGAACTGCAGATTCATTTTCCAGACTGTTCCGCTTCTCCCCCATGGTTGAGGATTCATCAAGCCGCTCTCAACAGTGTGAGCTTGTAAGTGGATGAGCTCCGGGTCTCACGACTGCCTTGTGTCAATGCACGTGTCAGCGAACGAGCGCCCCAGACAACTGCTGCAGCCATTAGCATACAGGTAGAGTTGGAGTCTTATTGCTTTCAGATGTTCTTCCTTCCAGAATGAAGGAGTTTTTCTGTTTCTGTCATCGGGATGTTCGCGTTAAGATCTGACTGAGGATTTTCTCCCTGGTCATTTGCCTTGATGCAGTAGTGCAGACAGGGCCATTGAATTTAATTTTTAATGTTACCTCTCCTTAATTTAAAACTTCTTGATTTGCACTAAATTTATTATCCAGGAAAACCCTATATAAAAAAACGCACAAAAAATACAGTGTAAAAAATTTAGTTCATGGGCATTAAAATCTTCTGTAATAACCCTAAGAAACTGGGCAAATGGTGTGGGTGTGTTAATGAATCTGTGATTTAATATCCTACATTACATCCCTTTTTATCTATTAAAAAGCAGAAATGCAAGAAAGGCAGATAATACATCACATTATTCATGAGCGTCTTTACGGAAGCCCTCGCTATCTCAGGGGTGTGAAACCAAAACAGGAAAAGGGGTATTTTATTAAGAATGCAGCACACCTACAGTTGAAAAGGTCAGCCGCTTAATCATTACGCTACCTGTTGCACCTATATAAACAAAAGGAAGTCGATGTAATTGGCTAGGGAGCCGTTATAATAAGGTAGCGAAACAGTGACTAATAAGCTGATTGTCTTGCCCCTCCTGGAGTCGTATTCTGGCTAAGATTGTTTGTCGGCATTCACAGAAGATATTATGCTTAATTTTTGCACAAAGCTTCAGCCATGTTGACGTATAATTAGGCTTACTGCAGGCTGAATATCATGTTAACGCCCCGGCAGGCTTACGCAGTAGAAGGACTTCGTCTGCTCAATAGGCTTGGTCTGCACTGTCTGTAGACACTCATTTTAATGAATGGAAATTCAGTCTGATAGGAAATTGACAGTGGGGAAAGTGACCAGCTCCCCCTCCACCCAAGTGACCAAGCAAGGGAACACGTTGCCGTTTGACCTTACAGAGTATCTGAGAGCAGACATGACCAGGGGATATTCCGAGATGTCAGAACGCCCGGAGGGGCTTCCATTGTGCTGTGGTCCACACAGCCAGGCCTGACTTGGGCGTCCAAATGATACCCTCCTCCAGTCGGCGCCTCTCCTTACGGCATCCTGTAACCCAACACAGTCCCTTTGTGTCCTCCAAGTGGCCCTGCACTGCCGTGTGTATTTAAGGCCACTTGGTTTCCTCGGGTGCGATTGCAATGGCTGAATAAATGAAAGTCATCTATTAGGGCCTTCCTGGTGTTAAGAAAGGGCTCTTATCTCGAGCTGCATTGATTGCAGTAGCTATTTTAACCAGTGGATATTCAACACTCAAAACCGGGGTCATAGCTGATGGCCAAGCACAAATTGATGTTGCTGGATTTTGTCCACGCTCTGCTCGATTTTGCACTTTGTGTCTTTTTTTCATTTGGTTGCTGTTTCTCCACTGGGTTCTTCTGCCCTGTTTGAAGATGCACGGCCCTTGGAATGCACGAGGTGGTGGCCACGTTTATGGGGTCTCCGTGGTTTGTGGAATAGCTCGTGGTTTATGGCCAAGGAACTGAAGCCACATATTTTGGCATGTTGTCGCGAGTCTGCCTTATAAAACCTATTGTAACAAAAGTATATTGTGTCCTGCGTGCGGGAATTTATGATTTTGCGTAAATCATGTAGGTTGTGTGGACTGCTGTCATTGCAGGATGTTTTAAGATGTGGTGCGTCACAGCAGGAAAATGATTTGATCCCATATTAATATTCCATCGTTCAATTTTATTATATAGTTGGGGCAGACCAGGGTTCTTTTTTTTTTTTTTTTTAGATATAGACCTAGTGTCCTCCAGCTCACATCTTGGATCCAGAGTTTCAGATTCCCTTTGATTGGATGAAGGCGATGGACTTCCTTGTTTGATTGTCTAAGGCTTTGGCCAGTGGGGATGAGGGGTGTTACTTTCTACACGACCAGTGCGTATTCGGTGCTTGTGTTTATGACCACTTTCACGGCTGGAGCGTGGCGACCCATGGCACTTTACTAAGGGTTCTTAGCCGTATGGGGGTGGGGCACCATTAGCCTGCAGCAGTTGGAGCCGGCTTAGGTTCCGGAATGGCGCATTAACATTTTTGCATGCGTAAAAGCTTGGGCTTCTAGAAGGCTTCTATGTGAATCTCCTGGGAGAAAGTAACACTTAAGGGTTTGTCAGGGAAATAGACATGCTTTTCACATTAAGAGCTTTAACAATACCAGAGCCCAGCCATTTCGGTCGGTTCTGTTGTCTGTCCAAGTATAATATTCCTGGGATGTTAATGTTGGAGAAGTATCTGCATGATGGATGCACATCATAACTTCTCATAAATCTAAAGGAATTATTCAAGCACCCCATGAACCCGTCGTGTTCTTGGAGAAGGGTGGGGGT
>JAODUD010000117.1:538965-550378 GCA_026784285.1 Stomatorhinus walkeri
CCCCCCCCCCCACACGGCTGTTTTCTGTACAAGGCATTCATGTAAACAAAAGCCAGGCCATGGAGTACTTCATCTTCTTGGCACAGGCCAATAAACTCAGTGGTGGCTTCTGCTTTGGAGAATGGGCTGTAGGCGACCGGAAAGAGGAGATTCAGCTGCTTCATTTAGCAAAAAAAAGAAAAGTACCACGGGAAAAGGCATTCTTACTGGTCGAAGGAGGGCAGGTATTTACATGGACCGGAATTTCTGTCAAACTGTTCTGATTGTTTGATTCTTTGGTCTCCAAGTGGATAAATCAAAAGCAGGACTGAAGGCTGAACCGCCGCAAGATAATGGGCCTGGTCAGTGCTTCTTGTTACCTGGTTTTATCTTTTTTGTAGATTTTTGCCTTTTTTTAAAAAAAAAAAAACCTTTGGGACCTTGTACAGATCTATAAGTTATGTTTTAATGTTTTTAAATGTCTCTCCCGAAGTACACATCTTTTTAAAGCAGCTTATCCATTGTCTTTTGTGTTCTTGGCATGAATTCTTACGCCAGGTATAATCTCTATCCTAGCAAACAGGTACTTGCTTTTATGAAAGACATTTTTTTTAATCTCACAAAGTGGTCTCTTTTTTTTTGTAAAAAAAAAAAAATACAAAAAATACTAAGATTTAGCCTTGTATTGTGTAAATGCTGCCACTTGGGATGTCGAATAAAAGTGATACATTTATCATTAAAATCATAAACAATGTCCACTGTTATAAATAAACATAAATATATTCTGGTACATTCAACATTTTCTCACATGGCGTTTATATACAGCTGAATGGTTCCAGAGGTTGTGAAACAGACGGTACGGGAAGTATTGTAGAAACAGAATCTATTTTTTTCAGGTTGTCTTTTTTGTACTTTAGACTGCGTGCTCAGAAAAAGTGTGGTTGGAAAAGTACTGAAATTCAAAGAGCGACCGGGCACCCGCATAATAGGAGAGCATCGGGACCAAATTATGCAGAAGCAGAATATGCGTAACAGACAATGAAGCAGAACTTGCATTAGTCACAAGCTTACAATGAATTTGTGAATTGAAGACGTCCCTTCGTGTGAAGCGGGTCATCAATTAAGCGGAATGCGAGTTTAAAGTTGACGTGGTTTAGGATCAAACATTTATGCCGAATTCCCGTGAAAATGCAAGGCTCGCGTTGCAGGAGGAAAGAAAGCAGGTTTCTAGCAAAACAAAATGTGTAGAGTAACCCGATTGTTAGTATTACAGATAAGTTAGAAACACAATTTGGTGATAATCAGCTTTTTAAGTAAACGGGATTTACGAGAGCTCTTCCAACTGTACTGACGGAAAAGGCATGTGGATGCTATTACATTGTGCTTCAGAGGATTATGCACCCACCACATCTGTACACGGAATGAAAAAAACATGTCCACGGCAAACCACCCGGGCCGAGTGTTTTAACTATCCCCACGTGAGCATGAGAGGGGTACATATTCTGCACTGACCTCTTTCTAGAAACCGGTATTTCTTTTGAGCCTATAATTATGCCTCACGTAAGGGTAATTGTGTAATCAGCACCAGCTCCATCGGCTACGTGACTGTTTAGGGATATTTAAACAAACGCTCAAACTGTAACATGATGGTCAGTGGAAGAGCTTCCGCCGCCCTGTCTGTACTTGAAGGGTGAGTCAGGTGATAGGTTCCTTTTTCCTGGCCGTGTCTGACCTTATCCATGTTGTTCCGCAACATACCCCCAGCTAGACGCAGCCCTTGCATAACCCGACGCGCCTTTGATGTTTTTGTGTATCTTCCATCGAAAGCTGCTGCTTGCATTGATTCACGTGTCCGATCGCCTGGCCCGGAGCGAGTCTTGCCGCAACTTTTAAACTCTTCTTATAGTATAATGTAAAACCCGTGAACGGACAGGGCGAGTACGGTGTTTATTTTAGAACATTGGGTTAATCTACCCATGATTTCTGACCTACAGAATGCAATCTGGTATCTCGCTTCCGTCCGTCCAGGGCCGATCAGTCCTATAAGCGGCCATCTTTTGCTCGCCAACTTTTAAGGGGGCGCCGAAATGCCAGCCGATTTGTTTGCGTTGGACGGGGTTCGCCACACCAGCAAGGACCGGTACTGCTTCCCTACCTACTACTACTAATCCGTATGTAAGAGTGTTTAACTCCAGCAGATCCCACGTGAAAGCACTGATCGGTGAGATAATTAACTGCAGGGAGGCAAAGGAATTCCTTTATCCGGGGGAAGGGGGGATTGTAATGGCATCAGAAGAAAATCTCGCTGGGGTTGTTCTCAATCCCCATTTCCAAACTTTCCATCTTCGGGGGAAGCTAGACAAAGGACAAGAAGATAACCCATATTCACTTTTCAGTAATTAAACGAGAAACCTAATACAGCCACGTGGTAGCCTGCTTAGAACACAGCCAAACATTGGCCAACATTCAGTGCAAAACAGACAAGCTGCGCAGGCGGTACACGTATTGCAAACAAGTAAACGTACTGCAAATTAAAAAGTCCACGGTACAAAAATAGAATACTGAAAACTTAATATTATAGGATAGTAATGAAATGAATATTAATGAAATGGAAAAAGCCAAATTATAGGATGGTGTGTGTGTGGGCGCGCGCAATTAAAAACACTGCCTGTCTATTACTGATGCCTGGTGCATGATGTCAACAGGCAGGACGGATCATCCAGTAGCGCTTTACACTGTGGTAGAACGAGCAGATGAATAAAGGTACTTCAAGATAGCGCCCCCTGGCGCAGATGGGTATTATTGTTCGTGTCCTGTTATGGGGCTTCCTCATAAGTGTGCTCAGCCGTTTATCGCCTGAACTGATGCCACTTCCCCAGAAGGCCATAATGCAGAAAAGCATGTGGGACACTTTAAACGATCTGAGCCTGCTGGGAAAGCAGAGTCTGCTCTGGCCTTTCTTAGACAGTCCTTGCCTTTCTGTGCTGTCTGACCAGTCCTGTTCAGGTGGACCCCCAGGATCTTGTAGTCCTGCACCACCTTCACCTTCTCCCCTTGGATGATGGTGCAGGGCTCCCTACCACTCTGGAAGTCCACCACCAATTCCATAGTCTTATTGTTGAATCGCAGGATGTTTTCCCCTCATCACGAGACACAATCCTTTGTTATTATTTGTATATTTATATATTCCCGTATTTTTGTATCTTTAACGTCAAAAACTTTACAAAAAGTCTTTGGTTTGAGAGAATACAGTAAACCTAAAATTTAATTTTGATTTTCACCACGCGGTGGCGGTGTAGAACCACTTTACCGAAGTACAGAATATTATTATATTGCTCTGACAGAACAATTTACAATATCTCCAAGTTTCCGCATAATATTGTTATAGTATTCTGTATGTTTTTGGTTTTGCATTTCCTCCCACAAATCTGTTCTACATTTTGTTTGGCAAATGATGACAAATTCGGTCCATGATATTTATCTCCAGCCTAGTCTAACTTTCACAATACGTATTTCTAGAAGCACGAACAATGGTTTTACGCGGAATGCCTGGACCCGTATATCAAGCCTCTCCGCTGTGTAAGTCCGTGGTTACAAATCTAAATTTTCTCGCGTTCTTATCAGAAAATCAAATGTTCTCTTTTGGGAGATGCTTATGGGGTTATCCACTGAAAGATTGAGATTTTGCCCTGATTTTCTGGCATAACATTATATAACATAACATACATGTCAATTAAAAGCAATTAAAAGAAGTTTGTTGGTTATAAGTAGCTATAGAGTATTAGACTAATAACGTTTGTCTTTTCGAGCGATGTCGACTATAGTGAAAGAGCACTTCATTCTAATATGTTTAAAGGGTGTCCGCATAGGATTATGTAATTAATTTCACAAAACAGTACCTTAGATATTAATGGAACGCTGACATGCGACCTGACTAATGATGCGTCGCCACGTGTCTGTTTGTTGACTCAGCTGGTAGACAATAACACTCAAAACCGAACAAACATTATGTGAGCTGGATGGCACCACCATTGACGGATTTGGGAAATATCCACAACACCAGCGAATGACAATTGCAATTCAATTAATATAAAAAAATACTGAAAAATTACAGTAAAGAACGCTAGCATCTGTGCCAGCCATGAGCCTCAGATATTACGGACAAGATTCAGAAACCAGATCTGTGCATGCCTCCCGTCATTATGTGATCAAATATCTTGGGATACGGTGACATTTAATCCAAGTCCCGCTTCACAGATTACCTGCCTCGGGTGTGGTCCTTCACATATGCAGTTAACCTAGCATATATTAACCTCTCTAAGCTCTCCGACAATGCTTCCTTACTCAGTATCAGTTTGGTCATGGTCACATACTCAGTCTTGGCATTACGTCTTTTGGGGTATTTGTGTGTTTTCTTCCCCTTAATCTTTTCCTTTATGTTTGCTATTCTTCTGCGGACCAGGTCTCACCAGCACTGAATATCTGGAGATCAGCCTGCCAGAGGCAAAGGCCTGGCAGATAAACACAAGATGTCAACTTGAATGTACTTCGTTTTAACTTTTCTGTCAAAGTTTTGTTTTAAAAATGCTCACCGACACATTGCGCCTGTTTTCATAACTCGTATTTTATTCATTTTCTTTGTATTATAACGATTTATCATACTTTTACTCGGAAACCGTAAATCTACTTCTATAGAACTAAACAAGCTCAATAACAAATATGGCAATACCAAATAGAAAAGTAGAAAATAAAATACACCTTTTATATTTAACAATAAGTAAAACGGGGTTCGTCTTATTAAATTTTCGCGTGGTCTAAACAGTCGTTATCTGCACCCTACTGCGCATGGGCATTTTTAGCTGCAATCAGTTGCACCTGTCATCTACAAAGTTGCTGAAAACAGCTAACCGTTTTTTTTTTACCTTCCACCCACCACCCAGAAAATGTAGGCGTTACATGTGTCGTCTTTAAAGCATCTTGAGGATGTCCTTGTCTCAGTATTCGGTCTCGAAGTGACAAAGTTAGTAAGACTCTTTAACTGGTCACATCTGGATCTGAGATTTCCTGCCGCGATGTCACAGCTGGGGCCCGATCCTGAAGCGCACAGTGGTGCAGACTACCGTATTTTTCAAGGTGCCGTGCCCTCTCTGTCTTATTCCTCTGCCCCGCAGGAGTCGTGCGCTACGCACCGCTCCCAAAGCCCGCACAGCGCCTATGCAAAATCATTCCTCGGCTTAAGGTCGAACTTGACGCATGGAGGAAACGTGGGCTCTCGGAGAAAACGAGAATTCACGCCGGACAATGAGAAGGACAGCAGCTACTGGGTGAAACGGAATCGGAACAACGAGGCAGCGAGACGGTCGAGGCAACGCAGGCGAATGGATGAATTTCTCTTAGAAACGCGGGCAGTGGAGCTTCTTCGGGAGAATGAAAAACTAAAGGCGAAACTGTCAGCTGTGCAGTATCGCTTCCTTGAAGTGGGAAATACCCGCGACCTCTTCGCTGACAGAATCGCCCCCCAAAGCTGCTCAACACAGTGGCTCCATCATTACGCAAGCAGCAGATCACCTTTCGACGCGCCTGTCATCTTCCCGTCCGCTATTCAGCCCTGCAATGCGACCTGTGAAGTTTCTCAAACTTTGTTTCACGACAGACTTTCCAGTCACGGGGGATCGATGCATTCGCCAGATTTTTCAAATCTTGGAACATTCTGCATGATTCCGAGTAGCACTAATCTTACTGTTAATCCAAAAGAAACTTACCTGGTCAGTGCGAATACTCTTCCGAGTGTCGAGTACTTGTGGAGCCGAAGCAACTCCACTAATTTAGCGGAAAATGCATTTAGCGGTAAGGATTATTTTGCAAATGGTACGAATTTCAGTACTGGATCCAGTTTATTCCAGGACAAGGAAACTTTGCACTATCAATATCCAGTCGCATCGTTAGTTAAGGAGTCGGAAACAGTGTCTTGTAAAGATAACAGGCATAGTGTCAAACGTCAGGATCAGGACTTTGTAACCAAGCCCAAGGCCTCCGATGCTCATAGTGAAGTTCTGTCATCTCGGCAACAGTGGTACGACTATAACTCATCACAAATTAACACGAAACATACATCAGGCCTGAATGTGGTTAACGGAGGGGCAGGTGTGCACTGTTTACCGTATAAGCTGAGATTCAAAGCCAACAGTTTGCAAACACACAGCGATCATCGCATAACTGCGCACATGGGACATGAAAAAGCGGACTCGGACACAGGAAGGTCCGTTCTGTGCAGATATGCCTCGGGGGACACCCATCAAGAAAAAATTGCGTAAAATTACTAGAAAAGCAGTCAGGACTATAACACTGAATTTCAGAATGGCATTTCCAGAGGGAGATTCACTTGATGTATTGGAACAAGCGAAGATGATCTCTTCCACAATTCTCACAAATGCGGTATATTTTGTTTCAAGTACACGTGTAACATTTTCCCATTACACTTTCAGGGCTAAATAAGGAGATGCGTGTTAACACCTTTAATGACAAAGAAACATTTAATATTTTACTAATCTACATTTACATAGGCCTAATTATGGAAAACGTGCCATGGTTATTGAGCGCTGTTGTGCCATGTAATTGTGTCGCGCATTTTTTTGTTTTGTTATTTTTTTGCTTAAATAAGCAGTTCTGCGTTGCAAAGAAGTACAGCATTAAGATTGTTATGGCTTGGATAGATTTAGTCTGCTCATAAGTTTACATTTTGCGTAATCGTAAAACTCGGTGGGTGGATGGTATTTGTAATAATTTCTAATAATCTATGTTAGGTGGGAACATTTTAAAATACATTTCCAGTCAGCCAGTCCAATTGGAATATAAATATTACTGCAACGTTTCAGACATCGTAGCTTTAATGTGCAGAGAAAATGGTATTGATGCGGATTCGTCACTAGATGGCTATCTTTCGCGTTCTTCGAAAGAGAAAGCGATACATTGTCAAATCACATTGTGATAATAATGATACTGTATTTTTATAATAATGTAGTGGCGAATCCAGTTGACAGCCTATTTATATGAAATTTTATAAGTATTTGTGTATCATGAACAAGTTGGAAAAAAAACTCATTGTAATACTGATTTGTAGATATTTTAAGTGAGCGAAGCCTTAGGTTTAAGCATTGTAACTTACTGTTATATTCTGATATATTCATTTCGTATGAAAATTTAAATCCCTACTAACTTTTCTGTGACACACAACAAGGATCTTACATTTTAAAATGTGAAAATGTTTAAATCATTTTCAAAAATGTTATTATCGTCTGGATTTTCATATTGCGACATTTGTGTGAAATTTCTAGGAGCAAATTTGACTCACAAATTTGCATTCACAAATGACTTTCTTACAGATGGCAAACTTGAAAATTTGTAATTATCTGTATTTCAGTGTGAATGACTCAAAGTAAATTGTGCTTCATCTAAGTCATCAAAGTGAATAATGTCAGTCATATTTGTATTAAATAAATGGTTTAATCAATCAAGGTGATTGATGAAGAAAGTATGTGCATCCTGTGTATGGAATGTAGTGCAACCTGCTTTATTGGCAGTAAATTAAAGCAAATTATTTCTGTAGTTGCTCACCAGACATGTGCAGCACTTACAAAATAGCACATTCCTCTATAAAACACTATTCAGTCCATGAATATTTTTGGGATGTCTTGCTTGAGCTATTTTTTTATGTAACTGAGGTCAAGACTCATACTTGGCCATTCAAGAATTTTCTGTCTGAGCCGCTCTGTTGATTTACTCCTGTGTTTCGGATTGTTGTCATGACGTATGATGCAGCTTCTTTTGTGTTTTAGCTTACAAACACATGTCCTCCATTCTGCTGTAGCATTTCTTGATACATCTTGTAATCTGACAATTTGTGCCACAGTTGTGAGGGTGGGTGGGGTGGAGTTTGGAGGTGGAAGGAACAAACAGCTGTGCAATATAGGACAAGGCAATGCAATAAATATAAGATTACGTAGATGCAATAATAAATAATAAATTAACAATGAGATATGGAGATGAGGTATAGTGCTAATGTACTATTTGACATAGTAATAACCATAGTAATAACTTCAGGTAGTACATTAACAGTGTGGTACCATACAATACAATTGTTATGGGACAGAATGGTATAGATCACTGGTTGTTTAGCAACCTGTGCAAAGAAACTGTCTCTGAAACAGATGGTGAAATTGGTGATGCACAGTTAGTGCTTCCCAGAGGGTTGGAGAGTGAAGATGGCGTGAGCCAATGGCTTGAATCCATAATGATGGTCTTGGCCCACTTCTGGCAACAGGAGAAGTAGGTTGATTAGAGCTGAGGAAGATCTGTTCCAGTGATCTTCAAAGCTGTTTGGACAGTCCATTGTAGCAGTTTGAAGCACTGAGCGGTTAATGTTATCCAACCACACAGTGATGTATGCAGTCAGAATGACCTCAGTGGGGCAACTGTAGAACTTCACCAAGGTTTTGGTTCCTAACCTAAAGCTCTTTAGAGTCCTCAGGAAGAACAGCTTCTGCTGAGCAGTCTTAAGAATGCAGCTGGTGTTTCGACACATTGAGAGGGAGTCAGTGACCTGGATGCCTGGGAACCTCAAGCTGCTGACTGTCTCAGTAGGAATTCCATCAGTGAGTATTGGGGAGTGAAGACCTCTGATCCTCCTGAAGTCTATGATGATCTCCTTTGTCTTGTTGATGTTCAGGGAGAGGTTGTTGTTGTGGCACTATACAGACAGGGTTTTTACCTCCCTCCTGTAGGCCGCCTTAATGTGACCAGTTACAGTGGAGTCATCTACAAACTTGACAATGCTGTTGTTTGTGACTGAACAGCAGTGTACCAATGCAGCAGCCTTTCAGAACGTGAGTGCTGATGATCAGGGTGGATGATCTCCTGTTGTTAGTTGTCACCATCTGGGGTCTGTGTGTTATAAAGTCAAACACCCAGTCACAAATGGAGCTGTGTAGTTCTGGGGTCACTTAGCATTAGCCCCAGGCTAGATGGCACCATTGTGTTAAAAACTAAGCTGTGGTCCATGAACAGCATCCTGACATAGGTGATCTTTTCTAGACATAATGTGCAAGGTAATGTAATGTTCTGGGTGAGGGAGATGGCATCATCCATAGATCTGTTTCAATGGAATGCAAACTGGAGTAGGTACAGGGTTACAAGAATGTTGCGGTTAATGTGCGACATGACCAGTTTTTCCAGACACTTCATAACTACGGATGTCAGCATGATGGGACTGTAGTCATTTATGCAGGAATGTCTGTTTGGTCTTTAATGGCATCCGCCTGCGTATCGTCTCGCTGCCTCGTTGCTCCGTTCACGTTTCACCCAGTAGGTCTTTAAGGCAGCAGTGTTTTTGGCTTATATATGCAACACTACTGTTCAGTGTTTTTTCTTTTGGCAAACTCATTATCACAGACCTAATCAAGTACAAGAAATGTCTGCTAATCCTTATCTTTCACCCAAGGGCCCTTTTGTGACTTTTGTGATGAGTAAGTAGTGTGCATTTGCACTGATGTTCATAGGAAGCTGACTGTAGGGAGACAGTGCTGAATTTCTTCCATCTTCTGTACTATGGGCTGTCAGTGGCCTGGGTCTTTCTACAAATCCATTTGTGACCCTTTCAAGCTTATGACCTTCAACAGCTCTTCTAATGAGACACTGAAATAATCTCTTTTGATTGGGCCATATTGCATTTGAGCAGAATTGTGTGTGTGAAGATCGGGTAACCAAAAGTTTGTTTGTGTATGTGGGTTATATGTATTTTAGTTTGTGGGGACCAAATGTTCAATAAGGACTGTGAAATTGCTCAATAATGATGTGCTAGTAAGAAATGTAAATATCCAGATAATTCTCAAGTGTCCACACACCTTTTTCTCTGAACGGGGTGTGTGTGTGTACATTATTTACTGAATATATTCCTGGTATCTTACTCAAGGGTAGGATGGCACTGCCAAGGTTGCGTATAAAATTGTGACTGTTTATTTACACGTATAGGCCTTTTACCTATACATGTAAATATAGATAGATATACATGTAAATATATATCAGATATACATGTGCCTATACATGTAAATATAGATATATCAAGATATATCTTGATATTTCTCATTTTAAATTTCTCATTGTAAATGGTTAATTTGTTCGATCAATGTAGAAAATGAAATGGGATGTAGTTGTAATTTAATTAAATTTCACTCTTCTAATTTATCGACGTGTCTTCAGTAATCAGTTTGCGCTGTTTAATCCCAGTTGTCAATAGAGGCCACTGTTGCATTCAGATTGCACTTTAGGAAGCAGAGAGTTACACAACTTTCAGGGGCCACCCAATTTCCAGACTTTGACGCCAATAGATAATTTGTGGAACTTTTAAAGAGTCAAATGGTATATATTTACCTACCCACAGAATATTTCTGCGATACATTTCCAACTGCATTTAATCAAAGTTAAGTGGGAGGAGACTAACATTTGTAGCATCTCAGCATCATCCGTGTTGTCATGTCATCTTTGTTGAAACAACTGAACGCTAACTCGTCCTAAAATTTGTTAAAATATACTGTGTATTTCATGATCTCATTTTTTTTGTTTTCTAATAATGAGCCATTGTTAGTATATTACAGTTTTTCTTAGGCATAACTCTATATATATTATACAATAAAGTTCGCCGTGGAGTATAATTTTAAATAACTGATAATCATCCCACTTGTAAAACAAAGTTGAAAGACTGCTACACAAAACCACGTTTTTCATCAATTATAGGCTTAGTTTAATTGTACCTTTAGAAAATCGTAACACTCTTTGAAACAGGTCTGGCTACACATAAGGCGCGGCACATACAGTCGTACCATGCTTTTGCATCAGACTAAATTTTAGTTGCTGGAATCAACATTCATTGGGCCAGGTTAGAAAATGCTGCGTTCCGATTGGGTAGTCGAGCTGTCAATGAACGACTGCTGCCAATACATTTCTTCAGTGACCTACTAACACAGATCCTTAAAGCAGCAGTCATTCCAGGAGGAAAAAGGCAGAGGGAAGCGTCAGCTTTTAGTGCAATTGAATTTCACAACCAATTAAACTTCTTTCCCGCTATAACGGCCACACCACATTTTGCCATAACACAATGCGACGGGCACCTTCAGTGGCAGCAGCGAGCTGATGTTTCCTCAAGGTAATATGCCTAATTTGGTTGTATGTCTAGTCACTGTGTTTCGGGGGATCGTCTATTTTTGAATGGGACTGAGATTGTCTTTATAGCCAGCGCAGCAGCAGTGAAACTTAAAATCTGATTTTGGTTTACCTAAGTTAAGGATGGCACGCATCACGGATACACATATATGTATGTGTGTATGTGTGTATTTGTGTATGTGATGTGTGTATATATATATATATGTGTGTGTATGTATAT
>JAODUD010000117.1:550478-567159 GCA_026784285.1 Stomatorhinus walkeri
ATATATACACACACACACACACATATATATATATATATATATTATATATATAATTACTTGTGTTTCCTCTATGATTGTATACTTAGAATCCAGTAAGATTTTTGTTACGTTTGCTGGATACAGCTTTTCTGTAAATACACAGTTGATGTTAGTTAGCTTGCTTTACTGTTTTTAGGGCATGGGATATTTCCAGATTGTAAACATCATTCATTGTGCCGATCTAGCTAGCCTAGAATGCTCATTATGGCACAGTGACCCAGAAATAGACGTGAGGCGAGTTTGGGTGGGTGTCTCAATGTCGTTTTGACTTTTCCTCTGGACGTGATATGAAAGTGAGGATATTCGGGGAAATCGCCAGCTATTTCCACGTTCCTTTTTTACACACGCTGAGTGTGCTCCACTGTTAGCTGATTAGCTGAGCTATAGGAATTTTACTTTTGGTGGTGAAACGTGGTCATATGATGTAACTCCACACCGCCGTATATTTAATAGATTAATTACCAAAACGGGTTACGTGCTTGAAGAAGGTAAGTGTTTGGAGAGAAAAAAGAATGTCCATTACAGTAAATATTGCATAACATCCGCAGTCACAGAATTTGCTGGCAAGTCCAAGGGGGAGGGGGAGCCGATCACGCTTATTTTATAACCCTGACACAATGAAGATATCTGGGGCATGGACATGACGATGTTTATCCAGCCATGTACGTCCAAGCTCATTCTCACTTCTCGTCTGTTTGCGCCGACGCCGTTTTGCACCCCAACCAGTGACAAAAACTTTTCCAGCCCGGTTTAAAACTTAAGCATTGCTTTCGTCAAGGCACGAATCTGAAATATATTAAATTTAATATTTTTTAACTATAGATTTTTTTCTTCAATATTGGATGCGTATTGGTATTTATATTAGGTTTTACTCCGTTGCAGGAATACATGGGTTTAACTAGGCTGTGTAAAAGAATCGCAGGTGGGAAAAAACTAACAAAAAAACCCTAAATGAAGAGCCGATGGGAATATTGTGGTTTTCCTTTTGATGGCGTTCTGGCTTTCCTCATTTGAGGCTTGGTGCATAGCCTCGTATTTTCCTTTCATGTTGTTGTTCCTGCTCAAACACGTGTGACGGGGATAGCAGGAGCCGCATTCCTTTGTTCACGGGAGCCTCCTGTCGGCGAACGCCGAGCTGCCAGGCCGGGACCCGGGACCGGAGAGGCCGCCCAGCTGCTCCTTAGTCTTATAGATGGGCCGGAAATTAAGCTGCGCCGCGTTTCCTTATATCGAAACACGAACCTGGCGCAGTAACGGGCGCGTTTTTTCTTTTTATTGCATCGATTAATATTAAGTTTGATTGGGGATCGTTGGGCAACTTAATTTAACCGGTGCATGAAGTCGAAGGTCGTTTCACAAGCCTAGTATTTTTTCCTTCTTGTTCACCTGGCCGGGATGTTAGCAGAATCAGCATTTTGCCACGTTTTGTTTTCGGTACTAGTATCAATGGGACACGAGGGTGATCGGCCACTGTTTGAGTTTACATGCTTTCCTTTATTATCTTTTCTGCACCGAAACGCTGGGTATATTATGCGACTATGGTGAAAAAAAAATATTTTAAACCTCTGCTGCTCAATTATGCAATTGAGAAATTTAGAAATAGCAGTATTACGTTCACGGTAAAATATAGGCGTGCCACATATTCTGTAAGCAGCGGTGCTCGCACCTCTGTTTAAAATGTGTGTGGGAATGACGAGCTGAATAATCATATTACAGACGCGTTTATCAAGCTTCTGTCCCCACACGACCTTAGAATGCTTTTTAAAAATAATTATATACTTTAGACGGACGGAAATCGAGTGCCCGTATGCTCTGCCTGAGCATTTACATTTGTATTTTCCAAATACCATATTTTATTGAACTCGCCCCTGTTATTAGTACTGCAGCTGTGTGTGATTATGTAATTATAGTTTTTAGTTGGACGAAGAAAAGAAGAGATACAAATACTTCATAAAAAATATTTCGATTTCTTGCCAAAACATGTTCAGGTGAATCTTGAATGGCTGATTTAGCTCAAAGATGCTAATATTATATCACATTAAGATAAAAAATCCTTAAAACAAAAATCAGGATAATCATATAACCCCTATTATGTAATTTTTATATACGTGTATATATGCCCATATATAGTGCATACACTGTGTGTGTGTGACAGTGTGGTGAACACATATAATAATTTAAAAAGATTTTGAGTATAATAGTTTTTTATAGATTA
The DNA here is from genome assembly GCA_026784285.1 of Stomatorhinus walkeri. Taxonomy (NCBI): domain Eukaryota; kingdom Metazoa; phylum Chordata; class Actinopteri; order Osteoglossiformes; family Mormyridae; genus Stomatorhinus; species Stomatorhinus walkeri. The sequence goes on from JAODUD010000117.1 coordinate 552,733, forward strand.
AAATCTAATGTTACTGATTGGAATCCTGATAAAGTATGCACGTGTTCTCGTTCTTTTTTGAAGAACCATGCTTTTCATATAAGGTGTATTGACTCACTAAGATCCCAAAGAGATGAGATGTAATTTTTTGTATATATAATTTCCCCTTGTTGCCTGTTCAGTTACCCCAATAGGGTGCAAAGCAAAAGAGACAACAGATTTTGTGTCCAAGGAGGAGGCTGTAAGCCCAGCAGAGTAAAAATTACTCTGGTCAATGCTTCTGCTCATATTAAGCAGGGGGAAACATTGCTAATTAAATGGTCACTGGTGATTTGTCCATCAACATATGCATTTGGGACATGGCAGGGGTTACACAGATTTGTTCTGAGCAGCAAAGTAAAAGGCAGTTTTATGAACGCAAACTGTTTCATTATTCTAATGTGGTTAATATTGTTACAGATCGATTACTGTTTAGACAATATGATTCTTACTGCGATATTAAAATAAATGTCACAACAGAAGCTAGGTATTGTGGGAACAAGCCACTAATCATACTGTACGTTTTCAAAATATTAGGAAAAGTGGAATTTTGGATGTTAGGATTAACTTATCCAGAAAAAGGATTAACAATCAAAGGAACTTCTTATCCTCTCCACAAGTTACCTGGTTTATTCAATATTTCTTCTTTTTTTTTGCTGTTACCAAAGTAGAAATGTTAATTAGGAAATGTATGCATTATGGAGAGTGACATCACCCCTCACAATTGAGATAAGCTCGCTTAGGTTCCTGGCACAGAAAGCCGGGGCATCTGTACTGAAAGCTAATTTTCTCTTTTTGAAAATCGGCCCGATGCCCCGCTCTGTGTGGGAGCTCCACTAACATACCAGTTGCATTTTTATTGCTTGGCAGGTGCCGCAATTCAAGTAACAAACTTCCTAAAGTGACGAGGAGACACTGCAGCCATTATCTTTGGCGGGACGTTTCTGGGCGAGGTGTGCTTCACATGTGTGCAGAAAGTGCAGTCCTGTGCTATAGAGCAGATTGGACATTTACAATTTATGGCATGAAGTCCTAAACATCAACGATTATGTTTCTAAGATACATTTTTGTTTGGGAGAAATATGGGCATCCAGACCCTTCTCAAACCTACCTCTGAAAGGGTAGAAGCACATCTTGTTCAGGGTCGGTTTCACAGTCCTTAAGTTTAGGTTTAAAGAATTTGATCTTAATAGGTGTGTGTGGTGTGCCACTGCAGAATCATAGTTCCAATACTTGAAAAGAACAAACATGATATGCTAGTCGCCCATGCAGTTTATCCTTAGAAGCAGAGATATGATGATTATGGACAAGAGTGACTTGACAGGCCTTTGCATTACTGAAAAGCCTGCATCTTCCCTCTTAGAGGATTTAAAGATCACTGTAAGCAATCAATGCAGAGTTTAAGTGTTCTTTAGATGGGGAGGGGGGGGGGTTGATTTCAGGTCACGTTACAGTTTTATTAGCTCCTGTCTAAAGGTGAAAAGATTATCATCTTCTCTGTGGATTTCACAGAAGGCAGCTGAGCATGCCAGTCATAATTTGTTGCTGCTTTTTTTAAAATTATGTTTCAAAGACATGCCCATCTAGTGAAGATTATCGGCCTTTTATTTAATAGCTGAAGCGCTGTTATAGAATTCAATAGCCAGTCAAAATATCTAAATGGAAAAATAACTAGGTTATTTAAAAATTGAAGGATGCAGATAAATCCTTCAAATAATCCAAAATAAATTCTCTGACTACATATTTATTTTTATCTTTTTAGTTGTAGAGACACATTTTCAGATAAGAACATACTTCAACTACGGCTTGTTATGCAAACAAGAAGTTATGTTGTTTCTAAAATATATTTTTTCCTCCCATTAGATTCTTCAAACTGCAGACAAAGGAGGACCCCCCCCCCCCCACTGGAAATATCAAATCAAATTATTTGGGCCTTTCTGAATGCCTCAAAGGAAGAAATATCTACCATGAGTTGTAATTTGTGATTGTGCTGGACGTTATTTTAATACCTCTTAAAATATGCAAACGGTTAAGAAAGAGCCCCCTTCTAGTGGGGTTTATCCCGATGAGGGCTCTTTGGTCCTTGCAGTGGCCCTGCAAGGGCGAGACAGTGAGCTGATGGGCCACAAACTATCCAACGTACCCTTCAAAGCAAAAAGTTCTACCTGCCGCAGGAAAAGGGAGTTCATCCCCGACGAAAAGAAGGACAACATCTACTGGGAACGGAGACGGAAGAACAATGAGGCAGCCAAGCGTTCACGGGAGAAACGGAGGCTCAATGACATGGTCCTGGAAAACAAGCTGATGGCCTTGGGAGAAGAGAATGCCACTCTCAAAGCCGAGCTGCTCTCCCTGAAGCTGAAATTTGGGTTGGTCAGCTCCGCGGCATATGCCCAAGAGGTGCAGAAGATCTCCAGCTCAACCACAGCGCTCTACCAAGACTTCAGTACTACTGACACTAGTCACAGCGCACTCAACAGAGACCTGGAACCCTCTCACCTGGGCAGCAGCTGCATATCGGTCATTAAGCACCCTCCCCTCAGCGTGCTTTCGGACATCTCTGAGACCTCGCCCTTAACTCACGACAGCCCCCTGGCAAGCCTGTGTAGGACCCCTGACATCATCAAAGAGGAGCCGGTGGAAAATGGCAACTACTCTATGGAAGTCAGGGAGCGGAGCAGTCCTTATGAACTGTACCGCAACTACATGCCCAGCCCCTTCCCGGGAAACTGCTTCCAGCCCTCGCCCTTCTCGCAAATGGCTCGGTCATCCAGCAACTCTCCCCGGACTTCAGATGGGGATGACGGGCCAGTGAGCAAATCCTCAGATGGCGAGGACGAGCAGCGGGTCCCAAAAGGTCCTGTGCCTTCTGCTGCTGATCCGAAGAGTGTTATTATCTCCACAGTCAAGGTGCCAGACACCTGCTCTTCTGCCCTGCCCCACAAGCTTCGGATCAAAGCCAGGGCCATCCAGATCAAGGTGGAGGCCATTGATCCTGACTACGATTCCTTTGGGAAGCCATCCTCTCCCGTCGACATGTCTGCAAAGGGGTGTTATCCAGCGGGCAAACATACTTTGCCCAACTTCCTGCAGTCCTCCCTGAGTCCTTTGTCTCTTCAGGTGACAAATGTTCAAGATTGGGCACCCCGCACTGACCACTGGCATAAAGACCATCCAGAGACACTTCAAAATGGCTGCAAGAACCGCATCTGCACTAACTCGCCGGGCCCCGTAACAGACAAACTTGCCGCCAATTTCAAAGATGGGTCCTACTCGGACGTGGAGTCGAACTTGTATCTGAAACAGGGCATTGCTGACCTGTCAGCAGAGGTGGCGTCCCTGAAGCGGCTGATCACCGCACAGCAGCAGTCTTCGGCGGGGTCCATCAAAAGCACTACTGATCATGACTCACCATCAAAAGGATATCACTCGAAATGAGCTCCTCGTGTTTGCACAACAGTTGTTTTCCCACTGCTTGTTATTGCACTGTACGTTTAACATGGTGTCAAACTCGACGCGGATTATTTAAATGAATACTGTGGTGTGCGCTTATTGTTGTGGTGAGCGTGTCTTCTTGATTGGCCCCATCTGTACTCCAGCAAGTGTCAGGCCATCCTGAAAAATTCAGTGTAAAATTTCTTCATTTTTTATTGTAAATCATCAAGTTTTTTTTTTCATTTACGGTAAATGTATGTAAGCACTGATTTTTTTTTACTGTTTGGCATGTTAAGAATGGTTGTTTTTGTTCTTACATCACTTAAACGTGAAAGTAAACTGAAATGGTGTAACATGCGTGTGTTTAAATTGATATTTATACTAACGCAGGAAATCTCCACTCGCGCTAGCACTCTTAAAGGCCCTATAATGAGCCATTACATGTCTTCATATGCAAACGCAACAAGAGCTAATCTTCACCTTACGTCACAGGTTACCTTGAAAAACACTTCTGTGCCTTACTTGGTTGAATTTAAATTCATTAAAATACGTCTCACGACAGGCATGTTGTAAATTGACACCTTGTTGTTGGCGCCGCGTTATTCAGATACTGTGCGCAGTGTCACGTCACACTAGATGCACTCAACGCAGTACACTTGAGTTCACTGTTGCTCAGAACATGAGAGTGGAAAGGTGAGGCTCTCATTCAACATTAAACAAAAGTCTTCTCCTTTGGTATAACACTTTTATAAGCTAACAAAAAAGCTTCCGCTTAAATGGTTTCTGTATATTTAAGGAATGGTTCAGAAAATCTGAAGGAAAATCGTGATAATGTGCCCCTCCTCATTTTACTGCTAAATACAAGCTAAGAAATCTCCCTCGTGTACTTTCAATACTGTAGCAATGAAAGACCTTTATTAGGAATATGGTATGTTATTTTTAGGATAATTTCATAGCATTGTATATTCATCCGGTCACTATATTTTACACTATATTATTTTTTACAGTGCATTAATTCCTTCTCACGCGTCTGATATTTACCAGTTAACTCACGTTTAATGTTAAATTAATATCGAAACTACTACCTATAACTATTAACTATAAAACAAGAGCTGAGAACACGTACACCTGAACGTAACCGACTCAGTTTAATATCCATAGAAACTGCTCGAGACACGCGTAGTGGCGTGCGCGAGCGAGGGGCGCCGCTTAGCGTGGAAGCGGGCTGGCTGCTGGTCACATGACCGCGGGATGCGTCATGCGCGGTTCAAAGTTGAAAGTCAAAACAATCACGATTTGCGCTGCTGCAGCATGGCGACTCTGGCGTGCTGCAGAGGCGTTTCTCAGGTTTTCAGACCCGTGGTAGCCAAGTTTGGTGTTTGCAGCTTGCAGAAACATGCCCGGGCCTTGCAGCATGTTATCCGGCCAGCCGAGTGGCAGTGTAGCCACGGACAGGATCGTCGTTACAGTTCAGATGCCAAGTCGATGGATGACCTGAGCGTAAGATATTTGGATGGAAGCGACTCAGGTAGCTAACTGTGCACGAATGCATATGCTGCTAAAGCGATCCGTGTTCAAACACAGCTGTTTTGCTGAGAAGTGCTCAGTTACGGCTATGTCCGTTTGAAACATGAACTGGAAATCTGGGGGAAAAATGCATGATATTGCACGACATAAGCTGTGGTGTGGAGGCTGTTTAGCCACGGTAATATCTGCTCAGAACAAAATATTTTCGGCACCCGTGCAACTCACTGCAAGAGTCTCTGTAATTTGACATGGTGTGCTAGTATGTACAGTATCTCAGGCAATGACTACAAATTCATCCATACAGGGACACTATAGAACCATCAGTAAGCCGCTGTATTTCTTACCGAAATCCACGCACGCAGCACCCATCCCACTTTATTTAGGTTATGCAACTAGGGCAACTGCATGATCATCCAAAAAAATAAAAAGAAACCTTGTGAAGGTCAGTGGTGTAGACTTAATTTTCCTAGATTAATATTTATAAGTCTTGGAAATAGAATTAAATTAACTTTACATTTTCTACCATTGCTGTGCAAAGTAGTTGGTAAACATTTATGAAAGCTTTGCTTAAGAAGCTTACCGAACAAGTTAGGTGGGTTTTCTTTTATCTTCTTTATGATGGTACAGTAGTGTTTTCCTAATCAAGAAGTTACTGAAACGGACTCAGGGGAGCAAGTTGTGTAATGTGAGTGAAATATTAATAGTGCAGCCGTTTTCTCCTATGTGACGTGATTGGCCAATGTCCTCAGACCGCCATGGCTCCCCTGATCCAATGGTATGTTGTGTTGTTGCAGGGATTGTGGTGTTTGGGCTGAATAGACCAAAGGCCAAAAATGCCATCAGCAGAAATCTTGTGAAAATGGTAAGGGGTGGGGGGTGGCTATGAAGATGCCATAATAAAAATTGTGTTGCCAGAGGTGTGTCAGTCTCCCCCCTCCTTTTTTTTGCTTTCAGATGTCTGAAGCTGTGGATGCAGTGAAAACGAATAATAAAGTACGGACTGTAATTGTGTGCAGTTTGGTGCCTGGAGTATTTTGTGCAGGTAAACTGTTCTACATTAACATAACTAAAATAATTCCTACATTTTTTCCATTGAGTAAAAGCACCTGTTTCCTCTGACAATCTATTAGAAACTAGAGGTAACACAACTTAAGCTTTGTTTTTCCTTTGACAGTCATTTCATGAAAATCGAGTCGACATTGACTAATTGCTGATGTATTAATAAAAGTATAGGAGAAGGGGATGATTTGCAACAAGCAACATCTGTACAGGCAGTCCCCAGGTTACAAACAAGATCAGTTCCCTAAGTCAGTCTTTAAGTCGAATTCGTAGATAAGTTGGAAAAATAATTCTATGCATAATATCAGTAACAATAATACAGTAATAATACAAGTAACCACTACTGTACTGTACCTCCAGCCGACGAACTGCTGAAGCCATACAGTGTTTTCATGAGCATCGCAAAGTAGTGCATGCAATCGTTTATGAACCATTGTATTCGACCTGGATTTTTAATATAATAGACTTTATGGCAGTCCGTTCGTAAATATGAGTTGTAAGTCAGATGTTTTGAACCTGGGGAATGCCTGAATTGAAGTGATACATTTACTGTCATTAATTTCATTTTCTGTGGCAGAAAAATGAAGGCACAAATAAAAAGGTATTCATTGATACATTAAATTGAGGTGCAAAAATAATTCTATCTGCTTTTTGCTGCAATATTTCTGTTTAATAGTCAGTCATTGCTCATGGCAGGCGTGGTAGTTTTAGCCGCCACTTTGGGTCTTTCCACCTATTGCAGGGAGTAGAGTTTACACAGAATGGGGCACTAAGCAAAAACCGTCCAGTCAGTGGTGGCTCTGTGGGCGAGGTACCTTGTTAGAGGGGATTGACCAGATTCATTAAAGCTAATAGGAAGGTCAAGAGTGCAAAAATAACAGATAAGCTTATGTGAATGTACAGCTTGCTGACCTTTGAAGAAGTTCCGGGGTCAAAGGGGATCCTGCCTACTACATAGGTGAAGTCACCCCTTAGTGAATGCTAAGTTTTAAATAATTATAGTAGTATGTGTCTTTATGCAGAGAGTGCTGTTTAAGTTGTTTTTATGTAAAAGTGTGTTCTATGATAATACTGCATGTTATACTGATAGTCAGGGTTAAAATAAATGATGGGATTGTTAATAGTTAGGTTGTAGAGGTTAAAATCCTGAATACAAAACTGGGATCAGTGTCTTCAGTCATCAGACACCGCAGGCTCTGGGTTTCAGTCTGCCTGAGCTCTCCTGCTGCTGTACTGGCTTTAAAATTCTCTGCAGTCATGCAGTCTTAAGTAACCCAGAATTACTTCATATCTTATCTGTTTTTTTTCCTGCCTAAGCAGTATTGCTATTTCCTTATGTACGGGGCAGGGGGACACATTAGCCCAGTGATAATCAGTTCAGTGGTTACCAAACCCATTTTCCCTAGAACATGCTCGAATGAATGACAGTACGTACTAGTAACTACCTTTCTGAAAGCCAGATTGTATGGGAAATAACTGTCATAAGGCTCTTCCACACCGAAGTTCCCAGAACCTGCTTCTGGTTTACAGGTTTAGGTACGTTTGTAGCTGCTGGACACTTTCGTGTGTTGCTTTCACATCACACAGCAGGAAACTGGGACCTTTATGTTAAATAAACATGGGAGATGCTAAAAGTTTGTATGTTAAATTTCAAACATGGTTTAATATGAAACTGTAGGCCTGCCACCATGCCAAAATAACGAAGGATAAATATATTTATTAGTTAGTTATTGGGAGGATCGATTGCGATCAAAACGGGACACAGCCTTTTATTTATATTTTGCTTAAGCCTATATGACTAAATGACATGTTCATGATTCTTATTAAATCTGGCAAGCAGATTGATTTCTTTCCATAGAATAACAAACGATGACCATGGGCTCGGCAATATTTGACAAAATATTGAATGCATTTTCCGATGCAAAAATACAAAGACGCAAGCAAAAAATATATTAGTTGATGCATGTAATTGAGGTACAGAAGTAATTCCATCTGCTCAATTTTTGCTCCACTACATCTCTCTCTCTCTGAATTTCCGTGTAACTTCCAAGTTAGCGCTGGTGCTTGTGGTCAACCAGAGAGCAAGCTAATCACTGTAACTGCCTCCCATGTAGTGCAAGTTTGAAAGGAAAGTACCTAGTCTGGTGTAAATACTCAAGAAAAGGGTTCAGGAACTGCATCCAAGGAACTACAATTGCCCAGAGTTCCTGCGAGTGAAGATGGCAAAAGTGGTTCTTGTTGCACAAAATAGCTCCAGCGGTGTGAAAGCACCTATAATGAACTTATCTGGCTGCCATTGAAGATCTTAATGTGTCAGTTGTACACCTTAACAATTGCCTTTGTTAGTATAATCCTGTACATTCATGAGGTAATTGTGTCATTCACTAAGTCTGTATTTAACTTACTGGGCCACTTCTATAGTTTTATTTTGGGGCAGAATGTCGCAAAGCAGGTTAGGACTCTGTGCCTGTGATCAGAAGGTCACTGTTTTGAGTCCCTGTGTTGGCTGAGTGGTTTCACTGTTGGACCCCAGAGAACGGCCCAAATTACTCCCGGGACTGTACATTTGGATAAAAGCAACTGCTGAATGAATCAAAAAATTTAATTCAGCCTATGGCTGCAGAACAAGGACATGTGTTAGTGTACAGCCACGATAATTGGGTACTTTTTATATAACTATTTAGATATTTTCTGGAACTTCAGACAAAGCTTTTGTTTCTTGAAAATGAAATTTAAGCTGTATGGATGTGAGGCATATTTTAGGCACAATGTTCTTCAGCGTGCAAAGTTGACCTGGTTTCCAAAAGTAACTGAACACTCAGCTAAGAATCTTGAGATCTGTCGCCTATATAGCATGTGTCAATTCACATACTGTCCTAACTAGGTGGAGGGTGTTGGCGAGGATAATTGTTACTCCAGGACTAGATACTGAACTGGACTTTCCCTGGCCTCCTTTATTTGTATGCTGTGGAGCGTGAATGTAAACTCACATCCAAAGCCAATTATTCCTAGGAAAAAAAAAAAAACCCTTAGATGAGAAATTATCTGCACATTGCAGGGTAATGTAGGGCAGCTTAGAGTTTGTTAGCGCCTTCCTTCCTCTTTGTCATTAGAAAGAGGTTTAGTATGCAAAGACGTTTTGCACAATTCTGTGCTTCCATCTTTGTGGGAACAGTTTGGGGAATGTAGGTGTTAATGGCTAGGTGTCCCAATAATTAAGACTCTGTAATGTAGTTTCAGTATTGTCATATTGCATTTGCTGGCACTTCTGTGTCTCGCGGCAACACCGCCAACTTATTCGACACACGCTATTGGTAGATAAGTTCGGTTTGGCTATAGCTTATTGATGTTATGTGGCCAGTTTATCAGTGCAACTTATGACTGGTGTAGGATCACACCTGGGACTGATTACAAAACTGGTATAAGGATGGCACATATCTGCGTTTACTAATCCATATTCACATACATGTTTTCCAGCCTCTGCAAAAGATCCAAGGTGTTTAGTTCTGAATAAAATTGTAGGTTTACAGTAGCACAGTACAAATTAAACAATAAAAAAGACGTTTTGAGCATTATTTCTCTACATCTACATCAATTACTTGAAATGTTGATTTGTTGATGCACATCAAAGCATCTTAAGCATGGCTTAAGTAAATTGCTAATATGTTTATTGTGTATAAAATTGGATGAATTATTTATTTTTATTCAGTGGGATGACAGTTGATGTTAATCTGAATTTGGTCCTGAAAATCTTCTGTGGGAACAGGCGCTGACCTTAAGGAGAGGGCAAAAATGCACCCCAGTGAAGTTGGACCTTTTGTCTCGAAAGCGAGAGCACTGATCACTGAGCTGGGTGAGTAAGCTTCACAAGAAAGCATTTCTATGACCTGTGCTCGTACTCTAACAGAGCGCCACCTGTCACTCCCTCTGTTGCATACTCAAGTTAAACCGAAAAAGGTCTGCCAGCCCATAGTTTAATCAGGATGTATTAAAAATTTAAATAACTAGCAGTACTCGGCTAGCGATTTGCGAAATGCTCTAGTTGCTTCTTGTAATCATTTCTGGTTTTAATGTTTTTTGTGGGTTTTGCATGTATTTTTTGCTTGTTTTTTGCTTGTTTTTACCCAAATTATTAATTTTTTAAATATACTTTTGTGTGTGTTTTTTTCCAAGATATTAAACAGTACTGTACAACTCCATTGATGCAAGACATAGAGCCGTTAAAACTCTTTGCAGTGGACACATTTTCAATTAAGAATAACTTGCAGGAGAATGTCACATTTTTAAATATTATCAGATTCATGCTCTTTTGTTTGTTTCTTTGTAATCTAGGGAACATGGTGTTCACCAGTAGTGCCTCTCACCCCCAGGGTTGTGGGTTCAATTCCCAGCCTTTGCTCTGTATCTGCTTGGTACTTGGTCTCTCCCACTACACTCCAAACACTTGCTGAGACATGAGCTGTCTATGGTGTCCTGTGCCTCATGCTCTGTGTTTCCTGGGATGGGAAGATGGGCAGGTGAATTTCGACAAATGTGCCATACAGTGATGTGGGGTGGCTGGGGTGGCTCTGAGGGTAGCACTGCTGCCTCTCCCCCCAAGGTTGAATGGTTCAAATCCTACATCTCTTGTGTGTGTGCAGTTCAGGCTCATTGGCATTTCCGAATCGCCCATAGTGTGTGATTTTTCAGTGTGAGCATGTGAGGTCCCATCCAGGCTCGTCTTCTGCTGCAGATCTCCTCCCCCCACAACCCTGAGCAGCTAGAAGCTACATCGCTGGATGTGGTGCCATTTGTCAGTTTTGTCCCTTGTTAAAAACGTTTCCCATGTCTTCAGGAAACCTCCCGATGCCAACGATCGCAGCCATAGACGGGGCGGCTCTTGGAGGAGGGCTGGAGATGGCTTTGTCCTGTGATATGAGAGTAGCGGGTATGTTCGCCCCATGCTTCTGTGCTACCTGATGTTCTGGTGCAGGAAGTGTAGTACCTCAGCTAGGTATAGAACCTGAGCTTTACCTTTATGCTGTCTATATATAGGTACGCTGTAGCTCATGGTAGCTTTCCCCCAGGACCAAAGTGCAACACACAAACAGCCAATGACAGGGCTTTCACTGCAAAACACAGTGCAGTGTGAAACTGAGGGGCTGGACACTATGGAGGACTAAACATGACAAGTATAAATAAATATAAATTTACATTTTGGTCATAAAAATGGCATAATTTGCTCAATTTCTACATTTCTATATTCTTTTCCTTATTTCTGTATTATTGTCTCTGTATGTTAAGAAAGTAGGCGGGTCTAACATCACTCTGTATGGGATTGGTTAAAGGGTTGGGATCGTTTTGGCTTGGTTTGGTGACTGATTGGCACAAAATTTCTATAGTGTTGAGGTGGGAGGGGGCAGTAGTTATGGGCCATTTGGACCAAAACCCATACCTTGATATTTTTAGGCAGAGTAGCGATACACGACATATATGTATGTAGGCTAAATGTTCGATTTAATAAATAGACTTTGTATTCAAATTAATATCAAACTCTCCTATGCCCTTGCGAAGTGCAATGTGTATGTAACTCTACATACAGCAGCATAAAAGGATATAATAAATAGCCCTATAGTGGAACTTTAAAAAATTGATAGATAGTGAAAGTTATTGGTGCTGGACACTATATATCCAGGTCTATCTGTCCAGGTTACAGGGGAGTCAAGTGAATCTGTTGGTGAATCAGGTCAATCCAAATGTTTTCTAGTTAGTGACCGGAGAGCGCATTTTGCCACGAGAGTGGTTGGCCGAGTCTCACGTGCCGCGGCGTGTGGCACGCGGGCTGGAGAGCGTGCCTCGCGAGCATGCCATTGGCGCCGGCTTTCGGCGCATACGCACATCCGTGTTCCGGGGTACAACAAGAGGCTGCCTGTTTGTTAGCGAACAGATGTCAGCGTTCCTGCCGCATTTCTCACCCAAGTTTTTGATTCCGAGGTCTGTTCGGGAGCTTAACATATTTTATGTGATTCATAACAGAAGTGGTGTCTCTAATGCCTTCACACTCATCTCTACTGCTGTTAAAAACACGAACTCGCGCCAACTGCAAAACGCTGTTATTTTAAGCACGTTTAATTCAGCGGCAGTTTAGTAAATGTCTCGTGTTCTGTTATTTGGATTTGTAATAAAAAAATCTTAAACTCAATTTCATGATTGCGATTAAACTTGCGTCTCACGGGGAATATAAAATATTTGTGAGATGTCATTTTGCGTTAGAAGTCGAATGTGCACCCCATTTTGTCAAAAGCTACAACAAATCATCAACCTCCCTTATTTGTGATTATGGGTAATTAAATTGTTTAAACCCCCCCCCGCTAAGCACTCTGGCTGTTGACGCAAATTGGAGTTGCCATGGATTCAGGGTATTTGCAGCAAATGTATGTTCAGTTGGTTCGGTTTTCAGCCAGAATGTAACTAGTCTGAATATTTTATTGTTGTTATTAAAACATTTTAAACCATTATACTTTTTGAGTTCAAGAATCCTTATGAATTTGCATGAAATGTGAGGTTGTGATGCATTGTCTTCATAGAGCTTCAGGTCAACGTCACTTTTTAACACCTTTTAGCTTTGGGTAGCTGGTTAATAGGCAGAGCTGGATTTTTAAATTCATAAATTTATAAAAATTAATATGTGGGCTTAATTTGTTCTTTGTATGAAAATTGGTACATTTTAATAAGATTTGTTATGAATAACTTAGCATCATTTAGGTAATGCATTTGACCTCTTTTGTGTCTATAATTGTTGTTTGAATATATGTTTGATATTTTTTGTTTCCAACATTAGTTTCTCTTTAAAACTTGTTCCTACAGCAACTTCAGCAAAAATGGGCCTGGTTGAGACAAAGCTAGCTATCATTCCTGGAGCAGGTAAGACTTTGATACTGTTTTTACTGCTGTACAGATTGATGCTAATATGTGCTTTCCCAGAACTGCAGTACTTTCTGCTCTTTTGTGTAACCAGCATAAACTTGGAGTTCACTGCAACACACTTGAGAGTTGAATGGAAAAGGAGGCTTTTGCTGTTTTTTTATATTCATTGCTTGTACGTGTGCAAGGGTACATGTACAAATATTGAATGTTTTTTGCATTATTTAGAAATTTGTAAAATTAGTGCATTTACAGCACTGGAAGTAGTTTCAGAGAGTAATTTCAGTCATTTTATCTAGTTTTTCATCAGTGCCACAATCCATCTGTAAAAGTTAAAATATCATTGGTTTTGATGAATGTAGATGGTTTCACGTTGCGATACTCTGTAGATTTCCCCTCCATGATAAATTGCACTTTAAAAACAGCTGGCGTCCTGCAACACATCGGGATTGTTTTAATCTTTTTCTGCCTCAGTGTGTTATTGTCACATTGACACTTTACACAACTCCAAAACACATCCTGTTTACTGTGTACAAGGGACTGCTTTTAAATGATGTGTTGAATCCAAGGTTTGATTAAACGTTCTGTTAAGCATCTGCCACCTTTTCATACCTCGTCAAAGCTTTGGTGCAGTACTGCATGAATGCCAGTGTCATGAAAACACTACTCCTCCTAATGCACATAACTTTCTGGAGATGACTGTCAGATTCAGTTTTTTTTCTCCCCGATAGTTAACCTTAAAAGGAGAAATAGTGGGGAAAACATTAAGCAAATTAACTGTCCAATAACCTCCACCCCCTCCCCAAATAAAATAAATCCCTGTTGTGCAATGCTGGAACTTTCAAATTGGCTTTGATGATAACCAGAAGAGTTGTGATTTCATGTTTTCAGTCATACTTTTATCATACTTAATGTACATTTGTAATGGTGGTGAGAATGAAGTATTATAGTTAACCGCATGCACTCATCACTCAAGCTTTTATTTTTTTCTCCACGATCGATAGCATGGCATTTGGAGTAATCATCAGTTACATCTCAGATGCTCTTGGGTCATGGTAATGCACCTTTGGGCACGTTGAATTGCAGGACCTGTTGGTTTTGGTCGATTTCGGGTCTAATTGAATAGTTTATAGCCTCACCTAGGGTAAGGCCTTAAATAACCACTGACTAAATTGTCAGTGTTCTTGAGCATCTGTTGCTGTCAATCAAAGTTTTAACCCTACTGTGTGGAGCAACATAACTAGGTTCAAATTTAGGGCCATTTCTTTCTTGGGGGAAATGGGTTACCACAGGCGCAAATTAACTTATCTGGGGGCCCTAGACTGACATCAGCAGAGACACTGTTTCTGTCCTAAGATATAATTTAAAGCCTATGCATTAATCTGCCCCTGCCCCTGGTTTATTTCTTTATTTTATTTAAAAATATTGGGTTGGTTTCACCCTAGAAGGAAGGAATGGTATCAGCAGAAAGCATCATACATAAAT
>JAODUD010000117.1:567259-579481 GCA_026784285.1 Stomatorhinus walkeri
GGACGAAGGTGCTTTTACCATGTTGCTAGGTAAGAGGGGTCCTGTAAGCAGTACTGTTTTTGTTTTGTAAACGAGCCCGTGTCCTGGAAGGTGTGTGTATCATGACACTTGAGACCAGTTTTATGTTCCAAATGTTCTTCACATGTGCTGTGTTTAGATTAAGCGGCATTTCTCCTGCATGTTCCCAGGGTTAAGTACGTACACCCAACCTCTCTAATTCAGCCGAGTCAGCTAGCGTGAAAACTACTGGCGAATCACCTGTGAGGAGCTGAGTTTAACAACCCTCTGTTACGCAACCCTCATTCGGCGTAAATCCGTAACTCGAGTTCTGCAACTTTTTTCTTTTTTTTTTAAAACAGTTGTGCTTCTCCAGCTGACCTTTAGCCTAATTACTTATAGGCTGCTGAAAGTACGCAGAGATGCATATGACACTGCAAGTGACGGAGTCTGAGTGGAGCCCCTGACCCACTTTAATTAAAACATTGCAATACATTTGCATTTAATTTATTGAGCAGATACATTTATCCAAAATTACGTACGTTTTATTTTTCTTCAGGAAGCAAGGTCAAGCAGTCCTTGGAGCAGCTGAGGGTTAAGCACTTTGCTCAAGGACCTGATGGCAGTCAGTCTGCCAACACTGTCTTTTGAACTGGCAATATTCCAATTACAGTCACAGCTCCCTAACCCACTGAGCCGTACGCTACCCCCAGAAATTTTGTTTACAACATACGCACATGACCCCTTTGTTGCGGCCTTTAACACAAATCAATTTCCATAGCCTGTGTTCCGTGTAGTAAGTCACTAGTAGCGTAAAACTTTGCAGACCCGATCCGGCGCTTCAATCGAACAGTGAGGCGCTGCGGCAGACACGGGCAGGTGACACCTCCAGTGTGCTGCAGTGTGGATGCTGGGACAAGCTCAAGGCTGGGCAATGTCTTATAGATGATGAGGGTGATGAGCTTGGCTTTTTTCTGAAAGATGCGTTCGGCCCCTGCTTGCTCAGGTCTGTCCCATAGGGTTAGCCAGCTAAATGGAGCTGACGTTAATTCTGAGGACGCTCCTCGTGTTTATGTACATCCAGGCATAAACACTCCCCTTTCCGTTTCTCTCCTCTTTCCATCCCCAAACACTCCAGAAGATTAGTTAGTTTGTCATGTTGCAAGGTCTCTAATAATCTCATCGCTCTGAAATTTCAGCACTCCAGAGACCCAGTTCAAGGTCCAATTCTATGTGTCCTAAAAACAACACATTCATAACCCACTTCCATAGAAAGAAACACTTTGGTGTTTAATGTCTATTATAAGCTTTTTAAAAACCCAGCTGTTGCCTAGTTTTCACAACCTGCTTACACAAACTATTTAGCTCAGCGAACTTTACTCCTGCATTGCAGACTGGTGGCTGTAAGGTACTACTATCAAACCCTGGAAGGGTCTCTCTCTATGTGGGTCAACAGGATTGTTATGGCCCAGTAGAACAGGTAATTTAAGAATATTTATAAATATTTACAATGGTTCTAGCTGCCTGAGTTTCCGACGTAAACTGTTTATGTATATACATTCTGTCATACCCCAGGAAAAACACAAATCTAGGGATATCAGAATGTCAAGCGAATCTTGCATTTCAGAACATTAAAGTGATGTTAAATGTCAAATAACACCAATTTTGAATTTCACAATATTATGTTAATTGGTCTTCCTGATCAAGTTCTTTCATTTTTTGAGCAGTATTTAATTAGATAACAGAATTGTATGCAGCATTTCTCAGAAGTTTCAGATAGATATCCAGTTATTTCTTGATGGCATACTTATATTTTTGTTAATAAACTGCATTTTGGTAGACTTGTATTTTATTGCACTTTTTAACCTGTAAATACAGTTTAGAAAATGAGTTTGAGCTCGACAAATACAGCACCTACTGAAATATTTCTTCTGTTTGCAGGCCTATTCAGTATATATTTATATACTCCCCTCCCTCAAAATACATTTGTACTCAACAGCTGACACATATGTCCCTAAGTTTAGCTACTTGCTTGCCATTGGAGTCACTGGAGTCAAACCCAAGGTCACAATGGAAACCAGCAAGGGATTTCAGACATCGCACCAAGCCTCAGATGTTATTGACAAGCACGTTTCGGAGAAATGGGTTAGGACGAAAGGCTTCAGAACGTAAATGAATACACGCTGATTAGAGTCTAGAAATAGCCCTGTTAGCCAGGCTTGGTAATTTTAAACCTGTAAACACAACCTTCGAAAAGTGGGCCAAACTTTTGTGCCGTTGCACCTATTCGAGGAGCTGGTGTCTATATATAAATTCCTTTTTGTTGATCAACGATGAAAGCTGTTACTCAGACTTGTTCCTCTTTGTGGCTCAGGTAGCCACTCTTGTCGGTTGTGCAAAGAAAGCAGCGCACTGCACTTGCTATTCGTTAATAACTAAGCTAGTGTGGATAATAGTAAAATGATGAAGGAATGATTTAATAAGAATAATAATATTTTTTTCTCAGCATATGACCCATTGGTCATAAAGTAAAGATACTTTGACTTGATATTGACTGTGGAGACTCGTATGGTAACATTTTTAAAGACCAATCTCTGTTTTTAAGGCCTGCTAGGTTATAACCCCCCCATTTGGCAGACTGTGTGGATAGGCGGGGGATGTGTCAATCCTCTGGTCCAATGGCAGTTGCTGCCCTCCGGTGCGCAGCTGAACGCTTTCTGTCCTGACATCCACTCTGAGCCGTAGTGGACAGTCTCAGAGGGTCTGTCTCTGACTGATGCTCATCCTCAGGAGGCCCAGGACCTTATGTGTCTTGAGGTGGCTGCATCCTTTGTGGCAACTGACTGCGTCAGTGGTGTGGAAGCCATGAGTGTTTGGCTGCTGCCAGTCCCTGTGTCTGTAAAACCTGGAGCTGTATTTCAAACGATTGTGATGTAGACTTTGGATCAGCATATTAGTTATTAGCTTTTTCTACCAGTTAATATATTAATATAGCCCAGTTTATATAGGTGGTTCTCGGCTGACAAAAGTAATCTGTTCCACAGACCCTTACGTTAGTCAAATTTTAGACTGATTGAAATGCTAGATTGACCTTCCTATACCATTTAAAGTACTTTATAGCAGAAACCACCTATGCAAAAAATATTCTAGGAATATGTACCAAAGAGCACACATTAAACAAATGAAAAATGTAAATTTATTTATAGGAGTCTTTTTGGGTTAACACTTCAGTAGACCATGTATCTCTGATCCGGGATTACTTACATTAGTTGTACTCAAGTTGAGAGCTGCCTTTGTTGTGTTTTCCACTAGATTACTGTTGATCAGTTTGCCATCCAACCCACTGATTTGAATATTTCGGTGGCTGTGAAAGTCTTTCCGCCCTGACTAAGTTCTTCAGTTTATGTTCCATTGATCTATTGTTAATGGGGGTAATCAAGTATTTAGGAAGCAAGGGTCCACTGACTGTATTCAGCAGCTGATTACCATTTAACAATTATGTCTTTTGATATAAAGCACTTGTAGTAAGTCAGTATTAGTCTTCAGAAGCAATCCTCTGCTGGCTTGTTTTGTTCTGTTAAATAATTATCTGCTTTTCACTGGTACTGCCATGTCAAACTGACCCAGTCTTTTACTGGAATTTCAGAAGCTCTCGGACATTTTATTCTCCTCCCTCTCCTGTTGAAAAGCACAAGCCTGGTGCTTCCCAATCTATTGTTGCCATCACAGCTATGAAGGATTGTTCTTTCGAGAGTCTGCTAAGGTGACTTGGCAGATGGTATGATGAGTTGAGTTCTCCTGTCTAAGGAGCACCGTCTCTGTGATGTTAGTTAATCTGCCTCATTTTGAATTGTATGGTAAGAAGTTTGACTTCAGTGTTAATGCCCATTAATCGTTTCATGCACATATCCAAACCCAGGACGGGGTCTGGCATGTTTGGAAGTTTGATAAACATGAGTGGTTTGCTTGTAGTCTGTTGTTTGAGGTTCAGGTTGACACTCTGTTTCAGTTAGTGAAATATGATACAGGGATTTCAGGACTGGAGGCTGACCGGGTGACTTCTTAATGAAACCTACCTGAGAAAACCGCTCCTTGACCCTGCTGAATAATGGTGGCTAATGCCTGTGTGTGCATCATTAAGGAAGCCCGGTATTCTCTCTTGGACGTGCGGCCCAAATGAGTATTAATAACGTTATTAGTCATTTTGTAATACTTGCTAAACATTTAATGAAGGTGGCAGCGTGAATCATGTAATATGGAGTATTGTTTTTGCTGTCTCATTCATATATTCTGTTCCTGTTTTGCTCGAGTGTCGAAACGTCACGAATGCATGATTATGGGGGAGGGGAGTTAATTTGCAAAATTCCCAGAAACAGCGCTAGATATGTGTGGCATAAGGGTGCAGTGACATCCTAGATGCATCGGTGTGAAAGTAGGTCCATGGGGGTAGATGGGTGGGGGGCAGGGGCAAGCCCAGGGAACTCCCAAGAGCTTTGGGTAGACATGAGGATTTGCATGATGGGATTCGCTTTAGGTTCAGTGGCTTTCTTGATCGCACTGTAACATGTGAAGCAATAGCTTCCCAGAAGCAGTTGCAAAACTGGCAAATTAAGAGCCGTCCATTTCTCAATGTTACACTCGTTACACAATTGAGCATATTTTTCTATAATGGGCAGGAAATACCAGCCATTTTACCGCAAGAGTTGTTATTCGCTTGTGAAAGATGTGAGCAACGGCAATGAGCACATTCTTTTCCTTTCATGTAATTGAGTACATATTAAGTTAAATTTAAGAGCTTAGGGGGATGGGAAATGGATCAGAGACTGGATGAAATGACAAGACCGTAAATACCATGCATGTCCTTTTTCTTGGCATTTCAAATTATTCAGTAGCTGTGCCCTAAAGAGTAACTCTTTATTTAGTTGGAGCTTGTGTGCTGAAGACTGATAGCAGAGAATGCCATAACGGTGCATACGCACACAGACAAGCCCGTGGGAGAGAGAGTGAGTTTGGTGTTGCTTCACTCCGGCCTTGTGATGCAATACTTCTGGGCACCGCCATATGTAAACACTTTCCTCCAAGTGCTTTTGTAACAGTTGAGCAACGGGGTCAAACGTTGAGAACCTTGTGGGTGAAATTCATTAAAAAGGTATTTTTATTACATGTTGTACAACAGTTCCTGACTCGTGAAACATCCCGTATTCTTGTACGTAGTCTGTGATGTATTAATAACATATATGATGATAATGGCGCAATAAGAACAAAAGTAGGAGTAGATCCATAGCTAAAGATGACAGATTCTAATGGACTTTGTGGATCATTTCCCATCGAAGTCATTGACAGGCTGTCACAGTCTCTGCTCCTCTTTGTTCGTGTGTTGTGTGTTCTTTCTCCATCTTCTACCTTCTACCATCTTCTACCTGTATGTATGAAGCATTTCCTCCCAAGTACACCTAGCATGCTAACAGGTGGAGGCAGTCTCTTTATATGGTTTCTGGTTCCACTGTCTGCAATGAACGAATCTGCAGTGTTTTTTTTTTTTGGGTTGGGCAGGCTTGCATTACTGTAAATAACCCTGCTGTCACTGCAGCCTGCCGTCTGGCTGGCTGAACGTGCTACTGGGCAGGCTGTCCTAATGAACTTAGACTCACATTTTCTGGCCAAGTTAGCAGTTAATTAAGTGGATCTTTTTGTGTTTATGTGGTGGACTGTTGGGCTGGGGGGTGGTTCTGTAAACCTTTCTAGCGCCGAGAACCTTGGCTGCCTTGATTTATAAAAATAATGTAAAAAGCAGAAAATCAGGTTGGTAGACAGGCAAAAGATGAATTTTTAGCAGTCGCTTATTTTTTTGGTTAGGCTTGCTGTAATGTAGCATTAGCCACCTACCTCATGACATTTTCCCCTTTGCGCGCTGGAAGCAGCCGCTGCTTCGACTGGGGACATGTTAAATACTGCTGCCACTTATCAAATATTTACTGTGGCCTTTTTTTCTGTTCCTGTTTGGGCTTCTGCATCAGGCCTGAAATAAGGTCACTTTTTTAAACTGGTTTACTGATCGATTAAAAATGTTGCGCAGCCAATTGACCCAGAAGGCAGCACCCTGTTGACATGATTGTGTTCACTCAGGCTGAGGGGGGGTGAGACCTGTTACACAATCCTTGTATCATGATGTTGACATACAGATTATGTGACCCTGTATTTGGCAGCTTGCAGTTAAGAGTTCGGTCAGATTCTAATTCTGGCTCTGGGATCTTGGTCTCTAGTGGCAAAAGGCGCAGCAAAACAGACTTGCCCCCTTTGGTGAGTGTCACTCCTGTGCCATGTGACCCTGATGCTTCTCTGCCACATTCATGTTTAAAAAATGGTGACTTCATTGGTCTGAGACAGAAATTGAATAACATGTAGGGAACCACTGTGCTTTCCTTTATTACACTCCTACGAGAACTGCTCTTACGGTCTCTACCTCTTCTTTTCCAATCTATCCTAGCCAAATCATGTCTTTGAAATTGATGTATGCTTATGTTCTGTTTGTTGTTTGGCTGAAAAGTGCAACCTTGCAGCCTGTTTTACAAAAATATATAGCAAATATGTATTTAATGTGTAGTTAAATGTTTCTGTTAGTGAAAACCATTTGATAATACATCTTTTTCTTTTTTAATCAACACATAATTCAATAGCTTGTCAAATCAAGTAAAGCATTCAAAAATACAGGGGCCTGACTATGTTTAATTAGAATTGAAATGAGTTATCTGAAACTTTTGCTGTGGTTCTGCTATTTTGACTGGATTAAAAATTTGAGGAGGGCTCTGTGTTCTTCCACTATGATTCAGGCAAAGCCCCCGGGGTCCCGGAATGCGTACATACTCTTTGATTCGGCTGAGTTACGCCAATTCCAGTGGTTATTGAATCGTGTTTTGTGACCCTACGTGCTTTTTAGCTTTGCCTTCGACTTATGGAGGCCATTTATGTGTCCACTTCGCCAGGGGCAGGCAGTGTTTTGTATTTATCTCCTCTTCATTACACAGTGAGAAGGGAGTGAATGCTCGGTCCCCACTTCCATGCACCTCTTGTTGTGGATAGTTGTGGATAGCTAGGCTGGTGAGAACCTGATGCTTTTTCACATGCACACACCGTCCTCCCAGGAGGAACGCAGCGCCTCCCCCGGACCATTGGGGTCTCCCTGGCCAAGGAGCTGATCTTCGCTGGGCGGGTGGTGGATGGAGCAGAAGCACAGAATCTGGGCCTGGTTAATCATGCTGTGGAGCAGAACGACAGTGGAGATGCTGCCTACAGGAGAGCGTTGGACTTGGCCAGGGAAATCATCCCTCAGGTAAGATTAGGGTGGTCTTCATGCTCATCCTTTGGGTAAGGTGAAGGTGGTATTCAGGCTCATCCGTCAGGTAAGATTAGGGTGGTCTTCAGGCCGATCCTATGGGTAAGGTGAAGGTGGTCTTCAGTCTGATCCTCTGGGTAAGTTGAAGGTGGTCTTCAGGTTGATTCTTTGGGTAAGGTGAAGGTGGTCTTCAGGCTGATCCTCTGGGTAAGGTGAAGGTGGTGTTCGGGCTGATCCTCTGGGTAAGGTGAAGGTGGTGTTCGGGCTGATCCTCTGGGTAAGGTGAAGGTGGTCTTCTGACTTGTCTCTTTGGTAAAGTTGAGAGTTTTTATAAATTCTGTTTCTCAGGGTGTAATTTGTGTGCAAGTGAGGCATTTTCTTTTCAGGCAACTTGGGGATGCCCTTTGTTAGCGTAATGGTCTACATTGCTTAGCTCTCTGCTTCGGGGTTTATGTGCAGATTCTGCGCATATCAAATGACCCTGGCAGGGTCCACACTAGATCCTGGGTGAATCAAGTGGTCCAGCTGGTGTGTGTAAGGTTCCTTCATCTGTTTTCTGTTTCATTTCAGGGGCCCATTGCCATCAGAATGGCCAAACTTGCTATAAACCAGGGCATTGAGGTAAGGCTTTTAATGTACAGAGTCTTTCCTGACATGCACATAAATCACATGTCCATGATGTGGATGAAGGTGAGTCAGTCATCCCTGTACACTGATACAGTTACATCTCGGTAATTTACATAACACAGGCAGAAGTCATGTGGGTTGGGCTCGTCTCTTTGTAGTATTAGTTTTCCACTAAGTCGCGGTGCTAAATATCTCAGGAATGTCCGTGCCACAATTTTACTGGGTGAAATTAACTCCTCCTTATGTCTTGGCTTCTTGCATGGAAAAAATGGGTGCTTTCTCAACATTATTGTAAACCAGTCTCATAAACGTGAACAGAACAAACATCTGTAGGGTGTTTCAATAGTAAGCCTCATAGTTTACAGCGGTGGGTCAGAGGTCTGAAGTCACAGTCTTTCTGGTTTGTGCACTGCAGTAAATGCTCTTTAAGCCTACTCAATATGTTTAAAAATGGGCTGGCAATACCTCACGGTAATCATGAAACATGGACGTGGATCGAACCACTGTTATCGCCAGTGTTTATGTGGCAGTAACATGATAGTAGCATGGGAAGTGAGCCTGACCATGCTGCTTGGTGGCAGTGGTACTCTGGGCTTTGTTGACCAACTCTCTTTTATTTTCTACTGCAGGTTGACTTGGCAACAGGCTTAGCCATAGAAGAGGCCTGCTATGCACAGGTAGGCCTCTGTAGATAATGCTGTGCTGGCGAGCTCTGCCACTCTCTAACTTGGTCTTTAAGTGTGGTTATCAATCATCCAGAGCGTTTTAAGTTGTTCTTTGGCGGGTGAGTGAATCAGTACAGCTTTTTGGCAACTCAAAGTTAGTCTGTATTAGGGGAGAACGAAACTGGGCACATTTGAGCAAATAAATCCTGTTCCAGTTTAGTTACTGTTCCTTCAGTTCCTTCTCTACTGTTCTCTCAGCTTATTGTGTGTTTTTCGGGGACATGCTATCACAACGTAAATGTTTTCGGTTCTTATGTTTTGGCTTTTTTGCACAAATCGTCACCTTGGCGTGTAAATTGAAATGTGTTTTTAATTTGTAATTTAAGCTTGTTTTTTAGCTGGGATTTGACAAATTAATTCAGTTCAACTTTCTCGTTATGGTATACAGAGGTACAGATGTAACGTGAGGTGAATGAAATGCAACCGTGTGCCTGCAATTTTATCGGCCCCTTTTCATTTTTCTAGGTAATACCGACAAAGGACAGAATTGAGGGTCTCTCAGCCTTCAAGGAGAAGAGGCCTCCTCGCTACAAGGGGGAGTAACCAGTGTAGCCTAGTCAGCCTATCAGAGGCCAGCGTCTTCAGTTCACACGTGTGCATCCTGTTCCTGGCTCCCAGTTAATGTCTTTGAAATTCACGCATGTGACTCACTCAGCGTCTGATAATGATAATTATAATAATGTGCGTCCAACATCTCTTGTTTCCAGTTGCCTTTTACCAGTCATGCGTATAGCTACCTACCAGCTGCGTATCTTCCAGATGCTGTCATTTTGCAGAATTTAAATGCGTGTGGCTGGGCTTTTATATTTCAGATGACATCAGTGCTCTTATTTATGATGACATCAGTGCTCTTATAATAATACTAATAAATTGTTCATCTGATGCAGAGTAAATGGACATGCCCCCCAAAACAAAGCGTTTCTCATGAGGCTTTGGCAACCCTCGCTTTTGCTGGGGAACACGCTTTGGTACTAATCACGCTTGATGTAGAAACCTGTTTTACCACTTTTTGTGCATCTAATAGCATAGAAATGCGACAAGGACAGTGTTTAGAGCGAAAGGTTGGAAATCTGTAACAGTAAAGGTCTATTCCAGTCTCACGGCTAATTGTCCTCGGAGGTAGTGTGTTCCACCTCGCCACGCTAACAGCCGAAAGCAGCTAATTGAAACATATGATTTCCATGAAGGAAGTTGACATTTGCCTCCTGTGGCCTGTGTGTCTCTTGGAGCTCTTGGAAGGTGTCGACCTGCTGGCGTCCGGCGCGGGTCCGCTCCGCATTCCCGCTCCGCATTCCCGGAAAATGCTCATTCTGTTACATGTTCACCGACTGTTGATTGTGAACTTTCCTGAGTTAAACATTAAACTGTTACCCCTTGAAAGCCTCTGGCGGGTGTGTTTGTCTGTGGAGTGTCTCTCTGAATCTCAGGCTT
This sequence comes from Stomatorhinus walkeri, assembly GCA_026784285.1. Taxonomy (NCBI): domain Eukaryota; kingdom Metazoa; phylum Chordata; class Actinopteri; order Osteoglossiformes; family Mormyridae; genus Stomatorhinus; species Stomatorhinus walkeri. The sequence goes on from JAODUD010000117.1 coordinate 577,373, forward strand.
CAAAACGCTGTGTTGTATGGTTCTGTGTCTTTTGCCCAAGTTTATATTTACTAGTGGCAATGTATAAATCCATATATTTAAAGAGGGAAAGTCGATTCCCAGGTGATTCAGTGTGAGTGGTTTTTAGACCTAGATTTAATTCTGCTATTCTAAATTGAAATGAGTTTGTACTACATTTTAATTAAGAAATGGGGAAATCGGCTTAATTAGAATCTAATTACACGCAGCTTAATCTCTTAGGTTGAATCCTGAATGGCCTCTTGGTTATTGGACAGGAGCTGTGAGCAGACCTCCACTGTAGGTCGCTGGATGACCGGTTAGCTTTGAAGGACTTGCTGAAGCTGGCGGTGATGGCATAGCTGCTTCCCTGAGGGAGGAAGCCACATTGAGGAGTGAGTAGAGTACTGCATGGGTGGTGGGGGGGTGCTGTTCAGTTAGCCATGGTATTCTGGGAATGATTAGCTTTGTGATGTAATGTGTGCGTAACGGTTGCCGGAAAGCAGGATGTGACTCCTGCTTGTTGATCTTTTTTTTTTTCTTTCTTTCCCACCGATGAACCGCCGAGAATTGTATTACTGACGCAAATCATTAACCGGGGGTCATAAATGGGTGGGTTGGTGGGGGCAGCGGTTTATGTGGGAACATTGTAAGCAGGTTCTTTTTATAAGGGACAGCAACTGTGTCCGCCTGTATCAGTGTGGAGCCACTAACCCTCCTGTAATACACCGCCCTCTCTCGGCTGTGGAGTCTCAGTATCAGAGTAGCCCGTTGTCATTATTACATAATACAATTATCTGTATATTCAGGTAATATATGTATTACCTGACTCAGTTCTGCTTATTACTTTAATTGAAAATCTTGCCCATTATGTATGTCAAGTCCTGCTTTCAAGTCAAATAAAGAGATATAGGGTCTTTTAAAATTATAGATTTTTCAAATTTCATTTAAATGGTTTGTTAAACTGTACCAGTGTCTGGTGTTGCCCTGTATTTCAGGACTTCTGCGTGCCTGCGGAGTGTTATGTTACCATCAGCTTAACGTTGGACAGAGCTGTTTCTGTCTCCCGGTTTCATTACGGATGTCAGTTCAGCAGAGAGGTTTACTGTTGGCTGACTTTGGATGGGATTCTGCCGGTCACCTGCGGCTGAGCTGCTGTTCTTTTTAGTTCCTGCTGTATCTATTTTCCTCATTTCTCCTCTGCATTCTGGGGTATCAGGTGTTTTTCGTGGCATTTCTGTCATGTAATTTCATCTACTTATCTTGCACCTCGTGTGAATCCTAAGGACAGTGTTTCCCGCCCCCCCCCCCGTGACACATTCCTCAGTGGCTTTGAGGAGATGAGGGATGGAGGCTGGCAGGCTTTTTGATGGACACCCCTTACCCCTTCCCAAGGCTGTGACCCTGGACCCCACCCGGGTCCCGTGAGCCAGCGGCCTACGTGCCTCACTGAGCACCACCGCAGCCCTGCTGACGACATGCCCCGCATTCCTTCCTGGAACATCAGTGTGATAAGCGGGCGGCTCGCTGCCCCCTGAGGGCTGCCATTGATGATCCGTTACTGCTGCCTGCGCTCTCAGTAATAATCCTCATTGTTACTAGGAGTTATGGCCCGTGACCCATTCCACCTTTGATTTAGCTGCATTTTTTCGCTTGAGGAGTTCAGGTGCCACAAATCGTTTGATGTAGTCTAGAGGCTGTGAGATTTGATGGCTTTTTTTTTCGCTTTTGTAAGCAGCAGAACCTGAACACCTGAATGATGGTGTCTGGCACGATTTACTGCAAATTAAATGCATATCCACCCTGCCAGCTCACAATCCAGCACGTGACATGCTGCCGTTCTTCATCCCGACTGCGACCCGGGATCCTGCGCGTTTACACCCACCACCGTGTCACTGCTGTCTTTGGACGCGGCCCTCTTCAGTAACTACTGAACTGGGAAGCTGATGTGGCAGTTTGGAATGAATAGGTTTGGATTCCTCCCGGGTAGCTTCGTGATGGAATTGGCCCATGCTGTTGCCAGGTTTGTTTCCCAACTTGTTGGGGCTACAGGGGGTCCATGACCAGGGGGCGCCATGGCTGCCCCTAACCCCCCCCCCCCCCCCCCCCCCC
>JAODUD010000117.1:582533-598001 GCA_026784285.1 Stomatorhinus walkeri
TCTCCCCCCCCCCCCCACATGCACAGGCAACACGTCCCCTCCGGTCCCCCACCATGAATCGTCACCCTTATTATGTGCTCCGATCTGCCAACTGTTGCATTTGCATTTAGTAGATCTTTTCCTTTCCTGTTATCAGCTTGGCGACGCCTCTTGCTGGCATGTTAGCAGATGTCAGGACAGGCATAATGACAGAAGCAGCTGTCAGATACACTAACACAGTCTACAAGATACTTCTTTAGGCCATATTTAATATACATTTCTGTGTATATGTGGAGGGAGATATTTAGATGTTATATTTAATTGTATATATCAGTGTAATACCTAACCTGCAGTCTGTTTTCTGCTATCTGTTACACATTTTTCTGTAACTACCTGCTGTTTCAGGGGAAAAGATTAAATGTACTTGGATTAATCTCCTTTCCATTGCATTCACCTGATTATAAAGCCACGTGGATTTATATGACAGATTCGGGTGTTGTGTTAAGGGGCCGTTCTCAAGGGCTTAAAGATGCTGTTTATTGTCGCCGATCCAGGAGGCAGTTTGCCGTCCTGAGGCAGCTGCTCGACTTTGCCCTAATTTTAGCAGCTCATCAATGGCCAGGAGGCTGCTGATGTAATGGTGATCTGCAGATATTGGATGGCCATTGTGCTGAATATAGCCAGAATTTAATGCTGATCCTTTGGCCCGGTGCCAAGGCATGACACACAACCCATGCCTTGGGCAAGCTGTTGTGGGGAGGGGGTGGTGTTGATAGGGTTTGAGGGCCATTTCGAGGAAAGCTGATGCCAGGCCTGTTTGCACTTGTGCATGCGTGTCTTTGGGGGGGGGGTTACACACAAGCCCCGCTCTCCTAGCGCGTGTGCAATATTAGCATTTATTTATTTTATTGGCGTGTCAGGCGACCTTATTCTGATCATTGTGGTCTAGTTAGTTATCTCACGAATCGCATTCATATTTACTTCCCCTATCGATTTCTTGTAAGTTTCTGTTTCAAGAAATACATTTCAACATGCTTAAGTAACACTTTCTCCCCCCGTCCCAGTCAGGGTTACTCTGTACTCAAGTTTATATTTAGTTTCAAAAGTGACCGTGAAATATCTTCTGGTCCAGTTCCGGGATTCTTTTTTGTAAATGAAGATAGAGTAGAAGTGCGGACAAGCGCTGGAGAGCTAATCGCCGCACAGCTGATGAAAGCGAATTTCTTTTGTAGACATGAAACAAGCTCAGAAATTTGTCCGCTGCCGAGCGGCGGATGGGTTTATTTAATCCCCGGATCCGGGGGGAGCGGGCGGGGAGAACATGCCGTTTCGTGGCGTTATGCAATGCCGCGTTAATTACTGCGGATTACAGTAAATGATTTCCCGCTCCCACTGACTGGCAAGGCCATGAAAACAGTCCTCATAGAAGGCAGCACTTTCCCAGTACATAACACAATCAGCTCGCTTCCTTATTCCCATTGGCGGGCTGCCGTCGTTCTCGCTAACGCAGAACTAACGTATTCGTCTCAACATAGTTTTAATTTGCGGGGAATTCGCGTGTATTTGTCTGAATTTTTGAGACATTAATGTTCCGTTTTATCTCCATGCATATAGGTCCGCTGAATTAATAGGTCTTATTTTTCTGATGGTTAAGTAGCCTACTTTATTCTAAATCCGCTAGGGCGAGGACAAAACATTTTATGCGATGTCGTATCATTTGAAATATGATTTCTTTACTCGGCTACTCGACTGGGATTAAGTTTTTAAAATATATAAAACTCTATTTTTAGCAACAAATATCTACTGATTGCACATATCTCTCTATCACATAGATGAAAATGTGATATGCACGCTGCCCGCCCGTTCCTGGGATGTGGAGAAGGATTATCTTGGCTTTTAATAAGACACGAACTCTACCGTTTGTGCAATACATTAAATGAATTAATCAATCAGAACTACTGTAAATTTCCTGAAAGCTTTGTAGCATTATTTGGCTATGAGCCAGCCAAGGTATTTAAGGTAATCATTTTCAAGAGTCTTTGTTGTTAATTACTTTGTTTTAAATATAAAGAACAAAATTACATAATGTACAAACGCAATTGTATTTAAAAAACAACGGAAGACAAACGTTTAAAGGGTTTTACGTTTGTTTTACTCTTACCTAAAAATGAGTGGTAAAAAGAAAGTTTTTATTAAATGGAGGAAATTGATTATTCCTTCTAATTATTGCGCAACTGCTGAATCCTATATTTAAAAAATTATTAAAGCAGTTTCTCAGAAACTCCCAAGAAGGTTCATATGACGTGCTTGAAGAATTAGACAAAAAGTCAAATTGAACTTATGTCATACAATCTAGTTTTTTTCCCTGTCGTTTAGAATTAGCATATGAGATGAAGCGTTTCAGTTAAGGCAAGGACCGATACGGAACCACGCTGGTGTCTCTCTCCTAATTTTGAACCCAGGCAACGCTTTTGATTCGGCAGCCTCCTCGTCTTCCGCAGGACATGGCGCGCGCTCCCGTGTCATGATCTCGGTCCCCAAGGTGAAACAGATCACACGGCGCAATTCGTAGGGAGCCCAGTTTCGCTTTTCAGGAGTAGCCGATCTGGCATAGCCAAAGTGAGATACTCCTGTGGCGTCCCTTTGCTCATCGCCGGTGTCCTGTCGATATATGCTGCCTTGTCGAAAAATGCTACCGTAGTGCTAATCAATAGCCCTAACTCTTACCCTAGTCCTAATCCCCCAAACCCCCCTAAACCCTTACCTTAACCCCAACCCCAACCCTAACCCCTAAAACCTAACCCTAATCCCAAAACGGTGGAACTGCACATGCACAGAAAGGCTCGATAGCACGTCTCGATGGGTAGGATTTTATTACAGAACACCGGCGCTCCCTGCGAAAGGTGACATAACTTGACTCGCTGTCATCTCCGATTCAGTCATTCCGCGCGGCTCGTCACTCCAGAACAGAAATCACAGGCTTTTTAAAAATTACTATATATATATATATATATATTTTTTTACTTCTTTAGGAGGGCTTAAGTGGGGACTCCGTAAGGCGCGGGGAAGGGGGAGTTAGGACGATTCCAATGGCCCTTGAATGACAGGGGTCTTAGAACATTTGGAAAATAACTAGATTGGTCTGGAATGGGGCCCCCGATATGATATACATTCATGTTGATAGCAACGTCCCCTTTTTTTTTGTCTAGAACCGTTTAACCATTTGTTTGCCTTTTCGTAAAGGTCACATGTCGTACCCTCCTCCCGGCAGATGCAATTGTGGAGGACCCGTATTCCTCCGGGCGGCTGAGCCCCGACAGACACATTTTTAGAATCGCCTCTGGTAGAAATGTTTTTTTTTTCTTCTTCTTAATTTAAATATAGAGTATTTAAATACGAGTGAAATACACTGTGGTGTTGCTGCTCCTTAGTTACTGCTCCTTTATTCTCGCATTCCCCCTGTTATGCAAGAAGCGTGTCGAAATATACTTCCTGTGCTTGAAATTACCGTACCGTGGGGCCAGGCTGAATGGAGACGCCGTGAAAGGTGTAAACAGTGCGATACTTGGTGCAGTGGAAAAGCGCTATTAGGGTCTAAATGATAGCCAGTCGTGGACATCCATTCCTCAGGTGCGTGCCCATCTGTTTGCTCTGTTACACCTTCCATAACACGCATTCCTGCATTGTCCGTTTCTGTAAACATATGTAATGGTTGTGCGCCATTGGTGCCAAACTTAAGACAATATACAAAAGCATTCAACTTGAAAATGGAGATTCCTGCCCCCTCTTTGTTGATCACGTTTATAGGAAGTTTTAGACATATACCGCTCTAACGGAAAGGGGAGTTTTTTTTTTGGACACCAGCGCCGCCGGGTGTCGAAAAGAGACATTAACAGAGTAATTAAGAACTTCCTTTTGCCGTCGGATCTGTTTGCAGACCACCTCTGCTGAGCCTGAATATTCGTGGTTATACTCGCTAATGTGGAGAAGCGCGTGTTAAAACTCGAGAAAAAAATCACTGCGTAATTAGGAGTCGGCCTGAAAATTCACTGTGATCGTGGATGACATGCATCATTCCGATCCATAAAAAAAAAACTTTATTGATAACGGAAGTAGTTAATTTACCTAAAATATAGAGATTGAATACCATCTTCTGCAATTACTTGATATAAACCTACACATACCAAATGTGGTTAAATTACAATAAAGTAAAAAATAGAGGCGTATCTTAATTGTTGAAACCTATGTATTGTACAATAGCTAACATAACATGTAGAGATGATGAACCCAGGAATTTGCAGTTTAATAGGCAAAGACTTTAAAAGGCTGCAGCTGCCAATACTTCAGTAGACAAAATCAAGATTATTGCCCCCTAAACCTTTTTTGAAGATTCATTATTGAATTATTGTTTTAAAATTCCAAAATATCTTCATATATACCATCCCCTTCCAGAGTCGCAGGCATGCCCGGCAGCACATGTGAAGCTATCAAACAGAAGATACACAACATCTCATCTACATGACAGTAGTTTGGAAGAGCTGACCGCAAGGCAACCACACAGTGCCCAGGGAAGACTGTATACGCTTTCCAATAGCTTTCCGGTGGTTTGAACTGGCATCCGCTCCACTGCACAATAAATTAAATGTCGAACCACATCCATTTAGTCTCTGTGCTGCAAAGTTATTTAATATGGCGGGTGGCACAGTGTAATCATCCCCTGTGGTCTGCTAACCCCAGGCAGACTCTGCGCCCGACAGTATGGACTTACTCTGTAGTGCTGCTGACATTCTCATCTCTCTGTCAGTATAACTATTATTATTTTTTGTGGTAAAAAAGACATGCATTATATAAGCTCATTTAAAAAAACAAAATCTGAACTTTCTATCAATTTAAGATGAATGAAACCAAAAACTCACAAATTACAACAAAAGAACAGAAGTAAATCTAAATCAGTGTCAGGTTAAGGTTCGTGAAGCGTGCAGTGTCCCTCCTGCTTCTCCTGAGTAAATGTGTGTTATTCCACAGTGATAGCACGTTCACCTCTGAGTTAGATCCACACAGCGATCATTCTCAGGCCCTCTTTAAGATGCCGTATACTCAGAAACAGGGCTGATCTGGTTAAAATAAAACAATCATCAATTTAGTCTACAGGTTATGCATCTCTGGCCTCAGAGGACCATGACTGAGAACCACTGGTCTAGCGGTTTGAGTAAAAAACCATGGAAACATTGTAATGGAATCATGAACATTTGTTTCACGGTCTTGCAAAATTATGCTATTTTTAGAAAATACTATGAAGGGCCTATTAACGTTCTCCTCAAGTCAAGATGATGCAAATATCGCAAAAAGTTAATCAGTGGGTTAGTTTGTTCAAAATCCTTGTTGTGAAATAATCTTCATTGTAATTGCAAAAAAAAAAAAAAAAAAGTATGAAAATCATTGCATTGAAATCTTGGAGTGGAGCAGTGATTCACGCAACAGTTCTTTAACTTGAATAATTAACTTTAAATAATTCAGCACAAATTGGATTCAACAAGTATCTTGATTTTTAAAGTGTATATTTCGAAAGGGTTCTCAAAGCACAGTTGGCGCAGAGGGACAGATGCAATCTGCAATCAAATTAATTTTGGTGACGTGCTGTAAAGAAACCAGAACCAGAAAATGACAGTTGAACCGACCTGGGTGCAAGAAGATGAAAAAAAAAAAAAAAAAAAAAAAACTATAGCACAAAAATATCCCCGAACTGGGAGGAGCAGGTGCCACGGTCCTGGAGTCTTCGTCTACCACAGGCTGAGTAAGTGGCCCTGCAGCCTACAGAAATAGGACTTGGTTTACCAGTCGGTGCAGCCTTCTCACACGATACCCGCCTGCCGCCAGGCCCGGTGCTGATATCACCTCCACACAGGCTGTCGGGCCCTGACCAGAGGCACCATGCAGGCCTGCCCTGTGGCTTTAGTCCCCAGCGCAACGGGGCCTCTGACATGGCTACAGATCCTACTGTGGGCGGCCTGCTTCCGGCAGATGTCCCAGATACCAGGCCGAGACGATCCCACCACAAGAGGGGTTGCGTAAAGAGACAGGCTCCCCTCTAACCTGTCGAGCGTGTCGGCTCTTCCTCTGGTCAGACTCGTCAAGGCATCCTAGGTGAATTGTGGTCAACATCCAGTAAAGCAGATGTTTCAATGATGCCTTTTTTCTCAGAACAATTGCCTGCAGTTTAACTAGCATAACGGATTTGACTCTCCCCGCCCACACCCACCCCACTCCAATTCTGCATTTCAAACCAAATTTTATCCATTAGCTTAATTCTAATTGACAGAACATTCTTTTTGTTCTACAGCACGGCGGCATTGGCTGACATTAAAAGGTCATCCATGTTGCATTTTGCATATAGCAGAATGCTAATATGCAATTTGGATACACTTTATGATCATGTGACCTCAGTATATGTAATATTTTGATGTACCGTCCTGCACCAATGGACCAAGTACAACCAGACTAAAGAGCTGCAGAGGTACTAAAACCGACTTTCGGCCGGGTAGGAAGAGAATGTCAACATTGCATCTTTAGCATCATAACTGAATTTGTAGGTAGTTTTTGCAATTACCTGCTGTGGCCTAAACATGGCTGCCAGTTACTATTGACTCATAAATAGCATTTAGCAAATTTTGGCCCTGAGTGGTGTGCTATTTGATGTCATTTCTGCCGGCTTACGTCACTATTCGAAGTGACTGTAATTGTTTCATTGTCGCAGATATTTGTAGCATGAAAGCCCCGAATGGCAGCTATTTCTGGGTGAAGTTTCACACTTTCTCTATAAATTGGAGGTTGCGAATGACTCATTTGCTGTGTTTGTCTCAAATGAATTCAGTCACTGCACAAGGATTTGATTAATTTGTTGAAATTAGCCGTGAACTCAGCAATCAAAAAAGCCCATCAAAATCAGGTGGAAAAAAACTGACAAAAACTGTGAAACCTTACGTTTATTTTGGTACTGTATTCTCCAGCTGATTATGGTTATTAATAGAAAGTATCCTTCTCCTATTAAACTTGGCCATGGCCAAAGGTAGCTTATTCGGGCTTTTGTGACGTAATCCTTCACATGTTAATTAATCAAAACATTGCACTGATCTGCTCGATCTTGTCACGGGCTACAGAACTGTCACATTCTGGGACAATGAGGTTGCCTGTGATGTAACTAGACATAACCTATCTGACCAATCTTGGACCATGTTGGCTTTGGTCACACCTTGATTCGTGACTGAATGTTGTCCTCTTTGCATCCGACTCCAATAGTCAAGGCGATAAGGCAGACCAGCCGCACTTCCTTAGACCCGTACGAAGGAAGACAACAGCTTGCCCACAGTGTGTGTGTTTGTGCGCACGTACATCTCTCATCACTCCAAAAGTGATTGCTCGACTCGCTGAGAAAGGCGACAACCACTACTGAGGGAGCACCTGCATGGACAAGGCCTGCTTCCGGGAGATACCGCAGCCGGAAACCCATTGTGGTTCTGTCCTGCTTGTGTCGTTTGGCGCTGAGCGAGACTATTGCCTGCTTAATGTCCTAAGCTAAGCTTTGAGCATCTACTGAAACACCCAAGACGTCTTACTTCCTGATCTGGTCATCCAGCCAGATTTCGATTTCATTTTTCTTTTTCTCTGGCAGAATGAGTGTAGATATGACCTGAATTGTTCAAGATTCTTCGTCATTTCTTTCATACAGGTGCATGAGAAATTAAATAGTATTCCCTTAGGCAGAGCTGTTGTCAAAACCACCTTTCTAGAATCCAAGTCCAAGACCAGCACTAGTAGAGTCCAGACCAAGACCGAAGAGGTTTGAGTCGAAATGAGAGAGACAGTCAAGTTTGTGACAGAAATAAAATAATTCTCTTTGAGCGGATTCTTACCTCACTTACCTGTTTATAATTTTTGTGTGACGCTTGAGACAGAATATCTTCTATTCTAAGATCAATTTCCATTATTATGATCAAAAAGCAAGTGCGATGTCACAACACTATCATTAGAAAGCTATAGGACATATTTAATTTCAGTGTATTCATTTCACTCAATATCATGCTGAACAATCAGCCCACCCAGAGAAGGCTGTTCTGCCATATCTGTGATGATCATTTATAGGCCTAATCTTCACTGATTGCAAATTCCATCAGCAAGAGCTGAATGTGAATGTTGAATTAGCAGAGCAATAGCACAGCTGTACATAAAATACTGCAATTAACACCAGATAATGGGAGACGTATCAGTGTTCAAAACTGGACAAACTGTTGGTGTCACGGCTCGCTGGTGCACCAGTATCCAGGAACCACGGTATCCAGGGTAATGTCGGGATACCACCATGAAGGGCGGACCGCATCCAACAGGATAACTATCTGAAAGAGGTGTCTGGATACTAACCTGGATTGTATTTGAAAACAAAAAGCCACAGCTGCCCAACTCACTGCAGAATTAAATGTGTACTTTGACTCTCCTGTTTCCACCCAAACTGTTCATTTGGAGCTTTGCAGGGTCATTGTTCATGATTGGGCCGCTATAGCCAAACCTTTGGTCAATGGTGACAGTAACTCAAATATTAGCCTATTGATAATGAGAAACACATACTGTTCTCTGATGAGTCCACCTTCACTGTCTTTCCCACATCCGGGAGAATTGCTAGTGGATTATGGTCCTGAACTTATTGTAGTTCTTGAAAGATGAATAACTATTATGGTGAATCAAAAATTTCAGTTTCTTTTCTCAGTTTTTGGGATTGTTTCTGTTGCTTTCTGTTTGCTTTTTGTAAACTCCAACCTTACTCTTCCTTGCTTCTCATTGATGAAGGGCTTCTTGCCTTGGATCTGCCTCTATGAGCCTGATATGAACTGTCCTAGCAGTGCACTTCACACCACTTAATGTTTCCCAATGTGACCAGCGCCAATCCGAAGACGGGGACGAGTCGCTCGATCCCTTTTATGACTTACACTTTCAGAGCGATATGGGCAGTGTTCCACAAAACACAAAAAAAGTTTTTCTCAGTAAGCTGGGTTAACTTAAGATAGAAGTTATGATTGTCCAATAAGAGTTAATCATGACATCTGTAACATGAATATATAACATTACTTAGATGTAGTTTTGAAGTCTTTTGATGAGTCTTTTGTAACTCATCAGATCAGGCCACTCTCTTCCATTGCTCCATGATGCAGTTCTGACACTCACATGCTGATGCTGGGAGGTGAACTGGGTACTGGGTACTGGGTACTGCATACCGGGAACAATCCACCAGACCTGTCATTTGGACATGCTCTGACACAGTTGTCTAGCCATCAAAATTTTGCCTTTGTCAAAGTCCCTTAGATCCCCCATTTTTCTGCTTCCATCACATGGACTTCAGTAACTGATCGTTCACTTGCCTAATGTATAACGGCATTCCTGACAGGTGTTATTATGTCGAGATAATCAATGTTATTCACTTCACCTGTCACTGCTTTTAGTGTTCAGGCTGATCGGTGTACTTGCGCAGATACAATGTATTATCTTATTTGCTTCCCAAAGGCTTTACACAAAGCAGATTGTAAGACTTTACTGCCCCCTGCTGTAAGCATGTTGTAAAGATTCTGCTCTTTTGCCTATTTATTTATTTACCGCTTATATTACAACCCAGTTTCACTTCAAAACTACATAAATGTTCTAGGTAAATAATTCCAATATTGTGAAAATTCAGGCACAGAAAATATTAAATTCAAAGGGAATGCAACTGTTGAAAAATAATTTATTACCGTACAGTAAGCACAAGTCATACGTTTTTCAAGATGAAAATCCTTGTAATGTATTAACAGTTCACACCATTGTCATGATCTGATATCAATGGAAAAGATTTAATACACTCTATAAGAACATTTTATTATTCAAAAGTACGACTATACAATTTTTTCATTGCTTTTGACTTTGGTTCTGAATTTTTTTTTAATTGGTATGGGTTATGCAGTTGTTTAGCATATGTGGAAAATAATAAAAAATATTGTTTATAATTAAATGCTAAAATGGATTTGATGGAAAAACCAAGGCAATTGATTTGAACGTGAAATACTTTGGGAAAAAGCAGTGTGAGATTTGTGTGGGTGTTTGTATTTGACCTGTGATGGACAGGTGTCCTGTCTGGGTCCGGCCCCAGCTTGTTCCTTGTGCTGTCTTCTACTGTGGCATGTCAGTCACCACAATCAATATGCAGTTGAATTCGAGTATATTTTGGAGCTTGTAAAATACCGGTAAATCCCAAAACGAATATATGCACATTCATATCTATACATTTACTATTAACAGAATCTAGTAAAAATATAATTCAGACTAGCTAGTTTTCTGCTGTTAAATATAAATGCATCAAAATATTGAGGAACATTTATATAAAAAAGGGATAACAGAATTTAAACCATGAATTCTGTTAATGGTTCCTCTTTTTTATCATGCTGGAATGAGGACAGAAAGGCCAAAATTTTAGAAGAAACTTTCATATTTAAGATTTGTAAAGTGTATGGTTTCCAAATATTACTTGTGCTGCATTTGGAGATGTATCTGTACAAAAACCTTAATGAAATCTAGCAATTGTAAAAAGATATGTACGCAGACCTATGATTCTGTATAATTTCATCCATTCCATTATGCAATGCTAAAGTACTCCCATGGTACAACCATGCCCAAAACCACATTAGATTTGTGAAATCTCATAGTAGTAATTTCTTAGTCTTGGTTCGACAACATTAAATCCAGGCCTCTCCTCTGGTCTGAAAAAGAGAAAAAACACAAACAGCAGATTAAAGTAAGCAATGAAAACAAGGAAGAAATACAGCTAAAGGCTGGTTTATTTCTCTGTGTAGCATCTACACCATTGGTACGCCGTAGTCGTGTAACCTGTATCTCCCCAGAAATGTGACTACAGGCATCGGGCTACAGGATAGATTCTACACAGAATCAGCCTGAAAGCATCAGAATGCAGAATGTACGAAGTGTACTATGAAATACGAGTGCTGACTGTTTTGGACCATGTTTACAATTTGATATGAATTATAAGTGTATGATGTGTGTATTGTTACTATATGTTTGCACTCTGGCACTTCACGTTTTATTTTCCCTTTTTCGTAAAATACTGTTATGGTAAGAAATTTAAATTTTGAATCGAATGTGACGATTTTTCCAGTCTAATATAATACATCATTTTAACTCGTATAAACCCAAAGATAATGTTTGGTTTTACCAGTAATATGTGGTGTTATATTTAATGTGACATCATACACTGTTGCACTCAGGTGAAATATATGCCCGCTCACAGTTGTGTTAGAAAGGCGAGTGTGCGGGTTAACACGCCAGGGCAGAGTGACCAGATTACTTGTATGTCCAGCATGTCTTCATGAGCTCGTACACCTCCGGGGGGCAGTTGGCTGGGGCCGCCATACGCTCCCCACTCTCAATCATCTGCAGGACCTCGTTGCCTTTCATGCCCTGCAGGGGGCGACAGGGATCACACAGCTCAACAAAAGCCAATGAGTATGCAAACAAAACACAGGTTTTTTTCTCTGATTGGTGGGTGGTATAACAGTGTTCACTTGGATATTTAAAAAACTACTGTTCATCAGTTTTCTGTTTCACATCCTTCTTCTCATTTCCCTGGAATCATTTAATCATTTACTAACAATATAATTTACTACTATTGTTACTACTGCTACTACTACTACTAATAGTAAGTAAAAAGTACCGCTAGGGTTCTGTTACCCGGCACCTTAGCCGACACCCCACGCTTACACCATGATGGACGATGGCTCTGTGAGCTTATCACCTTGTATGGTTTTTGCCCATAGGAGTAGGCCTCCCACATCAGGACACCGAAGCTCCACACATCACACTTGGAGGAAAACTTAAAATAGTTCATGCACTCTGGAGCGTACCATTTGACCGGCCACTTCCCGTGGATTTTTGCCTGTGGGGGAAAAGTGGGACAGCCCATTTTTTAGCAGAAAGCAGCAATGAGAAAGCCCTTCAGACATCCATTCATCTTCCATAGTTAGCCATCCCACAACAGCACCAAGCACAGTGCACAAGGCCAGGGGCACAATGGGCACTTTAGACACCAGACCACCTAAGTCATAACATTTACATGGATTTATCAGAGTCGTTAAGCCTAGTTGACATACAATTGTGAAAGCAGGGTCAGACAGGCTCTGAAGCAAAGGTTAAGGGCCGTGTCCAAGGCTTCGATGGTGACATCTGCCGACACTGGGATTTGAATCAGATGCCTTCTGATCATGGACACAAAGTTTGAACTTGAAGGGCCACATGTGAATTCAAGGAGAAGATTCAAACCCAATAAAAGGTCCTGGAGGCAGAAACCAAACCCCTAAGCTTAGGGGTGTGAGGTCTCAGGGTGATCCACTAAACCGCCACCTCAAACTCCATGTTCCTGATAAATTAAAAATCAGCGGTGGTGTTTGCTACCACTCAAACAAAGCATTTGTGTGGGCCCTCTGCTGGCAACAAACAGTCACTGCAACAAATATTTAATAAATACGTTCATTAAAGAGATGTTGAAGCAGCATGTGCTGTTAACCAGCTAGCTAGCTACAAGCTTCCGACTCTGCTTCCTAGCTATACGTGTAGTTTTTGAACCATCAGAGAAGGGCAGGAGGCCCCAGAAACAACAGCTACACTCCCCCTTTGGTTCTGCCAGGTAACCTTCAGGTTCCCAGCTTTCCTGTATATCCTGGCAAACCCAGCATACCTTGTAATAATTGTTCTCATCTGCCAGAGCCTTTGACAGCCCAAAGTCGCTGATCTTAGCGTAGTGCTGGGTGACTAACAGCACGTTCCTGGCTGCGAGGTCCCTGTGAACGAAGTTATGCTCCTCCAGGTACTTCATGCCCATGGAGACCTGGTGTACCAGCTCTGTGATGTTCTTCACGCTGAGATGCCTGTGGAGACAATGAACTGCTATTCAAACTAAGGTTACATACATCATAGCTTTCTAAGAAGTGGCATAGCAAAAAGATAGGAAGTGATCCTAGCTGGTATCTTTTATTACCATTTTTTCCAATGTGACTTTCTGAGTGGGACCCAGAAACATCACTCTGACACAAGCAGAGAAAACAGAGGCATAGCTACAAATTCTGGGCCCCCTCCATATGTTTTGCAAATCGGGATGTCCCATCCAGTAAGTTTTGCCCCCTGAATCTGACATTGTATATTTTTCGTCTTCTGATGCCCCCGGACTTCCCAAAGACCCTTGGCCAGGCCTTTCTGTGTTCCCCATACACCATGCTTCCTCCCTCAGTGTCAGCAGTCACAAAGCAGTGTACCTGTTTTTGGGCAAGAACTTGTTGAGGGGACCAAGGCTAGCCAACTCCATGACCAACATCAAATTCTCTGCCTCGCAGATGCCGATCATGCGGACGATGTAGGGGTTGTCTAGCTGCTGCATGACACTGGCCTCCTGCAGCATCTCCTGCCGCACAGAGAGGTTGTTCTCATCGTTCTTCAGGATCTTCACCGCCACCGTCTTCTCTGACCTGGGAGGTATAGCGGTCCACAATGAACTTTGACTACAGCTTATTTCCCAATACATAAACATCATGCCATTAGGGCCACATTTATTCTAGATAACAGATCAGCATTTCTAAAGTTAAATCAGTAAAAAAAAAATTGAAAAATTAAGTGTAGATTACAATTTGTGTATATAAAAAAATCTACATTCTGCAGCATTTGCTGATAGGAGGACTGCAGTACAATACACATTCAAACACTAAAGGTTACCTGTACTGCTGGTACCAAATGAACTGGGAACATACTTTTGCATTTTGTAGATGCCCCTCATGACCGTGCCGAAGTTCCCTGAGCCCAGCTCCCCATCCTCTAGGATCAGCTGCGAGCGGCTGATGGTCGACGTTCTCAACTCATCAGGGTCCGCATAGGGACTCTCATACACCTCGGTGTCCATCGGCATGGCATCTGTGCATGAAACACAAGCACATTACTGGAAAGGAGAGGAGAAAGGGTGGATTCTTTCGCCGTTCATCTGGGGTGGGGCTAATGGAGGGGAAAAACTCCAAGGAAGAGGGAAGGGGAAAAACTCCAAGGAAGAGGGAAGGGGAAAAACTCCAAGAACACGAATGGAAGAATGTAAATCACATTTTAACAACACGACAAAAAGACATGTTGGAATTTATACGCACCTGCTGTTTTCTGCATATACGTGTTGAGGTTATCAGTGGTCTTGGAGCCAGGAAGTTTAACTGTCTATTTAAGGGAGAAATACAGTTTTAAAAAGTGTACGATTGCACTAGATGAAACGTCATGATCCACTCAGGCCAAGTAGCATTCCGATTCCCTGAAAGGGTTGACTTGATTTGACATGAAAGCACAACAGCACAAAACACACAACTGGCAAGACCCGAGGCTGCGTTTCAAAGCCAGGAAATCAGGATATACAATCCTGGTCACCTTTCATGGTACCACTGGAATTCCAAGAGTATGAACATTGCAATATGTCAGGACCTGAATTTGTATTTTTACACAATTTTACCTCTGGTGGCAGATAGGTATATATTTTATTCATTTTGCTTACATTTTGTTTTTTTTGTGTATTGGCAACCATGAACAAGGTGAGATCCTGTCTGAACAGGATAAAAACATGTAGATTTTATTTTGGAAAAATAAAGGAATAAATGGCATAGGGTATCAATCTGTAAGGAGAGTGAAGCACACAGGGTGAGTTACTTGTTGGCTCTGAGAAAAAAAATGTTAATCCAGGTAATGGAGCAAGTAGATCATGGAAATCCAGAAATCGTAGAGGATCTTTGTGCACGTTTGTTTTCTGACATCGATTTCCAAATTATATAATTTGTATATAAGCCTTGCTAGATTTAGAATTTAGAGATCAGTGGCCATTGTTGACACACCACAGCACACGGTGCACAACAACGCAATGTGTCCTGTGCATATGTGACACAACAGGGGGCAGCTAATTCAGTGCCCGGGGAGCAGTGGTTGGGGGTGGTACCTTGCTCAGGGTACCTCAGTGGTGCCTTGCTGGTCGGGGATTCAAACCAGCAATCGTTCAATTACAAGTGCACTTCCCTAACCATTAAGACACCACTGCCCACATTTCACTGGACATACTCCTAGACTCACACTGGAATGAAATGAACAATGTACAGCTCGATACTGTTTAACATGAGCGCTTCTGGGTTAGTTAGTACCGTACCCATTGAAGAACAGGTATAAACCACTAACCTCTATGCTTTCCTAATGGCTCTCCTAAATATTAGCATTGAGGACGCATGCCGAACAGCTGCTACACTCTGCATACTCTGACCGATTTATACCTCTGCCTCACTTAATATATAAGAATTGTTTGATTGACTATTTGTTGCTCTCATAAGAACATAAGAACATAAGAACTATACAAACGAGAGGAGGCCATTCGGCCCATCAAGCTCGCTTGGGAAGAAC
>JAODUD010000117.1:634750-646384 GCA_026784285.1 Stomatorhinus walkeri
AAAAAAGTAAAAATTACACCAACCCCCCCCCCCCCCCCGCACCCCCCAAATCCCAAAACAAACACAGATATTAATGTGGTGTAGCAATTGTCTATGCAGTTTCTCTCTCTCTCTCTCTCTCTCCCTCTCTCTCTCTCTCTCTCTCTCTCTCTAATGGATGTAATGATGGTGATGCATCCCAGGAACCCTGTTCTCAGGGCTGCGGGTTGCTATGGTTACCTGGGCTCTGGGCTGTGGGCAGGCAGCAGCCATGACTCATCGTGTTTGCTATGCTTCACTTTCAGTGGTGATGGAAGTGCCGCACATCTGGCCCCAGATGTCATATATTTCGATAGATGTGAACAATACTTGAGCTGTGTGACTTACTCTGGCTTGTCCTTTAGACTATTATGAATGAATATATTGGCAGCTAATTTATACTAATTTTTGCAAGCGGCATCATCAGTAATAAACAGTATTAATTGGAACACTCAGAATAAAAGATCACTATGATAATTGTCAGTGGAATAAATTTGTAACAAACTGCAAGTACAGAAATGAACATGACTATTTATTTCTCTAAGGACAGCAGGGATACCTGGTGTTTGTAGGCTTCTGCTTTCAGGTGTAAGGGTTTGATTCCTGCTCTGACTCTTTGCCTGAGGAGTTTTCATTCTCGCTCCATGTTTGTGGGAGTTTCTGTCCACAGGCTCAAAACATGCAATTAGGTGAATCAGCGCCTCTTATTGCCTGCTCGTGGACTGGGGTGAATCAGCGCCTCATATTGCCTGCTGTTGGACTGGCATCCTGTCTGGGGTGTCCTCCGTCTTGCCCCGCATCTGTGTGCCTTTCAGGATTACTAACAGCTGTCTCATTAATTTGCCACTTTACAAGCAAACAATTAAAATCTTCCCTAGTGCTCCTATGGAGTTTTAAAAAACAATCTGACTGATAGCAATGCAATTAAAAATATTCTTTGGCAGTGATTTGAAAAACGTGTGTCTGGTGTTCAAACTGTGAAATCATTATTAATCCAAGATATAATTGTTGCAAAAATTATTAAACATGGCTGGACTGTAGAATAATATTTGCAGCTTAGTGACTTGATTTGACAGTCAAATGACTTCCACAGCATTGTTAAAATAAAAGTAATATACATAATAATAACTGAAGAATAACTGAAAATCTTCTTCCAGTCAAAGAACCTTGGTGTCCTTTTCCTTATTGGTCCCTAATACTGGCTAACATGCCACTCAAACTCCACTCCAACTTAAGCTAATTATCGCTAAAAGCACATCTTGGGTCCATTAAGGGCATAATTATTACTAAAGAATATCCTTTAGCTAACGACAAGGGACATTGCATTTTTTTCCAGACAAATCCCATGGGAAAGATTGAGATGTCAGTTAGATCTATGACTTGACCGGCCATCGACTTTATTTGTAAGTCTGGGAACAAAGTCACCTTAACGGCATTTTCCCGGTGGTCTGCAGAATGAAGGTACAGCCTGACCCCAGAGGTCCTGCTACAGATTTTGGGCCCCATTAAAGCCCATCATATGGGGCCCCCAACCTGGACCAATTCAATTATGTTCCAGATTTTTTATGGCCCCTGTCACTCAGTCAGGAATTGTCTGAACTCCCCTTCCCCCCCATTACGACTTTACCTTATAAATGACTATTCTAAGACTTATACAGTACCAGTCAAAAGCCTGGACACACCTACCTATAGAAAGGTTTTTTGGTCGTATTCTCTATATTTTTTAATAACTGAAAAGACATCAAAACTGTAAAACAACATTACTCACTGACCAAAGAATTAAACAAAAAAAAAAAAATTTGTTTGGGGAGTTGGGACTCAGATGGTCGGTTTAAATCCATGGGTCACTTTCCCTTTACTTTCTGGTCACACTCCTCTAGGTCATGTGATGCATCACCAATCACTGTCCTTTGTAGGCAGGTGGCATGTCCAAACTTTCCACTGGTACTCCATGTTATCCGTTATCACATCACTGAGGTGAAGATTTAAATGCTATATTATGCAAAAACTCAAGAAGAAATAGAATTCATGTTCATTTGTTGGTATTGGTTACTTGACATCCTTCCTCTATTACCCATAGCTAAGGCTATAACAGGCTTCCCCATTGTCCTGACACTGGGAATGAGGGCACAGTGCACTGAAAACTGAAGGAACCTCAGAAATAATTTTGTGGAGGCAGGAGAGCCGCCAGCTTCCTGTCACTGTGGGTGATACAAGAGAAACGTCTCAGCTTCCCCTGTCAGTGAAACCTGCTGAAAAAATCCCTTCCTGTGATTTTCTTCAGCTTTATTTAAGAAAGCTGTGGGCTGGTTTTAACTGTGCTAAGAGAAACCAGGGACACTGGTATACTGGTGCCTTTCCCTTTACAGTTAATCACGATGTCAGTTTTCACACTTATCCCATATCCTGTATTGCATGCAATTTGCAGCCTTACTTAAACATATATACTGTATTTGTGTGAGTATGAGAGACAATGCTGATTACATAATTATCCAAGTTGTTTATTGAATTCTGTTTCCACACAGCAATAACAAAACAAGCTACATGTGTTTAGTGACACCATGTGGAAACTGCTGAAGGATGAATCTCTTAAGAAAATGGAAATATAAAAGCACCACTATCCCAAAGAAGAGATTCAATTGTGTTTGGCTGTTGGAATTTTGAATAATTAGAGTCAGAAGATGCTCCAGCTGATCGTTTTATAGTTAAACCAGAAGCAATATTGCAAAATCTTGAAATGTAGATTCTGCGGCCGCCAAGAAAAACTATTCATTTCTCTGCCAAGAAAAGTGTCCCAGTGGGGATTTGGAAGTCTGCAGCTATTCTGAAGCAGATGGTACTGGTTCTGGAAGTGGCAGATAAAGGTGCCAGGGAGAAGGCTGCCGTCATTCTACTGGAACCAGCCTCCGCAAAATATGGGCACAAAATGACTCTCCTGAATCCTAACTGGATTAATCAGAAGTTCCACTTAAATACCCTGGAAATAAACACACAGGGGCCATTTGTAAAATAAATGCAGTTCACTTTCAGTGGCTTCTTTGTTTTTTTGTCATATAATGATTTTTGTTCTGCAAATCATAGACCTCAGTGTAATAAAATTCAATAAAATTCAATAAAAAAAGTGAACTTGCTTTTGAAAACATCAGATATAATTTTTTTTTTAAAGATATAATTTGGGGTTTTATTAAATGCATTCTTAATGATGGTTCCGCAGTCCATAATGCTGATCATGTTCAATGTACAGGAAACCGGACTCATGGAACTATGGAGACAGCTGAGCAAACAAGCTGTGTGTTTAGCATGTATGGCTGCTGTGCATTGTGAAATATGACAGCCCCACCCCCCCCCCAGCCCTCTCACTGTGTACATAAACATGGACTCTGCTGTGTTACAAGGCAGCATTGAGTTCAGCCTTTAGGGCTCCAGGAGGAAACTGTGGTAAGCAGTAATGGGATGTTATTGTTGGTCCTGGTTTGGCAGGTGCATGATGAATAGATCTGTGCACATGCAGCATCAGTCATTCAGCTGTACAGCTACCAGTTCCCATCCAGTGGAAAGGAACGAATTTGACGTCTGTCCTGTCATTTTTCTCCTCTATTCCATTACGACACAATACCAAGATCTCGCCCCTTGCTGGGAAGGATGCATTCCAAGACAGCGTGCCGTGTGAAAGTAGATGCCTGTCAGCGGAAGGAGAATTGAGCTAAACCGAATATGATCTGCCTCGGCTAGTAAATGAATCCCATGATGCCTTTGTGATGCTGCTGCCCAATTACAAAATGTTATCTGTTACACAGCAGGTTGACTTCCTTCTGGTATGTCATTCTATCATTAATGAATATTCAGGAAGCTTGTCTTTTCATGGCTGTTTTGCATAATTCAATACCGACAGGCCCTTAAGTTACGTTTTGTGCCTGTTTTTATTTTATCTGTAAGTCATTTTGTAATGGAAGTGTTGTGGAGCCAAATGAACAACCTAGCACAGTTAACAAGATAGCAAAACCCTTTAGAGCTACAACAAGCGTTTGATTGGTTCTCCAAAGCTACGGACTCAAGTCTATAATTTAGAAGATGAATTTTCTAGCTAGTTTACTTGGGACAGGCAGGGCAATGTGGCATCGATCCAAAGCGAGTGTCATGGAAAAGCTCACAAAATGTTCCAAATTTTTTCCCTTAATGCAGAAGATCCATCTTCATTGCATTGGGACTGACTTTGGTTTCCTAACAGTGACCAACTCCAGCTTTGATTAATGGATGGATCAGGTCGGCGAATCCTGCCAGTCCATACCCTTTGTGCCAAGAGGATGGAAGCTCTATAGCGAGCTTTGGCTTTATGCCACCTGAGCCCCTAGATCACTGGAAGGCCAACAGGCTTAAGTGGTATTGTGCCATTTCCTGTGCCCATCTGGTGTAATGTGCTTTGACTTATTTCCAGTAAGGCCAGTAAGGATAACCTCAAGGATGCACAGTTTGGGGCAACCTGCCTCTATTTGTTGACCTCCTGTTAAAAATCATTTGTTAGCATTGTTGCAGTGCTGACTATATAATGCTTCCAGTCGTGTTAAGTACAGCAGGTCCACTTTACAATGGGATAAGTGAGGCTTTTATCCTGAATTTATAGTGCTGGTTAAGAGCTCCATTATAAAGGTTTATTTATCATTGGCTCATTTCAACACCAAAAGCCATTTATATGCTTTCTTTAGCTTACTGAAATGAAAAATCCTTCACAATGAAGGTGCTGGACAATGGAATAAAATCTCTGGCGTATCCTAATTGAAGTATGCCAGGAGTCAGGCAGTGTGGATTAGCAGAGAACTGAGACCCAAGCGGGAGATCCCCCCTTGTGAGCTGCTGCTCCTGCTGTTAGTTTGATCTCCTGGCTGATACGTGCTGCTGGCTGTGAGGATCATGCACAACGTTCCAGCACTGCTGCAGACTGACTGCAGCTCTCCAGAGAGACACATTATTGGAGTGCTCAATTTGCATGGAAAATTCTTTGATAAGCATACGAGAGGAACTTATGGGCAGTATTTCCAAGAGGAACTTATATAAATGAAAGGCAGGATGAGTAATTTAGCGAGGACTGCACTGAATATTCTGAAAAACAGGATAACAAGGTTTCATTGATGCAGAATATGACTTCCTTGAAATAGTTATTTGAATTTCCAAAGTAAATTTGGAAAGGAAATTTTGGTTTTAGTGCACACAATCAAATCTGTTCACACTACTGTAGTCTGTTACGTAAACACCAACTGCCCCTAAGACCATGTCAAACTCACGTTGGCTGCTTATATTATATAATTAATTTACCTGTCTACTCAAAATGACCTAATGGGTGGTGGGATGATGGACCAGGAAATAAGCTAAACAAACTGAACTTATCAGTACACCCCACCCCCTCCCCAAGGCATATTTCTTGAGAACTAGTATCCTAGAACAAATTCTGTCAGAATTCGCCATGGTGTTGACTCCTGTGGCATTGCGATGAGATGAGATCGTAGCTAACATGACATGCAGAGATCAAATCACAGAGTAGCCTTAAAAAGCATAACAATGTAACAATGTAATGCAACGTAGCATAATAGTGTAACATAACATAACAATGTAAAGTAACATAAACTAATATAACACAAAATATATTAAAAAACATAAAATACAACAAAACATAACATAAAAAATATAACATATCATATGGATTGGGCATGGTATCAAACATGAGAGCAGGTTTTAGAGAGAGACATGCAACTGAGAATGCTGATCGATACATGCCAAGGTGGAAAAACTGGTATAAATAAACCCAAACACCTGATTCTTCCTCCCAGGAAGGCTGGTGCCATGCCAACTTGCAACATGCTACACTGGTTAATAATGATGCATCTTTATTATTAGAACAACGAGGGCCTTTTTTTAACTTTGGCCTAATCTCCATCTGTTTTGGAGCACACTGTGGGTGGGGATGGACCACAGAGAATCTGCAGCAGTTAGCCTGCAAAATCATCACCAGGGATTTCTCAATTTACCATGTTATTCTTGTTTCAAAAAAATTCACCCATATAAATAATTACATATTCTCTCACAGGGCCAGATCATTTGCGAATTTCAGAGGATGTGGCAGTTTTACTGAATCTGCTGTCAAATGGCCCTCAAATGAAGCCTTTTGCAGTTTGTAATCACTTAATCATTTAAGCTAATCAGCGGGAATTTCAACCAGCTCTGACACAGGGTGACTTTGGAGGAATCAAGCCTATTGACCTTTCTGCTCCAGTAGGAGCGATTGGCAGTGCTGTTATGTGAGCGTCACAAAGTAGCTGACAGGGAGAGATAAACGATGTTAAATGCTGCTTTTGCAGGATTACAACTGACAGCAGAAAAGCCCCTAGTTCAGTCAGTGGATGGTATAGATGGTTCTCCAGGGCAATTAGGGGATCATGTGCTGGATAAATTATGCAAAGTGACATCAATCCAGAGGGTGCAGCTTCTAACATCTCCTTGTTAATATAGTGGTGAGTATCCCTGCTTATTGTGTAGCAGACCAGGGTTTGCTTACCCCACTGAGAGAGCAGGAGGCAGCATGTGGCTCAGCAGGTTAGGATGCTAGGATGCTGCACCTGTGATCAGTAGGTTGCTGGTTCAAAGCCCAGGGTCAACAGAGTGATTTTGCTGTTGGACCCATTTGCTTTCACAGAAAAGTATCTAACACCCCATTTCCATGAATATAGTGTAGGGATTTTTCCAATCTGGAACTAGTTCCACGCATTTCTACCACAAAAAAATGGCCTTGGACCCGAAAAAAACAGAACCGCAGAAAAACTGGTCTTGGAATTTGGAATCGTGATGTTAGTGAAAGTGAGGTATCGCATCCTAATCATCAGCACAGCTGGAAATTTTGATAGATTGTGTAATATCACCAATTTCAGCAGTGAAAGAACTTAGCAGCGTTTATTAGAAGAATAACGTCACATTGTTTTTTTATTATTAGGAAAGCAAAAGAGCAATCTGCTGGCCAGATTAAATAATAAATTATAAACATGCAGGTCAAATAAATGAAATATGGTGGCACTCCATTGGCAAGTTGCAGACCACAGAACAGAGCCAGGTCGCCAAGTGCTGAGGTGCATGGTGTGTAAAAGTCTCCAGTGCTCTGTAGTCTCAATAACTGCAGAGTTCCAAACTTCCTCGGGCATTAACCTCAGCACAAAAACTGTGCTGGGAGCTTCATGGAATGGGCTTCCATGGCTGAGGAGCTGCATGCAAGCCTCACAACACCAAGTGCAATGCCAAGCACTGGATGCAGTGGTGTAAAGCACGCTGCCTCTGGACTCTGGAGCAGTGGAATCGTGTTCCGTGGAGTGACGAATCATGCTTCTCTGTCTGGCTGTGTGATGGAGGAGTCTGGGTTTGGCAGATGCCAGGAGAACATTACCTGCCTGACTGCACTGTGCCAACTGTAAAGATTGGTGGAGGAGGAATAATGGTATGGGGTTGTCTTTCAGGGGTTGGGCTAGACCCCTTTCTTTCAGTGAAGGGAACTCTTAATGCTTCAGCATAACAAGACATTTTGGACAATTCTACACATCAAACTTTGTTGGACCAGTGTGAGGAAGGTCCTTTCCTGTTCCAGCATGACTGTGCCTCAGTGCACAAAGCAAGGTCCATAATAACATGGTTGGGTGAGTTTGGTGTGGAAGAACTTGACTGGTGTGCACAGTCCTGACCTTAACCCCATCGAACAACTTTGGGATGAACTAGAGTGGAGTTTGTGTTTGTCCAACATCACCGCCTGACCTCAGAAATGCTCATCTGGATGAATTGCCAAATATTTCCACAGACACACTCTGAAGTCTTGTGGAAAGCCTTCCCAGAAGAGTGGCAGCTGCTATGAACCAACTCCATATAGACACCTTTGGATTTAGAATGGGATGTCATAAAAATTCATGGAGGTCAGGTGGTGTGCCAATATTTTTTTTCTGTATAGTTTACATGTACTTCAGCATCTCAAAACTGGAGGGGAATTGCGCGAATCACACCACAAGGGAATAGGTGTGCAAAGACAATCATAAGCACTGAAATGGGACAGCTAGTGCTCTAGTGTGCAGCAGAATTAAAACACATTTTGAATGCATGCATTTATATAAGGACTTTTTAATTTAATAATCTTAGTCATATAGATCCTGCAACCCTAACCAGGATAAATAAGTGGAAGACGATTGGAAGGAAATGAAGAAGGCTTCGTAACCAGCCACAAAATATCAAAATATCAACCCAACACATTTCAACTTGTTCTGAACTATTAATAATCTCTCGAATATCTCTGGATTTCAAGTACGCCTACATTTACTGAATGTTAAATGAAACAATCAAATAATACATTATTATTTATATCCTATAATAGAAACACATGTCTCCATTTCAGCACCTGGAGGGACTTACAATGTTTTCTGTGGTTCACATAGTTATTTATTGCAAAGGTTGCATAAATAAGCATGGACAGTTATGGCTTTCAATCCATATCAGTAAGACAAGCGCAATAAATTCTTGAGGAAAACATGTACAAGTGACAGCACAGTTGAAGTCCTGGCTCAGGACCTCCACATTCTGCCATGGGTTTCATGGTTTGCTGTTTAATGGCCCTGCTGCTGATTCAGAGTTTACAGTGGGACTGATGCCGAGTCTCAAGGTGGCTCATTTCATTTCAGGAAAACGCATTAACTTTCATACACAAAGCATGTCTCTAGCCTTTCAATTCAGCTGCGGCGAATCTACATCAAAGCTTTACATGCACAAATTCATCTGCGATATGCCAGACAGCTTGTGCCCCTTCATTCAAAGCTCCAGTCTGGATTTGAAATCTTTTATTTGATGAAAGCTACTGGCTAGTTTTTACTTTTTGAAACATGGAAGTAAAGACCCATCTAAGACCCTTCTTCTTAGGAGAAGAAACCAAGGACAAAAATGAAAAATGACTTACACTCAGTGACAAAAAAAGTAATGGTCCAATTTAGATGTAATTTGGTACATGTGCAGAACAGCGATGGGTATGTAAATGATTAGATCTGCAAGGAGCTGGCATGTCTAGCCATCAGAAATAGAGGATGCCTCATAGATGAATTAGCATTACCAGCTCTTGACAGAGCTTGACGGGGGTCGCATTGTGAGTTTGCATGAGGGTGTGTGGTCGTATCATGCAATTTCCTGGCATGTGGGGCATGCAGATGTCAGTCGCCTGATGTTGTATTCAATGGGCACATGAGGTCATCCACACATGTCGGGAAGGTTCCGGTCACCCAACACAGACCACACCAAAGGAGGGTTGTCATATTGTGTGCCAAGCATTACAGGACCCCATGACATCTGTGCCAGTCATTCAGACCCAGGTATTTGACTCTCTACAACACCCTGTATCATCCTGCACAGTGACCTGACGACTGGCATCAGCCAGACTACGTGTTCACAGTCCCATGCGTAGGCTGGCATTAACACCGAAGCAGAGACAAGCTGCGTTGTGATCAATCCTGCCAACGTTGTGGAGAGACACACCAGCCTTACTCCTGTCATCATGGTGAGGGGAGCCATAGGGTATGACTTCAGGTCATCTCTGGTAGTAATTTGGAGAACCCGGATGGCATAGCGCTACATTGGTGACATCCTGCATCCACATGTCTTGCCCCTCCTGAGACAGCATCCAGGTTATATTATGATATTATAATCTTTGCGAAATAGTCACATGACCTTTCCCCACGTGCAGATTCATTTCATTTCCACCACTCCAAACTTTTTTTTATCATTGAGTATATTTACAGAAATGTTCATATGCATTGACCCTGTCAAATAAGCAAATAAACAACAAACAAACAAATAAACAAACAAACAAGCAATTGTTCTAGTTAGCCAAACATTTGATTCATATAAACAGGTCTACTATGGAGTAAAACCTGAGTAAAATGAAGAAATTCTGCGGAAGAGAGAAAGCAGAGGAAGCTATTTCCAGCAGTGCAAATAAGGAACATTTTCCAGTATAATGTGAGGCGGTTTCACACTTCATTAGTGAGCCTTCAGGATGATCAGACTTGCTAATTACATTTATAGCTGCACTGCCTGTAGGAGAATTTTTTAAAAGGCTCATGCATGTCTTTCCTTTACAAATGCTGATGGATAGTGTCATCCTGGATCTTTGGGGTCTGGTTAGTTGCCTTCAATTCCATCTCTTTGTGCAGAATTTGCATGCCTTACGTTAATCGCCTGGAACACTTTCCCATTTAATGAGCCATTTACTTTATTAGAACTGAAAAACAAGACCGTCACCGTGACTCAGAGGTCAGCACTGAAGCTTCACACCTCCAAGGTTGAGGGGGTTTGAATCCCACCTTTGCCAAAGACATGCAGTTGGGCTAATTGGTGTCTCTAAATAGTGCATATGTGCCCTGTGATAGACTAGCACCCCACCAAGGGTGTAACCTGCTGGACATAGACCCTATGACCTTAACCAGCAAAAGCATGTAATCAATGGATGGATATTTAACCACAATGACCTTGACTGATATGATCTATTTACTATTAACAGTCCTGTCACCTGAACAGGGCCAGCGTTACCTTTTCAGGGGCCCCAGGCAACGCTTTACTTGGCAGCCCCCCCTACAAAGAATAATGATTATTTCACTTTCTCCGCATTGCAGGTGATTCAGGGCCCCAATTCCGACCATAGCTGGAACCAGCCCTGCATCAGAACATGTATTTTCGAGAACCTCTTTTGATCAGTCTCTATGAAGAACAAACCATGTGCCTGTACACTGTGGAGCTTCGCCGTCTTGCCTTTTCATAAACAGAATGACTGCAAGCTGCTGCCTTGGCGGTATCTCACTGAGGAACCTAATCACCAAAGCTCACAATGACAGGCCTGCAATACTTCATCCAGATTCTCCAGGTCATGACACAGGCAAATGAGCAGCAACGCTAATCTGCATGCTGCACAAATGAGTGAAAACATGCTTCCAAATTGGTGTCTAGAGATGAGTTTTTATTTCCCAGCCTGACATGATGTAATGATATGCAATCCTCGCAGCCAGCAGCACACCATCCCGTATTGTATCATGTCTATTTATAGACCACAGGCTTATTCAAACACACTGCTGAGTGTTATGTGAAGAAAGAAGATTTTAGATCTTCCAAGACAAATAAAAAAATGCCACAGGTTATTTTGAAAAACTAGGCCTCTGTGCCAATGTTGGTTTAACTGAAATAAGAGATTTTTTAATATTCAGTTGAATGGCATTGAAAAAATCTTGTAATACTTTGAATATGGTGCCAATGTAAGTAGGCACAGCTTCTTCCATAATTGTGACCTCCTTAGATATATCTTAACCGTTCATGTTTTGGCTATAGCGGTCTTCTGTGGAACAATAAACTCATACTGTGACCATAAAATATTGTTGCAAATTCTGGCCATACAACTCATGCCTATTTGAACAACTGTATGTATGTATGCGTGTGTATAATTGTTTTTAACTGTTTTGATTGTATTTTACTGTGTCACATGTCCATGTCTCAGTTTATGTCCATGTCATGTCAGATTGCCAGTGTTTTAAATGTCACATTTATATTTTGTTTCCCCCTGTTTTC
>JAODUD010000117.1:706746-725991 GCA_026784285.1 Stomatorhinus walkeri
TTAGGTCAGCTGTTCAAACCCAGGTGTGAGGACTCTTCAGCCAATCAGTCCTCTAATTAGTAATCTAATTAGGGAGCCACAGCGAAAACCTGCATACTCACCGGCCCTTTGCGGATAAGATTGGGCACCCCTGTATTGCATTGTCATAGTTGACCTCTGATGCCATTTTCATATTGACCAGCTGAGACGACCAGGCCCAGGGTTGTATTCCGGCTTAAGAACAGGCCTACAGCACTATAAACCTGGAGAGATGGTTCACTGGCCTTCTGCTGGGTCTTCAAACTGCAGAAACAGTGTCTCTTCCACCAAGATCAAGACTATACTTACCCATGAATAGATTGTTATGTTTATGGTGGTTGCTCATTTAAAATCTTTCGATTTCCTATGCTTTTGGAGTGAAATGCAGTGGCTTGCTCTGCTCATTAAGCATGTTTGAGTTTAGTAAGCAACATGTTTACCAACTTCCCCCAAAGGTCATAAAATGTAAAATAAACTGTACTGTTTTAGAGGAGGCAGCTTAGTTCGAGCTCCAAATACAAAAACGTGCAGTTAGGTGAATGAGTTTCTCTTATTACCCAGAGTGAAGTGTTTCCGGAGGTCCCCAGGGTCCACTCCGGCACACCTGTCCTGGGTAAGAAGTTACGAATGATGGGTGCAATATGTTAAAGAGTAATTAGAAAATTAAAAATATTGACCTTAAAATTTACTTTAATAATTAGAGATTTTTTTTTTTATCAATTTCATTTTTTCTAAAATGTAGCAGATTACTTGTAATTCAGATTAGTTTATATGTCACAAATGCCACCAATATATGATACTATTACTATTAGCTGTATTTTTTTTTAATTCACGCTATAATTACCAAATCAAGTAAGTAACTCATGTTCTCTTCATTTCGAATTTAATGATTTTCTTGGAAGGTAAATATATGTTGTAGATAAGGGTAGATCCGTAGATATTTCTTCCCAGTCATTTTACATTTAGCTTGGGAAGGTTTCTTCTCTCTGTAAAACAAGGACACTGAAGCAGTCGATAGTCAAATGTTTTAATAATGCCAAGTGTACGACCACAAAAAGCTTAAACTGCAATGGCATCACAGAGCATACGTAAACCCATTCAGTAATTCAGCCAAGTGCAGATCCAAAGTCATGGCTCTGCGGCTTGTTTAAAATTCCCCACTTAACTGCAACACCTAAACAAATAATTTAAACATTTCAAATAAAAAGACGATACACAACACGAGCCTCAGAGAAGTGAACCGTAAAAAGGCACTGCAGCTAGTGCTGCGATTTCATAATGCCTTTCACCATGAATGACATGCAAGAGTTCATTTCCACCCTGTGTTACAATGGCTCAAAATTAGCAATTCTTACCAAGAAGTAGTAACCAGGAGGCTTGATTTCAATAACTTTTCTCGTAAAAGCCATGTAACTGAAGCTTAGACAGGGCAAGGCCTTTTTTCAGATGCAGAACATACACGAAGGTTCAACTTCCATAACGTGGTGCGTCGTCTGTTGACACCACGTCCATGAACAGTCATGTAAGCTTTTGTACAGTTGACTCTCATTCAGCATGGGGGCTCCACATGAAAACAGGCGCTGTGTGAGATTATGGGCAAGTGAAATTTCCAAAGCATTCTTGGATACGAAGCTATGCGTATTTGTCAATGCACCTCAACAATAGAATGTACTCAATAAAACAAAAGTTTTATTGCAAAACATATGATAATGGTAATCCAAAGACATCACAGCTGTCTGTCTGTCAATACCGGTATGCTAAGTTCACAACTCATGTTTCACGTAGCTAGCTAACACAAAATTTATAACAGAATTAATTAATAGATGTCACTCTTTAAGACAAAAAAAAAATCACTTTCAACCATGAGAATCGCCTATGTATTATACCTATATTCTTGTTAACTGGTGTAGAAGCACTTAGAGACCGAAGGATTAAAGATTCACACTTTTAACATTTCCCTTCCTTGTCTATTTAAATTGAGGCACACTCAAATGAAGCTATTAATTGTGAATTTTCTATTAACAGTCAGTTTCCACCCTAGTGAAAAAAATAGTATGTATGTTAACGGTTTATAAATTTCTACATTCTACTGAAGAACTAGGTCATAGATGCTGTTGTAAAGTCGATACATTCAAAAAAACTGCATTTATTTTTGCAGGAAAAGCAAATCCTCGCTGGGGGATCTGGCAGAGGAGGCTCACTGTACATAGACATAAAACTGTAAGTCATTCCAAATTGTCAAATATACACACGCACACGTAAATGCAGAAAATGGGACAGAAGCTTCATGCTTCTAAAAGAATAGCTTTAAGATCTCAATGGAGAGATAATTTTCACTGTCTTAATTACAATTTCCAAACACTCTTTGTTTGGAGCTTCAGACTGAAATAGTAAACACCACACATGTTGTTGCATGAACCTATGCAGACATCAGAAAGCTGGTAAAAATGAAACATGTAATACACTGAAAATATATTTAAGACATTTTAAATAAAATTCTACAGTACTCAACCACAGCCTTAAAAAATACAAACCAGCAAAAGATGCCTTAAGAATTAAATAGCAGTAGCTGGACAGAAAATCTGTCATACAGCTTCACCCCCCACCCCAGCCCAAAGAGTGTGATAAGTTATTCAAAGATTTTTTAACAGTCTATCAGCTGCAAATGTTGTTTTATTACTGAGCTGCTTTAGAAAAAGGTCACCCACGCTAACAATCATTCTCTGCTATGGATATTAATCAAATAAGTTACATTAAGGTGCTTTAAATCCGATTTGTTAAAGTTATGAATTTATAAAGTGTTTAAACCAACATCAAGATATCCATCAGGCCAACAAATGGTAAAGAATTTAATTACTATACAATGAAATGTTTTAATATTAAAAGCTATTTTTTAGCAAAAGCACATACAGTGCTTCCAGCACTGTACAAAAATTGCAAATATCTTAGTCATGTAATGTGAATATTCTATCCTACATAAATATTGAGAACCGACCCAATGCTTCACACAACCAGATTCAATCATACTTAAATCAATTGGAAAACTCCTTAAAAATGAATCAAATAAAAATTGAGATGCCCTACAGATTCCTAACCATTATAAGTTAAACACCAGGGCCAGTGACACCATTGGCTCAGTTCCATCTTTCCCAAGAGCAAGAACTTTCCAGATGATTGTCCTGTGTTATTCTATGAAAAACATTGCCTAAAGAATGGTTCATCAAGTTTTTATAGGATGCCCACAAGTAAATCCTTTGGTTTCTAAAGCGATGCATTCAGAACCTACACACCTGTGTGACAAGTATCATACAAATTAGGCGTGTACACAAGAGCTTAAAGGAACCATTTTCTGCACAACCACTTTCCCTCAGTTACGTTTCCCCTATGAAAATCCTGCTGAAAGATCAAGACGCACACAAAAATTACAAAACAAAATAAACCCTAATATTTCCAGCATATAGCAAGTTTGATGATAGTTAAGAGAATCATACCCTAAGCACATCGCTAATAATCTTCTCCACCACAAATCTGCTTAAAAGACCCTTTTATGCAGAACAATGCAATAGTCGGTCTTACGTTCCATTTATGTATGCAGGTATGTACTTATGTATACGCAGGTGAAGGTAAGCTTGATAGGTGTGCTAATATCCAACAAGTCATTTTAAATTGATAGTGTGCTTCTGGTTCTGAGGCAATGTTTTCATAAATATTCAATGTGTGTAACAGTGCAAAGGCAGAAAAAAAAGGAAAGCTGCAATCAATACATTGCCAGATTCACAGAAATCAACATCGTTCCTTCAGTTACTGAATGTACGTGTTATTGCTACTCTTGAAATGTATTCTAAGTATTTAAAGTTACTCTCGCAATACCACACACTACGTCCGGTTGCAAATACCCATTTATTCGTGTATGGACTGCTCTCACGTTTAATCCTCAATGTAATGGTTCATTAAATGACAAGATAAATAATACACAAATATCTGGAGCGCTGCCTAAACTCTGTGGGAGGAGCTAGGGAGGTGGTGTTGGGGGACGGGGGGGGGGGGGTATTTCGAGAGATGTGTCAAAAATCGAGCGGTTCTCCGGGTCCACTTCATGTCTTGTTCCTGGTAAACAGCCGCTCCCCTCTGAGGGTGAGGTGCTGAAGCTGGTACTGCAAGACCTCCGTGTCCGCTGGCTCCTTCACACTCATTTTGTCCAAGTTGAGGTAGTCCAAAGATTTTGAATGCGCTCTCTTTCCATTCAAAAGGCAGAGCGGCAGAGAGCCGTGAAGTACCTTTCCGGACTCCCCAGGCAGTGACTTGAGGTAGTTTTCACCTGAGCTGGGCATCCTTCTCCGCCGCTGCCCATTGACTGCTGGAATGTCGTAAGGCTGGTAGTGTCGATTCTTGGTTTTGTATATCCGAGAGGCTCGATGAAGACCCAAATCCACCGGCTTCGTGCACGGGCTCCGTAAGGCGTCGGTTCCTGAATTCTCGGCGTCGGATGACCACTTGTGGGCCAGTTTAAGGAGCTCCTCTCCGGTGGTGAAGCCCACAAGGTAATTGGAGTTCATGTGGACGATCTGGTATCCCGAAACCGTACTTTTGATCGGAGAGCAGGGCGTGCTGGCACAGCGGGGCTTCTCCAACTCCGGCTTCAGTGTAGCTTTCGCCTCCGGAGCAGGAAGAACAGACATGGCTGTCCTGGATACTCCACTGACATCCATCTCCATCGCTAAAGACATGACCTGACTGGAGGAAGATGGAAAAACAACACATACACACACAGACACATAAACAGACATACCAAATAAATCGATTCCGGCATTTTTTAAAAGCAAAATTGCTAGTTCATAAACAGTTCAATATAAGCTCAGTTTTACTACTAAAATGAAGACTGTGAAACAATGAAAGACAAGTGAAATCAAAAAATAAAATACATTGGGTAAAATCAATAACATGCTGTTATCTGAATTTTAATTCTGAACAATGATTATCATATAAAGGCATGAGTCATATACACCAACATACCAAGAACACTGCCTTTGTACTAAGATAATACATGCAGTTACATTAATAATAATATTCAAATATTATTCAAATACTCAAATATGCTCCCACAGCACCCCTCACTAGGAAAATGGTGGCGAAATTAGATTAATACATTGAAAAGCACACAACAGAATATTACAATTCTAAAACTGCAATCAAAAGTAAACATAGCCACGGTTTATAGTTAAATATACCGACTAGAGAGCATCAGTAACCCTAATAACATTGCGTCCTTAATCCTTAAACCTCTTGGTAAACCTTCACTTTGGTCACATGATGACTTGCCAGCACCGTTTTGTCCGGTGTGGCCTTTAGAGAGAGAGAGAGAGAAAAAAAATCAGACTAGGACCGCAAGTAATTTAAACGCAAGACCTTGGGGAGGGGACACAAAAAACACCTCTAACAATGTACAAGGCGTTTTTACGCATGGCGAAATTCGGCTGCTACAAACAAGGGCCACGCAAATATAGGTCAGAGCAATCCGAATCAAAGCATTAAATAACCATCGAATTAAAATGAATCGGCTAAACCCCGGTTATCATTAAAATGCCTTTTACCCAGACTACCAGTGACGAGTCAGAGAACACACTGCAAAGCATAGTACAAATAAGGTATCCAAATGTTTTAAATGACGATGCAGTCCTCCTCGCGTGCACTTCTCTGTAAGGGTTTCTTTGTAATTTATTAACATTATTCAGGCTTGTGATATCAACTATAGTTATCGGGACTCAAACGCATACGAGTGCCCATTCATAAGCCGCACATCCCCAGGAGCGCTCTAGGCTCCCGGGGAAGCAAGCTGAGCGCTGCAGCCTATCATCTCCTGCCTTCCCCCTAAATCATCGACTTTAAATGACCATGAATCATCCAAATATAGTGATCGAGTGGGGCCTGTCGCCATGAAGCACCGAATATGGAAGCATCATCGTTGGGATTAGAAAGCCATCCTCTCATCTTATGTTATTCATCCTTCCATTGATATTCCATCGAACTCGTTTGAAAAGAGCTTCTCGATGCACAAGCTTCTTGACATTCACCAATATATAAATCATGATATCTGATTTCAGTGCAGAGCCGTCGGTCCAAACGCACCAGTGCATCCCAATGAGATCCGTCCCGAACTGAATCCTCCCTGCCTCACACACCTGTCATCGCTACCCCAGAACATGCGGGCATCGGTTTGGACAAAGCCGGCCCGTCCGTGCGTTACCCACTACGATGGATGAACCGTAAATAATGAGCCTCTGGGCAGGAAACACCTATTAATTACGGCCAAAAGCGGAAGACAGACAGCGAAGGCCAGCTCCCAGTCTTTTTCTGAGACACATTAGCCGCTTAGCTTTCCCCGTTTCACACGGCTTTTGCTCAGATGGCCACTGGCGCCGCAGTATAACGCGTAAAAAACAGAGAAACACCCAAACAGTCTTTAAAATGCTAAACTCCGCCATTTTTAATAAGGTCGTGAGTGAATTCGCCCAGACGATCGTTCGCATCGTTTCCGAAACAGGTGCAGGTGCGACTTGGCACCGAGCGCCCCTGAGACAGCAACGAAACCTAGCCGGGCGCTGTCCGAAACACATCCCCGTCATACATTCTGACAAGAGAAGCAAGAGAACCGAACCTGAACCGTGAGGGCGAAGCTACCCAGCGCTCTCTCCTCCTGCCGAATGGACCGGGTCCGCTGAAGCCAGTGTAGTGATATAGCGCACTTCCGACGGCGGTCACGTGGCGGTGACGGAATCCGCCGATGACCTCACCCCTGCATGCTGATCGGATCCCGTCTGCTTAGTCCAATAGCTTGTTCTGGGACCTTGTCACCTTTGCTACATGTACATATATAATACAAGCACACGTACACACTACCGACATATATATATACATACTAAAATAAGGTAGTATAAACAGTCCGCTGTAAATAAACTAGAGGCAAAAATCTAGAGGTAAATCTAGTTTATTTACAGCGGACTGTTTATACTACCTTATTACAAGAATGTGATGCTGTTACGAAGATACTACGTTAGTGATTTTGTTGCATGTCTCTTAGTCGGTGAAGATCCAATGAGTAAATATAAAAATGCATTAAAGGCCACGTCAAATATAACGTCTAGAAGATATCAACGACGTTATTATAACAAACATATATTCTATACCTCACATGTATTTCCAAAAGCAGTGCGATGAGGCAAAGGCGTGCTAATGAAGACATGTTTGACATCAAGACTAACTAGGTATCACTAATCAATACACTACGTAATTCGTTGTGATTAACAGCTTTATTTAAAAATAAAATACGAAAATAAAGTAATCACTGGAAACAAAAACAAGACCCACTTTAAACGCTATTTAAATGTAAAAGTAACACAGGGAGAAGTGTTTAAAACATCTCCTACCAAACATATTTGACTTACTGATACAATTCTTGCATTTTATTTTTTAATATTGTAAACTAATGTTACATTATTTTAAAAATGCAACTGCACATGGCTTACTCAACATTATACAATATGTGGAACATACCATCGTGAATGAGAATTCAAATGAATTTAATATGACTTACTTGCAAAATCCAGTTTTAAAATATATATGCAACAAAAATATTGGTGTTTAATGCATTATATACATAGACTTATAGAACAATCTGATTAAGAAGAAAAAAATGAAACAAGCCAAAATCAAAAGGCATCTCTGATTTCAAATCATTGAGCAACAAAGTAAAACCAGAGGGTAGTATTAAAAATAGTATATTCTATACTTTACAGAGCTTCATATGTATATAGCTTTGTCTTCCAAAAAAAAACTAAAGAACAATGTTTGGGTTTCTATTGATGGCCCACACATTTCACTGTACACTGCCCTCAGATTCACAGTCATAATCCCACTAAATTGCATCTCACTCAGCAGATCTGTTGTCATATATACAGCATGGCAGGCATTTCGCTGAACGGGGACACCGAAAGTCATTAGATCAAATGTTCTTTTGTAATGGATGTTTTTACTTTTACTGATTTGCACCTTTTCCAGAACACCATAACGTGAGATCTATGTAATGGAAAGCAGTGAGTCATGTTTTCCAGGTATCATCTAGAACATTTAACATTTCATGTGTTTTTTTTTAAGTGTATATGTACAAAATTAGAATTTTAACAAAGGATTTTTTGCCGATTATATGTAGCAGTTGTGAAATACTAAATGTGTGAATGACTGTTCAGTTCCAGTTTTAAGTACCTACAAACCACAAACATTGTAACATTGTCCTTTGGTCTCTGTCCCAATAAAATGCCACAGATTTTACCTTGAATACATGTTCATCTTAAAGAACATATTCACAGAAGTTCTGTTAATAATATACTGCATTGTTACATAAATGATAAAAAAAATTGAAGAGATGACATGTAGCATTTCCATGCCAACTTTCATTTCAAGGCTGTTTACTCTGGGCCCTGTGGGACTCCTGTGTCTTAGTGGCAGAGTGTAGGGGTCCTTTGTCCTTCTGAGAAGCAAAAGAAGAATGGTCCCGGGCAGCATCCCCATCTCCACTGGCACCATCTGGTCGGTCCTTTGAGAGCACTTTTACAGCTAGCATGCCATGGGGCAAGACTTGCTGGGATCTTCTGCCTCCAGGGCTGTCTTGACTTGAATCTTGTGAGGCTACTTTATCAACAGACATATCATGGGGTGTGGCTGTGGTACTTCGACCTAAGGATTGCATCTTAATACCTGGGGCGCCTTGGGCTGTGGGTTGCAGAATGGCCTTATTACCCATAATGTCATGGACTGAAGGCAGTAGGGTAAATTTATTACCTGATGTATCATGGGGTGAATGCTGTAGGGAAGTCTTATTACACAAGTTCTCATGGGTTGAGGGTTGCAATGGGGTCTTTATGCCCGGGGTATGAGGGGTTGAACCCTGCAGAGGACTTCGATTGCTCAAGGTATCATGGGTTGAGGGTTGCAATGGCATCTGACTGCCCAAGTTGTGATTGACTGAGGATTGCAATGGGGTCTTATCCCCGAGGGTGTGAGTGATTGAGTCTTGCAGTGTGTTCTTGCTGTCCAGGGTATAAACATTTGAATCTTGCAGGAGCATTTGATTTCCCACTGAAACTGATGTTTGCAATGGGGTCTTATTAGCCAGGCTGAGATGGGTTGCATCTTCCAGGGGAGTCAGATTTGCCAGTGCATGAGGCATTGAATCTAACAAGGGAATCTTATTGGCCAGAGTATGAGGCTCTGAATCTTGCAAAAGAATCTTATTGGACAGAGCACAAGGCATTGAATCTTGCAGGGGAATCTTATTGGCTAGAGCACAAGGCATTGAATCTTGCAGGGGAATCTTAATGGCCAGAGCACAAGGCATTGATTCTTGCAGGGGAATCTTATTGGCCAGAGTATGACATGTTGAATCTTGTAGGAGGGTCTTATTGGCCATGGTATCACCAACACATTGTTGTACATCTCTGTCTCTCGGAGTTTGCCGGGTTGAATACTGATGTACAGCTCGCTCTCCCACTGAACTATGGGGTGAGTTGTCAGTAGAACCACTCCCAGGTGCTCTGCTGGGGGATTCACTGCCTGCTTTGGGGTCGGAGGGATAGGAAAAAGCGAATGCAACCTTGTGTCAGACAGGAGACGGAAACTCCATAGCACCATTGATAAACAACAACAAGACCTAAGAATGTGTATATGCAGTGTGTATATATTGTGCATTTATATTTAAGCAGTAAAGGTTATACATAACACATTATACTGACCTAAAACCACTTACCATCAGTTGCCTCCAAAGATCTCTTCACACTAGAAGCATGAGTGTAAGGACACGGCAGAACCCTTGCTGGAGTATATGTGTTCAATGGGACATTCCTTACCGGACCAGCACCACAGATTAATGCAGAAGCTGAAAGCAAAAGGGCACATGTCAAATAAATAAATATATATATGAACTTATGCATATATATATATATATATATTTTACCACCCTTTATAACGTGGCAGTACCATAGTAGACCCACAAGATTGTTTTGCACTCAGTGGTACAAACCAGGCGAGGATGTGGGCGTCACCATGTTGCATTCCTGGGACATGGCGACAGACGCCAGGAAGTCATCTACCTGCTTCAGCGAGAGCGAGTTGTGAAGCGTCTCCAGGGGGCAAATTGATGGGACCATGGAGTATAACTCAAAACCTAAAAGGGAAACACCACGTGGCAATGAAGCTGTTACTGGGGGAAAAATTAACAGTCATCACTCACTGACACTCAAAGTAGCATAACTGTCCCATCTGAATAATTATGGCATCAAAACCATACTGCACACCTCACATCACAGGCACAGAAATACCATCAGGCCTTACAGATCTCACAGGGTCTCCTAAAGTTGGAATACAAAATGAAATATTCCATATCAACCTACCTCAGACCTGTTTACAGTATTGACTTTCCAAATAAAATGTGTCAATCCTCATGAAAAGAATCAAGTTACAATTCAGTCAGCCCGTACATAACATCCAGTCACACGAATGTAAATAAAAACAAGCAATAAAGTAAACAGTTAATTCAATCATATAGAATAAATTTAATTGTTACTTCCTACTATAAGCTAAACTATTTTAGTCAATAGATGTATCATCATTTTCTTGTCATAAAAGAAACCTATAACTACAGAATGTACCAAGAATGCATCTAGTTTATAGATTATTCAAAAGCAAAGGGCTGTTTTCTTTAGTCTTTTCCAATTCTGCATCAACCTCCACAGTGTCCTCCATGCCTACCAGGCAGCCTCAAAGTTGCTGGGAATGAGATGCTTGGCTAACGATTGGCTTGGCAGCGGAATATCTATGTACGCCAATGCTGTGCTGCACTGGGCAGGAGTGGTGCAATGTTTTGGCCCAATCATGCAGCAGCACACAGGTGCTTCACAGGCCTGTTAAAAGTACCTCACTCGTGTTCTCCATCCAAACAAAAGCTGCTGAAGTTCTCAAAGATAAATTCAACTTCACTTCAGACTACATTGTGGGGAGGGCAATGAGAGAGGGGATTAAACCTTTTCCCCTACCGGTGACTCCTGCAGACGCCTACTGAAAAATCCCTAACACTGATCCTCTGTTATGTTTTGGGTCCAGCTATGCAAGGAGTATGATTAGTGCAAAAGGTTACAGATATGCGTTTATCCTTTGCATAAATAAATAACTGATAAACTGACAGGACATTATGGACTGCAATGAGAACAGTTTTCTCTCAAAAGAACTCGTGAATAAAGACAGAAAACGTAACTAAAAAATCACACCGGAAAACTAAAATAGTCAAGACACAAAACAAGACATAAAGCACAAAACACATAAACCTAAAGCATGAACAGCAATGAAACACAACCACATGGACAGAACAGTGGACTAAAACATGGAATTGTTAATCCAATAAACCAAGATCACTGATACATGTCCAGTTAACAAATGAATGAATGAAGTATCACAGAATGACCAAAGTTAATTTACTGAAAAAAGACAACCAGTTCATCTAACAGAAAACTTCATTGATAATGATTAATTCATATCATTCTTTGTATTTAAAAATAATCAAAAACTGAAAATCTATGTAATTATGTACTTTAGTAACATAGTGTAACAAGCAATATTTTATGTTATATACATGCAATGGTGATAATTTAAATACATTTTGGTGTATTGGTATGAAAACATGTACATTTTATCTAATATTAATGACATTTATCAAAATTTACTGAACTTTATCCATATGGCTGAGGAATCACTGTTTAACTGAATGAGAATCTATATCTACAACAAAACATTCATGTGAAATTCTCAACTACTATAGGAAGGTTTTCAGAAGGGAATCGGCAAACAACTTCCATTTTCACCTTAATCACAGCTACAAGGTTTATAGGGAAAAATGGATGGAAAACGATACAGGGAAAATATGTAAAAGTATGGAAGAATTGAGTAAAAATCAAATGCCACAAAGAAAAAAGACAGACGAAAGAACATCAAACCACCCAAACAGGACATAAAAATGGATAAATGAATCAACACTTACCACAGAACATACTGGAAAACACTGACCCATTTAGAAAGGCAGTTTTGAACAACAAAAATAAAAAATAATGAAAAAATGATATGAAAACCATTAGCACAAAAATGATTTCTGCAAAAAGCCTTTTTAATTCTCATAAATCTTATTTTAGATTGGAACCTTTTGGCATGTTGAAGTTATCAGAAAACTGATGTCTAAACTGGGGAGTCTATTATAAACTAAATTTAGAAATAACCAAGAATGTCACATTAGAATTCTTGAAATCATGAAACCACATCCCATGGTTTCTTTTTTAAAAGAAAGCATTATTTTCCTTGCACAATTCAATCACAGAATTTACATAACAGAGGGAGATAGCTTTAAGAAAATACATATATCTTGATTGCCGGAGAGTTTTGAGATCCTAGTGTTTTCCTGGGATAGCTAAGGAGAAGCTCAATGTTGATATGTCAAAAAAAAAAAAAAAAAAAAAGATGAAGCAAGGTTGTTACACTGAAAAATAAAAAACCAAACCAAAAAAACCAACAACAACAAAAGCAAACATACCATTGGTTGGGTGTCGAGCAAATGAGATAGAAAACCTTTTTACAGCAGAACCACGCGTGGCCTCTGAGAAAGAGAAAAACAGGGACCTGAAATGTACAA
Organism: Stomatorhinus walkeri; assembly: GCA_026784285.1. Classification (NCBI taxonomy): domain Eukaryota; kingdom Metazoa; phylum Chordata; class Actinopteri; order Osteoglossiformes; family Mormyridae; genus Stomatorhinus; species Stomatorhinus walkeri. The sequence goes on from JAODUD010000117.1 coordinate 719,489, forward strand.
CAGCTAAACTGAAAGGGGGAGAGTCAGAAAAGGAAGAGCAAGTGTTAGAGAACATGCAAGGTGACAGGCTAACAGGGTGAAGGAGGAGGAGAAGCCGTGGATTAATGAATGGGGGTTTGGTAAGCCAGCACTCGACATAAGTGAACAAAAACAAAAAACTAAAACCAAACAAATGTTACTCATTGCTATGAATCCTATTAAGGGATGAATGTATTTAAAATTCCTTAGATGTTCTGAGCCTTGGGCTAAGAGATGCTGAGGCATCAATGCTGTTGTCACAAAAAAAATTAACTACAAGACTGTTGACACCACCAGCAGCATGGGCTCAGAGAGAACTGGAAAAAAGCTGAGGTGTATTATTCATATAACTAAAGGCCGATCTCAAGCGGAGTTGTTTTTATGTTGGATGGGATGGCTGAGCTAAATAAAATTAAATGAATAAGTAAAGATTTTCAGATACTAAGGAATCCTGGATTTTATATGCTGATAAGTTTGGAAAAATACGTGTTTTATCACCAAAAAGATTTATTAGTCTTGATCTCAGATAATCAATCAGTCAATGATGAAAGCAATGTATAGTAGTGTCTTATCTTTAGATCTGCATCCACTGGAAAATAAATCGAATACAGTTGAAATCTAATATACGGAGCACTTCTATTCATGTTGAAACCTTTCAGTCCTACAAATAAAAATTTTTATTAGATAAAAAAGTAGAAAACTTAGCAGGCTTTAAGACCCAGAATACACTTAAGAGATTCCTCCCCCTGCAGGTAGCTTAAGTGTTAAAGCTATGACAAAAGCTAGATTTTATTTTAAAAATAAAAAAGCCCCAACACCTGTATGCGATTTGCTTAAAAAAGAAAGAGAATATAATTATGTTAACCAATAATGAAACTAGTTTCCTTGTTAAACCCTTTAAAAGTACAAAAAGTACTGTTATCATCATGCATGTTACTGTAACATTGATGATATAACATTTCTAAAGTACCCCAACAGTAGACATGCCCCCCCCCCTTTTTTGTTAAGCTGGAGGTAAATAGATTTTCAGGTCTAAAATAGTATATATTACAGTCATAAGGAGTAGTTCTAGTATAGATGATACAGCATATATAGTTTAGTATAGTGACACAAATCTTAACCTGAAACTGCTACAGAAAAGATACTACCCTAAAGTAACATGAAGAGCAGGCGTAAGGCACGCTAGGCTTGAAACCTGAGTCACTTTTAGCAGAGCGCACCTTATTCTATTAAGGCAAAACAAAACAATCCCTACTGTTGCCTGTTTTTGTAGCAAGCAACCCACAAAAAAAATATGAATTTGGCACAATCAACACTAAAACAAGCACACACGCAACACACGCACACACTCACACACACGATTTGTTATCCCAGCACACACAGAAAAAAAAAAAAAGTACATTTCCAGGATTCCTTCATATAAACAAAATAAACAAAAATAGAAAAAAGGCGATGGTTAATGGGTTCAGGGTCATCTTTTACAGATGTGTGTGCGTGTCTGCACATACCATCTAGGAAGGCAGCGGAAGTCAGCTTTTTACGGTGCGCACGAGCATAATCCTGTAGGTTAGGTGCACTGGAGGAGCCCCCGAGCACCATGGTGCTAAACAGCCCAGCGCAATGTGACCCTAATGGGAGTTAGAGAAGATACATACAGCATCCGTGTGCCAACACGTGTCACACCGTGGAAATTCATGCAACGTGCATCCGCCACAGATTCTTGCCACAAAGCCCCTGTGTGCAACCCCACAGAAAACGTCACACACGGACAGTAATGTCACTTCGAGTGGCCTGACCTTTTTTCAGTTTTTGTTAGTTTTTGAAAATGCAAGCAGGCCCTTTATCTTTCTCGTTCCTTGATTTCAAGCTCATTTGTTCCAGTTGACACGTGACACGTGAAACATGAAACTGTTTTTCCCCAAGGGTAGATGTGGGTTGAAGTATCAGTGTTGTTATATTTGATCGGTACTGATATATTTCAAGCAAGTTTGCTACTGTGCAGAATTTAGAGCCATTTTATAGCAAAATAAACATAATTATTTGTGCTAATGAACAGTACTGTGAAAAACTTTGACAGTCAAAGAAAAGTGTAAAACTATATTAAGTCTGTCAAAGCATGTCAGTTTAGCCATTTCAAAAATCACCCCAATATCAGCAGCAACCAAGTATTTTCTGACTCGAACAGTAATACACCTTGTGTGGCTAATCAATGTCTTATTAAACTTTTAAACTAAACAAATCAAGGAAACTGGTGTTGCAATTTAACAAATACATTGAATGGCTGGGGTGACCCTGAGGAGAGTTGTAGAAAACAAGTAGTTCTTCTCAATTTTTACAGTTTTACTCATGCGCAGTGTCCCCAGAGCTACACTTACACCTCTATGCGGACACAAATTTGGAATGAAGCAGGCGTTCATCCGCGGAGGTGCACAATGACATCAAACGCATCATAAACGTTTGAGCGGACACGTCCACTAGCATGTGCGCGTTGAAGTATGAACCAGCCTTTACTACCCAGATAAACTGCTTTAAACATTTCATTTGACTGCCTAAAACTTTTGCAGACAGTGCTGTTTATGCCGATGCTACATATTTATGCAATGTAATTCTAACCTGTAATTCTGCTTTGGACATTTATACTTTTTTTTTATTTAGTCCTTGGGAAAAAGCTGAAATATGTCTGGCCTCAAATAAATCTGTAATGATTCCAAATGAAATAAATTACTTTCCATAGCTGACGCATTTAAACGCTTGAGTGACTGAGAAATATAAATTACAAAATGGTACCTTTAGTCGACAAAAGGACATTACCACCATGTATGAGATACATGAGTTAGCACTCTTTAGGTCAGTTGTGTGGCAAAAATCTTTTTAAAGGTTATACATTATGTTAAAATTGCATCACTACTAAGCTTCACGTCACCATTTAGTAATTCGTCATTCAGTTTCATACGATTAAAAAGGTAGACAGCAGCCTCTGCAAGGAGATCAAATCAAAGTGCTAGGAGGGTGTAACAGAAAGGAAGTGCGGGAAATGAAACAGCAGTTCAACTGGTAGTGCACCAATCACAAACTCAGCCATCGAACGTAAAAAGCAATGTACATTATCACAGAACTACAACTGTGCAGATTTCCTGTATTTGCCTAAAAGGAACTTTAGTTCTATAAAATAGCATGGTAAAATGATGTTTCTCATTATACAGGTCAGGGTATCAGATACTATGTAACATTAATGCGGTGTACACGAATCTGCATTGGTAACAAGGCCTAGAGTGAGTTACCGTGTTGTAAACAAAAGCAACGAATAACCCATTGAGTGTCCGTGTCGTGAGCAGAAGGGGCGTCTTACCTATCCCACCCGCAAGCTTGTGCTCCGGATGCAGCCTGCCTGAACGAGTGTGGCCGCTGCTTTCTGAAAGGACCTGAAGGAGACCAGGGTTGGGGGGGGGGGGGGGGGTAAGATAAGGCTTTAGCATCACATACCACAACCAGTGGGGGGTAAATGCAGCGTGCGGAACACAAATGCCCGCTCCGGAAAGACGCATGTTAATAAGCAGCACCAAGAAATAAATGTTAGCATGGAGAACCATGATCGAACAAAAGAACCAAAAGAAGGTGGTCATGCAACATCTCCAGGGGAGTCCAATCCAGGCATGACATCCTGGCAGCTACAGTACACACACAGCAATGGAGAGAGGAGGATGCAGGAAGGATGTAGACATGGCAACAGTTCGCAAGTATGACAACCAAGACAGCCAGATTTTGTTTATCTTTTTTCCCAACTAGATATACACAGCACCTGTCTCAAATAAGGAGGGAAGACAAAAGAAACAAAACAAGGTTTTTTTGTTGCTGTTTTTGTTAAAAAGTTACTGCCACTGTTTCGTGCACGGATCGAACAACGACAACTTGAAATGATAGGGCCCTCCGTTTGGGCAAAGCCTCACTGCCTGACAATCAAAGCTAATGAATGGACACCCGCATTAAGTCATTCTTACAGACCACACTACCCCCCTTCTAGGCACCACCATCAAAGGTTGTGGATCAGCAGGATGAGAAGGAGCAGCTCTGATTGATTTCAGCCACATGGACTGCTGGATTAACGTCAGATTAAAGGCTCAGGATAATTATTTAACTGAAGTATATTTCTTAGCTTAGGAGGAAACCTCAAATGTCTAAAAGACAGATCTAGACAGCTAGATCCCTGAGGCCAGCCCCCAGTGCAGAGAAGGCTGAGACGAGAGAAACCATGAGCAAATTCATCTCAAAAAGACATGCAACTCCAGATTTCAGTGTTTTCTATAAATCCATGCTAAGGAGCTAAATCACTTTTTGCCAATCCGGTCCTCGACGACACACCATGTTTTTGCTCCCTCTCAGCTCACTTCGTTATTCAGAAAGTAACGTAAGGAATTAATATACAATAAATATTTCATGGTTAAGAATCAGCTTTGGGCAATTTAATCAGTTATTCTATACTTGCTTTAAAGGCTGCTGTCCAGCGTACAAGCAAATGTATAACATACATATAAAAAACGTTCTTGGTAACGTACATCCAGTATTCCAGCTAAAATCGGTTTTCCAGTTTTCCTATCAAGTTTTCCAGAGCTTACATGAAAATATTCATAAAGCTACGTAATATGGACTTAATGAAAAAAATTCTTTAAAAAAAAGCCAATTAAAATGTTTGTTCTTGTTTGTGGTTGACATCAAAGTATCGTAGATAACAGCAGTGAGAGGAGCCTTTACATTTCAAATTTTCCTAAAGTGTCGACCCTATAGAAACAGTGTCCCAACAGTAGTGAAACAAGAACAGACCCACGTTCCTGAGGGAGACACACACCAGGCCGCTGGTAAGAGTGACTTCCATGAAGCAGAATATGTGCATTTTGAGACACATGGCCGCTTATGTCATGGCCCACAAAACGATCAAATTCATATTTAGCACTGAATAAAGTCACCAAGGACAAACGACACTCATCTTTCAGCAGATTAATGTAAAGAACCATATTCTTGCCTCTTGCTTCATGTTGTAACATTTGGAGTACAGGAGGAGAAAGCCTAGCTAACCTAAGTTTGGCAGTGAATAATTAATCTTGTAAGGGCCATACTCAAGGACCCAATGATGAAATCGTTTTGCCAAACCTGGGACGCTTGAGGCAGGGCGTGATACATTACGTGCGGTTTCTGATCAATGCAGTATCTGCCCGGGACAAATATAGCGAACGGGCAGCCCCTAGCAAGTGACCGTTGAATGGCTGATGGTCAGATTTATCAGAGGGACCATCAGACATGTTCGGCAAATTCACAAAGAGCAAAGTGGAGGCTTTGGTATGTGCTCAGACCACAAAACATCATATTTCCACTCTTAGAATTAATTAAAGAGGCAACTCAATTGATCATTGAAAAATGCGTGTGGACAGCACGCGGTTAAAATCAGACCCGGAGGTCAGTCGAAAGCAGACTTGCATAAATATGCAACAGCAGTGAGATAAGGCAATAGTGCCGACAAGATAGTTGTTTATGTGAACCATAATTTACTGAACTGTAAAAATCAATTACAGTACATGGAACTTGCGCTGCTTCAAAACATCAGATTGAACATAAAAATCAATGACAAATAAAGGCACCAGCTCAGCAGTAACCATTAACATCACATTAATAAAAGAATAAATAAATAATGAAAGGATGATGATATTTTGTTTTTACTCTGCTATATTGTAAATGAGGTCTCAACCTCAATGTATTTCTGAGTTAAAATAAAAGTTTGAAATAAACTGAACTGATATTTCAGGTAGAATCAGCAGGAAATTACCAAAGCACTGATCACTGCCCCAGTTGCTACCACAGCTAATTCTGAAGGGGTTAAATGTTATTGATGTACTGAACGCTTAAGTATATTACATGGTTTCGCAGCCAATTAAATAATATATTACGAAGAATATCTAAAGCTAAAAAAAATTTGAATAACAGGCATAAGTCCGGTGTCTTAGCTGTAACTCAGAGAATCCTTCGGCAAAGCCCAAGGTGAAACTGGGGTTTTATCACAAATCGTTTTAACAATTTCTTGCATCATCTTATGGAATGTTCTGTACCAGAGTTAGTAGACTGCTAGATCTGAAAATGGTATCTTTAAATTGATCTGCCGAACAGGTGTCCTTGTCGACTTCAACCATATGCTTGGTGTGTGCATAAACGATAAAGAAATGGATCAATAAATAAGTAACACCATCTGTGAATAATTAATAAACTTTTTAAAAACCTGTTGCCATGAGCCAAAAATACTGGATGTGAAAGCCAGTGATTTGGGGGAGACAGGGGAGGAAGGCTTTGGCTCCCCTGATCTGCGTCTTCGCCGCCCTGTACCAACACCACAGGTGTAATGAATCCAGGTACCAATAGAATCAGGGCTAGACACACTCAGGGGGCTCTCTTCCTGGAGGTGAGAGAGGGGGGGGGGGGGGGGGGGGCCAAAAACAAACAAA
>JAODUD010000117.1:731008-741510 GCA_026784285.1 Stomatorhinus walkeri
TCAGGAGGAACCAGGGCTTGAACCTGCAACCCTACAGCTGCCGAACGATAGTGCTACCTCCTGCGCCACCATCTTCCCCCCAATGGGCTAGGATGCTGTGTCCATGATTAGAAGCTTGCTAGTTCAGATCCTGTGGTTGTGATTTTACCGTTGGGTCCTTGAGTAAGGCCCTTAAACTCCCAACTGCTCCAGGGACTGCCCCACTCTGCTTTGTCAACTGTACGTCGCATTGGATGAAAGCGTCGGCTAAATAAATGTGATGTAATGCATATGAACTGATTTCACCCAACAGGACGGTTTAAAATTTCAGAAAATTAGTTCACCTGTGGGATGACGATGTCAGCGAGGGCCTTGGAGAGCCGATAAATCTCCATGGTGTTGTCCAGCTTCAAAGAGCTGTTGTGCTGCACGTCGTATTTAATGCAGTCGTAAATGTCGGGAATCTTGCTGATGTTGTATCTGCCGTTCTTCATCTTGAAGTCCTTCTCCAGTTTGGCCCAACGCCGAAGCATGAGCTCCAGTGTCTCACTGTGGTATAGCTGGATATCTGAAGAAGGAGAGTCACGAGTCAAAGGTCGGAGGCAAGGACAACGCTGGAGGGTTTCAGTGCTCAGCGGGTGACACGGTCCCCTTTACCCGCCGACTTGGGGTCTTCCATCCTCTGCCGGATCTGCAGAGTTAAGCTCTGGATGAGGGAGTAGACCTTGTCGCAGGTTTTCACGGGGTTCTTGATCATTTGCATGGACTTCACTAGGGACACACTGCTCGTTGGGGCGAGCTGCACACAAAATGAAAATGCATGCGACTGGAAATGAGGGGCACATTTCCAAAACTCACTCAGTCCACCGAATATATTTTAAAAAACTTTTAATTTAACAAAAGTTTTATGAGTTTGATGAGGAAGGTCAATGAGTTAAGGTCAGTCTCATCTAAAAAACATTTTTTTTTAATGAGTTTTGGTAATTTGTTAGCCAAATGTGGTCTATTTGGAAGGCCGTTACTACAGGGCACCCTACTGTTTGTCCAAATTATGTTAAATTGAGACGTGGAATCAACATCAGACATCTGGGATATTTCACAACGTTTTCACCAAGGCTGGCTTTAATCGTGCACTCAGTAACGCCGCCACTACGGGGACACTATGCAGCAGGTCTGTAGCCTCTCCAATCACTTAGACGCTCAGCTGAACTAATAAAGCGTCTTAATGAAGCCACTTCAGCCTCCACTTTCAGTACAGAGGCTGTTAGTGATTTAATGAGGCATGTAAAACACGCTGATGCTGTGCACCGCCGGGCCCGAGACGCTGGGCTCACGTCAAAGCGAGCCAGTCTCCGCCGTATTTGAGGAGTCTGGCTTTCTGGAACTATGGGACAGGCACTCCCCCACACAAAAGGTTTTTATGCATTGATTTCTGTAAACACCCACCCCCGCAATGTTCATTCTGCGAAGTCGCCACCGATAATTATTTGGTTGGCTTTCTGCATAACATATAAAAATTAGTACAGAAAAAAAGGGGTTTTCAACCAAGAGTCTGTAAGGCCTTCAAGGTCTGTAGAAACGTATTGTAAAACTTCATAAAATGCATGGTCCACACACTAATGCACTCCATGTAAAGAGACATTAACGCTGGACGTTATCCAGGAGGTAACCTCCCCGAAGCCCTTAGCTACTTCACAATTTTAATCACATATTATTGGTAGGGGGTCTCTAGTTCTAGTTCACTTACAACTTGTGGTCCGGGACGTAAGACTGAAAACCCACCCCATAGAATAAAACCCATTTGTTATGATTGTTATCCGAGTTGTGACCTTAGTTCCATATGATTTTTGACTGTCTGCTGAAGATCACAATAAGAGGGGCCATAATTCATACAGATGGGCCAAAGCGATTAGCCAGTGATATATTTGGAATCAATCAGTGACTCTTGGGGCCAGTCAGCATTCAGCTGGGGTCAGTGTCCCTGTGGGCCAATAAATAGTCGAACGAACAAACAAACAAACAAAATGAATGAATGAAAAGTACAAACTGACAGAAAGAAGGAAAGAAATTAGGAAAGAAAAAGAAACCCTTACAGCTCCCACCCCACTGGTGCTCACGGACCTTGTCGTAGTCCTCGGCTGTGAAGTCTCGGTCCCTCTGCAGGATCTCATGCAGCCGGGCCTTGACACGCTGCTGGCAGCTACTGAGCGAATCGCTGTCACTGTCCAGCAGGCCATTCATATTGGCACTCTTCACCATCTGCACCAGGATGGGCGTAAGCTCGCCCTCGAGCGCCAGCAGGCCCTGGAACACACATACGAGCGTGGGCACAACGCAACCCTACAGGGGAACGGTCTGTTAAGCACTCCCCGCTGACTAAACACACATTTCTGCCTGCACAAATGCCACAAACAAAACCAAATCCCTACTGGCGCTATAAAGTCATCTCCAGAAAAGATCACATATACATACAGTACATACATACATAAATACATATACACACACACACACACAATATAACAGTGATACTATATTTATCCTCATGAATAAATTGTCTTGCTGTCCATGGGACACAGACACATGTATACAGGTGGAAGCAACGCTTGAGGTGTCACAGAGCAGGAGCAATTTGGGGTTAAAGACATTGCTCAAAGGTGACATGAATCTACTGGCCGTGAGATTGGAACGAATGACCTACTGATCACTGGCAGTGTCATAACATGCTGACCCACACACACATACACACACCCCCTAAGCCAGCTGAAATGAGGTTTATAAATTTAATAAACTACATTTGATGCCATCAGCAACTCAAGTAGTGTCTTGAAGCCCAAAAGAGAGGCACACTCACCTTGGCAAAGGCCGCAGCAGTCATCTGCACCCTGCCCTCGTCGGATGCGTAAATCTTCAGGTCATGGCGGTAAGTGCTGTGCAAACGGAGCAGGCCACACCCAGGGAACCCGGCATAGTCCCCTGGAGTAACGAGGTAGGTCTGACTAGTGTCACATCACTACATTTGCCCAAAACCAGCTCTATTTCAGAAACGCAATTTTCAATTAATAGCCATTTATCATGTCTGAAGAAGCTATGCGCCTGATAAATGACACTAGTGCATGGAAACTACTTTCTTGAGGGTAACCCGTGTTGTTCGCCTGCTCATCTGTCAGTGTTTAACTTGCAAACAGTAAACCAGCATCTCGATACGTGGGATGCGAGGCTGACAGGGGTGAGGCCCCCCTCACGAGCCGGATTGGCCGGCGACCTGCCTTGTCCTCCGGGATACATGCAGCGGAAAGCGCGGCCCAGCTCCTCGGCCTGAACTCTGCCAGCGGGGGTCAGCTCCCCTCCCCACTTCAGCACTAGGAGCAGGGAGGGGTCATCACGACGGACATCTGGGGGGGGAGGCGAGAACAAGCCACAGGTGGTCATCGGGTTATGGATGACAACCTCCGGAATATCCATCAGAGCGGTATTAGTTCAGTGCTTTTGTGGTGAAGGAGGAAACCTGCACTATTTCCACTGCTCTAACGACATGACACTGAGTACAACACAACCACTCCTTGTTTACAGACAATCTTGGTTACCGACCACTCGCAAATACAAATAGCAATAAAAAAAAAAAATCCATTTACCGACCAATGCACATATTCACAACCAAATTCTGTATATCTGACAACAGCACACTGGAACGAGAGAGATCGTTCAAAGAGAATGTACAAAATATTTAAGAACATCCACTTAATGAAGGATAAAAGAAACTGAGTATGAAAGACTGAAGTAAAGTCATAAGTACAGTAACAATCATGCCTAGGCTGCTCTGCGACCATTTTGCCTAATGACATAGTCATTGGACTGGAACTTGATCGCTACGCGAGGAGTAGGTGCGTAGTCACAATTAAAAACACATTATTACTCATCTGTTCACAAATTGGTGACAGTGGACAGAAAATGGCTTCAGCCCGAAAGCAAAGGCAAAAAAAGCCTAAAAATTCCACACGCACCCCAGCCCCTGATAAAGAGCCCCCATTAAAGATGTAAAGCATTAGCATTTTTATGGAGATCCAGATTGTCTGAGAATGACAAATCTCACCACGAGGCAATATAATGAATCTGCAGAGCCATCTATTACAGTGGAGCGGAGCTGACCTCCCCCCCCACTCCCGTGTCAAGATGAAACGCCCCTGACCAGAATACGAAATGTCACCCCCAGGACCCACCATGACTTTCGCTTAATTGGTCAAGATAGACCTCACATCATCTTAACCTTTTCATGCTAGACACATTCATACCTCCCTCCAGAAGCAGATTAACCCTAACCACTAACGCACCAGCCACTTTTAGCTATTTAATGTCTCAAAGAATGGGCAAAAATTTTATTCCAGCTAGACATTTATGCATTTAGGGACAGATAGAAAGTAACTAAAAGTAAATCAATATCTAACCCCCACTATACACTGCTAAAGAAAAATCTGTTTGTTCAGATGTTTTACAGGGATAATGGGAAGATCTTCACCAAAATTAGCTAAATGTCAAAAGAGTTAACGCAATTCATTGAGAGAAAGAATGGAGGGGGGAGAGAGAGTGAGAGAGAGAGAAACAAACATATGGACAGAGAGACAGAAAGAAAGAGACAGATAGACAGAGAGACACAGACAGAGAGAAAAGGATATCATTTCTTATCTCAAAGAAAACTGCAGATCCAACCCATCTAGCAGAGCTGGCAATGTCACTGATTCCCATCTGCATCCCCGTGTTCAGGGCTGACAGCCAAGCAGTTGTCAGGACTGACCTTGTCCACTCCCCTCAACTTCAGTTTATTTGGATTACGCACCCCCACCCCCTCAACACCATGGTCAGTTTTGCTTCAGTCTAATGAGATTTACTGTTTCTAAGCCATAGTTATAATGCAAAGCCCTCTGGAACCTCAGCTGGCAATTACCCAAAAGCAAACACCAAGGCCGTAAACGAGCCGGGGCGGTCTTACCCTCTTCTTCACTTGACGTTTTCGGACACCCGTGCGGCAGGTACGTTAGCTGCACTTTGCGGTTTATGCCGGAGAAATGTCCGTACCTGTAAGAGTCGCTTAAATTTAGGGGGGGTCATTTGGAGTCAGAATAGTGCCAAATATACTTGTATGTGTACTTTCTAATTTACACCCGTAAAATGAATGAATTAATTAATTTTTGAATGTTCAAATGTATCTGTAAAATGTGCAATGTGACAATACATGGGTTAATAACTTTAAAACGAGACAAGCCAGGTACTTCTAAAAGTGTGCTTTGGTCAGTGGACTATAGGAAACAATGCACACCCCTTGGATTTTCAGAATAACTTTCTATCAGTTATTAATTAATACATTGTATCCATATTACATTGCATAGGGGTTAATGCACTAAAGGGTTAATAGCTCTGAAACAAAATGAGATTTTCAAGATCACTGTCTCTCTAGCAGCTATTAATTAATACATTGTATGCATATTACATGCCATTGCTCCATTTCATACACATTGACAGTTAATTGATAGCACAAATGAATCCATAAGTAAGTTGAAAGGTGTGGTTTGGGCTGTGCACCATGGGACAAAGCAAATGTACCGCAGCTGAATTGCTTGACTACGTGTTTCGTAATCGGTTTGCATCATTGCCTGCGTACTGGACAACATGATTCTGTCATTAAAAACGCCCCACCTGACTTCCATGAAAAGTCATTAAAGCTAGAAACTTGTTTCGAGATACTAAGTTGAAATTTCGACATATTTCATGTTTCGCATTTACAAAAAATATTGACATGTATTTGCAAAATGTTTTTCACGATCATTCACAAATCTTCATATACAAGTACAGATCACGTGACGCGTATTTCTGTTCTGTATTTTGCGAATGAAAATTGTGTTCAGTGCAAGCAAATTTCATTTTACAGGTGCAAATTGGAAAATACACATACAAGTATATATGGCACTATTCTGACTCCATACGGTCACCCCGAGACGCGGAGGAGCCACAACTGGCCGCCCCGGGGGCTTGCGGGCCCAGCTTACATTTCCAGCACAGTTTTCAGCTGCTCCAGCTTCGCTTTGCTTTCTTCGATTTCTGAGTCGTTGTTCTGACCGAGCTCGGCGAGCAGCTGCCTTGCGATGTCGAGAACTTCCTGAAACACCAAGTAAAAGCAGCGAGAGCAGTCAGGAATCCAGCTTCAAAAACGACCAAATACATGTACAGTAAGAAGCCTTTCAAATATCTCACTTACCTGAAGCTGTTTTGGTTTCTTTAGTTTCAGTTTTCCAGTTTTGTACCCATCGCATTTTTCAAACAGATCAAAAAACCTACAGGAGAAGCAGCATTAAAGATCTTACTATAAACTCCTATTAATAAGTCAGCAGCAAATTTAAAACCCAACGGTCAGTACAAACACTTCTAATGACACTTTCAGGCAATCTCAGATACCTCTGATGGCGAACCTCCATCTTCATCTTCTGCTTGGGTGTTCGGTCACCGTGACGAATGACAGCAATGACACAGCGCAACTCCATCCTGAGCAACAAGAGAACTGAAATTTAGAAATGCTCCAAGCAAAGGACATGCATATGTATTTATTTAGCAAATGTGAGGATCAGAGACTAAGGTCAGCCAGTGTCCCTGGAGCAATTAGGAATAAGTGTCTTTCTCAAGGGCCCAATGCTGATATTAATTCTCCCGGATATGAACTGATGACCTTTTGACCTTGGCCACAGAGTCCTAACCCGCAGAGCCATAGTACTGAAAACAGTTTTAATATTTACATCACAAGTCTATACAAATGATCATAAATATTAAATTGATAACTAGACTAATAATGTCTAGGTTCTACAAATGTTTGAGACATTCAAAGGAGGCCATTTTCAGACATTATCAATCAAATCATGCAACATGCACTGGATAAAGCAAAGATACAAATAAAAGTGGCGCTTACATGGTACCGGATGTGGTGGGAACAATGGGAATATCCTCAGCTTCCAAAGGTATGGACCAAGGAATGTGAAACTGAGGAGCCAGCTCCCTCATGATGATGTTCCTGTCAAAAGCCAGCGCTCACACTCCACACGATGTCATACCCTTACAGAAATCTGTCTTGCTTTACCAGGGCTAAAGCTGTTCTTTATCCCAGTCTTAACACACGTGGATTCTTACCCCAGGATTTTGGCACAGTCATCATAATATTTCATGGAGTTTTTCACAAAGCTGAACCCGTTCACGTCGCACACGTATGACTGGCCGTTGGCTCGGAGTAGATCAAAACCACAAACAGTTTGCTGAAGACAAGGAAAACGTAAAAAAAAAAAAACATCAACACACATACTTCCACCAGTAGAACATACACACAACTAAATTTAAGTGATGCCACTCACAAGCACTGATAAGCTTTATTTACACAAATTAAACATCTAAATGAGCCACATATGACATTACATCAAAATATGATGGCTGCAACTAGAACACCATATGCCAAATGTTTTTAGACTTTTTGTTGACAAACAGATGAGTTTCACCCTGAGTAGGGGAGGCAGACAGACGTCAGAGAGGAAGCGGAGCGTCGGACTGGCATTACCTTAAAGGCTTGGCAGACCTTCCAGGCGATGAGCTTCTCCCTGGCATTGAGGATGACTGGGTACCGCACCTCTTTGCCTTCGCTGTCCCGCTCCACCTTGCCGTCCAGGGCCGGGGACTTACGGGCCTCCGCGTGGGCGTAGTCTGGGCCCACTGTGTACACCTGCCAGTTGGGGCAAAAATCATCATGCAAACATTGATTGGCAAAGCATGGATGAAGACAGCAGCAGGACAGACAGCACTCTGGGATCCTGATTGATAGGGACAGCTTTTGTTATACTACACAAATAAAAGGTACAGCTAAGATACAGGAAAATGTTTGCTAGCTATGCTAGTCACAATGAATACAAGCAGCGCCATTGCTTATACAACTTGAAATTCTTTGGTTATATTCACTATATCAAAATGCAAGCTTTTATTGCTACGCTGACTATAGTAATCTATAACAGTATCAAAGGCCAGAGGCAGGCAATTGTATGACAAAGGGGCAATGAGGAGTCACACAAAACAAAGGCGAGGAACACAAAACAGTTTAGACACCCTTTAATTTAAGGTGGGCATTCATGCCACAATCCAGCCATGAAGTGTGGGTGACATCCAGCTTGTATTTAATCAGTCACCTTCCACTAACTGCAACCATGACTGGACATTTCATTTAGAAATACAATGATCTGCACAACAGGAAAGAGATTATGCATCTAATAGCCGGTTAATATGAAGAGGAAATTCAACAAAGAGAGGCACAGAAGGACCCATAAGCCATTGTTCTATACATCTTCTGTTGGCACAGATGCATTTCCTACCCATGAAGACAGTCCAAAAAAAAAGAACTGCTTATGCCAATGTTTGAAACAGAACAACTCTGCTAATCCACAGACAACAGCCCTGCAGTGCACAGTTACAAGGCCGCACCTTGACATCGGTTCCATCTGTTGGCATGAATTCTTCGTATATGTAAGATCCAGTTTTGCGGACGTTACTCTCCGGAGAGTACACGCTGCTCCTGCTGCCAATCTATGACAAAGGGGCCCACACATAAATTAAGATTATACACAAGATAAAAGAATCATAAGAGATAGCAGATTAAATTCAAGAGAACACAATCAACCAGTAAACGCAAAAAGCACTCTGGTCCTACACGTAAACACTTTACTTAATCAACAGGTGTGTTCTGCAAAATAAACAGAGCAATATATAGACCAATGGGAGGAGCTGAATAAATTATCCGTTTAGAGAATCGTTACGAAACATAGCAGCAATTTATAACCACTGCAGATCCAGAGTAGGGTAATTCAGGTCCAGAGAGTAAAAGTGCAGACTGGTTTTTAGTTTCAACCAACCAGTTGAGCATAAAGAGTCACAGTCACAGAGTATTCAGTTGATTGGCTGAAACAAAATCCCGGTCTGGACTTTTACTCTCTGGTTCTGAACTCTGTGCACTGGTTACCCAACTCTGTGCAAATCTAATCTCCATTTAATACATTTAAATGCCTTTTATAAGGTTCTTGATGTGAAAAGTGGGATTAACATAAATAGACTTTAAAAAAAAAAACCTTGCGAAAGAGCCTCTGGCTGCCTCCGCCCGCCGATGTGGGGTAGTAGATGTAAACATTGTGGTCCTCAGCACTAACTGGCTTCTCTACGAACGGCTTCTGGAAGACCTCCCCGTTCACCTCCACATGGTCCTCTCCTTCCACCAGGCTGCATTCTAAGGGATGTGACACCTATCAGACCTCTGTCACCATGTCAAGGGCACAGCGTGGCCCCCTGTCATCAGAATCACAGTGGCACTGGGGGGTTTGGTGATCTGTGCCCCACGCCGTAGGTCATGGGTTCAATTCCCAGTGCTGGCAGAGGGAACATAGCCTTTGAAATGTGTTCATTGAATCAAGATGTGTGGAAACAACTTAACAGTGTTTAATTATTACAGTGCAAAAGAGACAAAACAAAAACACACAATATTATTTGCTATGCAATATACTTGTAAAAGACAATCAAAAGAGGTTAAATAAAAGTAAAGATTTTGCAGTCTGGAAGGATTTCGGGGTAGAATCCAATACAGAAGAATAATTCCATGCAAAATAATTACAGCCCCATTCAACCGTGCAGTTCCCACACAGATCTCACTGCGGCATCTGATTAAAACTGACAGATAATCTCCTTTAGCGAACAACAACTGCACTCTGTTCAAATTCCCTAGGAAGCAGAATTTAAAAACAACCCACGAATGCTGAACACCTAGAAAGGAAATCTCAGCAGATTAGACCACTGAGGGCTTCTTATACTATACATAAAAACATGAGGCATTAAAAATATTTAGTCACAATGGATTCTATTCTGGGTATGTCAGTCTATTTTCAGTTCTGATGTCAAAGGCATGAGGTACTGGCAACAGCTACTAATCTAAAATCAGATCAAAACACAAGCAGACTGCTTGATTACTTAGACAACTGCGTATTGTGAAGGTTAGTGCATTAATTATCCTCATGTTCCCAATGTTCTGTTGTTAAGGCCCCCCATCCCGCTACGGCTATGATCATGATCCGCTGAATGTGCATTTTCATACATTTTGCCCAATTTATGGTCTGACCTTTAACCTGATCCTTGCAGAAGCACGCCCCCCTATTTTTGATTACATCACTCTCCGAAAGCAATAAAAAGCTCCGGACCGTCTGTCTTGAGGGCAGGCATCCAAACCATTTTTACCTCCTCCCTGCAGGCCGTCAACAAGACACAAATTGAAGAGCCTATCAGAATAATCTGGGCTTCAGTGGAACACAACAGTCGAACCTCCGCTTCCCAAATGCAGGAAAGACAGATAATTACACTCATTAGAGATTACATCAGTGCGCTCTTAATTCCATAGTAGGGTGTTTACAGAAGACAAGATGGGTCACCGGGCAGGACAGCAGTCCGGCTCCATGTGGGGGGGGGGGGGG
>JAODUD010000117.1:741610-759730 GCA_026784285.1 Stomatorhinus walkeri
ATATTTCACACTTTTCAGCAGCAGAGAGATCTTTTTTCTTCCCCATACTGTATGTACATGTAGACAAAATACAGGCACTAACCACAAGAGTAGCATGCAGACAAAGAATGGATTAGCACTTTAACTGCACACTGTAAACAGCACTTATAAAACAAGCTAAATCTAAAAAGGTAATCTTGGAGAAAGAAAAACAAAAATTTCAAACTCAAAATGAGGTTTTTGTAAAATAAGAAAAGGCAGAACTATGAAATATCGCTGCTTTAAGTCTTCCTTGTGCTCCAGTTAACTGACATTGTGCTAAGGGAGTAACAAGGTGCAGATGTCTAACCTCCTTACGCTCCGTACTGTCTCTGAGAAGCTGCAACTGCAGTACCCTTTGTACTTTTCGTTTATGTTTTGTTTTTGAATAAAAGAAAGTATATAGTATATAGTATAGTCTGACCTGTGTTTAGAGATATCTTCCACCGATTGGTCACCTGCTGCCAACACATTTCATGCCATGCAATTTTAACAAAAGCTAATAAACTGAGCAGCTGAGACAGGCAAGGCTGAGTGTTCTTGCCCGTGCTTGCTTCAACACGCGCACACACACACACACACACACACACACACACACCTACACATACACACACGCACACGCACACATAAATGTTACCTGTTCTCCTACATTTTCAGAGCAGTGTGTCAAATCAGAAGAGCAAACACAGATCTTGTTCTACGGCTGTACAGGAAACCCCCTCCCTAATCTGGCTGAAGTGATTTAGCACAAACGCCTTGAAAAGCATTTGTCAGAGTGGATGACGGGAGAAATCTCAAGAGTGATCAGAGCCTTTGGTCTCATCCACCTCTGGTTTACCTCATCACAGACATGGAGACTTCTGCCCAAGTGTTAAGATTTGGGACACTGGAAAAACAAGGTGAGTGTTATCTGTCATCCAAAAACAAACACTGTAGCTCTAGAAAGCAGCAAAACCTGTTACACAAACTAAAAGCATCGGAAATTAAGTTGTTCATTTTGCTGACACCCCTCCCCCCACCCAGCAGCTTTCAGCAATAAAATGAAATCTGAAAGGTTCTGCCCACTAGTGGGTTCTGAGGGTGTGGTTTGGGTGCAATGCCAAAACCGCTAAAAAATGTGCACACATTTAAAGGGGGGGGGGGCACACTGAGCCATGTGAGAACTAGCCACAAGGCTGGGTCAGCGATTCAGGCCAGTGAGCGTTTGCTAATCAGGTAACACTCCGAAGGGAGGGAGCCTCCAGCCTTAACACCAGGCACCCAGAACACAAAGCAGCCGTGTAGGGCAGCGAGAATCCAGAGGCGAAGCCCAGCTTCTTGTTTAACTTAACAAGAGTCATTTAGAAGAAAAGGGAAACAAATGCACTGGAAATATGCAACCAAGTATGTTGCTTTACTCAGATTCTAAGCTACTTTTCAGAATTACAACCCACCCTCTAGAACAGCAAGCAAGAAAACGTACATCTGTAAATACGCACTTTATTACTTGCACTTGCTGCATGGTTCCGCATTCGATAAATAAACTTTAATTTGATTTGATTTGAATTAGAACGGACTGATACATCATAGATTTAAAAGTAATTTGCTTGTCACCCAAGCACAGTGGGGGAGTTTTTTTAATGGAAATTCTGTTATTAAAATAAAACAGTAGATGTGCTCTCCTGGGGTATCTCCAAGTCTGACGTCCATCACAGTGGCACAGTAGAGGAGGTAAAGGTTACAGGATTCGCTCACCCTCTGGCCTGGCGGGGTCTCGATTCAGGACGGCGTATCGTGGAAGCTGGATGCCCTCTGCCTTCAGGATGCGATACACCTCTCTCCTGCATGGATACAGCATCACAAGGGCTCACAATTTACCTCCCAGCACTGAGTGTGTTTCCGCGACAACAAAGAGGCTCAGGCTCATGACAAAGCTCATAACCAGGTTCCTACACGTCACTCACCTGTCCTGGATGCAGTACTGAAGATCCAGATCATTGATGACAAATGGGTTTCTGAGATTTTCATAGGCCACAGCTTTGTCTAATGGAAACCCTGGACAATGCGACAGAAAATAAATAAACAGAAATAAAGACATCCATCCAGCCAGCCATCCTTCTGCTTATCTAGTACAGGGACACGGGGGAAGTGAGCAACAACTGTAGATGTACTGACAACATCCAGAGATAATTTGCCCTTGGTATATTTATAGCAATGTCACACATCAATGTTTGTTTTCATGTATATACATACCTGCCATTTGCACACCACCTACTGTGCACACTTCCCGTACTGCCTTTCACACACTGTCTTCTGAAGAGTCTTTATACATTACCTTTTACTTATCTCCTACCCACCCTTTTTACAGCCTTAATTTACGTCATCTATCTAAACACAGTGTCAAGCTAGATTTACATATCAATTCTGATTCGAGTCCAATACAGAAGCACAGATGTGCTATCGGAAGCGCAGCAGTGCCAGTCTGCTCTAGTGTCCGTACCTGGAGGAAACCCATGAAGGGACAGAACATACATGCTCCACTTACACACAGGGCTGGGATGCAAACCCACAACCCTGGGGTTAGGCTGCAGCAGGGCTACCATTAATAAACGCCATTAATGCCAGGATGACTGCCCAATGGCTAACTGATGCTATTTAGAGATCAATCTCGCCGCATGCCACCTGTTTGTATGAGGTCATCCCCCACCCGTGACATTAATATTCAGCGCGACATCAAGATGCATGACAGCCCTTGATGATTACCAGATAACACTGCCGACATACGCTTTGTTCTGATCTATTGCTGCTTAGCACTGCCGGGTTCGGCGGGCCTGTTTACCTCTGCAGCCGTGGTATAAAATGGTCGGCTGGCTTTTTAGATTATGAGAATGTGGCCAGAATGTGCCAGGAAGACCTTTAAAACACAGAATAGTCTACGCAGAACATTAAATGCTTTCTTTTTAAACAACTAAACAAGCTGAGCCTCATGTGAACAACGAACATAATTTATAACAATATTGTGTAATATGCTAATAATTATTATGCATGTTCATTATCCATCATTCTATTCCTCCCAGCATCTATTATGATCATTTATCCAGTATAGGATTATGTTAATCCCAGAGCCTACCCCATAAAACCTGGGACACGAGGCAGTGAATATGGGATATAAAAATATTTAATTTCACAGTGTGTGTGTCTGTGCTCATGGCCAAAAGGTAGCCAGCAAATATCCTGTGGGGCAACATGCAGAGGGCGAGGGGGAGGAGCCTATCTGCCTGCCCCTTTTGCCTGAATTATTTAAGGTGCTTTTCCTTAAAGGTACGGATTGCCCCTTTAATGTCCATGTCAAAGGCTTTGAACACCTTCCCCGCAAATACTCTCAGCACAGTACTAGTGTGGCTGGCAGACCCTTAACCCTCATTTCCTCCAGGGACACTGGCTGGCCCTGCTGTCTGACACTCACTCATCTCTTTTAACAAGAGGGTCTGCTGCATGTAAATAACCTCAGAGGTGCAGATTCGAGTGCAGACTTGCCTTTGGAGTGGAAGGAGATGAGGCAGTCGCAGAGTGGCCAATTCTCCACCGGCTCATTCAGGATGACATCCTCCTCGAAGATCACCACAGTGATGTATTTGAAGAGGCACAGTCTCTCCAGGATCTCCTTCATGGGCTTCGACTTGGATTTCTTGGACATGGCGCAGATGCCCACCACGATCTGCCTCTCCGGGGGCTGTGCAGCACAAGGCGGCAAAAGAGCGGGGATTATGGCCTCACCTTACAGTGCTTGGAGGTATTTCAGGCAGCTGCTGGTTAATTATCCAAAGCCAACAACAGCTGTTGACCGGTATTATTTACTGGTCCTCTTAAGATGATTTATACATGTATAAAAATAAAGAAAAAGGGAAACTGATCTTGGTTCATTGTATAATTTCCAAACAAAGAAAAACATTATTTCAGGAGCTTTTCCTCAGACACCACTTTGTAAAATAAATTAACAATATAAAATAATTCATACAAACGGCAACCATGAATTCAAATGTGACCTAGTTAAATTGATGACTTTGCAAAACATCTTTTCATTGGTCAATCATATGGCAAACTTTATCAGCAGATAGAGGGGAAATGAGCAAACAGGATTTTTCTAGAATCTCTAAAACCACAAACACCACCATTTATGCTGCCACTACTGTTACCACAATACCCAAGAATACTTCAAATGGGGATAAAATGGTTGTTCATAAAGACAAACAAAAAAATAATAATAATACAACAGACAAGCATTTCTCAGTCTGTGCGAACACAAAAATGCTCTGGTTCCTTGGTCACCCATTATCCTCGCTGCAGCCAAAATGGGATCACTGCTTACGGTCAGATCCATAATTGTTTTCATAATAAAAATTAGAGGCCCAGCGATCACGTAATTATACAGTTTTATTAAAAGCATCTCAGACAAAATGCGAGGTTAGACTTTGAGAAGGCACTGTAGACACTGACGTGGCGGCCCACGCTGGACTGCTGGAACTGAAAAGCTATGATTGGATGGATTCATAAGAGTGCAGTAAACTCAAAACCAGTAACCCTGGTCATTCCGGTAACCACGGTAACGTAAAAAATGCCAGCCACGCTGGAGACCCTGCAGGGCTGCTTACCGAGTCGTACTCCTCATCCTCGTCCTCCTCCTCCTCCACGTTCTCGTACAAGCAGTCGTATCCCACGAGCCTCCCCGGGTCCAGTAGTTCGTCGCCCTCGCCGTCGTCGCACCCGACGAAGAAGCGAGGGTGGTCCGCGTCCGTCTCGCCCACAGACATGTCTGCCGTGGGTCGGGCAGGCCAGCCGGGCCCCCTCACCGGACAGAAAGCGGCCTAGCCTCCCTGCCCCCCCCTCCCCCGTCGACGGCTTGGAATTCAATCAAGTCAGCTGAATGGAGGCCAGATTAAAGAAAGACCCCGAGGAAGCAGCCTTAGCCCCAGCACATGCTACCTGAGGCGGAGCGCTCACAGCCGGCGGGTCCAGACCCGAGTCAGGGCCCCCGACCTCTGCCCCTGGGCGTCCACCATGACAGTCTCTCCTGCGAAAAAAGAGGGACACACTTCAGTGATCTCTGACACTCCTATTAGGACACTCGGGGCAGAGAGGCAGAGAGGCAGACACAGAACGGAGCAGTGGATTTCGACACTGAAATACCAGGTAGTATATTACAACTCATGACTCAACAATGATTCCCAAGTTTATCCATTATCCAGGTATTTACCAGGTATTTATTTAGCGGTCAATTTTGTCCAGTGACATACATTTGTGAGAGAAAGCAGGATCAGACAGTCCTTGGAGCTATTCAGAGCTAAGGGCCTCAATCAAGGGCCCAACAGTCTAATCACTCTGCAGACCTTGAGATTAGAACCAACGACCTTCCAGTCTCAGACACAGCCCCATGCAGACAGGGCATGGATCCCTATGCTATACTGCTAGGGGATACCATCACATGAGCTACAGTAAAATGTAATGGATAGGCTGGGTGCTTACGGTGAAAGCTTGTCTGTTTATACTAGCGTCTGCAATGCCACCACCCTCCAGCAGTGGTACTGGCACCTGGTCTGATTTGGGCCAATATTGACACATGGGTCTAAAGTCCAAAACCTCCCTCATCACAATACAGACCAAAGATAAACCTCGCTGGATATTTCGAAATTCCAACGCCAACAAAAAACATGAGTGAATCAGGCCGAGCGAGCAGGTTTACAGACATTCACAATTTATAGAAAAATGGCTTTTCAACAGGCAGGATGAAATGCCGCAAAAACCATTCTGAGAAAAACAAAGCTTTATACTGCTAAAGGAAAAACCTAAGTGAGAACCCTCAGCTCAGGGGGATGGAATGTAAAGCGAAAGGGAAAAGGCGCCCGAACGGCCTGCTGTGAGTGACACCTGGCTTGTGCTCTCAAACCACCGCAATGTGCCACAGATCCTCCTCGTGGAATCATACCGATTTCCTGGGGAGACGAGACTTCAGCCAGGACAGATAAATATGCTCCACAGGACGGAGACAGGGAAGGATGGGTAATTTCATACTCGTGCCCTAAAAAATAGCTTTTTGGCAATATCTGCTCCGCCCAGCAGTGCAGAGTGCTCTCATTATAAGAGACACCTCTTTCAGTAAGGATGGTGCACAAGTGGAAAACGTCAGGAGGCATTACTTGGCTGGAGAAATGAACTTCGGCCAGCCAAAGCTGTTATTTCGCTCCCTCACAGCTTGAATTGATGCTTGGGCACCATGATTTTCAAATACGGATGAGTGTCTAAGGTCATCACATGCATTGGAGCTCTACACCGTCTGATTTCCACTCTCATCTTGAAAACACTGCATAGACAAGTCAAATTAACACACACAGCTGCTTGGGGCCGGTACTCTCTTTTCAAAACATGAATCCTGCATGAATCCTCAAATCCCAGGATGAGTAGTTTATTCCTCCATTGGGCACTTTAAGTCCCTTAAACCTCAGTTGCTCCCGAGATAGACCCTCCTGGCTCAAAAAAAATGTACATTCCCTTTGGATAAAAGCACATGGTACATAAATTAAAATGTAAAGATGTAAATCCTGCCCCTAAAACCTGCAGAGCATTTTGCATTGCCCCACATCACTCAAACATCTACTCATCAGAATCTAACTTGCTGAAACGAGACTCTCAGCCCAGAAAATGACAGCCAACAAGCAACAAAAGGAGTGATTTTTGGGAAAGGCAAATGTGACTAGCAGTGCCTTCATTTCTTTCAGAACAACAGATAATAAGCCGGCATTTCCTTGTAAGCTGCCTTTACTATTGGTATTACAAAACACGCACTCAGTAACACAGCCGCCCCACTGGCTACCAGCCTTTGTTTAGCTACTAGCGCTCTGCTATTTGTGGCACCTTCTCTCACGACACTATCCACTCAGCCAAGATCTATTCGGGGTCGGATTTGCATGCCGGATCGCACATCCTGCGGTGTAACCGATAGTCCCGGCAGCAGAGACGGCGACTGCAATGTCACGGACAGGAAATGCCGTGAGTTAAGTGGGTCATTCCCCAGGCAATCAGACTTATCAGCATGACAATAAAAATGACACCCGTGACGATTAGCCTCTTTAGCACATGCCTCCACTACTCCTGCCTCGTGACTATTTTTCCATTGAAATTATGGTACGCTATATTTTCATCTTAAATTAATCTGCTTCTATTTTAAGGTTCTGCACACCAGTAAGGAAAAAATTATTTACTCCTGGCACTAAATTAAAAATGGTGAAACACTAACAGAAAATGCTCTCCGTTTCCATCACATATTTCATATTCTAAATTTATATTCAAAAAATATATTTTAAAAAATATAAAACGAGAATTTCACAGCCTATTACTTGGATTTTGTAGAGCATTTCTCAATGAAGGTTATTATACATTCATTAATGCTAATACAGTCTTTCTTGTAATTACCTTTCTTCTACAGAAAACTCCATGGTTCTATTCCATTACAAAAACTCCCCACTAGTTCAGCATGGATTCACCACAACCCTCTACTGGACAAGTGGCGATCAAAAACAGATGGATGGATAGATGGACGGATAACACTTTACAGAACATACGGTTATGACAGAAGTGCGTGACAACACAAACATCACAAAGTGTTTTAGGATTAAAAAAACCTACACTAAAGACAGTTTGTAATTGCAAAATGTAAGCAGGCTGGAGAGTCACAAAAGTTCCTTAGATGTATTTTTGAGCTAAAGGACACATCCACCATCTTCACAGGGAGCTACAAAACACAGCAAAGGTCACCTGCCTCTGACGGGACATTGAGGCCACAGAGGAAATGCTGCACTGTTTGGCTCTGCACTGTGGGGTGATATGTATGCAGACTCATCACAGGATTAGGCTAATCCACCCTCACTTTCAGGAGGTTCTGCGAGAGCTGAGCGTAGAAATCGGGTCTCACATGTGGGCCAATCTCCAGCAAATATACAAAAGAAGAACCTCATCAGGTGCTGTTTTTAAAGCAAGACCACAGGACCATCTAACTCCTTTGGGCAAACCAAAGGGACAAGCTGCTAAACCCCCATCCCCCCCTCAGGTTCACATAATGGAAGATCCCAACAATAACCTAGCTACAAACAAACGTGCTCACATCTGCAAACAAGCTCACAAGATCACAGAGGGTGTTCAAGCACAGGTAGAGGTTACAGTAACTCAGTTCAGTTCTATTGAAAACAACACAAGGCTCTAATACAACATTGTTTTGGGATTAAATTACCAGTGTGGGATTTAATTATGAGTGTGCTCTCATTATGTTCCTCCCAGTTAGTGCTTGGAGAAAAAACATTTTTAATGTTAATTTATTCATTTGTAGAAATAAATAATTTATGGTTCGACAGCTGTGTCATTCAATGTTATTCAGCAGGTGAGTTCAATTAAATTACATCAGAGACCACCTCTGTACTTACAGTATTCTTGAGTAAAATATGCACTCATTAACTAACATAGAAATCGACCCTCTCTGCTGAAATGTTCATTGGCAATAATGCCACGTTAATGTCAAATGGTCTGCCTCCTGCAAGTCAAATTAAAAAATTTACCAATTGTGCCATGAAACATCCTTATCAAGCAACCACAGCTTCAGTCCCCAAACATGCTTCAGTCGTGCCTACAAAGTTTTCTTTTTAACCTGTGGGATATTTTACGTGTGACCAAATGCATTGCAGTTATGCAACATCAATCTTCTGGCCGTCCAAAACATTTCAACCATCCCTGCAACCCATAACAGACGACTTTCAAATATAACAAGGCTGAAGTCAGTTAGTATAACATGACACCAACATGAGTGTGAGCTGTTTCACAGGCAGTGAGGCATGGTGCAACATTTTGAATATAAGCCTTCCAAAACTAAGTGTGAATTCTTCACCATCTTGTCATGCCCTCAGTGAAGTGTTGGATGTGAACACGTCTTTACATAAGTAATTTACAAAGGGTACATCCTCATGCATTCATAGATAAAAGAATCAAAAGCTGTGAATGCAAGTTTCATATTCTAAAAGTAAAATTTATTATAGGGTTTTTAATATAATATAATGACAAAAAAGTTAAGTCTACAACTGCAATGTGGGTGAAATCATATCCATTAAAATCTGCAAGCATTCCCTGTCTAAACAAGGAGTAATTTTCTGACACGCTCTATAAAATCGTCATGTGCTAGCACCATTCAACCGGCAGGATTACAAAACAGCAAACTAGACGAAGGAATAAAGCATTAATGCATGAGGGAGATAGAGTAGGACAAATACAGAAAGACGCCTTTCAGTGGGGCAGACTGTTAGGAGATGGAACGCGGCCTCCTGAAACTGCCGCCACCTGTCAGACCATCATGTGTGCCCTGCGACAGAAGCAGAAGGGTAGGTGGTCTGCAGGGATCAGGCCCAAGGCTATTGTTAAAACAACACGTGCAGAGAGCAGCACGAGAAGCCAGAGACACCCAAACACAATAAATTTTGTGGAATCCATCTGCATTATATGCGTGGAGTGAATATACACGGACACACACAGATTCAGGCTCACAAAAGCACAAGCATCTCCGAACGGTTTACTCTACACACAAAGAAAGATGCGGCGGAATCTCCAAAGTCTACTGAAGTAACAGCACTGGAATGGGCTCAGGGGGAAGCAGGACACTGCAACCAAAAACAACTGAAACTGCATTGAAATTAAAGTGACACATGACACCTAAACCAAGGAAGGAACAAAGAAACATCAGTGCAACATTAAACCAGCGCATGTATAAGTAAGACTGTCATTCCCTTATATTATCATGTTTAGACTGTCTAATAGAGGGGAAATTAACATAGTTCTGCACAGAGTAATTCCATTTTAACCATTTATACAACAAGGAAATTTACTGGAGCGATTCAGCTGACTTTTTGCCCCACCTAAAACTTTAGATTCTTAACACTGAGTTTTCTGGTAAGGTCCTTAATCACTACAGATCTCACTAGGCTTATACGTTTTCAAGATATTTCCACAAAATAACACGTTGGACTTTCCACAGCTTATTTTCGATCTGAACCTAAACTATATCACCCAAAGAGATAATTTAATCTTTTTGTATAAACTGTATCCTTGCGTGTCTCCTGGTCACTGCAAAAAACGTCTGTGTTGACCTTTCCTCCATCATCTTATTTATAAACAATCATTCACACGTGTTCGTAAGATAATTACCCCTAAAATCATTAATGAGGCATATTCTGCATGGGATGTTTCCGCTTCCCTTTTAATGCATGCAAAATCCTCACATTTAGCTGCCTGCATGCATGCATGCATACTCCAGAAACATCCCACACTGCAGTATTTTTATAGCTGCTCTGAACCTGGCCGGCAGCACACTGGTGGGTACCGTGCACCTCTACTCGGAGGCTGCAAGCCGGTGGATGCTTTTTATCTCAGTGTTTATCGCAGCGTTAAAAACATGCAGCATCACCACGGCTGCAGGATCGCAGGGCGCCGTTCCTCGGTTTAGCAATCGGGCTACTTCCTGCCAAAAGCCCCGCTGGCTCCGGCAGGCTAACAGTCCGCTAGCACATGGCCCATCTACCGCGACACTCACGGCTCCGTCTGCACGGGAGCCACTGAGCCTGTAACCCTGCGACGGTGGCTGCGTCGTCGGCCTTACTGAAGGAAAAGCCCGATGCCTCGGACCCGGCCTCTAATCACTCCGGCGCTACCCCCCGGTTTAACTTCAGCCGACAACAACAAGGCTACACTCTTCCGATCCAAAATGACCAAGGTGCGCCGACTTCCGATTTACGGCGCACTGACCTCCCGACGCTGTCGACGCTGCCGCCGCCGCCCCCCGGTAGCCTCTCAGTCGTGCCGGGACACCGCGAGGGAGCCGCTGCTCCGCCGGTTCACTATCATTCAAAATCGGCAGCTGCGGCCACCGGGGCGCGTCACCGCCGGGATGTTTCGTCACTGAGGGGCGGATTACGGCGAGCTGCCGCTCCGGGCTGTACCTACCGCCCGTGCAGCTTTGCTCATACTTGACGTGTTTCTGCTCTATGCTCACATGAATGTATATTTAATATGCATACGGTCATTCTAGTGTGATTCTGTGAAAGATATGCAAATATTGTAATTATAGTTGTGTATATGTATATTTGTAATTTTCTTCCTATGTTTGCCCATTAGATCTATGAGCAACCTGTTTTTTTAAATTTAATATTTTTGAGAAAAAAAATTCTGTTTTTAAATATCTTCATCGATGTTTCCAAATTTGGTCAGTTTACTGGAGTGAGATTTTCACATCGAGACAAGTCCGCAAATACATGCACACGCATTTATACATGTATGCAATAGTTTTATGACCTTGTAAATACCCTGTAGGGTTTACGGAATACCCCACTGCTTCTGATATAGATAATTTTAGGGTTATAATGTGATTTGCCGTGACTGTCACGCCAGATGCATGAGAGTTGGCAACCTTGCTTCAACAAATGGTTCACTAACATCTTAAAGACTCCTCAAGTCGGTTTCCTATGTTGTGGTTTTTTCTTTCCCTGCAAATCAGGACTCAGGAACCCGTTATGTAGATCTTCAGATTCAGTCTTTATCGTAACAGCAAGGTTACACCCAAGACTGGACACCCTGCAGGAGTGTGTCCCATTGCAAATCACAGTAATTTTTATATACTTTCCATATCTCTTATCAGGATATTCGTCACAGGGGTTTTCCAAGCATCATCAAGCAATTTTTTCTGGATCATTCGCCATCAGTATGCTTCTGATAAAACTGCCAAATATTTGTTTTATTACGTAGTCGCTTTGAACAATGTGATATTGTTACTTTGTATAGTTTTGGTCAAGAGCCCAGAACTACAGAGGGAAAGCAGTACTTTCCAGGTTTCACTGTTAAAAAGTAACAAGTTACTTGAAATGCTTCCCCACAGAATGGAATATTCTGGGCATTCCTAATATATGATAAAATGCACTAATTAAGTAAATATTCATGCATCAAAGGCTAACATAAGATAGCTAACAGATACATAAACTTCTAAGCCAATACAAGGTGCTAATTCATATTTGTTTTTAGTCGCATTGTGCACAGCAGTAATTGGTTTGCATTCTCTGAAGGTTACAGGGTCACACTCTACACTGTTTACATCAGCTTCTTAACAGTGTCCTAATGATTACACTCTATATGCGTTATGAAGTGCTAAATAATACTCCATATCCATAAATGGCCGACGGCGGCTGAATTTACTTGTTTTACGGTTATAAGCAGAAGAGGTCATTGTGCAGGCAGTAAGATAGAATGCTGACATTTCCCACGTGCTGTATTCTCAGCTCACCTAAATAGTGCTGGATTTTTATTTACTATCTATAAAGTCGACTAGCTACAGAGCCATAAAACATCAGGTGGAGCATAGTGTGAAACACTATTCTCACTGGATTTGCATATTTGATACTTAAGATTTAGGAAAATAGTAATCTGGAGCTTTGCCTGGCAGGACTGTTGGCCGGGGCATCGGAGGGACATGGAGACCGTGACAGATTCAGGGGGTCAAGCACTTTACAGGGGCCCTTGAATAGATAAATTGTATAATGTAAGGGGGTCGTGGCCCCCAAAGTGACATTTTATCAGGGGGCTCATAATGTCTAGCTTCTCCTCGAACTGTAGGGGACTGTACAATGACACAAGGTTAAGGCAGAAAGAAGGTCTAGCTGATTGACGTCTCTAGTTCCTCAGACTCATTGTGTGGAGCAGGGCTGCAATGTTCCCAGATTATCTTGGGCAGCAATGGGACTGCAAAGCTTCACAGTATGTCTCTGCTTATGGGCCTACAGTGAAGAAACTGTCTTCCCTCCTTTTTTCAGCTCCAAATAAGACGAGGTAAAGGGGGATTGGCTTCTGGAGTCAATTTCTTTAAGTGGTCAAATTAATTTTTGATATCACACTTAACATCTGTATTTCAAATCTGCCACTTTGGCTGCACTCCTAATCAAGGTGTATTAAGGCTGTCTGGATTTAGGACATTTTTATCTTAAATTTGTATCATGTGCAATTTCATTATTCTAAGCAATTCAGCCTGCTGCTCTAAGTTGAAAGGTTCAGAAGCAGTGATTATTGGGCTTTGCCAGACAAGAAAATTGCATAGCTGAATATGTTGACCCATGGTCCTGTTCTGGGAAAGCAGTTGGGAGACAGATGAATGATAAAGCTGAATCCTTGAGTAAGTGCTTTCACTGAGCAGTGTCTCCCTGACAACCAGAAGGCTGATAAATAATATGTTCTCTGCTGTTAGTTTCACTAAAGTATGTCTTTCATCTCTTGTAACAGTATACCAAACTTGAACCATATCACAAATAACATAAGGGTTACTTTTTCTGTCACCTTGGTTTTGCTTTAATTTTTTTTAAAACTTCTGTGATTTTTCACTCCAAACTTAATTGCACTTCGAAACATTTTTCCCTGCCTTGTCTTGTATTTCCTGGGACACATCCTTTTCATTGGTCTATTCTGCTGGGCATCATATATTTTTACATTTTATACATTTTACATTTCAGTAGTCCAAATATCTCCTGTACCTTTAAGTGTGTATGTGTTGATTGTAACTGCACAGCTGTACGCTGTTTGCATTATTTTATTTTAGCATCTTATTTTTCATAATTTATGTTATATGGTGTTTGAGAATGTTTTCACCAATACTACCAGAACAAATTCCAGCTGTACCTGGCCAATAAAGTGA
Source organism: Stomatorhinus walkeri (assembly GCA_026784285.1). Taxonomy (NCBI): domain Eukaryota; kingdom Metazoa; phylum Chordata; class Actinopteri; order Osteoglossiformes; family Mormyridae; genus Stomatorhinus; species Stomatorhinus walkeri. The sequence continues at coordinate 755,367 of JAODUD010000117.1, forward strand.
ATTCTGACTGAGGAGCCAGACTAGCACATAGTAGAAGTTATAGAACATTTATATAACAGTTATAGAAGATGGATACTTTTCTGTCTTACACAAAGTAATGAAACCATATGACTGAATGCACAACAAATTATTAAAATTGCTTTTAAAATGCATAATACGTAGTTTGGATACTCCTTCAAAAATATAAATAAAAGTCTGCTTTCCTAAATACTAATATAAAACACACAATGATCAATACAATCCTGTTTATTTAAAATGTGGATCGCAATTAGCATTATGCATGCAAATATAAATAAAATATTTTTAAAAAACCTACAGTATGTAATAGTCTATTTGTATTGAGTACCAGATTCTACCCCTAGATGTCCTTCAAACCACAAATACTAATGAAAATAATTCTGGCTCTGAGGTCCATCTCCATTTTACATGATTCTGCTGCTTGTTTTTATGGAGTCAGATCATTTAGATTTAACATCCTCATGCATCTCACAACCCTGACTAGAACAAGCAGCTACAAGATGGATGCATGAATGAATGGATGGATGCTCATCTGAAATTGTAACCATCAGCGGAATGGCAACCACTTTGCTCACAGAGCAATGCTGATGATGATCAAGGTGAAATTATTCTTGGTAATTTCTTTTTACAATTATTTGAAGCAGAACTTGTGGTTTGCTCTCTAAATGAAACGTCTATGTTATGAATGAGTATGCGTGTGTGGAGTTTGGACATTCTCTCTGTATCCTTCTGGTTTCCTTCCACAGTCCAAAGACATGGATTTTGATGAACATGTGTCTCTTACGTGCCAACAGTGTGCTCGCCTTGTGAAGGACTAGCATCCTATCCGGAGTGCATCCCCGCCTTTTGGCCTGGGCTGCCTGCAGAAGGCTCCAGTAACTTTTCCCTGGATGGACAGCTGTAAGACTGATGGTTGTTTTCAAACATGATGCAACTGATCAATGGATCTCTTTCCCAATGATGAAGATCCTCTGCTCAAGGCTATATGTTTTTTTTAAATACTGCTGTTGTGGCTCAGTAATATTATAGCCTCATGCCTACAGGGCTGGGGGCTACATGCCCACCACTTTTTCAGTCTGTAGATGGATGGATGGATGTGGATCTAGGACTTGTCTTCCAGTGCCCCTCAGAAGATATGTATGTGTTCTTTTGTGGCTAAAATAATATCAATTGTATTACAACAATGAAAACACATGAACTTTGAGAAAGATGCCAGGAGCACATTCAATGCTTTGCAGACACTTTATTACACAAATAACATTGTTACTGAAAATAGTGTTCTGACCATAAAACCTCAGTATGTCACAATAAATATCAGACACATCTCACATCTGCTTGGAAAATTGAGTAAATACAGTTTAGATACATGATAAATATAATTATAATCTCTTTTCAACAAATGCAATAATGAATTTGAAAATACAGGTGACATTAGCAGCTCTTTCTGAAATGTGGCACATCTTTCATAACAGGTTCTGCAGAAGGCGGCATACATAATTTAAAAGGCACAGATAAAAGTGGTCAACAAAAGAACAATCATTAACCTGGAAACTTAAAAATGCCATTTAACTCATGTTTCTGGAAGAAATTCTACTTCAGCTGTTAACAAGAAAAAAGAAAACCCAATCTCCCCGTTAGGCTAAAATATCTTGTTAATCCTGTGATATAACCATTTTCTTTTTTTAAAATCTGGCCCCATAATCTTATAAAGTGGTGGTCAGAGTTCTCCATGAAGGAATTTTGCGCAAATAAATTAAAAATTGGCAGCCAAATACGAACAATTACATATACAATTAAAATACATCCTGAACGCATGAGCAAGAAGGTCGGGCAGCATTAACAGCCGGGCTGTCGCTGGGCTGAGCGGCGGGGGCTGGGCGGGGGCCTGCGTGCCCCTAGGAGGCAGAGGCGGAGGCAGAGGCAGAGGCAGCGGCGGGCGGGGCTGAGTATTCCTCGTTCTCCGAGTCGGTGGCCTCCTCGTCATCCTTCTCCTGATCACTGCCCTCTGTGCTCAGCCGGTCGAAGCCTTTGCGGCTGTAACCCCTGTGACTCGCAAAGAAGTTGCCCAAGTTCAGGCCTCCCCCGGCTTTTCCTGTGTGCGATAAAAATGGATGATGGTGTTTTACGCTTTTATTTTTATGGACAATAAATTGAAAGTCCACCTGAGCCATAAATTCTTTAAATAAGCAGGGGTGATTCTAGGATATCCTAAGGCGGGGCATAAGATGGGCTAATCTCATTAGTCAATGATGTGTTTTGAATCAGTGAGTGACAGGGAGGGGGCACTCTGGGGGCCGATGAGTTTTCCATATACACCCCCGCATAAGTCGTTTTATGGTGGCCTGAGTGATGGGCCAAGTGCTGTATGTGAGGATTTCTTTCATTTTCTCAGACTTTGGGTTTCCTCCATATACTACTGTAACCCAAAAAAATGCAGTTTGTTGAAGTGATGTCTGTAAATCGCCTGTAAGATGTGACTGTCCAAGGGTGTGTGTCTGTACACCCTGTGCGGTACTGGCGTCCTGTTCATAGTGTCCCGATCCTTGTGGTCTGCTTCCTGGGATGGGCTCAAGGCCCAATTGTAATCCTATAAGCGCTTATGGAAAATGGATGATGAATATTTGCTCACTGCCAAAATCATGTCTGGTCTCATATATTAGCTCAGACCAGTCAAAATGTGAGATCTCAATCAGTACTGAAAGAAGGCAAAAAAAAAAAAAAAATCGAAAAGCATTTTAAAGAATATAATTCCTATATATAGTCTACAAAGAGAGGTCTCTGTTTACCAGGGTGACTAATCTATAGATTAAACCAAGGCAACCTTTGTTAACTCGGATGTGTGAGTTCGTGATTTGGCTCAAAATGTCAAGGTGACGTCATACCAGACAAAAGCTGGAAATACGTAATTTGAATGTTTGCCTTCACACAGCCATCTGGACAACATGATGGGGTTGCATTTGACTTCTGAGAGTTATTACTGAGTCATACTGCCCTCCTACCATTTATTCAGGGCAGGCCTGCAGGGGGCCTGCAGCCTATCGGGGGAAGCACAGGGAGCGAGTCAAGGGGACACCCTGGATGGGATCACAGGGCACAAACACACGCAATCAGACACCACAGCCATGGTAGAGATGCCAATGAACCGGACACTATGTCCTTCGACTGAGGGAGGAAATCAATGTGGCATGGAGAGAAGATGGAAACTCCACACACACACACACACACACACACACACACAATAATATTATCTATTACAAAATGTCCACAGCATTACGATAAGTCACCAGAGTTGGGTAATTCAGGTCCAGACAGTAAAAATCCAGACCAAGATTTTGTTTCAACCAGCCGGTTGAGCATAAAGAGTCACAGTTAGAGTACTCAGCTGGTTGGTTGAAAAAAATCCTGGTCTGGACCTGAATCTGGACCCAACTCTAAGTCATATGCTTGCATCTGTGATGCTGCTGTCAAGTCGAGATAAATCCATAGTTGAATGCAAGTAAAAGTTCTGGAGATCTGCATTTATTGACTAAACCCACACTATCAAATCGGACCATCTTCAGATTTATCCCCATTTACTTTATGCTGTGTTTAATATTGGGCAGCTATTCTTCCCTCCTCAGCTAAACTAAAAAAAAAAAAAGTGTTTGGCAGTATAACCTAGGCTTCTGGAATGAAGGGATGGATTTTGCCCAAGAGGGCAGTTTTTCCATACTTTGAGACATTTAATCCCTATGCACAAGTGTGATGAAACATTTCTACAGGATAGTGCTGACCCATACGTGCGCCCTCATCACAGCCTGGACCCGCGGAGGATGGACCATCTGTCACAGCAAAGGAGGCACTTTCAGGGGAAGTTCTTGTGTAGAGCAGACAGCCAAAAGAGGGGATGCTGCACTGAAAGGCCCTTTCATTCCGCTCCAGCGCCAAGACCGACACGTCTGCTGTTTTCACAATGTGGAGCCACTGGCTCCCAGAATCTTTTTTGAGACACAATTCTAGAGGGACTCAGGCTTCCCGCTGCAACATTACTGCGGAACCCCCAAGGTCAGATCACTGAGGCGTGCAGGGCTACTGGGACCTACTGCAATTATGCCTGAATTGACCAGAGTTTAGCTGTGGCATGGACTACTCAACCTAAAAAACAGGTGTAATGATTAGGCAGGGAGAGTACAAAAGAAACGAGTTATGACACAAAACTCCAGGAAAAAATGTTTTTTGTTTTGTTTTCCTGAGAGAGCAGCCCACTTACATGCCTACCAAATTCCGGCAGATACCACGACAACCTTGTTCACGAGATTATGAGCCTTAGTTTAGGTTACACTACGAGCCACCATGGGCTCCATGTG
>JAODUD010000117.1:769657-788013 GCA_026784285.1 Stomatorhinus walkeri
CCCCCCCCCCCCCCCCCCCCCCCCCCCCCCCCCCCCCCCCCCCCAAGTTGTGGTCCGCTCTGATGGTGTATCGAGCTGCTTGCACACAATGGTATTAACACAGTACAAACTCAGTCATGATTCAAACACATTTTAATATTTTGTTTCGAATGTGGAATGAAAATTTAACATCCAGTTGTAGGCAACAATATCTGGCAATTTCCTTAAAAAAAGGCATGAACCACACATTTGATTCTTAAAATGCCTGCTTTAGGCTAAAACGACAACATAACACCACATTTACAGACAACCACCCAGTATAATCAGGGTACTTCCAAACCAAACAAACCAAAGTCTGCTTCTACTGGAGACCAAGTCAAATCACTAACAACACAGACTACACATTCATAAATCAAACATTTACACATCACCATAGAAACTACAAATACTGATCATTAGAATATGCATGTCATAGGCCCTGAGGACAGGTTATAATCAATCTTTATAAAGAAGGAACCCACACACAGTATCATTGAACAAACACAGGGAGGCCACTCAGTGGGAATCCTATTGTCTTCCATGCACACTAGCTAGTTCCTCTGTGCATTTTTTTTTCCAAGGGCATGACTATAGCACTCTGAGACAAACAAAACTGAAAGCTTTTTAATTAAATGTTCAGAAGCTATACACCAGGAGGAATAGCAATTAAGAACACAAGGCCAACAAGCATACACCTGCCTGTCATGTCTTAAGAGAGAAGGCTGCCTGGCACAAACTCATTTATGCTTGTTATGACACTTCAGAGCACGATCAGTGCGAACCGCAATCGTATAGGAAAGGACTCCAGCCACATGCAAAAGATCACAGCGGGCGGAGTCACTTGCACCCCTGCACCTCCCTCCACTGAAACCAAGGTGATAAGAATGAAGAACCTCCAGTGTGCCAGCATGCTGAACACGCTGGCGACAGCTTAAGCTGCCAGGCCACAGAATTCACATTAAAATCCATCCTGATTCCAATGAGAGTGAATGCAAAAAAAAATATCCCAATTATCGCTATAATCTGACCTAAATCCACTGAAATAAATTTGTATTTGTACCATGCAGAAAACATTAATATCAGGAAAGATTACAGCTTTCGAGTACAATGAGATGGGAAAAAATACTTTCAAAATAAATTAAAAGGGAATAATAATAATAGTAATTAAAAAACTATTTTAATGATTGTTCTTTCCTTTAACCAATTTGAAACAAGGCTCAGACCCACCTTGTTTCCGAGTTCTCTCCCCGGTGCTACCTGGTGTCTTAGCCGGCATTATCTTCCTCCCAGGGGGCTTAAGAGTGGACTCTAACTGGTGAAATTTGTGAATTCTGTCCCTCACAAGAATAGTGCTCCCCCTCTCATTGGGGTCTACCCTTGGGTTGGGCCCAAGCAGGTCCTTCTTTTGGATTATGCTATCGATTTCTGCCACCAGATCCACCTGGGCTCTTTCTGCCTCTGGGGGGTAATACTTATGTACGTGGACAACGTCCTCCCGCTCCCCTAGGAGTTTGGAAAGAAGGGAATAGAAGTCACCTGCACAGAAAACAAGGAAGAGAGGGAAGAGTAGGCTATGAAGGGAGGGAACAAGTAGAACAGTAGATCCAGGAGAGGATGCAGCTGCAGAGGAGAACCTTAGATATAAAATACAAGGCAGAGAGAGAAAATGCCGAATAAGGACAGAGCATTGGGGGAAAGTCTGGCTTGACAGTCTACACCATGTCATGTGACTACCATATTTTGTATGGCTCCTCATTGTATCTTGTAACCACCATGGTTTGGTCTTTTCCCCGTCATGTCATGCGACCATCCAGGTTTGGCAGGCTCCACATCTCATCACGTCACGTTCCCTAAAGCTGGTCTTCCAGATACCACCGGGAACGTGCTGATGTCCACATTCACATTCACCTAAACTCATTTCACTTATGCGATGGCGATCACTGAGCTGGGGGCGGCCCATCTCCGCCACTGCTTCATACTTACACGGATTGCTGCCCAACCATAAAATTGTCTTTTGGACTGCTCCTGCTGACGAGGCTGTGAAATTACTCAATCTGCGGCCGCAGCGTGGGGCCAGGGCGTTCTGTGGGACTCCACACGGAGAAGGGGACCCGCACTGCGTCATGCTCGATGCACTAATAACCACTTATTCTGCTCTCTGGTCATGATCAATCTCCCACAGTCAAAGATCAGATGCGGACACACTGCTCCAAATTAGCATATTGTGAGAAGATGTTTATAAACCGTTTGGAATCATCTGGATTCCTCCCTTATCTATCAAGCACACAACATGTTTATGCTGTCCAGTCTTTATTGAGCAGCTCCCAAGGAACTGGGAGGCAACAAAAACGTGGACCGTCTGGTGGACCCTGGGGGTTTGAGAAGCACTGGTTTAAACAATCAAGGTCATTGATGAAAAAGTATAAGTACCTTGAGCATAAAGAGCATTTGAAAAGAGGGTAATTGGAGTCAGTTGTTCCAATCAATATAGGTACCAATTTGACCAGCCCTGCCATACAAAAAAATAAACCCAGACAATTTTTTGCTTTTATGCTCTTCACAACAGAATTCTGCTGAAATTCAATATGGTCTGATTAAAAGAGATTTCAGATGACCTCGGAATAGCTATTGAAGCCCATAACATGGAAAAGGTAACAAATGACTTTTTTTAAAACTTCAATTCATAGGCAGTTAAAAATCAACTGAAATTCTTTTTGAGACAGAGACTGAGAAAATTAATACTAGTAAGAAGACACGAACGTCTCCAATTCCACAAGCAACGTATGTTAAAGGAAAAGCCGACTCCTGAAGAACAGTCACTTAAAGAACTGGTTTCTCACAAAATATCTTCCTCCGATATTGGCTGGAGTGCCTCATCCAGCATCTCTGTTCGTATCTGGAGCTAAGCTCCACCTACAATGATAGATGAGCTGTATCCGGTCCTTATTTATTGAGCTCATCCATCAGTACCAGCCCAGCAAACAGAGAGAGACAACAAAAGGGCCTTGAATGACAGCCACAGAATTTGTGCCCTAATAAAGGAGAAGGCAAATATAGCAAGTGATTTATCAAGCTGTCATGATATAGGCTGGAGAGCAAGACATAATGAGAGTCTTAGGTTCATGGTCCTCATGGTAAGATATTCAGAATCACAGATACACAATAGTAATTCTGGTATTATTTCAAAAGAACAGTGCCAAGGGTCAGACTTGATACCTCACCTTGACATTCATATGACTTTTTCCCCACTCGTATGTCATTATGATGCTGCACCATATGAGCAGAAAAAACACCAAACTGTGAAAACTTGAAAATGGACTCCTCACCTCCTGTCTGGAAGTCATACTTCAATGAAAGTGGTGACCATGGAGGGAAAATGCAGATCGCAATTATTTATGATGACAGGAGGCGGTCTGAATAGTGACTCTGTGGGAACGAATGGTATGATGGCGTCCACGACACGAGGGTGAGTGCACGACTGCACCTGCTCAGGAAACCATGGCAACTTCATTTACTTATCTGTCAATGGTAGGGAAAAAAACTGCTGCGATGGAAAGTAGTTACATAAGCAGAAAAAGGTCTACTTAGTAAGATCTGTCCCTGCCCCTAATCTTAAGCACTCAACAAGAAAAAATAACCAGTATGAGAATGAAATCACCACAATATGTTAAGTAAGGATTAATGCACAGCTTGGAATACAGTGACCTGCTTATATGACGTTACTATACATTTGGTTTGCACGTTTGTATCAAAACACATTATTTTCATATTTATGAGCCGAAAACGCATTTATTAGTAGAACTACTTTATTCTGCCAGTGATCAAACATTTTTATAGTTTCTGTTAATTGTGTATTAATTATGTATTCTACTTCCAGAATTTTAAGTAACAGTTAGAATTAAAGATAATAATAGCACACTGCTTTACTACTGTGATTCGCCTGGCTGAAACTGTATGTGCAATTATAGAAAAATTTATCAACACCATTTGGTCCAATCGGATTTGAGTATTCAACAGAGTTGTTTTATAGTGCAGAGTAAATCATGCATCTCTCACCTAAACGCACCCTACGGTCACCAGACATAATAGAGGGATGCAAATCGACTATTGCCTTTTCCTTCAACAAGTAGATTAAGCTGTAGATTGACTAATGGATTTTCCAGAGCTCAGTAGCTTTCACTATTTGCAGAGCATCAAATCCAACAGTGTGCTAGCACAGCAGACACGCCCCCCTCCCCACGGGGAGTGGACCACAGTCGAGTGCTTAGTGATGTGTGTAATGACACTGAGGGCTTCACCCAGCACCGAAGAAACCTTCATAAGGTCATTATGTTTCTCTGACTTCGTTATTTGGGTCTGAGTGTTTTACTGTGGTCTGAAAGTACCACCAACAGATTACGATCCACCGTTGTCTACTGGCATTCTTTCTTCCTTTATTTTTTCCTGTTTCATGCACCATTTATATATATGACACACACACACACTCTTGTCAAGTGCCTTGGGCTGCTTTATTAAAAAAAGGCACTAGGTAAGGAGCATGCATTGATTACAGTGCGATGCCACATCCACCCCACAACAAACCTCCTCAGGGATGAGAACCGGAGTGCAGCCATTCAGCAGGCGATACCTCAGCACAACCTTTTTCCAGTGGCTAAAGGAACAATATTGCCACCAAGCACTAAAAGGCACTATATAAAATAAATTGACCTTAAAAAATGAAACTGTGCTTTGTTCTATGCAAAAAGATTTGTGCTATCATGTTATTAAAACCCTGTAAATCCCCCCTCCACCTAATGCATGTTTTTTTTTTGCTTATCTGCTTTAACCCCAAGGGTCTAGTGAATGAGGATGATTCTGGGCAGTTCAACAGCTCAGTGTTTCTCAACCCAGTCCTCACGGATCCACAGTCAATCCACATTTTGCTTCCTCCCAGCTCCCAGCAGACCTGAACCTAACAATCAAGAACAGTGAATACCAGTTGCAGGTGTGTTGAGAGCTGGGAGGGAGCAAACATGTGGAGCGTTTGGGAGTCCCCGAGGACTGGGTTGCAAAACACTGATGTAGTTAATCAGTCTTCTTGTGTTATGAACACATGTGGCTTCACAACACATGCATTTCTTAGATTTGACCCTACCCGCCATCCCATAAGCTGAGACGTGCATGCCACCACGTTCTCGCTCCTCCAATCTCCAAACTGCTGTCAGAAAGGCACCTGAAGGCATCTTCCAAAGGTTTACAAGCGTCGTTCACTTTCCAGTAACCCCGAGCTGTATTTACATATGTTATGAAAAGCAGTCTGAAGACGAACAGAGCCAGAGCTGAACGGCGAGCGACGGCGAAAACGGACTCAAAAAAACTCTCACACGACAGAACCTCTGCTATCATTCCCTCTTCACCATGAGGGAAGCTTACCATGGTTTTTTGGATACTCCAGTGAAGGATTGGCACTTTGTAATACAGGAATGGCACTTTGGAATAAAACTGGGCTTGAGCTGCTTATTTTTACTGGTCTGTGCACACCACCCCAATGGGAGTTTGCTAAGGGGCGGCTAAGAGATGCATTTTAAAATAAACATGTGGTGCGGTTTTGCGAGAGGTGCTGACAATCCCCACACTCTCCCTGCCTTGCAGCAAAGAGCACTCTTCAGCAAGGCAAAGCGGCTCAGCCATTGGCAGGGTGCAGGCTCTCCAGCCATTTCACACTGGGTTTAAAGCGTGACAGTACAAACGCCTTCCCTAACACTGATGAGTGAGGGGCCTTCACTTCCAGTCTGATTGCTCTAGGACAGAATTCTCTATTCATTTGATCAACAGGATGAATGGTGAGACTGGAGAAGCACTGATGTGTTTAAACATGCAGAAGATAACGTTAAAAAAAAATACAGAAAATTTACAGAATCTAATTTTCCTAAGCCTGAGAAAAAAGAAAAGGGATCAAGTGTTTTTTGTTTGCTTGTTTGATGCTTCTGTCCAAACAGGCTACTACCTGCTTACACAATCCAAGTTAGGTGCATTATTCAAGGGTACAACAGCAATTCCCGACTCCCTGCTTGACGCCTAAGTGCCATCCTTCTTTACTTAAATTTCCCCAGTTCATTTATATTCAATGGAAAACAGTTAAAAACACAGATACGTCTCAGTGAACCAATGCAGCATTATTTGTTGTCTGTTAGAAAAACCGTATTCATAATAATCATTGTGGTAATAGAATAGCCTTTACCCTGTTCAGGGTGTACCCTTGCTACTTGCAATAGGTTTCAGCTCCAGCAATTGGTAGATGAACAGATGGATGTATCTATTGGTGCTTTTTCACTGCCTCCAAGAACCAAGCTGTACCCAAGCCACTTTTCCATTGTAAATTATGCAAGCCGTACCCGACCTGTACCCGTACCGACATGGCCCAGCTAACTAGTGTGGCAGTGAAAGCGTGTATAAACTGAGCTGGCTGCATCACCACCAACTTGTCGAAAAACACAAAGACAAGAAATAACCGCCGATCTGTGTTGATGTACATGGATCATCTGATTATTAGTAGAATTGCACGTTGTAATGTATTGATGCTTTCCCAATAACTCTGAATTTGAAAATTTTAAATAAAGATAACACGTGTATGGGCAGTAGACAAGTGGTTTTGTGTCACTCTCTCCCCTAACCCGGCAACTTTTACCAAGCCAACCTTTCTGCAGTGGAAAATCAAAGTGAGCTGGAACCACTTTGCAACTAGTGTCGCTTGGCGGTACAGGTCAGGTACAGCCGGGTTCCTATATGCCAGTGGAAAAGCATCATATGAATAACGGTCTGTTTAAAAGTGCTAACTACAGGGTAAGTGTGTCATCATCAGATTAACATCGCAGGTGCAAACTGGATCTAATGTTGCAGAAATATACCAAGCCATCCGGTGTCCAGAATAATCTTCCATTATGGATGTCCCAATGTGCAGGGAAGTTATTCATTTTTCTGTGAAGCACTGAGATTCCCCAAAGCAAATCAGTGGATACAACCTTGTTTACTTGTGTACAGCGAGCGGCTCTAACAGAGATTAGGCTCGTGGCGGGAAATGGAGCATTGCGGTGGAAAAAATGAGGCATGCTAATGGATGCGGTCTCTCTGAGGACCGGCGGGGCAATCTGCTCGCTTAAATACCCGGCCCTCTGGCACGGCTCCACCCACTCAGTCACAACTCATTTGACGGCCGCATCTGCCAACTGGTCCTCCATCCTCCGAAGAAGCGGCAAATCCGATACACGATCCTTTAATGATATCACTGCTATTTGCACGCCACCCGTTGCCAATTTGCAGTCGATTTCACACAAACATGATTTAAAAAAATAAAATAAAAATACTGACTATTAAGAACTGACTATGTGCACACTTTTGGTTATGGAATAATGAAGTTATACCTGTAAAGGACTTCATTCATTATTTATTTGTTCTGGAGGAATAAATACAGTTAGGGAGACAAAGCTCAGTTAGACCTATTTAAGTCTAAAGAAATTTACCATAAGGATATATTTGATACACTAAATGTCGACTATCAATAATTTCCACTAAAGACATCAAATCAAAGGTCAGTATGAGAAGAGCAAATACAAAAAAGTCCATTCTCTTTAGTTTAAAGCTTTTCACAGCAAATGCCATTTCATTTACAGGGCTGTACCCTCAAACTATAACAAACAAGAGCATTACCTTTAGTACCGCAGCTTGAATCAATAGGGAACAGTCCCTAATTGCTTTAAGACAGCTGTATGTTATATTTTATTTATGGAATTATTCTCTGCTGACTCAGTTACTGGACAGCGAATAGAACCAGAGTGTTTCCACAATGAATATCACATGGATACTTTATGCTGAGATTCTAAAATCCTTGAACGTGATGCAATATTACGAGGGATGTGTATCCATGGTAACATCGTCTTGCCTGCAAGCACCAACCTCAAAGCTGATATCTCCTCCATCCTCTGCTGTATCTCCCCACCTCCATTACCCAAAATAAAAGCCAGGTCTCCCAAAAGCCATCGGATATTTTCCTTGGAAGCAAAACCAATCAGCATTGCCCACACCAAATGTAATTGGAATAATTAATTAGGCAATCTGAAGCCACTATTCATTTAGCTACAATAATGGAATTTTCAAATTGAAATATTAAACATATTTTCTTTAGATTTTTTTGATTATTGTTCATAAACACCATTGCCTATAGTTCAGAGATAGCTTCTTTCAATGAACAAAAAGCATAATGATTCACTAAAAACTAAAAATTACCTAAGAATATTAATGATAACGGTCTATCTCCCGGGTGCCACAGAACAGTTCTTTTTACACTACACATCAGCATTGTTCAATGTCACTTTCAATCAACATCTTCCCCCATGTCTGCTTCTTTAAACAGCCCCCTTATTCCACTGCGTTCCACCCCTCCCTTGACTAATCTCCCTTCATCCCTCCTTCCATTTTAAGTTCCCGTGGCGACTATCCGGCGCTGGTGCTCCATCCCACGCTCCCGGTGGCATCCCGCAGTGAAGGCCACAGCACCGAGTGGACTTCGACACTTACACGTTCTCCGAAGAGGAGCACAGAAACGCCAAGATGAAACCGCCTCCATCACACTCTATTATTACGCTCTGCAGCTTTCAAGGACAACTCACCCTGGTCCAAACCGGCTTCCTCTTCCCTCTGCTGCAGATCGGCGCCATCGTGAAAATCTTTGAAACGCGACAAAAAAAAAAAAACAAAAAAAACACTACAGTCTCGATTATATAATGGGGAAAGCCTTATAATCTAAAGTCCTGAATCATACAGGGCAAGGTGTAAACAAAACCTGTGATATTTTAAAGTAGCTATCAGCAAGTCTTGAAAGAATGTCACCCTAAGTCAGATCTCACATGTGAAGAAAACGAGACAAGAGGCCAGAGGTTTACATTCTACCTGTATGGTGTCCGTGGGCCTGCATCACCATCATCATCTCAGGACTCACAGGGATGGGGATATTGGCCTCTTTGGGGATATTTCTGAACAGGTCATTTTCCTCATCATCTATGCAGTTCATATAGGGGACGGCGTGCTTGCTGTCCATGTAGTACATGATGTAAAAGTTACACATCTCGTCCTCTGAGGTGCCCCTGCAGACACACAGATCATACCATATGAATGAGTGGTGAGCACGGTAATTGAGGACTCAAAAGACAAGGCAGACAGATGTCCCTGGAAAGCTTGAACAGAATGGGAAGAGGGAAGCATTCATCCATTAAGGCTCGGAGCCTCATTGTATGGTGCAAAAGGGTTGCAGCAAAAGGTGTCTTTCAGTTATCAGTGTTTCGGTGCAGATCGGGGGTGGGAGTGTGTGTGTGTGTGTGTGTGGGGGGGGGCAGGGACGGAGATGCGTCACCCCGGCCTGAGGCTGTAGTGTCACATAGCAGTCACTCCCCAAAGCAACCAGGATAGCACGGAGTGCACACACACACACACACACACGTGGATGGGCGGCCAGCTCAGAATGACACAAAGATTCCCCTAGAGACCTCCTGGAACTAGACTCCGCGCTCAATGGCACTTCTCCATTTTTGTACAGGAGGCTCACGTGGTGCGTGAGACAAGCCAGGGAACGGGGTGTTTTAGAGACACAGGCACCCTCACCCTCACCTAACAGTCACGCACCACGATCTCACGCTCCTTCAAATCTGACACCAAGCAGGTGGAATAACCAGACGATTCACAGACAGGCCATCAGTCATGCCTCGATTCCCGCTAGAATGTCATCCATGCTTCTTTGCGAACATCGCAGTTGAATCCCCAACACGTCACACACAGCACACAAACCTCGCTGTCCATTATGAATCCATGCGTTCACTACAGAACTGCTGCATGTCAGAAATATGTGCTTCCTGTTTTACATGCATTAACTCGGTCATTTCATTCCGTGACAGGATGGACGGTAATAAAATGGCACCAAAGGTTTTACCCTTTTGCAAGTCTAATTTGCTGGATTAAAAAGGGGTGGGCCACGCCTTTACCTTCCTCCCTAGAGCTGGAAAATACAGGACAGGTTTTACATCGACTGTTTCCTTTCACAATGATGGATAATCAGAAGAACAGGGAACTCACCCGATGGTGGTGACAGAGGTCTTCCCCTCCCCCGTAAACATGCATCTAGCTGCCAGCGTGTCTCCATACAGGACCTCCACAGCATTGGCCGCTGGGTAGAAAGCCTGAATTGGGGGACAGCATCACTCAGAGACCAGCCAGACACTCAAAATGCACACACACATGTCGCAAACTATTTTAGGTGAAGGACAAAAGACAGGGTTCGTGCAGATCGCTGATGGGTCTGGAACGTAACTTCCACGATAGGCAGGGGATCCAGACCCATCAGCCATAGGTGAAAATCCGCGATATAGAAAGACCATATACATAAACCTTTTATAGTTTAAGCCTTAAATATATAGTGATCCGCCGCCTATCACGGGGAATCCACACAAGGTTAACTAGGGGGCGTGGCACATGGGAGCAGTGGACGAGAGGGGCAGGACATACTGCACTTTTAATCAGATTTTTTAGATTTTCTAAGTTTTCTAATTTTTATTCAAATACGTTTTTTTTTCATCTCTATTTTGGTTGTTTTGTCTTAGTTTAACTTTTTAAAATCTTGTTTTTATAAAGCACATTAAATAACCCCAGTGTATGACAATAAACTTGCCTTGCCTTACCATAAAGAGACCGAAAAACGTTCTCCTACTACAAACATCTAAAAACTATATGCTGGAAACTAAGACATTCACAAGGTAACTCCATGAAAAGCTCTGTAAAAGTAGAACTGTGTTATTTTATAACGTGAGCCAACTGGCTAGTAGTTGCCTTTGAACTTAGAAAATGCACTCCTGTCATCAGAGAAAAAAGCTACTAACGCACTACATCAAAATATTTACATTGCAATAATGTATGGCATGAAATAAACTTGTAACTATATCATTCAGTAATACTGATAATAAAACAACATACCGTTCACATTGGCCTCAAGAACTAAGTTAGCACTTTATTCCCCTGCACTTCCTGTTGTGGCTGAGCGTGCACCAGATATCAGTAGCTGAAAGTGCACGTTCTGCAGCCAGAACCTTTTCAAACTGTTTGTTTGCCTAGCTGCAGTGACCAAGCAATGGGATTTGTAGTTTTATTACTATGCAGACACCGGTGCTGACCAGAAAACACAAAAAATGGATTCGTTTTACAGCATTTTACTATTTTATTTTCTGCGGACAATGCTTTTTGGGAATGAATGGAGGTAAGAATTTTAAGAATTAAATTTAAGACCTAGGATGAAAATTGGCATTTTTAAGACATTTTAAGGTCTTTAATTTAACTTTCTGAATTTTAGACTTTTTAAAGGGAACCCTGAAAAGAAAACAAGCTGCATCAAGCTCTACCAAAGCTCCATGCAGAGGTTCATCCAGGTCTTTATCTAGAAAAGTGTTTCCCAAACCAGTCTTCAGGGACCCCCAGACAGTCCACATTTGCGCTCCCTCCCAGCTCACACTGGTACCAGGTACTCTGTGTTCCTTATTGGCTAGGAGCTGGGAGGGATCAAAAATGTGGACTGTGAGGGTGCCCAAGGACAGGATTGGGAAACACTGGTGACCCTTTAGGTCCAAGTCAGGATGAGAATTATTACATGAGCCACACAGGAACATTGGAATGTTTGCCATCTGACTCTCCTTCGAGACGTTTACATGCGAGAGTGAAACTTTGGGTCTTAGCGCAGGGTCAGCCATTTATCCGGCACCCCTGTAGCATTTTTAGAAAGGTTAAGGGCCTTGCTCAGTGGCCCAGGCGTGGTGTGACTATTCTACCGAGCATGGGATTGGAATTTGCAAACTTCCAATCACAGTCACAGAGGCCCAACCTGCTGAGCCACCGGAGAATCACATTCCCTGCTCTGTATGTGTGGAGTGCATGCTCTCCACATGTCATGGGGGATTCCTCCCACAGACATACTGTCAGGCTAATTAGCTTCTCTAATCGGCCAATAGTATATAACTGTGTATAAGCCCCGCAATGGACTGGCGTCCTGGGTGTCCCCCTGCCCTGCACTGTCTGGGATGCACTCCAGCTCTCTAGGAGATCAGGATTAACAGTTGGAAGATGGATGGAGCATCAGTATGCATTTAATGATCACCAGTGGATAAAAAAAAAAAAACAAAACCCCCATTCAGTGAACGATGTACTACAGCATACTTCAAAAGCATGAGGAATCCTAATAACAGGCAACTTTGTGGTAATGAACTTCAGCCCCCGATGACAAAGCCAATGTTGAGTTAATGTTGGTATAACTCTACCATACATGGCTACACAGTACGTATCTCTCACATAGTCGGCTAATTGTTTGGCAGCCAGTTTAAAAAACATTCAACACTTCTGAACACAAATGAACACAACTGGCCTGCTTCTGAAAAATTAAAAAGCAGAAGAAGCATACATTTATTCAGAGGTAAAAATAAAATAGCACCAGAACCAGTGACTTCTTCATGTAGAATAAAAGATAACGAGCAAGTTAAAAAAAACCTGCAGGAAGGACCCCAAAGTGATGTGACCACTTAAACAAGGGGGTAATGGCCTTTCCACAGTGTGTGAGAAGCTATGCTGAAGGTCCTGCTCCATCAAACATGAGCAATGAAAGGTTTAATTCAAGAACTCAACAATTAAACATCCATCCATCTTCAGATAATCAAATTTGGTTAGTCTGGTTTCTTCAAACCAGCCATTTTCAGTCTTGTCTGATAGTTAAAGAGTGACAACCGCAAGTGTGTGGCGTGCATGCCTGTGTGTGTGTGACAAATTTAGTAAGGGACCCCAAAATAACCCTCGACACGACTGTGTCAAAGAGGTGAACAGGTGAAGACGACAGTGAACACAGCGATTATCGCTAAGCCACCATTATGGAAGTAAATCTGTGTCATCAGAATTAGAATTTTATATGCCACTGAAATTATAACATTGAATATTTATGCATTGGAAATATGCATCGGAAAGTCGATGGTCCAAATTCACATGCAAAAATATGAGGTTAAAAATACAAAGACAACATTTCAATGTTGCTCCAATTCGACGGTCCGAATTCACATGCAAAAATATGAGGTTAAAAGTATGAGTTATACATCTGGAATAGCAAGGGTGGAGTATAAACTGACTGCCAAGTTGGACAACTTATACTCCTCATAGTATGCGAGACCTGACTGCAATGGCAGCACTGCCATAAGGGTGTAGATAAATCTATACAAATATCACCTGCATGCACATTACTTGTTTTACAATAACCAACTTCTGATCCAAACTGTTAGCAGTGGAAAAAATAAACTATTGTGTATAGTGACCCTGTGTAAAAAGATAGCTGTCAAGGAAAAGATCAAATACATGTATTTCAAGGAATCAAAGTTTTTAATTGTCATGTACTGAGTAAAATGCAATTCTTACATGAATGCCTTCTTCACAGACTGGACTGGACTTAACCAAATAAAGCAGCGCAACATTACAGTAACTAACAATACATAAACCACTAACTTGCGTATACTGTTAGAGCATTTATGTCATTTATTTAAACTTTATTTTACCAGGTAAATTAACTGAAAAACAGTTAACTGCTCTACGTGATATTTGGGAGAAATAGCAGATAACGCCTTAGAACTGGCTGGGATACAAACATCAGGACTGGAATGCATTGCTGTTGTGCTGTAAGCGGCTGCATGAAGTGGAACGCAGCCGCAGATTCGATTGCTTAGCCTTGGTGTCCCGGATGTATAACTTGTACGTTTAACCTTGTATTTCTGCATGTGAATTTGGACCATCGAATTGGAGCAACTTTGACATATTGTCTTTGTATTTTTAACCTCGTATTTTCGCATGTGAATTCGGACCATCGAAATTCCGATGCATATTTCTAATGCATAAATATTCAATGTTAGAATTTTTGTGGCATATAAAATTCTAATTCTGATGATACAGATTTCCTTCCATACAGTGATCCGCCAGATTCCCTGGCATGCTCCTATGTCAAATGACCCCAGGATCATTAAGCCCCTGCTTGGCTGACAGCGTGAGTCAGGGAATAACAGGGAAAAAGGGCCCGTTCGTGTCGATGATCTGTCCAATGGCCTTATAGCTCTGGTCTCCTCCCTCCTAGACTCACCATGCTCTGCGTCACACAGAGATTGCAGCCCCCCCATCCCCTGTTAATTTCACCCCTTGACCTTTGATGGCACCACACCTGAGTCTCACAGGTTTCAGTTTTGAGCAAATCCCTCTCCTGTCCCCTGACACCCATCTTATCACACTTTCCTAATTTGGACTGGACAGACCCTGTTTTGACTGATTCACTTCTTATATTACAGGGGGCGCTGTGGGGCTCATCAGGATAGGCCTCTGTGCCTGTGCAGCTGAGTAGCCACTGCTCCATGGATGCTTGAGCAAGGCCCTAACCCCCCCCCCCCCCAAAAAATGCTCCTGGGGCACTGGATGGACACCTAACCCTGCGTAGGACTCTAAGCTTTACTCTGAACTCTGAGAATGCAGATGTTTTTTTAAAAAAAAAGATGCATAGATGAAAATGAACACACTCCAAGGTATCTGTTCTCGTACTTGTTCAAATAATAAAGCCACACTGTAGCATGTAGTTTTTTTTTTTTTTTTTACAGTTGCATTGAGCAATGTAAGTGTTCCCACTCCACATGGCCTGTCTGCTGCTCACCTCTGTCTGAAACAGGACTAGAAAAAGCTCTTTTTCTTTTAAATAAAACATTGAGATTCTCAGGCCTCATGGATCTCCACCAGAACTTGTATCAACTCTGCCAGAAAGTCAACTCAAAGTTTGCCAAAAGTCAACAGGATTGCATGTTTTCAGCATAATTTGTACAAAAGAAGCATTTCTCAGAAAGTAGCTTATTACCTGTGGCAGCTGCGGAGACTGTCGGCCAATCAGAGTCCACTTTCCATCGCGAACTCGGTAGCCACTGACGACTTTCCCTGTGACAAACGAAACGATCAGATGGCAACTTGTGAGACTGGGCTGTCGTGCTCAGGATATCGTTGCCTTTGATCGGAAACACAACACCCACCAAGGAGGGAATAACTTGACCACTCTCACCTAATCGATGCGTATGCGTCCTGAAGGCAAACGGGTACATGGGATATGATCTGTAGGGGCAGGCGATGTCAGCATTCGTCACTGCGAACAAAGAAAAGGGACTGAATGTTGCCTGAGGCAGGGGAGCAGCACTCAAAGTTCTCAAATCAATAGTTTGATCAACTTTTGCATGCAACGGATCATCGAAAAAAGGCAAATGCAGGAAAACAATAAATCTCAACATGGAATGGGTCAGGTGTAAGTAAGCTGTCTGGTTAAGCTCCGAAACGAAAAGGCAAGGGCCATCAAAGCTCACCACACAAAGTCGAGACCAAACAAAAACCTTTTCATCCTCTTATTGTGATAACGCCTAAATGAGAAAATAGATTCCACTGCTGCATTATAGCTATGAACATTTAAAGGGTTTAGCTAAATCCCTGAGGAAAACAGACACCTGAGACCGGGCCTGCAATATTACTTCACTATAACTTAATTTAATAACCGTAATTGCAGGGACATTTTCATTTCTGCCCCCTACTTCTATCTGTGCGGAAATGTCTGCTTGTGTGTAATTACCCACTTAATGCCAAACAGGCTGAACTGATATGCCTGTTATACAGTAAAACAAAGGTAGTGCCACCACGGAATATGTGTGGATTAGTAGAATGCACTAGACACATTAATACAAGTGAAAACAAAACAGTGATGAAATAGGCTCATCACTGGCATTGACGTCACAGCCATTTCAGAGACACAAATGAAGGTGTAATGAAATTCGGCCCTCGAGCCTGAACTCCAAATCCAGACCCATCTGCATCATTTTCACTTCCGGCACTTTCCATTCTCCCTTGTGTCCGTCAGGGCCTGAAGTGAGGTCTGGCCGCTCACCTTTTTTCCCTGGTGCGATCTTGGTGTTCATAGACATCATGAGGTATATGCCAGCAATGAATGGCTGCCTGCGGATGAAGAGGACAGGCAGTCATCTGTGAGTGCGTGACAGAAAAGTTACATGGGCACAATGGCAGCTCCAAGGCCTGACAGCTTGTTCGATTCAGTGGAACAAACAAGAACACCAACACAAGTGGTAACATCCCTAACGACGACAGCAACGAAGGCCAGCTTGCCCCAGGGTGGGTCCATCCTCCAAAAGCAAAGAGGGATTTAATCTGCTGTTTATTTATTTATGTGCTGTCCTATGCTGTGCACCAGTGAGCTACTGGACTGCTGAATCGGCTATGTCATTAGGGAAAAATGCACGTCAATAACTGCAGGCCCATCGACAGCGACATGGCGGATGGATTAATCTCCATCTCCGACTACTTAGTAGAAGCTGTGTGTTTTAGTGATCACGCTGATGAGTCATCAGAGAAAGGAAACGTCTGCCTCCTGCTCAAGGATGTTTTTATTCCATATAAAACTTTCACATCACATAGCTTTCCATACAAAAGTCGTACAAACTGGCAAAAAAGGAATCCTTGAAGCCATTACTGCATACTGACCCTGAGATTAACCATAAGGCACCCCTCCACCCCCGGTGATGAATGCCTTTCTGGTTCTTTTTCACACTGCTGATCTCTCATCACATTGACATTCAAGATGACTACCTTTTCATGAAAAATGCATTTGTACCCAATTTGAAGATACAGAAAATCAACCAAATGTGAGCTTTCTGCAACAAGTGTTTGTGACTCGGTATATAATATTTCTCTAGTAGGAACCTAGTCTCCTGGCATTTTGATTTGAACATTTTTCCTGTTCGGTTCTTGTAATGTTTCGCAGAGTACTATAATTGACCCAATGCTAAATTGCACTTGGTTACTCATTAGAAGTTCAACAGAGCTGCATTATGGGTAGTTGGCTCTTGAGATGCTTGTTATTCTCATATGTCACTTTAGAGAAAAGCAAATGTACTGTAAGAAGGCCAGCTGAATTTCCAGTTTTGTCTTATATTATCACCATTAAAACTAGGATGACTTCTCCACCCACCAACTAAGCATAGCATACTGCTATTTAGCAGCTGCATTACTCACAAAAACTAAAGATTCCACCCACAGTCACGTTAATCAAACAGCGATAAAACTCCCTAGAAGTTAAAAATAGGTTGGAAACGAGTTATTTCCTGTGGGCCCACATCTGTTTAATGTTTAAATCTGAAACATTAAATGTCAATGAATCACCACTCCATGCCATACATTGATTTCACACCTTTGTTTGAACACTGAAATGGGATGAAATATGCATCAAAATCATTTGTGCATTTTTTGCTGGTCTACTGTTGTAGGTCGGACTTGATTAAAGCCTCACTGAGAATACCATAGCTAGTCAGAATTTAAAACCCAATTAAATATAAGAGTGAGATAAGTAATACAGAGGCAATAACTCATGATACACAAAGACACTGTGAAACACAAAGACTCCAATCATCCATTACAGAAACAGAGTAATCTGTCGTTAACCTACGATGCTGGAAAGTCAGAATGAAGCAAGAGGCAAATAATATAAAATCATCTGTTTAAAGACAAACAAAACAGTGACTAATGTTTTTTTATTATGTTTTTTCCTTAGCTATTCCCAGCTACTGAAACAAATGCTAAAGGTTTAGGTGCACATAGTCAGCTGTTCATTGCATCAAACTGCACTCTCTCTCCTACCCAATATTTAATAGCCATTTATTTTCATTGAGCAGCTATATCTTTGGAAACAATACTAAGAGGAATTAGGTCTTAATTCTTTAACTAGTGCTGATCAAAATTTCAGCTTGGGAGTATAGCTTTCAACATTTACACTTCTTAATATATCTAAAATGTCAGACATTAGTATATCGAGGTGTTGCAGTCATACCCGTGTTATCATTCTGAAGCAGATCCTATCCTATGCCAGCGATTCTGATGTTGCGATTGCTGTTACAATAAGGCTATTAAAGATGGCATCATTACATACCTCAGGAAATCACTCTATACTTGACGTGTTGACGAGGAAAAGATGTAGGGCATCTTGGATTAATCATGTTCATGATCAATACTTATACTGATTAAAAAAGATGACAAAATCTACCTTCATGTTTGTGCAGGATTTAGTAATAGTACAGTTAACACTGTCCAGAATACATTGGTTCTTTTCCAGAAATGTCCTATTAAATAACGCAAGTAGTGGGCTGCAAAGTTTCTACCTGATTGATAGGTTGTCATGTGTAGATAATCGATTCTATTTTAAGAACATAAGAACATAAGAA
>JAODUD010000117.1:788105-822373 GCA_026784285.1 Stomatorhinus walkeri
GAGCTTAGCTAGACTTAGTACCACATCAGCCTCAGATATACATATATTGGTCATAGATGACGCCGAATTCATATTTTCATTCATTCATATATTCATAAAACAAATGTTGCTACTGGGCATAAAGGTCTTAATATCATTTAAGTCCACATGGGAATTGTGTTTGCTTAACTCATTTAACCATTAATACAAAACATGTAATGTACCAGAACCTTTAGAAGCACATGGGCATTTTCTTTGTATATTTTATATTTCTTAAGACAAACATGAAAGGAAGCATACATTTGACAGATACTTACGGTTTGGAAGTCATTCTCAAGGTCACACCCGAGCAGTCTCTATGGCCGTCTGAAAGGATTGTTGCAGAGTTGTGCAAAATTAGATGATGTATTCATTTATGTACAATGATCTAACCTTTGCAAAAGATTTAAGATGTCGAAGATATTCACATGGGCAAAGAAAATCAATGAAAATCGAGTTTGTTATTTAGACTGCCAGCGACAGTACCACGTACCCATCAGAGTGAATTTGGGTAGGTGTGATAACCGACATGTACAGATCTAAATCTTGCAGCTATAAAAATTCTTTGAAATAACCAAGCTTGCACAGGGAGGCGAAAAAATATCCCCCCCGCTCCGGTCTTCCCAACAGTAAGTGCATTTACTGGAAGGGCTATTACCCATAATTTATAAACGCGACACTAAAAATTGGCCAGTTAATTGAGTGCAGTGCTGTATACGGTATCAAGCATGATTTAAGAATTTAAATAAAGCAGGTTTTTTCATAAATTTTTTACTGCAGCGCCCTTCAACGCATTTGGCTCATTTCAGTTTAGTGCTGTTATTATTTTAGACATACTATAATAAACTTAATATGCATAAATATTTTAAATGCGTCCTGGCTAAGGTCAGGAGGGGCTTGGTGCTTATCCCAGGCAGCATAAGGCACAAGGCTGGCATGTCAGTCCTTTGCAGGACACATACACTCAATCAAGTATGACACCAATTAGCCAACTGCAGTCTTTGGATCCAGCCAACACGTGAAGAACATGCAAACTCCACACACACGGAGCAGAGCGACCCAAAACGCCAACGCTGGCGGCATGGGGCAGCAGTGATACCTAGTGAGCCACCTTGCCACCCCAAACGTTCATTATTCCCATCATATGTCACGTTTCTTACACGGTTACCTGGTCATGAAGTATCCAAACCTGCACTCAGGCTGTCTCATAAATCAGTCTGATTCCGCTTAATTAGCAGGCAGACCTGGTATATTTTAGGGTTCCTGTACCCAGTACCAGTCACTGCCCTTGTCGAGCCCGACATAAGCTTCACCACAAAATTTCACTTTGCTTTGAATTAACGCCAAAGGGGGCAGCTGGTGTCGAAAGGAGTTGACACCCCCTCAAAAGATGGCACCCTAGGCAGCGGTCTGTGTCATCCAAAAGGGTTGACCGGCCCCACCGGCATTCCTCTTCACTTCCTCCCAGACCATGGGCCAACACCCCACCACCCCTTCTTGGGGCCACAGTTCAGCTGCCCCGCCGATGGTATGCTCGGCGGCCCCATGGAGGCACCCCCCACACGTGCTGCGAATAACACTGGCTGGGCCGCTACGCAAGTCAGCCGCTGAAATGGAACAGTGGCTGAGGGACTTCGGCTGGGGAGTTGGGCACCTGCTCCTGCGCATTTCTGTTCCCACATATGGCCCGTCGACCCATGAGCTAGGTGGGCTCAGAGCGCCCACTACTGGACGAGACCCTACCTGCATACACTAGCGATTACTCAAATAAATTCTAATGAATCACACAAGTTCCTTTATTACCAACAAAAGGGGTTCCAAAGGTCACAAACCTGCAAAGTTTCAGAAATAACGATCAGTGCCTTTATTTCTCTGCAATGTACATTCTATACAAATCATTACACCCGGACAGTGGCAGCAATTTCAAACACATGAATGGTTTTTTATGTTAAAAGCTCACCTCTGAAACCACTGACATCCCCATAGTGCATCTGCAGCACGAAGTGAGTAATTGTCGTGTCTCCTCCGACTTTAAAGCCGACATCTACGGAAATGAGATTGGGGAAGACTTTATTAAAACGCCAAAGGGGGCCCTCCACTAGCAGCAGGACACAGCGGCACAATTCATAAGCAACGAAACATGAACGACACCCCCCTCCTCCCCGCAATTCTCCAAAGGCCCCACCCTGAAGGAAAAGCTACCTTTGGGCAACCTGGTGGGTGGGGCATTCCTTGCCCAGGCGTAGATGATCTTGGGGTCGTGAACACAAGGCCCCTGTTCTGTCCCACAGTCCCTGATAGGGCAGAAAAAAAGAGGAAGCATGGGATACTGAGCTGTTCGCTCTCATTTCCATACAAGAGACACTAACAATCACATCAAGATAATAAAGTGCGCTAGGCCTGGTAACAATAACCGATGCATTATAATAAACAGCACGGTCAGCAGAAAGCGCCTTCCCGCAGATCTAAATCATTCTGGGCGGCCAAAAAGCGGCGTGGCCCCCAAAAACGATTTACCATCTTCCACGGCTCTTGGCTGATTCCAACACCATTCATCCTCCATGCAGGGACTCATTCCTCAGCACAACATGCAGCCTCGCCTAACTGAACAGGGGCTTCCTGACACACTCTGCATCGAGGATTAATAATCAGTGCTTTCAATTTGTACCCCATGTATCCAGTAACACTCAACACTTGAGAATAAATTAAAGCACAATAAACCGCGAGTCCAAGTAAACAACACACAGAAACTGCAACACAAAATTATAGTGTTCTTTTTGATATCTATTCTTGTTATTTTCAGGACCCACCGGAATGGTAACTACATGACCTGGCCTACTTTCACACCTCCTTTCAATTAAACCTCAAGAGATTCTATATTTTCAACGTTTTTAGACTTCAAAACTGAAAATTGAAATTTAAAATCGTTGTATGATAGTTGGTGTCTACAGTTGTAGTCTTCGGATGATGCAATTTTAAAAATTCTGAGCAGCCTTTAAACACATTTTTATGTTTGGTCAGATACACAGAGAATTTGGCCTGGCACAGTTAACATGACAGCATGCTGAATGGCTAGTGTCCTTAAAAATCAATGGGACACAAACCAAACAGCAAACAGTTTTAGTAACAGATGAGCCAGACAGTAGATGTGTCTAAATGGTATGGAATCCTAAGGATTTCCCAGATTACAAATAACTTCATATTATTACGTTTATGTGCATGAGTGCAGTGTGTGCATTTCTTTTGTGGAGTACAATTAGCTAAAGTGCTAACACTAGAACTATTTTATAAATATGAAATGTCTCTGATACCTGATCTTCACACTAAAATGGAGCAGGACTGAAGTGGTAACAGGCCCTTAAAGAATGAAGTACACCCAGGGCTCAAACAATGTGACTAGTCAAACCGTCTTTGTCTACTTCATCACAAAGCCCGAGGAGAAGAATGTGGAGGGAAAAAAAAGATCCCAGGGGTCAGCTTTGTGAATCCCCGTTGTCTAGGTGGCAGCAGTTGCTATAGTAACAGGCAAGTTTATTACTGAACATATGATGGAAGCTCTTTCTGGGCTTGACAGAAAACAGTCATCCAGTGAATTAGCCGGCTTAATAACACAAATGACAGCCACAGTGCTCCTCAGCACAAAAAACGCACCAATTAAATTGCTAAATCTGACTTCAAAAGAAACACTGCTCGACTGAAATTGAATTTTCATTTGATTAATTATTTGAATATGTTTCAGAACCTGCTTAAAACAGAAGTCTGAAATCCTGCATCTTGGTAGAATGCAATTCATATCATGTCCAGAAATAATGCTGTATGTTTGGGTAAAAAAAAAAAAAAAAAAATCTTAAGGAAAAGAAGTTTAGATAAAAAAGATTGATTATTTAGAGAAAGGTGTCTGAAGACAGTAAGCGGGTCAAAACATATAGAATGGAATTGAGTTCATGCGTACAAGGAGATTAGCATATATTCACTCAACGACGATACATCGCAGGATGGCAGATAGGTGCTCCACTTGTTGACCTACCAGTATGAATCGGTCGATGAGGGGGTGCTGCAGCCGTACAGGAGCATGTGATGTGCGGTGTCCATGCTGGCGTGTGGCACAAAGTCCACTAGAGAGATCGGGGGTGGGGTGGCACAGAAAGCTTATTCAAACCAACTCTGCTCACTGATACATGAAGATAACGTGCAGGAAGCCAGATAAATATTTGACATCACCTCACAAAGAACACACACGCATGCATTGAACATTTTTTCCATGAGGGTGCAACACAGGTCCTCCAGAGCTGCAGTGATGCAAGTTTCAGAAAACACATTTTAATTAAAACCTAATTCACTATCCAAATGATGACTTCAATGAAGCAATTAGCAGCTAAGCCAGAGTGACAGCGCGCACAGCTCATAGTAAGCAAGGAGCCAGGTCGGCCACATTGAAATCCCCCATGACCCACAGCAGCAAAGGAGCTGGGCTCGCACACGAGCCAAAGCGCACGGATTTGTCTGACCAGGAAAATGGGCACCACGGGGTTTCAGTGCATCTCTGAATCCGGTAAGGGGTGCCGTCGACAAAGTCGATGGCATTTCCATATCAAAGTGATCGGCACCTACAGGGCCGTGTGCTCGTTCCCAGAATATCTAATGTGAAAAATGAATAATGCAGGCAGCTTCCTGAGTCTGGCAGGGACAGGGGTGGGGGCTCCATATGCATCATCAGACTGGCTAAGATGTGTACACAGGGGGAGGCCTGCACAACTTCCGCTCCCAGGTGCCCTTGCGAATGCAGCTCATCCACACTGGGTCAGGCTTGGAAAACGTTTTGCTCAAGAAAAGCGCCCTCACCAGAGATCCTCCTGCGCTTCATCACATAATAAGGCATTAATTATAGCAAGGCAGAGCTTGTGTATCAGAGTCGAACACAAGAGTCGTTAGGGCATGAGACAATCCAGTGAGAGGACTCCGTGGTCCTGAGGCAACTCAGTTCCATCCTTCAGGCAACATCAATAATTTGTTTCGTCCCCACAGTGGATGCGACTCTCCTTTAACCAAATGAGTCAGTGCAGTAACATCTATAATCCTGCGGCGTGATCAAAAGTCCTTCACAGCTCAATTACAGAGCGATTTAGCCCATCGCTAGCTACCGTCATGTTTTTCTGAGCAGCGGCAAATTAGGGGCCCCCATTGCAGGTGACAAGCAAAAAGTTACTTGCTCAAAGCCGACGACCCGCCTATGAGAAAAGCCTTTCCGTGCCACAGAGATGAAACATAGGTAGTGTTTATTCAGCTTAAGGTGCATAAACAATACGTGCTTGTATGTACACGCTTCGCCTCATTATGTAAAGGCTGCGAGGGGACTTTGAATAATTAATTAAAGCTGAAAACAAGTCAAACACCTACGTCGGCTTAACCGAAATCATCCCCAGAGTAAGTAATTTACAGAACTGATCAAAATGTGCCTTTAGCCCAGGAATTACAGTACCTTTCAATGTGCTATTTACCATATCCCCAATGCGCTCACAAAATAATTACCTTGGACATGTAATACATTCCTGGATTTTATTTTTTTTAAGACCTACTTAGACTGCTAAAATTATCCTGAATATATTGTTGTTATCACTGATACTAATGATAACACTGATAAGGTTAATGATACACCTCGTTAATAAAACTCTGAGCGATAAATATCATCCATTTCTGCTCAAAATCTCCGAGGCCAGGGGGCAACTCTGGCAGAGCAGGTGCAGCCCTGCAGCCTGTGACGCCAGCGGACAGGAGCGTTTTCAGCCATGCAGAAGACAGGCAGACGGCTGTGGCGGCTGCCGGTGCTGGATGGCATCCCCACAGCGGATGTCAGGGAGCCGGGTGTGACAGATGGCGCCCACTCTGACGAACAAATGCGAGAACACGCAGGCTCCCCGGTGCACACTTCCGCACAGGCACGCTAGTGGAACGCTGAGCATGGATATGAATAAACAGTAATAAAAAACAAATAAAGAATTCCACATCGACTACATCATGCGAGCAAGAAATGGCAACAGGACATTAATCCATCCATCCATATGAGCAGTCATCCATTTTCCTACCACTTTCAGAGTCACAGAGTAGTAATAGTACAGTTAAATGAAGATATACATGTTTAAAAACTCTTTTTAAAAAAGTACTAATTTTCTCTGAAACAAATTGCCTTTTGCTGTGGGCCAAAGAGGATTGTTTGCTTTTCTATTTAGCTATTTCAGTAGGCTAACAAGATTGGGGGAATCTCTGTACAGTGCCATATGTGTATTTGTGCCGATTGCTAACTAATGCACCGGTGCTGTTCAACCATGTTGGCTGTGTTTGTTGGGTGGATTACAAGGCTATGTGCTGCACTATGTTTTCTAATCCAAATAATGACAAGCAGAGAAGGCAACAGAAATATTCCTCTTATCTTTGGGAATTCGCATATTTTTATTAGCTATTCCACGCTGCTGAGTCGCACAGGCTTTGATGAAGCAGCAGCACCGTCTCCTCTGTAAACATTCGCAAACAAACACCTCTGAGGAATTTATTTTAATACATCTCATTGAAGGAATTAGTTTCAGGTACTGTTTTAGTAGAAGCTTACAGGGAAGTGAATGGGAGAATCTCGTCTCATCTCACAAACTGAAATGACATCTGACAATTGTCTCCTTCAAGCGACCAGTGATGGGTGATGGCTTGGACAAAGTCTCAGAAAAGGGAGATGGACCAATTTCTGCACCCATGTTTAACTAAAGATCGCTGCCTTATTTTTTTCCCCCATTAGTTAAAGTCCACAGCTATAAAAATCTCTAAAACAAAATGGAGAACTTGGCTAGAATCGTTGTATGATAGTTGGTGCCTACAGTTGTAGTCTTCGGATGATGCAAATCCAAATGGACACTGACACCAAGAAATAGTTTGGCATTTCAAAATCGCAACACATTCTTGGAATGCTTTATCAGTGGCCATCACTTCAGCTCCAGAGTGAATAGATACTGGCAGGCTCACTGAAGCCGTATGCTGGGAATTATAATAGCTGATATGCTCTATCGAGCCTTATGCTGAGGCATGCAGACATCGACGGGCCTCAAGCTACCCTGCTGAGCAGCTCACACACATTGACAAACAAATATTATGGTTATCACAGCTACTCACCTATGTAGGACTCCCTCTCTCTGGGTACCTGAACG
Organism: Stomatorhinus walkeri; assembly: GCA_026784285.1. Lineage (NCBI taxonomy): Eukaryota > Metazoa > Chordata > Actinopteri > Osteoglossiformes > Mormyridae > Stomatorhinus > Stomatorhinus walkeri. Next base: position 795,314 of record JAODUD010000117.1, read on the forward strand.
GCCACGCACAAGTAGGCCTCGGACTGTGAAAACACAAACGCACCATTAAACTCTCGTGCTCATATTTCAGAGAGACAGTTAGCAGTAAATGGGCACGTGAGTTTATCTTTCCAACCTCTCCACGGAGCATAGGCGAGGCACTCCAGGAGGCCACTGACCTGGAATGTAACATTTACTTTCTTTTCTTTTACTGCTGTGTTGGTTCCACATTTGTAGCTACCTATGGGCTGTCACAAGTCAAAGTATATACTGCTTCCTTAAGGACAACACAAAGGCTTCTTAATGAGCTTGTCTGCATAATCAGCAGATGTGACGTCTGAAAATGCGGCTTCTCAACCGCTCTTGTCATTACAAAACCCAGAGGGACAAGTCCTATAAGGCGAAATTGCACAATAATGAAGGTGTTTTTTTTTGTGGAAAACGCTGACAAATGTGACCACATTAATGTCATGAAGGATTCACTGTAAGCTTTGTTTGGTCAGGGATTGTCTTCTTACAATGACATTCTTTGACAAACTCTGAAGAAACACACAATGTAGGTCTGGTGTGTAAATTCACAGATTTCACATTCACTGCAATGTGTCTGGATCCGTCTTCAAAACAAGGACTCAACTCCTATTTTGGCAGCCATAATGGAGTACACTTCTAAGAAACATGACAAGAAATCATTTAGCAATGGCTGAGGGCTTTCAGTTGCCATGTAGTTGTTATGAACATGATCAATCTGACTGGTCTAAATTTTCCATTACAATCATGGCATCCAACTGGGGAACTATAGTTAGATATCTATTAAGTAACAGCGGCATTAGGTTGTTAATGAACTGGCAAGGGCTTGCAAATGAAATGCAATGTAGACAGACATCTTAAAGTTAATAATATGAAGTATGCAATATATCAATATTACTAGCACTACAACTATGTCGTAAAATATTTGAGGATTTGCCCGCAATCCTTAAATTTTATGAAACTGTATCAAATTTATCAAACCATTACCAAGTTCTTAAAATACCAAAACTGCATAATGTAACATGTACAAACTGAACACTGCCAAGATGATCTGAATTTTAAATATCAAATTTTAATATTATTTTCGTCCATCGTCCATTATAGTGACTAGGATGAGTGCTGAAGATTAAGACTGGCTACCATTTTGTGCCCATTACTCAAGGGTCTTGCAGTCACCAGATGACCATCACCACACCATCAAACTCCAATCCTCATGCAACATTTCTTCAACATACAGTCCTATACCTAATCCTTCACATGCAGGTAAATTAATTAAAACAATCCTATTAGAGATTTGAGAAAAAATACACAAATCACTGACAAATAGTCCATTCTTCTTAGGTATAGAAAAAGCTTAAAAATTACACCATCTCCAAATGAGTCAACAGATCGGTGAGAAGAAAACATTAATTATGGCATAGGGCTGAGGTGAAGGATATTTTCCTAGGATTCAACAACACAGTATTACTTAAGCTGGTCGGTAAAGCTCCAATCTTGTATTTCGGTGATGTTATGACTGTGTAATCCATTTAGCAAAGTTATCAGTGAAGGACTGCGATGAATCACTGGCAGATGTCTCACAGACTTGCATGGAGAATAACAACAACTCGCCCTTCTTGAACTGCTCCTAACAACTTTCATAAACCGTGACCATCACAGATTCACAGGCTGGATCTTAATATATGTAACATGTCCAGGCCCTCGCATCTCTCTCCACTCCTTTCAGGGTGGCCAGCTACTGTTTTCTCAGGTAGCAGAAATTCCTCTTTGGAGATCTATGCTTGCTGAGCCATAGAAACAATTAGCTCTATCGGTAACAATGAGTCATGCCCTTCCTAATGATCAAATTATAATACAATCAATCTGCACTGACACAGTGAGATGGACATGGACTTCCTCGCCCTAACAGATGCTGCCAGGAAACAATGCAACGCACGACGACATAATGACTCCTGTAAGACTCTCCTTATACCGGCCGACATGATTTCAGAAACTACAGTGAGTGCTTAAACAGTAAATGCCTCCTTGTGAATAAAATGACATATGCATGTTCTGGGAAGTGTAATATATGCAACAGGAACGTTTAAAAAGAGAACTGAATTAATTAGCTACCTAATCCTGCACGCATTTACGTCGCATGTTTTCCTAAGTCATTTCCCACGTTTCTGTATCCTGCATTAATTAAGGCAGAGTATTTAAATAAAGGTTAAACATGCGTGTTACACATGCAGCCGCCCACCTGCCCACCCTCCTTTGCTGGATGGGTTTCGGAGGGACTCACCACAGCTGGAATGACACCGGGCATGTGGATATCCATTGAGTAATTGTAGGCATTGGGCTGTGTGACGGGCTGCCAGGTCCTGGGGCAGTCATTAACACCAGCCCTCTCATTTTCCTGATACCTGCACGATGTATGGAGAAGCAAGATGAAAAGATGAAAATATCAGCCAATGCCCAACCCCAAGCTTACAGTGCATCTCGATTGCTTTACTTAAGTATGTGAAATTAACTGACAAACAAAAAAAAATTACAAAATAATTAGTTTTAATTATAATGGCTAAACAACACAACATTTATTTTAAAAGGCCAAAAAATGAATGGATAGTCTCAGCTCTAAAAATTACATATCTAATTTCAACATCAAGAATTTTTCATATTCATATATATACACACACACACACACACACACACACATATATATATATATATATATATATATATATAAATAAAATATGGAATATGTAGAAAGAAATGTAGGAGATTAATTTTTTTTTCCACAGACATACCCTGCTGAACTGTTTCTTTCGATAAGGTAAAAACAAAAGGTAAAAAAAACAAGGCACTTTAATTATTACATGTATTTATAAACAATATTGAATAGTTCAACATAAATTTAATTGCAGCTTTCGTTCAATTATATCAATTACTTTTAACCTGATAGAAACTTTATTCAAAAAGTAGCTCTTGAATCAAATCCTGACAAAACAGCAGCGGATCCAAAAGGGCAAAAACCTTCAAAAGCTCCTGTATGCATTTCAGACTAACAAAACCTGCCATCTGCGAGGCACTTCATTAGCATTTAAAAACGACGTGTGGCGTCCTACCTTTTAATCCGGTAAAGTGGATTTCTGACAGCCAGGCTGCGGCTCTGACAGACGAGAGCGAGAATAACTGCGTAGCAAATGAGGACTCCCATACCGCCCGTGCTGCCGCTCGCCGAATTAGTGAGGAAGAAGGGGCCGCTGTGCACCTGAAGATGAGACGATCCGGGCAGCGGAAAGCGGCATTAATACAGCGCTGCGCCTTCAAAGGCTGCCGATCCGCTCTGCGCTCTCAGCCCGCCTCCAGTCCATCCACGGCGAGCGCGGGGCTGCCGATTGCTTGTTTGCTCGTTCGGTCCGAGGGAAAGGAAGATAAAAAAAAACAAACTCCCCCTGTTCTTCTTTCCTCCCACCCCCTCCACTCCCGTCACAAGTGCCCGGACGCGCCGACTTCAGCCCGCTTGCAGACGTCCGGCGGCAGCTGTGGAGATGCCGCGTGACGGTCCGACCGCTAGACGCTGCTCAGGACTACTGCCATCGTAGGGCGCGCGAGGAGGCGGCGGATCTTGGAAATAAATAAATAAGCAGAAATCTGTGGATTACCGCTCCCTCGGTGTATCGCGTTCACATCACCGCTCTTCATCCAGAACCTGAAAAAAAAAAACAGAAAGAAGCGGACATCCTAAGATCAGAGCTCCGGCGTCAGTTTCCCCTCAGCAAATGCAAATTGAGGTTTTATTACATTCCTGTTATAACAGTTGACAAGCCATCCCACAACTGAACGCCAGTCCCATCCGTGCAATAAACGTCCAATGATTTCACCCCCCCCCCCCCCCCATTCCTGGTTTTCTTTCATTAAAAATGTATAAATACACTCTGCAGTGCAGCAAAACACATGGCAGCCATAATATTGAAATGAGAAGCTTGATGGTGACACATGAAAGGAATGGGGGGGGGGGGGTAAAAAATAAGTAAAATAGGGCCTCAGATGATAGCAGTAATCCAATAAGAGCCTTTCACAGTAAAGAGGATTCCCCACATGCGTCCAGGAAACATGACGGAATGGGGAAAATAATAATAATATTAATAGTAAACGCAATAATACAGACACCTCTGCTGCAACGATCTTGGCTTGTTTAAGTTAAAAGCCAGCGAAGACATCGCCACCTACGTGCTCAAAACCACCAGGCGCAATAACAGCATTATATCCTAAACAAATTAATACTGCGAAAATGTCACACTTACAGAGAAGCTATACGCTCGTGTTGTGTTCAAACGAAATAAAACCAACACAGTGTATCGGCTGGTAACCAAGTGGCCTAAAGGCATTCTCTCAAAAACATTTTTTTTTTTTTTGAGATATGACAGTGATGTTACATCATTACCGTTGAAAGATAATGAAGTTGGAAATAGAGATGCAATATTTCATTACAGGAATAAATTCAATGGCAGAAACAACTTATATATAATAAAATAGATACTAGGGACACAGTGAAATATATTTTTCACATCTGTCAAACTTCTTCACCTGGATCTACTAGGTCATTCATCTTTTGAGTTCCACCAGGTCTATTTCTGTTAGAAGTTACTCTGCTTCCTCACAAGGGCATCAATATAACATACTGATCAATAGAGAGGTACTGAATCTCTGTAAATCACCTGCAGCTTTTTTCGCTCACCAACTGCATCCCACATCTGTAAACATCGACACATTATGGTGTAAGGTCACTAGCTGTAACTCCTGGTCATCTGCAACCAGGAGATACCTCAGAGTAACATTCTTCTTGCAAGATAATGCACAAAACAAGAAAAACCTAAACTAAAACATAATCTGTAAGTTTGGAAACACTCAGCATCTTCCATATGAATTCAACATGGATTTGATCCTTTACCTATAATACTCTCTATATCAGAAGGTTTTCACAGCCTCTGCATCCCTGTTTCAGGCCAAAGAGCATCAAGCCGTAGTGCTGAATGAGCATGAAAATGGTGCTGTTTAATGTACTTGAAATATTACCTCAGATATTTCCCTTCAGCACTCCCAGCTAACAGGAGTTTTTAGTAAAGGCCATTTAAAAGACTGTAGTCAAAATATTTGTGCAGACACACATATCGACAAACAACTTCATGTAAATAAAATGCACCACTAATATACAAATGTACCAATAGCAGATTAAAAGAGATGCTATTGAGTTGTAAGGAAAATAGTAGATATAAACTTCAGACAAATTTCTTCGATATAAACTCAAAAAACAAACTATTGATGGAAGATATTGCAAATGAAAATAAAGACAGTTTACACCAATAATTTAAAAAACTTGCAGTCACTGGCAGGTAGTCAGCAGAAGTCAACTTAAAAAGAATATATACAGAACCTTGACGAATCACTTTTCACCTACAACTCAGGACCTTTAGAAAAAAAAAACTGCAGGTATAGATACTTGGGAAAATTTTGACAGGCATTCAGCACATTGTGTGTGTCACTAGGGGTGCAAGCAAAAAAACTGAATTTGCAGGGAGCATATCAGAGTATCAGAGGTGGTGACGCTGCGAGCCAGGAAGCAAGCAAGACATGGGAGCGGCATAACCGCTAAAACAAAACTCTGCACTGAGTGGAGAGGCTTGACTGGTCAAAGCATCGAGCACCAGCAGCTTGTCATATACCTGCGATGCATATATACACACACACACACATATATACATACACAGCTATCACTACATGTGAGCAAGATGCAGCAGCAAGAAACGTGACAGGAATTCAGGCTTGACCCTCCCACCTGCCCACACACATGAAAACACACACACACACAAGCACGCACGCACACACCCCCCCTTCCTCTTCCCAATGACGTGTCCTCAAAGACATCCTCTTGACAACCAGGCACAGGCAGCGTCACAGCAGAGGCCCCAGGGGGGGGTCACAAGCAGATGACTCACGCTCAGAACTGCGGCGGCCTCAGTGCCTAAATATATAGTCTCTCTTTTATTTTTTTTAGCAATCCAAGTGAAAGCCAATGGCGGCAGTAATTACAAAGTGGGGCGTTTGTTGACATTTTCCAGGGGAACATGCAAGAAGCAAAACGGGCCGTCAGAGACCGAAAGCAAGAGTACGACAGCTCCTTTTTTCAAGCCCCCCCCCCCCCAACAAACAAGCTGCAATATGGAGGAAACAATCTTTGTTGTAGCTGCAATGTTAATCAATAATTTTAGCTTTTTGTTGCTCTACACATTTCAAAATATACCCACATGGGGGATCATACAAAGAAAAAATAAATTAAAAATATTGACCCAAGCTGAAAAGCTCAGAAAATAATTTTGAATATTTATTTCCGAATCCTGTATTTTACTTTTCAGTAGATTCCAATAGTGTATCAGATGACAGTGCCCAGCTCCATCATTCCCCCTTACCAGGGAGGCTGGATACATTCCTGCCAAATAAATGCTACAGGACCCAGAGTGCTACACTAAGGAACCAGCTTAGTGAGAGGAACCAGGAGAAACGGTGCAACTGGACCATATTCAGCTTCAGGTGCAAAGAACAGGCTCAATCCTTCAATTTAAATCATCACAATTAATAAACAGAGAGAACTACTTTTAATTTTGAAATCTATGCAAAATAATAAAACACCACAAACATAATATTACATAGCATGTTTCTTCTTAAAATGTATGCACTTGAGCACTACTTTCAAATGTAAATGCTAATACTATACAAGCAAACAGTAACAAAAACAACCTCTGACAGTCGTGTCAGACCTAATAAATGGATTAAATCCTCCTTCGGGCAAAACAGATTAAAAAAATTAAGCCTCTTAATACTAATATTCACTGTCCAGTTTATAACATGCCATTTTGTATAGCTATGTTTGGGTTTTTAATGTGATTTAATCCAGAATTCCTTGTAACAATCTTGCAATATTTTAATTTGAAAAATCCCCCAAACTATTCAGCTGCACCCAAGTAAAATACATTTTGGTGGGAATTTAATTGGAAATACAATGCTGCATGCATTACATGGTATAAGGAGAGCTCAAGCATGAAAAACCAGAGCAGCACACTGCACCAGCACTAAAACTATGGATTTCTGCAGGTCTTAATGCCAAAACTCTAGCCAGCCTCTGAAGCCCCCGGCCATCCCACAGTTCTGCAGCTGCATATAAACTGCATCCTACCTGCTATGCGGTCTGGTTTTCTTTCACTCCCATGCCAAATATAGACACAATGGGGAAGCACTATTTTAAATGACCCCAAAAGTTTGGGAGGAAGACAAAACGAGCTTCCATTAGTGCCATTAGAAAGTGTCTGTGATTTTTGTCTCCGGGATGGCTGCACTGCTAAACCTCATGCCGTATTTTGCTGCATCAAAGAGATAGAAGTAAGGTAAGCTACAACAGAAAGCCAGCCAGGCAGTCCAGAAGAAGCCCAGGCATAGTTCACTGAAAAACATAACGATGCTGGAGAAGAACAAATAAATTGCAGATTTAAAAAAACAGTCTATGAGGTGACAGTTTATTGCATACCATGACCTGTCAATCACAAGATATAAGCAAAATATCTGAGTGGGAAAATAACACCAAGAATAGAGGTAGGTAAGGCCCTCATATTTTTATTATAGATTTTGATGGAATTGGGGGCTCAATCAAAATGCTACAGCTCTTTGCATATCCGTATCTGCATAGAATCATTTATTCCAAAAGTGTAACATTGAAATGCTTTTGCTTGCTGCTGAAGGGTTCCTGATCGGAATTATACCAAAAAATTCAGTAAAACAAAAGCACCATACAACTCAGTTACAGCTGTGAACTTGGATCATCACAACAGATTAGAAAAGGTATCAAAATCCCAAAGTTGAGGATTGTGGGTGAAAACAGGACACAGGATATCCACGAGTGTAACAAATTTTTGTTGGGGATGTACTGATACTCCAACCATGACCTGAACAGTAAGCTATTGCAAATAAAATTACAACCATAAGCCAACCACAACAAAGCAGAGGAAATTTACCCAAGTGTACATTTTCAGAACTAAAATATACACATATACATATATATACACATACACACATATATATATATATATATATATATATATATATACACACACATATATATACACACACACACATAAATATATATATCCACATACACACACACATATACACACACATATACATGATGGAAATTACTAGTAAATAAAACCTTATTTCGACCCAGACTGGGGGGATGGAGAATTTACATCAGAGTGGAATATACATGAACATTATATACATATACACACAAACACACACATATATTTTTTGTGTGTATATATATATATATATATATATATATATATATAAAACAAACCCTCAAGCAAGGTAAGTAAGATTAACAAAATGACATCTAGCTATCTACAGGCTTCATTAAACTTCTTAGCCAAAATTGGCACAACAGGAAGAATCATCTGACAGCAAAATGACCTTACGGAATGGAGGACACGTCCAAATGACAATTAGAGAAAAGGCAGAAGTGGGGCCACACAAAGTAAGACCAATCTGTCACCCAGCACAAAGAGCTGCCCGGGGAGAACTGCCCTGCTTTTAAATGCTTTGAAGGGAACAAAACACAGTGATCTGCCTTTATTCGTTCACACTGCTTTTAAGCCACATGAAACAGCTTATGGACCTTTAAGGAATTTGCAGTTATAATGTTAAATAAACAACTCTGTCAGAGAGGTAACATTAAGGAATATGAAGGAGCATTGTAAAACAAAATTGACATTAAAGCCAAAGGTCTGAATGATACAAAATTTGTGACTACATATATATTAAAATTAGAAAAGCTGAACTTGCACAGTCTGCAGTAGACTTGCGATGAATATGTAATTTATAGGTCAAGCCGATTCTACAATCTGAAGCCCCAAGATCACCGAAAGCCATAAGTGCCAATGAATCGTCATATGGGTAGCTTTGATAATTAATTTTACTGAAAAATCACAATTTTATTACCTGTACAATAGGTTATACAAGATCTAAAGAATGTATTTATTTTGGTTATATATTGCCTCCAATTAAATGAAATAGGTAAGCATATTTTAGTACCAATAAAACTGAATTCATATTTCTGTTTAGTAGTTTACTTTTCCTTTCTTTACTAAGGTACAGTTCCAAGTTTTCTGAAAAATACATATTAATCATGGCCACTGCTGTTAGTTTTGTCATTGCTCAATATTCAGCTACAGTACAAAGCAGAAACCCTAAACCTTAATTTCAAAAAGCTAAAAAAAAAAGAGCTGTTTTTCCCTTTTTAAGCATTTAAGCTATTATAGTTAGTAAGACTAAAACGTGACAAAATGCCTGGCAGCTCAAATTCAGAAGACGGTTTGGTATTGTACCCTAGGGGAAAAAAAACTCTAAACCTGGGTTAAAGGGCAAAAAATGGTGCACTATAAAATTCACCTTGGATGCAGTACTGATGTTACAATGTGCACGTATTACACAGTGGGTTAGACAAAACTGCCTGTTACGGTAATGGAAATTTCAATTCGTGGCCAGAGAGAAGAGGGCTGGCTGGGTAGTTCGTCCAGAGAGGCAGCTAGTGTACCCAGCTGGAGCAGCCCGCAAGCCATCTGCCCAGCCAGGTCCACACTCCCTTTGTCCATAGCACCCGCCAGTGGGGCGGGGGGACAGCCACCCCCTCCGAGGCGGCATCGCGTCACTACCTCCTCTGATTGCGTTTGCTTTCCCTCCAGCTCACTGCGGTACCCTCACTCACAGGCCCACAACATTACAGTACATTTACTCCAAGGCACTTTCCACTCCATGTATTCAAACCAAAATTTTAAAAAATCATACGGTAATGTTTTTGACAACATTTATTTAGCACAACAGTTCAAGTACTAAATGTATATGTTTAATGACAACTACTATAATGTTTAACTATTTTAGCAGTACTATTCATTTGAAATTAAACGTGCAAGAACCATTATCAAGTATATTAATATTTTACTTTTTTAGACTTTTTTCCCTTCGAGTACCATAAAACCTACACTTTGAAATTCGTAGAACTCACAGGTACTTTAAAATAATTCTGATTATATACACACTTCCACACATTCAAATCAAAAACACATAGCCTGAATATGCAAAATAAACAAAACAAAAATCCTACCCTGCCTCCCATTCTGATGATGTACTACCAGTGATACGCAGGGGGCAGCAGAGGGCACACGCCTGCAAACACATCTGTGCGCCCAAGACGACTTACTATAATGAAAGGATGAGGAATGGCAGCCATTTTCTGAGATCTACAAGCAGATGGTTCCCGTATTTACAGGGGCAGAAACAGGGTGCCTTCCGGGCATACACCCCCAGAAAAGCAGGCAGAGCCAGAGAAACATGGCAACGACTTCGCAATAACACAAGACACTTCTCCTTTGTAGGCGAGTTTTACATTGGGCAATGGATGGGATTAGACTTTGCTCACTGGGCAGAGTTTATTGTGTGAACATACATTACCAATGCAGCCACCCGGCTTCTGAATCACTGTGCTAACTGCTACATCCTATTCCTGCTAAGGCGTGAAGCCCAAAGACTCAGCCTGTGCTAAGCCCTCCATTTTCATCAATGTTTCTGCTTTACATTCTGACTAACTGCTCCTAAATAATTTTACTCAGCGACAAATACAATGAGACCCAGGAAAGCCCGTTAATCCAGAGTGCGTCGCTCCCTCATCTGTCATCCCTACACTGAAGAGCAGCAACCTACAAAAAGCTACAAGGCACCGCAACAACGTTCGCTGCATCCAAAGAGACAATTTTGTATGCGATGCATTGCTTGAGGGGCACACGGGTATGCAATAAAGGCAGAGGACTAGGGGGGACAGGACTGCAAGGACATGCTGATCTTATACCCAATGAACAACGGTTTGGTGGGTGAGTTACTGTTGTTAACTGACACAGTTACCATGTGGGCATTTAAGAGACTAAGAACCCATTTCTGTTGATTGATACATGTGACGTCACCCATGCCAGCTCATGTACACCTAGCCCCTTCATTAGACTGTCCACCCCCGCCCGCAGCCGTTGTTCTCTCAAGCCACTGAGTAACCTGAGACACTGAATGTCAAGCTGTGCATAATCATTGTGTGAAGCCCCCCCCCCCACCTCAACTCCACTAGAAATGAAAGTGACCGACCTTGAGGCCAGTTTCTATCAGGCAACACCAAGCCTGGCTCAATGGCATATTTCTGGAGTTTATCAGCTACACATAGGTACCAGACTATCCTAAAACCGACAGGGCTTATGGCACTTCCTGCCGACTCCCATAATTCAAACTAGTCAAACAGTGCACAATGAAGAACGCAAATTAAAGTGTTACTATGGAAACGTCAATCTATGCAGCAGTATTACTGAAATTGCAAAATGTGAGCAATGTTTATTCCGGTCAGCCACCAATATAATAGTTTACAGTGCTTAAAATAGCATTAATGAAATAGAAATGTAATTTACAAAAAATGTATATATTTTTACATGCTTATTACCTCTGTGAGAAACTAAAGTCAAAAGTAGAAATCTTGATCTTAATAAAAAATGCACATGAAAATGTGATAAAATAAAAACTACACAATCCATGGAAGCATTAAAGAGACCATTCACAGATTATACCGTATTTATTACGTGAGCAGCTACCTTTAAAAAACAAATAACTGAGTAGCTTTATAATGTAATTGTAAACAGTATAAATAAAACACGGCAGGTATGTATTTTTCTAAACAGGGCAGAATAATAGCCAGTAACCAAGCAGTGAGGTAAGACAGACACACCCATGATGCGTCTTCAGAGGGCAGTGTGGCCACCTCCGCATGTCTGGGGTTTATGTATTATTATGTCTGTGTGGGTTTCCTCCCACAATGCAAACAGCTGCAGTTAAGACACTGAATTACTAAATTAAAGGGTCTGAGAAATTCTGCAGCCTCCTGCTCTTTTGGACGGACATCCTCACCTGCTCAACCGGATAAGTCCATGTTTCTACACCTAATTTTAGTTCACACAAGACATTTATTACGGCAGAAGCATGCCCAAAGAGGAATGGGTGGCCATTTTCTATAACTATCATGATCGTTCATTTTTGTTTCTTCTGTTACATTGTCTTCTGGTTTTATTCTGCCCACATTTAATATCAGATCATATTAACTAGTTCAACATATACATTTATGCTGTTCATGTAGCCAACTCTCTAAGCACTATGGGGCTACCCTGCTAGGAAACTACTGTATTCTTTGTCCCCAACAGGGGCCAGCCATATAAATGTTTAATTGTTTCTCTCATTTGTTGTCTTGTAAAACAAAATAGGTGGGAAAAGGCCGACGGAAATACACATTCAATTTCCAAAAAGCCAAATAGAGCCACACATCTGCTATGCAAAAATACATTTTTAATTAGATTTATTTTTTCCTATCAAAAAGAATTCATATTCAGAAGGGCTCCTCTCTCATTCAAATGTTAGTCATTTTTCCTTCACTGCCTGAACTGCTGATTTTAGTACAGCATGAAGGTTCACGCCAAAAACTGTTTAATTCCACTTTGAATAGGTTATTGTATCTATAAAGATATAATATATATGGAAATAGAACCATCACTCTCTTTTGCCATTTATACATCCCAAGTACTGCCATGCGCACTGTTGACAAATTATTAAACAAATTATGTATTGTGGGATGGCTACAATACAATGGAAGAGCTCACAATAAATATTTAAATGGAAATAAGAATTTGAGCCACTTGCTTTGAAGTTCATAAAGCGGTATAATATCAAAACTACATTTTTATGGATTATGGTAGTAATATTTTGCATCATTTCTAATTTTCATCAGTAAGAAACCTTGGAATGATAAAATAACACAATGACAAACCAAATGATTGAAAAAATGCTGATTAAAGCACAAGCCATAATATATATATAAAGTACCGACAAAGCATCATAAACTTTAAACGAAACACATTTTAATGTGAAAAATGTTGCAATAGAAAATGTGTAATGACATTGAGATGCAGTCCTTCCAATTACTGCTGAATTTAAATGCAATTTAGTCTGTAAGGCTTATAGACTCACTAAACAGGTGCTCAGCAGTGCAGCAACGTTTGAAACCAGATCAAATGTAGCAGTAAGATCCCATTAGTTATAAAGCCTGTAATTAGCCAACTATAAAATACAATAATCCCGTTGAAGCTGAAAACTGATATTCTGTGATTCAATGTTAATAAGGCTAACTGGTTTTCAAAGTTAAAATTGTTAAATGAGTCACTTTTACATATTTTCAGATATACATCTCTCCTCCGCAACATCAAAAAAAAATAAATACCAGAAATTTCCCATGGTTCCTACTGTTTGGGAGAAAGGTGACAAAATACCACAGCCTCAACATAGAGCTCTATACATTTAATGCACCACATGATCACCCCCTACTGCTTCTGATGTGCTACAAGCAAAAATAGACCATGGCAACCCAAGAGCTTCCACAGCAAACTCCAAGTATCTTGAACCGCTACTGTTCTCCTCCCAAGGGGCCTGACATTTTTGCTATAGTGTGAGGTTAAAGAGACCTGTTTAGTACAACCTCAGTACCCATTAATAGAGAGGTTCTGACACTATGAAATAACCATAAAAAATTACTCGGGGCCCAGAATGTCAAAAGATTGTCTATTCATATAAAAGACCCATTCGACATTTAGGCTAACCCACCGAAATGTAACTCTTTCATAAGCTCCTTACCTTGCTGTCACACTCAAGTCTGAACTGAAGCAAATGATGGACTGGAAAGAAACAGCGGGAATGAAATTGTGCTATGAGTGACTCAATACATGGAGAGGGGAGGAGAGGGAGACATTGGAGGTGACAGAGATGCTGAGAATAAGCACAGCATGCTCACTGACATCATCGCCTAAGACTGGATGCAGAGGAAACTATGGTAACCGTTCTTTGCACTCACAGTCAAAAGACCTTAATTGTCTGGACTGCTATGGGGCTTGGGCTATTTAGGCTGACAATCAATGCAGAAAATGAGAGTTTCCACAAGGGCCAGAGATCTGACAGGCAGCAAAGAAGATATCTGCTAGATCTTATTATCACCAGGTAGTAGGGGAAGGAGGAACCAGAAATAACTTCACTATCCTGTCTGGAGAAAATTAGGCCTAATCTATTATTGTTTTGTCACTAACTCTAATGGCACTTAGTGAAAAACAGAGGCAAGATCCATGCCAGAGGAAAAAAAAAACCTCTGAATAGAAGGAACATTTCAATTTCACTAGACTTACACCACATGAGGACACACATAACTAAGCTGTTCAGGTTCGGTACCCACATCGATTGAACTTCTTTTTAATAGAAATAAATACTCCTCGCAGCCGGTCATGATATATTACCTATTTTTGGATCCCACCACCCGATCCTGCAGATGTGACGGCATCAGCTCTCAGTAATTAAATTTGGAGGATCTGGAGTGTCAATGCCAATAAAAGCACTCAAGCCCAGCCCAACAGCCAAGACCTTCATCATCCGGTATAATGGATGTGATGGCAGAAAAGTGGGTGATGGGGTCTTCCTGGAAGAATGGAGAATGATTATTATTGGAAGAATTAGTATTACTTCTAATTCCAATAATAATCATTCTAAATGAAAGTAAAACTTCAATAATGCAACAAAGATATACTGTAATAATTTAACTGTAATCAAAAATGGCAACTTAATTGGTAGGTAACACTAATATTTAAAAAAAATCTATCAAACTCTAAGGTAATATGCATTGCTTAAAACCTTTATCGGCGTGTTATTTTGTATTATTATTATGGATTTCGACATCCCTAAAGGCGTCGGCTGACTAAGGGAGCAACGGCACCTACGTGAGAGAGTGAACGTAGCCCGAGTTACACGGCGCTTCTCCGCAGTTACTATGCTTATATTTTAACACCTCCAGATGTTTTTCAGCGAACAATAGCCGCTATATTCCTTCATAATCACTACAATGTCCCCAGACAGTTGGAATATTGCGAAACGTCTCTTTTATTAGACACACACACTGACACATTACCAGCGTCGGCGGGTCAAAATCTGCAGAACAACGACGAAGGTACCTGGTTACAGTTTTACGAAATAATTAAATAAAATTACCAAAAACACTTCTAGTTCTACAAAATTTTCAACAACAGACGTCCAGCAAGAAAAAGTCAGCAGGACAAAAGCAAAAGACCGTTGACTAACTAACTTGCATAGTCCAGCTGAAATATGTCACTTAAAATCTTATTTTTTTAATTAAGCGAATAGTTATTTTACCTCTAAGGATTATCACAGCTCCCAGACAAGGTGTGTCAACCAACAATAAGTAATATAGCAGTTTCACTTTCAGGCTGCATAAACAGCGCAACAACTTGGCAAATCCGCCGCAGGCAGCACCCCACACACACACCCGCGGAGCCCGCTCCTCGGTACCAGGGCAGCGGTACGTGTCGGTCCGCTAGTGACCCGGCCGCACAGTGACCGTGACCTAGCGCGGAGATCGTCGGACAGCTAGCTAGCAAGCAGCCGGATTAGCTTAGCTTCACAGCGGGGTTGTGCGCTCCCCAAACCCCCCAGTCCTTTAAACCCGGCTGCTAGCTAACTAGCTAACGCTGTGATTCCTGAGGGGTGCCATTCCCAACAAGTAGTCAAGTTCTTAAGCCTTGTACTTAAAACCCCCAGCAGGCAGTTCTCTGAGCACATCCGCGTTTCGCTTTCTGTCCCGTTTCGCAATATTCCAGGTAAAAATGAGCCCAGACAGCGACTTACTTTTACTTTTTGCCTCTCGACTCTCCTTCTTGGCACAACTCCACCTGAGGTAACCCTAAGCTCCTCCGAACGGCAATACCACATGGAGCAGATTTTGGAGAAAACCAAGTAAAAGTCGGCTGTTGAAAGACCCCTATCCTTTTTCAAGCTTCGTTCGTCCTGCGGAGTTTTTCCAGGGAAGCGGCTGATAAGATTCGTGCCCTAGACGCTCCTCGCGCCATACGTTTAGCTACCGTCCGCTAGGGGGCGACTGCGCAAAAGGTACCCAAATAATTTCTGAAAGAGTAAAGGAAAATGTTTCGGGGGCGGTCTTCATGAAAAGGGGCGCGGCGTGGTCGGCTTGGGCTCAGTTAGGGCCACCGGTGATACCTGGTAGGTCAACCTGTGGCAGAGCCGCAGCTACTGTGTGGGTCAAGTTTCCAGGCTTTTGCACCTCAGGCTCAGCTGATACTCAACACAGAGGAGAGCAGATATGTGGCAGAGGATAAACGCATACAGATAGTCACTGCTGATATTGAGCAGTGGTATTTGGTATTTCATAAAAATACATATATGGCAGTTTTACAAGACCATTAGCAGAATTAATCAGGACACGCTAGAAATAGGCTAAGCTAAAATTGAGTGTAACAGCTGGTCTTCAGCCTAGATTTAAATACAAAAAATGATTGCAGAATTCATTACATTAGCTAGCAGATGGTTCCATAGACCATATAGATGAAGGTTTTACTGCCAACAGTTTTTATTATTAATTATACTTTTAATCATTCATTGGAGTATAAGGAGATCTGCATCTTAAAGCATATTGTTGTTTTGCAAGATGTACAGGCTTAGTTACAAAATCAGGAACCCAACTTTGGAATGCTTTACAAGTGAGGCCAATGATTTAGCAGTCTGCCTCGAGCTGAACAAGAAGTCATGAAGAGATTCGAGATTGTAGGAGTGCAGGAGATATAATCTTTTCTAGTTCTGGCATTTAGGATCCGCGTCAGTGCTGAGAGTGTCCCGTTCATATTTCCATTTCAGTGGCGTTTTTGCTAAACAGAAATGCACATATTACATTTTCTGTAACTTGAAGGCAAATCCTTCTCCTCTTTTTGTGACATTTCTGATGAAACATCTTGGAAATAGAGTTAACTTTCACACATTAAAGCAGAATGTCAGAAACAATCAATGATCATTATTGAATTTTTGTATCATGATGACAGAATAATGTCTGCCTCTTTTTGTGTAAGGGGATACAATTAATCCATTTACATTAATGTATTTTGATATGTTGTAAGTTTTAATTTAGCATACTTTATCCACGTCAGAATGCAGCATCTATTCCTGTTGCAGGTTGACCCCCTGGGCAACTGACAGTTGATTCATGTTTCTGAGTCACATCCCTGATATTTTATCTTCTTTTCCACACTGAGTCACATATCTCTGGACAGCAAAGCCGACAATTAAAGAAGCTGAACATTTCAGGCAGTAAGTAGTCACAGAAATATTGGGTTATTAGAATCTCTATTTGCCAAGTACAAGGAATTTCTTTGGGTGCAGACTGTGGCATGATGTACCAATTAACATACAATTTAAACATATAATCGAGGAAAAAAAACAATAAATGGAATAAAGGTAAAATGGAAGTAGTGAAATAGAAAAAAGATGTGCAAGTAATAAATATTATGCGACAACCAAACGTATAGAGCTAACGGCTTGTGCCAATGACCTTATGAAGACAAAAAGAGTGAAAAACTCATAGAGGGAAGTGACTGGATAAAAAGCCGTGCATTTCTCATGGGTCTTTATTTAGGAGGACAATGGCCTGAGGAAAGACACTGTTCAGGTTGTGCTTAGTCCTTGTGCCTTAGCCCCTACTCTCTGCTTTCGCCCAGAAAGGAAATGTTGAAAGAGGAAGTGACCAGAGTGTAAGGCGTCAGACTTTGTTTTCCATACTCTTTCTCATCTTTGATAAGAACAGGTCTTCACGCAGGGGAAGCTGACAGCCAATGATCTTTTCCTCACACCGTGCAATTCCCTGTAGTCTCCTCTTAGAGTGCAATGTTGCACATCCAAACTAGACAGAGATAGAGGACGTAATAACTGATTCCATTATGGCCGAGTACAACTTAGCCATCAACTTGAAATGAAAGTGATTAATTGTTGACACACCACAACAGCAAAATATATCTTCTGCATTTAATCCATATGTGACCTAGTAGTGGGCAGCCATTATTTAGTATCTGCAGAACAGTGCATGGGACTAGTACCTTGCAAAGGGTAACTGGCAGGTCAGGGATTCAAACCAGCACCCTTCTGATCACAAGTACACTTCACTTAGCATTAGGCTACCTCTGCCACTTATCTAACAACTTAACTTCCCTCAGCTGATGCAAGATGTACAGGTGCCATTGGAACTTCTTATTTATGCTGGTGATGTAAGTGTTCCATTTGAGGTCTTTTTGGATGGTGAAATATAAAGGTCTTGGCTCTGCTGACTATAGTGTCCTGTATGACCAGAGGAGTAGGTAGGGACATTTTCCGGAAGTCAATGATAATTTTCACCGTTTTCTGTGTGTTAAACTCCATGTTCTTGACATCATACCATATAACCAGTCGTCTTGTGCCCACTCATTGGCTTTGCCGATTCATTCGATTGCAGAGAAAATGTTGCATCTATTTACTTAGCTGCTTCTTTCATCTGTAGAGATACACAATTGAGAAAGCAGGACCAGCCAGAAAGTGGAGTAGTTGGGGTTAAGGGTTTCTGCGCCAAACAAAACTGCTTTGCAGCAAATCATTAGGGATGCAGGTAAGATTGCTGGCACTCTTCCGGCTTCCCTGCAGGACATCTATAATTCTCATTGTCTTCACAGGGCCAAGAACATCCTAGGTGACACATTGCACCCTGGACACCATTTGTTTGAACTGCTGTCATCTCGCAGGCAGACAGTACCAGGCAGTCAAAGACCACATACAGAATTAAGGACAGTTTGTACCCCAGTGTGATGATAAGGCCGAACTTGGAGCTAAAGGACTTTAACACAAAGTTTCCTAAACCAGTCCTCTGGGACCCACAGACAGTCCACGTTTTTGCTCCCTCTTAGCCCCCGAGCAAAAATGTGAGTTGTCTGGCAGGGAGCAGAAACACGGACCGACTGCGGGAAACAGTGTGCATACCGCATAGCCCCCATGCACTACACCAGGATATACATTTTACCCATTTATACTTTGCATATATTTGTTGAATATTTTGTACATTTCTTAATATATTACCTGTCTTGTCTTATATATTAACCTGTTACTGCCATTTGCCGAGTTGCTATCCCAATCTTGTTATGTTGTTGTTTGGGCCCTCAAGCAAGATTCAGTTCTTTAATGTCATTTTACCCACTATTGAACCCACTATATTGTTCATGGGATTTGAACCAGTGACTATCAGATTACATACCGAATGGGTGCTAATCCCTCAAAGTCACATACCAGCCCCACAATACTACATACTCAGCAAGCTATAATGAAAGTATTAAAGTACTACCAAATATGTACAAAATATTCAGAAACGCTTTCCATTACCTGCACCTTCAAAATGCATTCATAACACATTCACAGAAAGCGTGTAAATATACTTTAACATCCTAACATACCTTAAGTGTTAAAATACATTAATAAATATTAAATGATAATAAGAAGCATTATAATCATATAATAATTGGATGTTCGTCTGTGCTGTATGCACCAGAATTTCCCCCTGGGATTAATAAAGTTAATCTTAATCTTATTTTAATCTTAAAATCTGCAGGTAGTTCGCTTTGGGCATTACATTTCTAGTTTAGTACTCTCAAAAATAATGAAATGGCACAATATATAACTAAGCTAAAGTGGCGATAATCCGTCTATGCATGTTTTGTATTACTGGTAGATGCGGGCATGTAAATATAAACAAAATAATATGAGCGCTCTTATCTGTACTCCCGAAACACCACATTAGTCAGTAATTAATGGAGAGCAGTGTTTTTAATGAAATTTCTTCAATGATCTGAAAATAACTGAAGTAGGTTCTTGTTAAGTTTCTCCTGGTGTTATTCATTAAGAGGATTTCCTGCGGGATTCTATAGGTCAGAGTTTTTGAATGGGCACAGAGTTTTTTTTTGCCTGGTTTAGTAGATGGGATGCACCCAGGAAAGCAACAGGATGCAGGACGCAATCTCTGTTCTCAGCATGCAATGAGTGCTGCTTCAGTGGATGCATTTTACCAGATGGATGGGTGCTATTAGCCTACAGCTTAACTCTTTCTTTGTAAATAGAATACAATACAAAGGTTTAGTTTGGGCTTAATTTACACACATTACTGCTATGAGTAGTGCATTTTATATTTTGTGACTAGTCTCATCCTCAGAACTAAGACGTAATAAATGGGGAATCCATGGGTGTGATTTCTTTTGAGAGATCCTTTTTGAATTGTGGATCAGTCAATATGATTCATTGGCTTCATGCCTCAAAGCAGTGCTATGAAAGAGAATCTGCTGACACGGAGAACACAAACAGTACATGGCGAGCTATACTGCCATTAAAGTCGGAAAGTCACGTGACAGTCATGTTAGTGAAAATGCCCCTCATTAATTCTGTACTTTGTCTGAAGTTGAAGAGAATTTGCATTTTCTACAGGACTTCTCTGACCTGATGAAAGTCATTTTCTTATTTTTTTCATGCTAACAATTATTACCTGTACTGGATAAGCTTTTTCTCGAAATATTTTGGTGCTTTCTGAAAATTAGCTACACTTCCTTTCTACAGTCTTGCAGGGTGTAAAAGTGGTACTTACAAAACTGGATAGAGTCTAATACAATCGCAGCAGAACAAAGTCTAGAGAGATTTTTTTCCATTTGAATATTACATTTTAGAGCGTAGATGACCGAATATTTCTGTAGTACTTAGTTCAAGAAATGTAATGGTATGGCACTATACTACTAGGTAACATTTCAAATCCGCACTAGAAAAGTAAAAAAGTCATAGAAAAGTAAAACAACGCTACCCGCGTAGTTTGGAAAGCTACAATGGCGCCATCTTGTGAATGATTAAATATTGTTCCATCTCCTTAGAACTAGGAATACAATCAATGCTTCGAAGAACAAGAAAAACAAAAAAGGTAGGATTGGTGTTTCATTACGATTTCGTTTAATCCCTGAATGCGCGGTTTAAAGCAGACTGCGATTGACAGCACACTAAAATCCCACCAAGCCCAAATGTATTTATTTATAGTAACAAACGACAAAATATTTGTCGGGTAGCAAAATGCATGATTTATCCCAAGAAGCAAAACCTATACGCAGTCTGTAGTGGAAAATGCATTTGACCTGTATAGGGGGAGTTAATGAATTTTAAAAGAACCGTAACTAAATTATGGCAATGTAACAAAATATTGTTATAATGGTAACACCACCAGGGCAGGATCCATAGCAACCAAAAAAATTTATTTATAAGAACACACCGAGGCAATTTCTTGGCACATCTGTAGAACCACTTAGTTTATTTAGCCTTACAAAGCAGAACATTCTATACTCAATCAAGGGGCATTTGTGGAGTGAAACAAAAAATCATAAAATTATTTAAATAGAAAGTTATATGGAACCTTAATTCCAGCAGTGAATAGGATTCAATTTTCAACAACCAGTAAATTGAGGTCAAAAGTATAAGGGAAAATAGAATTGCAAGTTGGTGTTAAGGGACTTACATTTAAGAGGACAGTAGTGTTCAAAAGCAATAATTTCATTAAGACAAAATAAGGGATCCCTTTAAGAACGTGAACATAACACAGTGAAAAGGATATAATAGTCTATAAGTCTTAAAACTCTCCCTTAAATCTCAAAGGCCCCCATGTTTGTGTGCCAGTGCACTGAAAATGCACATCATGGCTACAGACATCCATAAAACCACTGAGATAGCTTATATACTTACAAGGTGGGATGCATAATCAGGGTCAAGTGATATTCTCAATCTGAATAATTTTTTTGTATGTCAAATATCCTTTTTTTAATCATGATCATTATGAGAGACACACATATATGCAGGTGAGAACAACTTTTTTGGATCAAAGCATAGGATCAGCCATAGAGTCATTGAATGCAGTTGCATTCTGAATGCTTTTGTCATGGACTCCGGGCACGATGCAGGCAGACATGAGGGTGATGATCCACTGGGGTCTCCAAGACAAAAAGTGGTTTAAGAAAACTGAATAATACCTTTTTTGTTGGCATTTCCGTATTTCTATATTAGAAAATTGAGCTTATTAGCTGAATAACATGACATCATTTTCTATTCTGTGGAAAACGAAAGCTCAATTTGCTGGCCAGATTTAATAATGAATTATAAACATGCTGCAGGCTATATAAATAAAATATAAATAAAATGGTGTGTGCTATTTTGATTTGATTTGTCCCATATTTTCAGACCGTGTGATTGATCACCCCAATAATTAACAAAACAACTTGTTCATCCTTCATTGTTTTTGGCTTTTGGTGTAGTTTCTTATGAACTTAAGTATGAAATCAAACCTACAGGTTTTTTGTGTTTGCTATGCTTATTTTGCATAAAGGCTACAGTTCCGGTTGTGTGGTGTGAAAGCAACACATGAAAGTGGCCAGGTGTTACTGAAGTGACCAGTCATGATGGCACAGAAACTCAGAACCAGGTTCCCGAACACTGGGGGGAAGCACCTTATGACAAAGCAAAAACAGGGAAACTCCATCAAAACCTGGAATCCACATATTAATATCAAAATTTACTAATAGAACTTTTTCATTTACCCATAGTTCAGTCCTTCCTTACCCTAGTGCTGGACGAAGCTTTTGACTAGCATCAAACTGGGATGTGGAAAGGCTCACATTTGTACATGTTCTAGCAATTGATGCAGTCAAAGCCAAACTATGTCATCCATCCAGAAATACTTACATAACCAGAAACTACTGATGGAAAAAATGTAGATAAAGTCAAAAGAGTTGATTGTGTTCATGGCTCTTTGGGGAAGTCAGAAGAGGAACAGAAGCATATATGACCTCAAAATGAGCGTCATCCAGATGACAGAGCTGGAAGTTTTTGAAAGTGAGTAGATTAACGTCACCAATCCACAGAAACTGCATTATATGATGCTATTTGATGTTATTTTATGATGAACTTGGTGAGAAACCTTAACAAACTCTTGTGAACAACACATGTTAAAAAGAACATAAGAACATAAGAAATTTACAAACGAGAGGAGGCCATTCGGCCTGTCAAGCTCATTTGGGGAGAACTTAACGAATAGCTCAGAGTTATTAAAATCTTATCTAGCTCTGATTTAAAGGAACCCAGGGTTTTAGCTTCTGCTACACTAGCAGGAAGACCATTCCATACTCTAACTACACGCTGTGTAAAGAAGTGCTTCCTCAAATTTGTTTGATTAATCATTGATTCTACCTTTTGACTATAGAAAATGTCCAATGTGACAGAATTATTTTATTGGGGTAATATGTGGCTCAACAAGTCAGAATGTTGTGTCTTGGACTGGAAAGTTGCCGTCCAAAATCACAGGGTCAGCGGAGTGAATTTCACCACTGGACCCTTTAGCAAGGCCCTTAACCTCCATCTGCTTCACAGACTCTCAGCCTGTTTTCTCAATTGCACCTTGCTTTGGATAAACGCATCTGTTAAATAAATAAAGTGTAAACATTTAAGCAAGTGAAACTCTAATTTAAACTGTGAACTGAAATAACGAACACTAGTAACACAGGGAAATAACTAGTTTGTTTTAAAAAAATCAAGGGAGCAGGTGGATATCCAAGAGTGGGGACAAATTAGGTCATGATCATTTGCTTCCGCAGACCCTGATGCCTGAGGCTGCACCTCATTGCTGTCCCACATGCAAGCTCACACCCATTTTGTTTTGATGCCAAATCAACCATCTTTTGTTTTGGTTTCCAGCACCACTGACATCCCTAAATAAAGTCTCAGGTCCTCGCTTGGGTCCCTAAGACGCAAACTACTGTTCAGCCTCCTGTCTGGGGAAAGCATCACACATTCCTTCACAGGAATATGTTGACATTGTCCCTATTTTTGTTATTGTGAAAATGTTAGACATTTTCAACTGGGTGGGCATGCATCAGTGTTATTATGAATAAGTGCTTCTGTGTTTCTAATTAATGCAATGTCACTAATGTAATACAAATGCTTCTGTTTCAAAATAATAAAAAGTTCATTCTTTTCTGCATCCTTTCATTTTTAAAACTATATATTGTTTAAATGTCCCTGCCATCTGTGATACAGAATCAGTCTTATATAAGGGAATTATTTTTCTAGCATATCATACCACATTTGTCAAGCTCACTTTTCAGTGAGAGGCATTTGGTGTTTTTTTTTCTTTTTTTCAATCTACCCTAGTAAGAGGTATCATTTTCTATAGAATCTGTTGTGTAAATATTAGACCCAATTCATTGATTTCCCTGTATTCCCTTGAAATATGATATTAAAGAAGCCCTTCGCTGCAAAACACATTTATTTGGTCTGACCTTGTTAAGTCTTTTTATAATTGGCCTTATATTTCTTTCTCAGTGCTAAGGTGCTTTTTACAAAGGATAGCACTGACGCAATTGAATCAGCAGCCTTTAATTGGTCTTTGTGAAGATTCAGGAAGACCTTTATTCAAAGGTTACACATGCTTTGAAAAATCCTCTTGCTTTGTGTGGATACAACTGGGCTATTGTCATTTTCTTCCATTTCATTCATTTATACCATTGCCTTTGTTTCATTTCTGGGCATTTTTGATGGTGACTGTTTTCACTGTGATTTCCCTCCATTGGTTTCCCAAATGAGTCAAAAAGGAATGATGTTCCTTGTAAATTTGGAAGAGTCAACTGGCGAACTTCCTTGTATTCAACCCGCACCAATTATTGTACTTCCCAGCCGACTACTGAGAAGTCAATTACCAGACATTCTTTTCACCTCAGCAGCTTTAATTACTAAGGGTTTTGCAAGTTTGCTGACTTTTAAGAATATTATTTATTAAGGCAAATGTCCAAGTGTACAAATGTACTGCATACCAGAATTGATAAGAAGCTACTTAAACACTGGAAATCAAAGCAATCGGGGACCCACATACTTGAGTATTTTATTTCAATATGTCACCACATTGTCATGGTTATGCCTGGCGAAGCTGTTCACGGTTTCTTCACTGCTCTCTTTCACTAAAGTAAAAAAAAAACATATTTCCTATAAAAACAGGATTGCTTTGATTATTCAATAACATCCATCCATCCATTTTCTATACCCACTTATCCTACTGGGTCACGGGGGGGTCTGGAGCCTACCTGGAAGCAACGGGCACGTGGCAGGGAACAACCCTGGACAGGGGACCAGCCCATCGCAGGGCACACCCACGGGCAATTTAGTAACACCAATTAGCCTCAGCATGTCTTTGGACTGTGGGGGGGAAACTGGAGTACCTGGAGGAAACCCCACGATGACACAGGGAAAACATGCAAACTCCACACACATGGAACCTAGGCGGGGACTCAAACCCAGGTCCCAGAGGTGTGAGGCAATAGTGCTACCCACTGCACCACCATGCCACCCCCTATTCAGTAACATTTTTAATAAAATAACAAAAACTGACAAATTAGTACTGCACACAGTAGGGCGCATAAACATTCACAATTTAGAAATATCAGTTTGTGTGACTTCAGATAGTGGCAGGAAGGCCAGAGAACCTGGGGAGAACATGCACTCACCACACCCACAGAACAGAGGTGGGATTTGAACCACAAACCCTGAACACTACTGCACACTTAGCCACCATTTTTTCATGTCCAAATATCTAAATGAATTGGAACATTTAAATAAAGGACCATCTTTTATTAATATAGCATTATAAGAAAAGCAGGATTAGTTGCATTACATAAGAACATAAGATAAGATATTAGATAAGACATTCATTGTGAAACTATTTGCTTTTATGGGAGCAATGACCTGTAATCTATTGTGCTAACAGGATGCAATGGTTGGATACGCATGAGCATATCATACAGCCAGATGAGTGAAATTAAAGACGCCAAATGGATGCTCCTCAAGTTACACCTGTGGGCACATAGTAAAAATATGGAGCTGAATTCCCCCCCCAAAAAAAAACTTTTTTGTTTTTTGTAGCCAAGTAGTAAAATAATGAGTTGGAACCCCCCTCAAAATCTGTGGCACTCCCCCTCCCCCCCGAAATTCATTTCTGGCCATGGACATGCTATGCTGGTATGTGGCTCATTGGTTGGAAAGTCCGTTTGTCCATCCCTTTTCTATACCTGCTTATTCTATGCAGGGTCGTGGGGGTCTGGAGCCTATCCTGGAATATACAGTTGTGATTGGATGGTCACCAGTTCAAATCTCATGGCTAGCAGCATGAATTCATTGGGGGGCTTAGCATGGCCTTTATGCCAAGCTACTCTAGGGATTGGTTGACCTTGCTTAGGATAAAAATGACCGCAAAATGATGGCTATTAATTAAGCTCTCTTAGCATTCTAAGCTTACAGGGAACAAAGTACTGTCACAGAGGGATTTTTCTTCATCTGCAACCAAAAAAGCAACATCCAACCAGATCATGTTTCAGTTTCTTCGGCTCAAATTGATTGCAAGCCTCTGAATAGTCAGTGTGCTTTGTACTATTATTACACAGTGTGTTTTAGGCACCAGTGTTTAAGTGCAAGTGTTGAAAACAACAGTGCTTTATTTGCGAACTAAGAAGACAATAATTATCTCTGTTGGTGTAGCATCAATTTTGGAGTCAATGCCGGGTTACCAGGTTCAGATTTAAACAGATACAAATGTCAGCACAGAAAAGTGTGGGTTACAGGATAAGTGCCTTCCTGGACAACGGTTCCCATCATTTATTGTCACCAGTCGGTTGAGAACCTCTCAGACGAAATGCTTGACCCGGACAATCCACAGCACAGCGCTGTACACCGCTTTTTATCAGAACCGCAAGCTAAGACTAAATGTAGCAAGTATCAAACTGTACAATGCTGGGAGGCCTTGGGGAAGAGATGACGTCTCCTCAAGCGGGACAGACTCTGCGTAACCCAGAGGGACATAGTCGCTCAGTGAAATTTAAACAGCACTTAAATAGTCGGGACATTTAAACTGAACATGGCAGAGCTAGGAACATTTGTAAAGTTCAGAACGGGGGGGGGGGGGGGGCAAAGGCTATACAGAGG
>JAODUD010000117.1:832469-842732 GCA_026784285.1 Stomatorhinus walkeri
CTGCTCCAGTTGTCTCAGGTTTGAAGGGTGCCTTTTCCAGACGGCATGTTTCAGCTCCTTCCAAAGATGCTCAATAGCATTGAGGTCAGGGCTCATAGAAGGCCACTTTAGAATAGTCCAATGTTTTCCTCTTTTCCAGATTGCAGGGTGCCTGAGCTCTTAAACCCCACAGTATAGAAGGGTCAACTGTGTGATGCATGTTTACATGTTTATCATCTTGTATCCATCTTCCAAATGCTTATACCATGAGGTCGGCTGCAGCCTACCTCAGGCAGCACGGGGTACAAGGTACTCCAGTGTGTCTTAGCAATGTGACTTAGCAATGTTTCGCATCCTGGGCCTCACGGACCCCCACACCATCCGTGTTTTTTTTGTTCCCGTCCAGCTCCCGGTAGCAAAAATAAGGACTGTCTGGCAGGGAGCTGGGGGGAGCAAAAACATGGACTGTCTGGGGGTCTCTGCAGACCGGATGGAGAAACACTGCTTTAGTGATGAGTTTAACTAACTGCATGTCTTTGGACTGCTGGAGGAATCTGAAGAACCTGGAGGAAAATTTAATATCTGTACTGATTCTCAGATGGGGATTGCAACTTTGTTTGTCGATTCCTCATAGACGTGTAGTAAAATGTCATGTGAAGCCTCATGTACACACAGGACATTTACACCAAGGGAGGGCTTTTCCCTATTAAAGATGCTGGCTTCGGAGGTCTTTTTGGAAGGCCAAGCATCTGTCGTCTGTTCTGGACTTTTGCTGCCTTTGGGTGTAATGTCTCTAGGTGTCAGTTGTCGGCAAGTGGCCAGTGGGTACTTCTTTGTAAGAAATCCACTTCTGGGAGAGTAAGAGAGATCCATCTGTAGATACGACACTTGGTGGTCCAGGGCAGTTTTAACGAGCACAAGCTACAGTCAGCCTGTGTCCTAATAGTGTGTCTGCTCCCTCTAACGCTCACCTGTGTGGAATTGTCTTTTATATATAAAAGTGTGTGTGTGTGTGTGTGTATAAAGATTGTGCACAAACCACCTTATAGTGCACATAGTGCAGACGGGTAAACACAGCACAAGCAAATTCAAAAAGTGAAGGAATGACCCTACCCTCTCTAAAGGAAAATCAAGACTGATTGATTGAAAAAGATTTCACTGATGGGTCCTCGAAAAAATGTCGGTACTACACTGTAATACTCTTACGAGAATGGTACATATACAGAAATTTTATTTGTCGCACAAACACACACTGTACATGTGTTCTGTAATGTCTTTTTCTCCGTCTTGGTGGGATGTGCTCAATAAAGAAAATATGGCATGTAAAGAAATGGCATGAAAAATAAGAAATTAAGAATGAAAGCAGAAAAAAATAAGAAATTAAAGCAGAATCCGCAAGAATATAAGGAAGCTCTTGTGTCAATATACTGTAGAAATGAGAAGTAAAGGGATACTATAATTGCGTTTGTAACAGTGAGTATGTTTGTATTGTTGTCGTGTTATGGTAATAATCTCTATATCCTAGAACGCTAATGCTAAGTAAGCCTATTTAAGATTCCACCCCATTTTCGTCTGTTATCTAGAGTGGCTCTCCTGGCTCCATTTTCTACCTAATCTCTACACTATAAATGAAGTTCACCTTTTGTCAGCCTTAAGAAGCCATCCATCCATCTTCTAGCCACTTATCCTGGACAGGGTCGTGGGACCTTAAGAATCCATTCTGAGGGTATTGTGTTAACAAGCAGAGCATTTAGGTGCTTCAGAACTAAACAATTAACTTGTTTCCTTGGACTCTTGTACTGTGTTGATAATAAATTTTTGTTGCGTTGCTGTTTTAGGACAGCAGAGCCCTGTCATGTAGCGTATATATGCTTTGTGCATATGTTGTTTCTTTCTCTTGGGAGGGTTGTGTATCATTCTGTGGTAAATTACTTTTCTTTGTACTGCAGTCCTGCTGACAGCTGCCTTAGCTGTGCGACTAGGACGTTTTCATTATAAAACTTCGCAGTGATTTCCGGATATGTCACAATGCTCTATGAGAAGCCCAGAATGAACCCATGGCCATTCGTTTAATGGGAGGGATTGTGGATCTGATTAGATTCCTTTATTGCCATTGTACAGAGTACAGGGAAATTTTTTGCAGCAGTCCCAACAGTGTATTCATGCATAACAAGTAATTAAAAATATAAACTGAGGTATAACTAGAGTGCAGAATAGAAGAAAAATTGGCATTTGAAAAGAATTTGGACAAAAAACACAACACAGGACATAACACCATAAACCCTGTATAGGCATGAAGTAGCATAAATAGATGAACTGTTGTACCAAGGGTGCTACCTGATATTAATATTGATATCGATAGATGAGTAATTTGGGTAGTGATGTTGCGGATTAACCTGCATTTTGTCAGCCTACTTCCACCCAATGCGCTCTGTGCATGATCATTTTAGTGATACAGAATATGTGTCTGTGCTCTTCTTCTGTAACCCTGTGGAGTGTCGATCTGTAGATGAGGAACCACAGACCATAACCGGTCCTGGTTGGCAACCCAGGTTGCATTTTCATGATGCATTTGTTTCGCAATCAAAAGGAAGTTCTCCTGTTTTTCTCACAGTGCAGATATTTGCAGCTGTACCTGTTTGTTCCTTGAGTTGTGGGTGTCATCTGTTACCATTCCACTTACTGCATGACGGGGACATATATAAAATGGCTAAGAGGTGTTGCACAATTGATTCTGCAAATCAAACGAAATAGGAGCAATCTTTTTAGAGACTGCCAAAAACTAATGTAGGTATCGGGTGTGGATTGGTCACATATGGCCGATACCTGATCCATTAAATACGTCTAGATTGGCGGCGATACAATCCGAATATCGGACTGGTTCGTTTCTATTGAGAATATCACTAACTACTTTTGGAAACCTGACTATATGTCACTAAAGGCTCTAACTATTAAAGAGGGGAATGACTGATTGAATTATTTTTGTGTTCTAGTTCCATATGGCTGCAAGCAATTTCATATGGCAAAAGAGTCATGCCTATATATCCAGTGCTTCATTTTTTTGAGTGTATATTTGTGTCTTTTTTCCTCCTCAGAGAGATTTTTTTAAGCACTTCAAGACTGATGCGCAACGCTTCCGAGGGGACGTTTGGTAAGGCCCCGTATTTTCAGCATTCAGTAACTGGGTGGAAACTGAATTCCTCGCTGGTGATGATAATTAGGTAAGCAGACAGTGCGTCTTTGTTCCGTTTTGTTGACGGAAAAATACCTAATTAGCTATGAGTCAATTGAGTGATATAATTAAGTGTTAATGATTTCAGCATTGCCAGATTTTCAATGAGCACGTTTAAGTGTGAGACTTTCTGAGAAGTACCTGAATCACTTTTAAGCAGAAAAGTAAAACGACACCGTGTTCTGACGTTATTGATGCTCTTATCTAACAGATTTAAAAAAAAATTCCAACATGTTGTGTTATTAACTGAGGAGCTCGTGGTGCATGAAAACTGCTCAGAACTGAAAACGTGTGGGTGGAACACTGCCTCGATCCATCTTTTGAAGTAGGTGAGGCTTAGCCTGTCACAATTAAATGGGGGGGGGGGACGACATTGAGGTTTTGCTGGATGTCATAGTGAATCCTGACCACTTTTGGATTCATGGATTCTGCATCACAATAGTGTAATCCAGCAGCATGCTAACCATGCAAATTTCCATGCACCATGTGATCCTACAATCTACAATGAGTCTCTTCATTTTGGTTAACATGACTAAAGCTTACTGCCTTAGGTTCAAAGCACCCTGTGCATATCAGGTATGTGTGAGGATTTATGTATGTATATATAAAATGCCTCACTTGGTTTAGTCATAACCAAGAAGGAATGAACTGTAGATAGATTATTGTGTCAGTAAAAAAGGATATCATGAAAAATGAATTAATGGTGAGAATAGGGTCATGAGACAGTCAAAGTGCCATATTCTCATTCTTGGAAGAATCTTTCGCAACCTGTTGTATAATTAACGTCGTAGACAGCCTGGACTTTTTTCCGAGGTTTCATTGAAAAACCACAAGCATTTCTTGACTGTTCAGGATATATGACTTCTTTGTCTCTGTGAAAAAAATGAAACTGTCATTTTTTTGTACAGATGAATAATGTCTTAAAATGTTCTTTCCCGGTGGTACTTTACGTGTATTTTAATTAATATTCCACTGTCAGTATTTAGCATTTGAGTTTTATTGGTGCTGTTCTTTTTGGATTTACTGAATTTCATCCTTTTTCCTCAAATGCTTTAAAAAGTCAACAAGGTCATGAATGCGAGTCATTCCAGTGAGCTGCTAATCAAATTTCTTTCCATAAGGAAAGAGATACTTCACTTTCTGGATGCCGAGCGAGATGTTTCCGTGGTGAAAAGCAATTTCAAGCCCGGCGACATCATCCACTACGTGCTGGACCGACGCAGGACCCTCAACATCTCTCAGACGCTGCACAGCTTACTCCCTGACACATCGCCGATGAAGAACAGACGCTTCAATACATGTGCTGTAGTTGGAAACTCGGGTGTTTTGCTCAACAGTGGATGCGGAAAGGAAATCGACAGCAATGATTTTGTTATAAGGTGATATATTCAGCAGGCGCAGCTTTTGAACATGAAAAAAGAGCAATTGACCACTTCTCTTTTAGCTCTTGACTTTATCATGCTAGTTTAGATCTTCACAGCACGTAAATGTTTTTTTCTGCAAAGAAATGCATAAAAGCAGCCAATTCTGATGTCCTAATTACTGTGGTGTTGCCATGGTGATATTTAATTACGAGACTGTAACCCTCTATTCTTTTTAATGGGTATCATTGTTATGAGACATAGGGAGAAGAGCTGTCGCTAAGGTACGATCTCCATCGTAACTCATCTCCATCGTTGTACACGTTCGCTCAGGTGCAACTTGGCTCCACTGGCAAACTTCTCAGAAGACGTGGGGCTGAGGTCCGACTTCACCACCATGAACCCCTCGGTCATCCAGAGGGTGTTTGGCGGCCTCCGCAATGAGAGCGACCGGGAGAGGTTCGTGCAGCGGCTGATCATGCTCAATGATAGCATTCTCTGGATCCCGGCTTTCATGGTGAAGGGAGGTGAGAAGCACGTCCAGGGTGTCAATGAGCTCATCTTGAATCGGAAACTCCTGCTGAGGACAGCCTATCCATCGCTGAGACTCATCCATGCCGTGAGAGGGTCAGTATTTGCGTGACAGAGTCATATGCATTTATGTGTGGCTCGACAGAGATTAGTAAGTGCCCTCTCGGTTTTGGTAATAAGTGGCACATTATGATGTGTGTTACCTTGATTTGAGGGCTCTGAAGTATTATTAAAACCTGCCTCTGAAAGCATGTGTGAAGAGAATGTATTTACTGGAAGAGCATGTTGATGCTGGCTATTAATTAAATTTGAATGCCTTAAAAAATGCTCATTGGCAGTCAACTAAAGGTGTAAGGAAACTCCGAAGACACTGGTGCAAATAAACGCTTAGGAGTAGCTTTTGGGCAACAAAAGAGAAAGAAACCAACTATAAACAATCTAAACATGAATACTGATCAAAGAAAAACAGTGCTTAAAAGTAGCTTTGTGAAAAGTGAATGCCACATTTACATTTGCACCATACTTCAGGATAATTATATTGGCATTCTTACACGCTCTACCATCTAGTCTTAGATATAGCTAGAGATAACCTTGTTAAGTTGAACCAGATATCATATACTTAGCCTGCCTTGTGTGCTTAGAGGGCGAGATAATTTGGTAAATGTCTGTGCTTTATAAAGGCCGGGGAAATGCATGAAATGCCAAGTGGAGGCGTGTTGTCCGTCCTCAGGGTCCAGGGGCGCAGACAATACCCTGAGGATGTCTGTGATTTTCGTGAGTCTTTTGATAAATACTTCAAAAGGCAGAATTTGTCTTTCCCAGAGATGAGCAGCTGAGGTCACAGGGGATGGAGGCCCTTGTGATTGTTTTTTTGGAGACCTCATGCTGTGCTCCTTCGTGACGGGGTCGTCCCTTAACCGCACAGGACCTGAAAACTGTGCACGAAGCACGACGCGGCGTATGGCGGCCAGACGGCCGTCTCGCCAAAGGACGAGGAGCAGCATGAATTCAGAAAAAGTTCTGTAGCCCGACTTGGCATCACCGTTCATTTCAAGGTCACTCTGTGCTTGGCTGTAGCTGTTAATGAGGGTTTGCCGTGATGCCTAACAAATGAACATATATTTATTGTTAGCCTAGCATGCTGCAGTGTTACCTAATACTGTCCATATTCTTTAGTCACTTTATTTAGAAAGTGCATTTTGTGTCAGGCAATAAAAAGAAAAATAATGCATTTAATCCATAATAATAAAATACTTTGCATTTATTTATTATGCAGTGTACAGGTTTTCAGTAACAGTAAGAAGTACACTACAGTAGAGAAACCGAGGACACAAATGTACTAAACGTAATGGATGCTGCTCAGTGGGCCTCTTTGCTCTTCAGTTCCATGTGTAGGTTGAATGCTAAAGGCAGATCTCTTCATGTGGGCTTCTTCCGGCTGTGCTTCAGATTTAGCGATGTGGTGTGTGTTATCCTGTCAAGGTAGGTGTAAACATCCAGCCACATCAAGGCAAACAACAGATGAGCCTCTTCTGTAGCAAAAATGCATATTTTTAGTATGGAGGGGTTGTCTGCCTTGCTGCTCAGGGCAGCAGCATGGGTTTGAGGAACCTGAAGTTAGCCAGGGTGTATTGCGCAGATCAGCTTTATCAATGGTAATAAAATAATTCAGGTCTGACAGTCAGGGGCTATGAGTATTTCTTTCCTAATTTTGGTTGGTCAGTATTAATCGCGTTTTTTTTTCCTGTGTTGACTCCCAAGATGCACCTGTCTTGGCAATGATATTGGCCACATTTGGGAAGTAGCTGCACCTGGTCTGGTTTAAGTTCCTTTTCTTGTCACATCAACATGTCTGTAAGGAAATAATAATTAGGGACACACTGCAGTCAGGATTGGCCCATTTCAGGCCCATAGAAGGTGCAGCGGCATAAGGATCAATCGGTCCAGTCAGTCACTGCAGTGTTCTGATAGGGATTCAGCTGCTTACAGACTATGAGGCTTCACATACTCTGAACAAGAAACAATGTATATTTGTAGCTGAAAACTTTCTACAACCTATAGGAGATAGGAGTGCAATAAAGATTCTCAAACATTGCTCTCTAATTCTGATGAAATACACGAACACTGTAGATGTGCACATGGTATAATGGCCATTCCTTCATAATTGAGAAGGTTAGAGGCAGAATATCCCTGCAAATGTGAAAATTTGCAAATAATACTTGGGTCCATTATTAAAAATGAATATTTAACGGCAACTGAAAAGTTGAAAAGTTAATGCGAGAAATGCACAGTTAACACATGAGTGAGGCTGAGAGCTGAAGGGGCCCTAAGCCAAGATGTGCAGGTCCCATAGTTTTTTTTTTTTAATACCAAAAATAACTTGATTATGAAGATATAATATGCACTTAGGCCTACAGTAACAAATACTGAATAACGCTAATATCTATATGGTATGATTTTATGTGATCCAGATCATTTTCAGTGGGCCAGTTATTTACATATTTTTGTCTTGCGCATCACCCAAAAATATCCTCATTTAATTGTTCGCGGCCAACTGATGAGTAACTTAAACTGTGAATATGGAGGGGAAATTGTGTTATTAAATATTCATCTTAATTATCTTAATGCTCAATAAATGGCCTCCATGCTCTTAAAAAATTACTTTATCTATCCCAGGAAATAATATCCCAAAAGGGTGTTTTTCCGGGCTTCTGTCTAACGTGGGTCTCTACACTGCTGTAGACTCAGGGTTAGCAGTGTGACATTGCTATGATTTATGGCTAAATGTCTTTAGAAGGTATCATTTTTTTATACAGATGGCTTTTATTTATGATGCATTTGTTGCAAACTTATGGTAGAAGCTGTGTTCCTTTTCTTAAATTATTTATATAGTCTCTATATTTAAGCCGGCACAGTGGTGAATTGGTGTTTCTAAAATTACCCTTAGCATATTACCCGCAGTGTAAATCTGTAGGTTGGCATCCTGTGTAGTGTGTGACCTGTCCGGTGCCCTGTGCTTCCTGCAGTAAGCTCTCGGCTGGCTGCAGACAGACACTGCACCTAAGCAGTGGATACTGCTTAATGTAACAGTAATTATTTTCTGTAATAGCATTCAACTCAATAGATGCATCTACGAACAAAAGTGTTTTGTATTGTCATTAAAAAAAAAAAAACCTTAAAACCACAGTTTTGTATAAAATATGGGGAGTGTTGTGTGTCTTAGTGTGTTAGGATACTGAACCCATAATTGCAGAGTCATTGGCCAGTTCAAATCATGTGGTCAGCAGACTGATGTAACCTTTCAGTGTGATGTCAATGTCAGGCCCTTGAACAAGGTCCTTAACCCCAGTTGCTCCAGGGATTGTCTGCTTTCTCAACTGCACATTACTTTGGATAAAAGCATCTACCAATTAAGAGTAATATAAATACACTTTAAAGGGAAGCGTTAGACTACTGACTAACTGTAGGTCATCTGTTATGGGATAGAAAGCAGGAACAAAAATACAATTTGAACCATTTGTACTGAGGGAAAACTTGTGGAGCGAGTTGTTGCCCATTACTTTGGCAATCATGGCAGGTGTTGTCTCATTTCTGCCCTCTAGAGGACTGTAAGTTGTTCTTTGGAGTTCTGCTGAACAGAAGGTTTGTCATTAAAGCATTTGTGCCCTTTTTCAGACTCAAACTTATTTTTTAAATATCCGCTGACTGTACTGATAATTAGTAAAATGCTTCTTGTACAAAATCAAACTACCGTCTCTGACTTCTTCCTGCAAGGATTTAATCACTTTCCTGCTTTTCCGAAAATGAATTACAAAAACAGACTATCTCTAAAAATAGTCCAAGTAAAAAATGTCTATACTCTAGATTATTATTGGGTTTATTTTTACCCCTCAGATGACTTATTTTCTGATGTTTTCATGCATTACCATAGCAACCAGCCATTCATTTTTAATCAAATGTGCATGTGTTTCAGCTTTCAGCTTTAAAAGTAAGAACCTGAGACTATGACATAGCATTTAGCTCTGATGTGCAAATATGATCAATTTCTTTAATCTAAACCTCAAGAAAAGGTAGGGGGGTGCCACATTGTTTGGGGTCCCCCACATATCCCCTACATTGACCCACCTGGGGAATTTACCAGTAGGCTGCAGTCAGCCTAGCCCTGCATGTACTTGCTAAAAAATGGATGGATACATTGTTTAATATAACATAGATTTTTTTTGTATTCCGCATGTGCTCCATGTGGGTGTATAGAGTTAGGCCACTGAACCTGTGATAGGAAGGTCACCAGTTCAAATCCCATGGTCAGCAGAATGGTTACATCTCCACTGAGCCTTTGAACAAGGCCCTTAACCCCAACAAACGCTCCAGGGGTGCAAGATAAATGGCTGACCCTTCGCTTTGAGCCTAAACCTCTTTCTCACATATTTATGTCTCAAAGGAGAGCACGATGGGATATATGAGAACTAAAGAATTCTTATGCATCTATATAATTTAATTTATTGAAAACTATAACTAAATCTCACCTCTTGTGTTTTCCAGCTACTGGCTGACAAACAAAGTGAATATCAAACGTCCCAGCACTGGATTGTTGATGTACACCTTGGCAACACGGTTCTGCAATGAAATTCACCTTTATGGATTCTGGCCTTTTCCTAAAGACTCCAGTGGAAATCCAGTGAAGTACCATTACTACGACAAGCTAAAGTATCGATACTTCTCCAATGCAGGCCCACACCGGATGCCACTGGAGTTTAAGACATTGAAATTTTTGCATGACAGAGGTGCCCTGAAACTGACAACTTCAAAATGTACACGGTCTTGAACTCTGAACTGCTCTGGGCAGTGATGCCATCAGACACTTAAGAGAACTTGATGACTTTATCAATTGTTCAGTCTGCGAAGATGGAGCATAAACAAAAAGGAGGTTGCTTTTACAGCATAGTTTGTAAATTCGATTACTGTATTTACAAATGTAGCTTTTTTTACCACCCTTATATACACTTCACTTGTCTGTCTGGGTGGAATTTTGTAATCGATTTTTCACTCACTTCCCGTTGTTAGATCGAGCTGAAATTTTGCACGCTGACATAAAGTCGATGACAATGCATGAATCAATTAACAGATTTGCCACTTAATTGGTTAATTAGTGGTAATCAA
>JAODUD010000117.1:860133-876962 GCA_026784285.1 Stomatorhinus walkeri
TCGCTCTGCTCCCCGGCTCTGGAACTCACTCCCACCCACAGTTAGGATTTTAGACTCACTTCCTGTATTCAAGAGTAGTCTCAAAACCCATCTTTTCAGACAGGCTTATTCACTTTAGTACACACCTCAATCGCTGCTTAACTTCATTCGTGTGATTTATTTTATTATTTTTTTATGTTGTTTTATTGTCTATGCTCTGTAAGGTGACCTTGGATATTAGAAAGGCGCCCACAAATAAAATTTTGTTTTTGTATTATTATTATTATTATTATTATTATTATTATTATTATTTTTAGGACTGACGCTCCGGATAAAGACCCTCGCCTGTGCCCATCGACCAAGCCTTCTGTGCGCCGCTCTACAACTCCGTTCACCCATCGACCCCCCCTGGGGAGAACTCCCCAGCGCCCCCGCGCCGGACCGGCATCACCCTCGCCCTGACGTCCCTTCGGCGACTGCCCAGTTGCACCCCCTGCTGGTCGCTGTTAATAAACCCCTGATTTCCCTGCACATCAGGATCCCGTGTATTCTGTCAGCCCAGTACCGTGACAAGTAACATGTACTAATTCACCTTTTTATTTTCTTAACATTCTCCTAAGACAACAAAACATAAAAGTAGTTTCAGACATAATTAAAGGGGATCAAATTGCAGGGGCTTTGGGTCGTAGGAAATCTAGGTCATATCATGTGACCTGTTATATGAATAACAATGAAGGTGTGAGGTCACAAGAGAGTATGATCTTGTAATCTTTGTTTAAATATAAATAGATATTAAATGAATATTTAGTGGATCGCACAGATTCTAATTATGCATCTAATTTATAGCTTTTCAATATCGGCATGTAGGTTTATTATTATAACATGTCAGAAAACAGATTAGATGTGGAAAAAAATGAATGGGATGAACATTATAATGTACATGACAGGAAGTAAATAATAATACTAAAGTAATGATGAAGATGCGTTATCTGAGGAAGTGAAGGATGTGAACAGGATCTTCCCACCTGAAAACAAAAGCCAGTGATGTTGGGTTAGTTTTAAAAATGGAAACAACAAAGAAAAAAATGGGTGATGAGAAAGGGCCTCTGATGGAAACATGGAGGGAGGGCGTCATCTTGCTACTCTACAGAGAATATTCAAAGGGGAGGGAAACTTAAAGTTGCCCCCCCTTAAATACTTTTTCTCATAATTGGATTCACCTGTGTATGGAGGTCAGGCGTCACTGAGCTTACCAAGCCAATTTGAGTTTTAATAATTAGTTCTAAAAGTTTTGGAATCAATAAAATGACAACGGTGCCCAAACTTATGCACCTGCCTAATTTTGTTTGAACAATTATTGCACACTTTCTGTAAATCCTATAAACATTGTTTCACTTCTCAAATATCACTGTGTCTGTCTCCTATATGATAACATGATTATGATGAACCAATGATTTATACAGAAAAATCATGAACATTGACAAGGTTGCCCAAACTTACGCACCCCACTGTATGTTTGATTATGTGTATGACAATTCTAGGAACAATTCAAACCCCCAAAAAACACCAAGAGAAAATAGGAAATATGGGCACTAGATTAACTAGTCAGATGAGCAAATAACATCATTCCGTGTTTACATTTATTTGTGGTTTTGCTCTTTCTAATTGTACAAAATTAGTAATTTCCTTTCGTGTGAAGGAAGCCCTGATACTGATTTATACCATCATGTTACATGTTTTATACATTTACGCATATTAAATCAGTTGACTTCACTTTATGATTTTTTTTTTATTTGATCATTCTGTACTGATAGTGATTTTATATATATTCATGATAGGACGTAATGACTATCTATATATCAGGATTAAATCTGTATGTGAAAATTTTATTTACATATATATATATATATTTATTTACATAATTATATATATATATTTTTTCGGTCCAACTACTGAGGTAGTAGTTATGAGGCAATGACATCTCGCGTTCCCAAACGCCCCCAGCACCCCTACGTCCCCCGCCTCTCCGCTTACTAGTCTGTTTGTGTAATTTCGAGTGAGAAAGAACTTGTCCCGGTGACGTCACTGCCCGGGGTTTCCACACGCGAGACCGCTGGAGTGTGAGAGCTCGACGGCGTCATGGCGGAGGCCGGCAGTAGCAGGACTCGCAGTTGAACTGTCTACAGTCGGCATTATTTTAATAAAACGAGCACTGTGTCCCCAGAAAAAAACAAAAGAAGAAACGAAAAGTCAAAAT
Organism: Stomatorhinus walkeri; assembly: GCA_026784285.1. NCBI lineage: Eukaryota > Metazoa > Chordata > Actinopteri > Osteoglossiformes > Mormyridae > Stomatorhinus > Stomatorhinus walkeri. The sequence continues at coordinate 862,370 of JAODUD010000117.1, forward strand.
AATTGTATTAATTTGAAAGGAGAACCCAAGAAAGCCTTCCCAGCAACCAAGTCGGATTGTTTGGCGCAGCTCAGCACGGGAGCTAGCTAGCTAGCTAGCTAGCTGCTAGCAAAGAAAAAATTGTTAGCAAGCTAGCTAGCTACAAAAAAGGACCTCAGAAGTCAGACGGAGACGGGAGCCAGACTGGAACCTCACTTGAGCCAGGTATCAGTAAAAGAAGGACACTGCCGATTAGTTTGTTTTATTATCCAAAGTCCAGTCATTGGGGTCGGGTTTAACGGATCAGGTGCGTCCTCGGTGATTTTTGGATTTTAGAAGCGGGCGGTCCCCGCCGTGCGCTGTGGCTGCTAGCCCGCCGCCTGTTTTGATCCTGCGCTAAGCTAAGATAGCCGGCCGCTTACGGAGAGTGCGGGAATTGAGGTGCGCGTGGATGTATCTGAGGTCACGGGAAGAATGAGGTCCGAAGAGGCTGGCGAGACCATTATTCGTAGTCCCTACTTTTACGTTAAAAATAGATCGCCGGCCGGTTTGATGGTGTTGGTGTAGCCGGCGAGCTAACTATCCGACTGGGTCACCTAACCGCATGTTTCCAGACGGGAAACCGAGAGAGATTGGGAACATTGGGCTCGCTGTGTTGTAGCTAGCTAGCCAGCCAGCTAGCTAGCGTATTCCGTGTCGGGAGCTAATGACACAGTGTGGCCGGCTAAATCAAAATTGTTAACCAGATTAAAGTGAGTTATATCTCATCTTTCTACTCGTGCGGCTGCGGGCACTACACTAAATGTACGCAGTGGAAAATGAGCCTTTTGTTATGTTAATCGGTGGTGATTTGGGAAGGACTTGCGGTAGCCCCGCGGTCGTGCGCCCCGCTCACTGCGTAGTTCGGATGAAAGGGATGGAGCGAGTTGCCTGAGTGCCCCGCGGAGGCGCTCCCGCTGGGTATAGCTGTCCAGGAGAGCTCGGCCGGAACTCGTGCAGGACGCACAGGCCCTGCACCGGGCCTTTGCGGTCCATAATGGGTCGCGGCGCTCCAGGTAGCGACGGTAACTGGCACGTATTTGCGATTGTGAGTTAGATTGAGTTTGTATGAAATTAATTCCAAAAACCATCCACGCAGAAGGGAGTTTTGGCTCAAAGCGTTGGCGATATCCGAGTATGTGTAAGATATTTGGCCTTGTTGACAAAACACCTCGCCGGACTGAAAGTTCCCGGGAATCTCATCCGGAAAACAAATATGCGGAGAAGTGTAAATTCAGTAAGCATCTGTCAGCCCGGCGCACCGGACTGAATGCGAGCTCCCACTGCCACCGTGGATGGGAACATTCAAGGGGAAATGCTATTTATCTAATATTCCTTTAATGACAGCGCACATTTTTTAAGGATCGAGAGAGTTAACGCTAATTAAATTATCTAACTGCACACTTCGTTTAGGCAATGACTGATTGGTGACTTTGGGGAAAATGAATAATTCAACATGTGCTATAAATTTACAGCAATCTAACAACGGAGACATAATCACGATATTCGGTTAGAAGTGTATCTTAGGCCGGAAAAGTCTTTTTTTTGTGGTTGATTTTTTTCCTCTGTGTATTTGTGTGTGTATATATATACAAGAATCCTACAAGATTATCTGCCGTCTTACACGTGATTTGCTGTTTTATCCTCAGTATTACCTGGATGAGGCAGATTTCTTCAAATGAAGACAGCACAGCTCTAACAAGACTGTTTTCACAGTTATGTGCATGTCATTGTTTTAATGAAAAAGGAAGTGTTATTCACTCACATGAAACGCCTTTCTAGTTGCTTGTAATTGCATTCCACCACTCAGGGTTTATTAGTTAATAGTGTCAGAAAGGGATGCAGAAATGGTGATTCTTTGGGGAAAGTGGAAAAGGGGTGATATGATTTGGCAGAAGTGTAGATTTTGTCAAAATATAGAAGTCGATTTAGATTAAAAAAAAAGAAGCTGAATAATTTTAATTTGTTAAACTTCAGTATGTATGTGTGTGAGGTTAAAAGCTGGGTCCAGGTCCCACTGCCATTTCTTCTACATGTTCTTAAACATCTGCTTAGAGCTTGTTGTTCATCAGTATTGCATTCCAGGAATCTGGTTGATGCAGTGAAAATGTTGACCCGTTTTGTTCATTTTATTGCTCCTGCCATTTCCAAAACATCCTTTAACTTAGTGACTGAAAATTCATTGGAAGATTTAAATTAAGCAGGCCCTTCCAAGTTGTGCAAAAAAAAAAATACCTTAAATGCTACAGTTAGGTAGACTGGTATCTCTCATTTGTCTATTACAGGGTTCCCCAATTCTGGTCCTTGAGGGCCCGAATCCAACACAGCAGATTTGCCTGCTCAAATACACCTTAATCAGTTACCGATTAATGAATTGCCAGGTTTGGAAGATTAGTCTGGGTAGGGAAATCTGCAAGGTGTCTTACATACTGACCCTCCAGGACTGGAATTGGGGAACTGTAGTAAGTTTGTGTGTGTGTGCGTGCGTGAGTGCCTGCCCTGCTACTGTGTGTGCATGGTCTGCCATTCCATCCAGAGTGTACCCCAGCCGTGTGCCCTGTGCTCCTTGGGGGCTTCATGCACTCTATAGCATGGATGGATGTATAGGTTTTTTGCACTACACCATAAAGGTATTATTTCAACCCCTTTTTATTTGACAGTTTGTGAGATTAGTATTATATCTCGCTGCTTATTTTCCTGTCTCGGACAATAAACCTCATGTTAAATTTTTTCTAGCACTGTTCTGCATTAAAGATGTGCTTCGAGTCACTATTTGGTACCACACATTAAAATGCCCTTGTTTTGATATTTGACCAGTTTTTCCCTGGATATCAGCTTTTGGAAAAAGTCTTTTGGGGAATGTTAGTTTCTTTGCATGGTATATATGTAGTTTTTTTATTGGAAGGGACCAAAATGCTTCCACCCTGGAAAATATTTTAATGTAGTCTCATGAAGTTGTAAACTTTCTCTCTTCTGTTCAGATGAATTACATTTAGCAATTTACATTTATTTTACCATTGTCAATGCCTGTATATCTAACTGGTCTGTGAGAATCTGGTTAACTGTTTTGTTGTGTAGTGGGTATTGTGTATTCATGGTTGGCACAGGGTGCTGAGCTGTTAGTGAATGGATTGGTTCAAATTTCTTCCATTCTTTTAAATAGCCACTTTTGTAATTAACTGCTTCTGTCAGTGCGCGGGAATTGAACAGATATACTTTGACAACTATAGGACAGTAAATATTGGGTAACTTTGAGTCAACACCCCTATTTTAAGGGCATTTTGTCGGTGTCACCAGGGTGATTTGACTGGATTTTCAAAAAGCCTTTTAATGAACTTTTTCACATAAAACATGGGCTAGATATTGTCATTGCATTAAATGCTAAATCAGTTGCTATTATGCAGTCACAACCTATGTGAATTAGGCATTGCCAGTTCATTTGTTTTCGCTGAAAGATGACAAAGGTTTGAATGCACGAAGTTTGATAGGGCATATGAAGAATGTTCAGTTCAGATGAGAATTTTAAATAGGACATTAAGCTTAAAATTATGTAACATTATGCCCTGCCTTATGCATGTATTCTTTTTATTTATTTATTTTTTTAAAAAAGAAAATCCAAATATCATATTTAGCTCCTCTAATAATTTTCTTTGGGTCCAAAAGAACTTTGTATTATGTTCTTTGATGAGCGTGCAGACGTTTTTACTGTGGAATTCCAGTGAGGAATTTGTTTTAATCCATTTGTTAGAGGTCTGAAGAGTTTGTAATATAATTTACTACCACTAACTGACACTTCCCTGGGTATCTCCTGCCAATCTGCGCCACTTGTTAAATCAGTTTTCTCATACCTAATATCCAAGTGTCTCAGTAGCTTTTTCAGATTTTAATGTTCTGTTTGTTATCTTATGTTACGCTAAATATTGCAGATAAAGAAATGCACATTGGGAATTGCATGAAACTGCTGGCTACTGGCTGTAGTCCACGTAACATTTAGGCAATAGAAAACAAAACATGTCTTGCTTGAAATTTACTTTCTATCTCAATAATAGGAATGGCATAAAGTGTTGGTGTGTTTCCTGTTTGAAATTTGCTGACCTACAGGCATTCACAGTCGGTGGTTAACTAGTGGCCGTTGCAGTCCTATATTATTTTAGTTATACGTTTACTTTTCTCAGGACAATTTCCAGACCCTCCATTGCAACAGATAGGTTTGACTTTGCTACATATCCACTATGAAAGAGATTACGTTCTAAGCTAACCTCTGTGAACGCTTTCCACTTGATGCTGGAACTAGTTCTTTAAGTTGAGAGTTGCCAACCCCCAATCTTTAACCAGTATTCCACCAGGCTGTGGAACACTGGGGTTTGAGTTGCCCCCTGCACCTTCTACAGTAAAAGATTTTGTATCTGGGATTCAAATGACTGACAAAATTCTAAAATATCAGAATTAGGAAGGATGTTAACCCCTACTTTGTCATGCTTTTATGTACTGAGTTGCCATTCTTGAGTAGTGTGGTTACAGGCAGAATTGGGAGAACCTCTTTGCCTGAAGTTTTCTTGTTTCTCACGACAAACGATTCTAAGTATATGTTTGCCTTTAATACGTGTTTAATGCGTTCTCTGATCTCATGTTTCAGCTCTTATGTTTTTGTGCGATGGCACTGCCAGGTCGTTGTAGTGCCTAATTCCAGAAACATGACACAGTAATGTTCATTTGATTAGCAAACGAGGCAATATCTGCAGATGCAGTCTATAAACTCATTTTTAATGATCCAGGTTTCATGTGTTATGAGTTATATATTTTTAAAAAGCTTTTGGTTAAAACAAAAGTGTGGTATTTTAAACCTACATTTTTGGGCTATCATGTTGTTGCTGGAAGAACAGAATATTTCCCCGTTTTTACAGTGATTTTCCTCTTTACACCCAAGTTTTAGAAGGAAGCTAGAAATGTGCATCAAAGAAAGCAAATCCTGTTGCACGATTCTTTAATGAAAATGTGTTAATATGCTAGGGGTTGCAGGGGTCCCACCTGCTCTGAATTACAACACAAAGCATTTCTCAGTTACTATGCTGAACATGCAGAATGTGAAGCGAATGTGCCTGTTGAACCACAGAAACTCCAAAAGTTTATTTGGTGTTGCCCTGGGCATAGTAACCAGGATTTATTTTCCTCATATTACAGCTTTCTAAACTTCACTTTCAGTGAATTACTAGTTAGTTGGAAATATCAAGTTTGGTTGAAGTATCTGAGAAATCTTGAAAGACAACTGACACACCTATGAGACACATCTAGCTGTTTTCTGTTTTTGCAACACCCTTGTAACATCTCTAGACGGGATTGAGCCATGGCTGGTTTTTTAGATGGTTATATCAGGTGTGGCTGATCGTAGCAGATGTGTTAGTAGTCCAGTAGAGGTTAAAAACATCAATAAAGGGAGACACTTCACTAAATTTAATGACACGCGGGGATGCTCATATTTTAGCCTGCTAAAGGTTAAGGAACCTTGTAGTTTGGTTTAGCACTTAGCATCCAGCATTTTTGCCCCCCTTAATCTCAGAATACCCCTACAAACTGTGATTGAGGAGCTTTTCATTTCATTTCCATCTGTAACGCGCTCATCCAATCAGCGCTGTTGTTCACGTTACGCACATGCATAACTTTTTGTAACTAATTACAGATGACTATATAATGCTGTTACGGTATCTGGCAGAAGCCAATTTCATTTTTTAAGAAAGACATTTATCCATATGCAGTCAATCTCTGCTAGGGGGCTTGACTTTGGATAGTTTGCTTATCCATGGATTTGACAGCTACCTGTAACAACTTTTCCAGTCACCTCGACCAGGGCTGTATGTCGAATGTTCATGCTATTTCGATATATTTTCAAAATGAGATTCAGGATGACAGTGCCCTTTATATTGATATGCCTTTTATTGTCTGTTAAAACCAATAATATTCCTTCCTGATTGTTTTAAAACCTTGCGAAATGGCTCTCAGGTTAAATCTTGTAATTTCCGGTATTTGTTTTATTTTGTTAAATGCACCAGTTTGCATTTACAGTTATGAAACACTGCCTTTCATTTTCACAAATATTTTGAATAGACTTTCAACAATGTCTAAAGAGGATGCTTAAAAAAGACCATAAACTAGTTCATTTGAAAGATTGTGATGGTTTTCACTTTATGTATAAACTAATGCATTGTACAAAGGCTACTAAGAGCTACATAAGGCCCAAATAGTTAAAACTGTCTCCTGCTTTCTCTCATATGCAGATGGTATTCTACACACATGCAGATGACTGCACACTTCTCTTTGGAACAGCAATAGTATGCTTTTTATTTACTCATGTTGGCATAAGGTGGTAATTGTATGCATTATAACCTGGGCTCATTTCACATTTAAAAACAAATTCTATGCATTAATTATGATTTTTAAAAAGTGCCCCCAAAATGTCCTGTATGCCTCCATTTTTTAGATAGTGGTGACAAATGTTGCCTCTCAAAAAAATCTTGCACTCTTAGCATCCGTGCCGAAAATATTTATTTAATATATTGCACTTTAGCTATATGTTGATGTTTGGCGCTACATAATAGAATGAATAGTTAAATAGCTTGGATAGACATTTTGATTGACTTGTTTGACACTTTTATTTCCCTGTAGGGCCCCTACTTGCAATGGTGTAATTTATACTGTGGCTGGTTGCAGTGACAGATACAGCAGAGAAATTAAGCAAATTGAAATAAAATGAGTCAACATGCTTCGTTTTGGTCAATTGCAGACTCGGATGTGCAAACATAAGTGCCATGTAGTGTTTAATTGGCATAAATGTCTTTTCTCAAACTATTCAACTGTTGTTGATTTTGATTTCTCCGCTGGTTTATACGATTAATCAACAGTTTGGTGATGTGCAACCCTTAATTACTGACCAGAGTTCATTTTTAAGAATCAGTTGTTGGTTAAGACATTTAACTGAAAATGTGTTTCCAAAACAATATATCTGAATCTTTTTTCCAGTTTAGTTTAAGAATGTCAGTCTTCTCTGTCTTAAGATGTTGTCCGAATGTGTTGAATTCAGCAAGATGGTTTGTGTTTTGCAGGTGAACTACACTGAATAAAGGGCATTTCTGCACAGCATCACGAGCACGTAACCTGACTGGATCAATCATACTGAGACCTAGTTTCAGAGACTGAGATGGATGGACACAGTGAAGACGAAAGTGTGAGCAACAGCAGTGCACAATCAAGGTAATTTAAAAAATACCTTTGAACTGTTGACTATGTTTGGGAGGTTAAATGTTTCTAAATTTAATCTGTGGTAGAAATGTTAGTTATTAGTGCTGTTATGGTTTAGTTTAATTTGATGGTTTTCTGAACAAAACGTCTAACATCAATGTCAGTCTTTGATTTTGAATAGTTGAATCTGATTGAAACCATTCCACTGTCAAAAGCAATTGAGGTTATTCCTTATATTGCTTTATACGCACAGATTCGGTTAAATTGTGCTCTTGTTGCATTGTCTTTACAAAGTAACTGTTCAAAATCTGTTGCGTGGTTTTATTGTGTATTCTTTTGCATTTTTCAGTTCTTTGGTTTGAGAATATATACATGTTACTACAAGTTGAAGACTGAATTACAGAAGTCTTTTGTGAATTTTTCACCCTTGGAAGCACTATATTCATACATAAATTCTCTCATAGATAATATTACTTGCTGTATAGCAGGCAAAATATGGTAACTGTTTCTAGCAACGGTAAGAGAAGCATGGAGAGCTGGACATGAAGAGCCTATGGTAGTTTTTAGATAGGTCTTCTATCGAAGCTATTAAAGGATATAATTCTTAGTCTTTAAGTTGCCACTTGTGATTAGACTTGTTGGTTTTATTTAAACAATGGCAAGTTAGTTTTCAGATGCTAATCCCCTATATTGAGCTTTTTTGCATGGCCAGTTGTAATAATTTTTCATGTGATAGCTTGCCAAATATGGCAATTAAAATATTACCCTTGTTTACATTTTTGATTGTAATTAAATCATACAGAAGCTTTTGAGCAGTAGTTTTTGTGTGTTAATATTATAAAATGTATTTTCAAGTAGAATATGCTCTGATAATGCAGGAAGTGTGAGCCTCTTTAATTAAAGCAGTAGGTCATGTTAGCTCAGTGCCATTGCTGTTAACGGTATAGTACCTAACAGAGACAAACACTGGTACGCTTAATACTGTCCTTTAAACAAACCTGCCTGGTTACTGCTTCATCTGACAAAACAGTACTACTGCACAAGCAGTGTCTGACACATTGTGAATGGCCATCAAGCTTTAAACAGAGCGTGTTCCAGTTGCTTATCCTGGACAGGGTGATGGGCTGCCCTGCAGCTAGTCTCAGGCAGCATGGGGCTTAAGGCAGGGATATCTTAGATGGGATGCCAGTCCTTTACAGGACAGCACACACACTGTAGGCAATTTAATAACACCGTCTAGCCTCCCCGCATGTCTGCCTACTGTTGGAGGAAGCTGGTATAACCTGGGGGGCACATGAGGTTGACAGTGGGGGACAATTTCCTAAAATGCGTAGCATGTAGAGTTATAATTATTTATAAATGCATCTATGCTGTCACTGGTAGTATTTAGTTACAAAATCTATGTTCAGCTTCGACAGTAGCAGATATGAGCCACACACGGTGCTATGTCTGCTAATGTGTCATCTTAAGCCAAACAGTTATTGAAGATTTCCCTTCAGAGGAAAATATTAAAAAGGGTTTGCTGCTTCATAAAACAAAGTATTTACATTGGTATAGATCTATGTGGTATTTTTTTGCATGAAATGCGTATTCTTGGGGAAAACAGATTGACTGACTGAAACATTTATGGGGATTTGTGCCCACAGTAATTCTGATGATGAGTCTGGATCTGGATCAGGGTCTGGGTCAGACTCGAGCTCCAGTAGCAGCAGCAGCAACAGCAGCAGCCAGTCAGGGAGCAGCGACTCAGGAAGTGGTTCTGACTCTGGCAGCCAATCAGATTCAGACTCTGAGAAGTCAAAAGTGAAGAACCAACAGGAAAACAAAACTGTCAAGATCGATGGGGCAGAGGTGAGGAATGATACAATCTCACCTTAACTAACTTCAGTAAGAAGTATTTTTTTAAACGGTTCAATCTTTATGCAAATAAATCTTAACCAGTACCATATTGAGCTAACTCATCTCAAAGTCATAATATTCAATTTCATGTTTTTTATTTCCAGAAAGATGGTGTTCTGTTAGGATTAACTTGTTTGCAAATCCAACCATAATCACAATTTTCCTATGTTCCCATATTTGGGTCGTTGTCCTTTCCTCCACCCTGCTGTAGTTCTGGAAGTCAAACCCAAGTATTTTGGCTGTGCAGCAATCAGCCATGCTCAGGAAACAGCTCCAGCAGCAGCAAGCACAGCAGCAAAGCTCATCGAACAGTGACTCTGATGAGGTACTGGGGGACCAGCCTATGCCAAACATTTAACAATTATTATCCTTGTAGCTATTTATGAAGTGGTTTACACCAGCAAAACTATTATTCAAAGATGTCATATGTTGCTGATACACCTGGATGTGATTCCGGTATTAACAAATGTTTAATAGCTTCTAAGTACCCTAATTTCTCAGGGCTGAATTATTATAGCAGCAATACCATGAGTCTGTTAATTTCTTTTGGAGTGGTGTTTGTTACTTATTGAATATTTCTGTACAACACATAATAGGTGTTACAATGGCTAGGTTTTTAAATGGATTTTAATTTAGAAAATTGAAACTGTCAATTTCCTGTCTAGTTACATTTTTTTTATTCTTGTGCTTCAAGGATTCATCTAGCAGCGATGACTCTGACTCATCAAGTCAGACTAAAAGGAAACGAAAGCATAAAGGGTGAGTTTATTCTGTAAACTATTAGTGCGTAAGACGACACCAGTTTTACATCATCTTCAGTGCTGTGGGTTGCCCTGGTGTATTATATGATCACAGCACTTTATCCTAAAAGCATTCTGTACCCCTTTGGTGAGCTGTTACTTCCAACACTTGTCATCCGTGTTGAAAGCTTCTCTGTTTTCTCTTTTCAGATCGGGGTCTGGATCTGATTCTGGATCTGGGTCGGATTCTGGAAGTGATTCTGACTCTGACTCTTCAGAGGATGCGGAGAACACAGATGAGACGGTTTCAGACTATGAGCCAAGTCACAAAGTCAAAAGCAGGAAGCCTCCTAACCGGTACATTTCTCATTAGCATATAGATATTGAATGTACATGAAGTCAGTCATTTGCCGAGTAGAAGTTCTTTGGAGAAGTAGCCAAACTATGTTATGAAAAATCAAATGCAATTTGGCACTCTAAAAATACTCACTTGTGGGAAGACTAACATCTGCAATGTTTCTTTTTCACCATATGGAATTCTAATGTGTAGTTGTGGGCTTTGGACAAACTTGTGTAATTGTAAGATCAGCTGTATTTTTGTGGTTACACTTCTCTAATTGTGTTCAGAGAAATAAGCAATTATCACTGCTTTTGAGAATGTTCATTTCTGTATGGATTAAACAAGGACCATTCTGTTGGCTGATGTGATGGAGACAGAATAAGCCAGTAGTAGAACAATACGGACAGTCAACAATTAACCTTTTATTCCGGAAATTTTAAAGAGTCTGCCAGTGGCTGGGTGTCTCAGACGCTTTCAGACCACTCAGCTCCTGTGTTGTGTGTGCCTTCTCCTTCAGGGCTAATGCCAGAAATGGCAAAAAAGGTAAAGTACAGAGGAAAAAGCAGTCGGATTCCTCTTCAGACGAGGATGAGTATGACAAGAAGTCTTCGGGACCCCGTCGTCAGGCAACGGTTAACGTGAGTTACAAGGAGGACGAGGAAATGAAGACTGACTCTGATGACCTGGTGGAGGTCTATGGGGAAGATGTTCCACAGCCTGAAGAGGATGAGTTTGAAACTCTAGAGAAAGTGATGGACATGAGAATAGGCAGGAAAGGAGGTAGGACTTTGGGTGAAAACCGCATATCTAAAAGAATTCCATTTCAGGAGCATGACAAATGCTTTTTCTCAGAAACCACTTCACAAAATCAATGTAAAGCATTCTGGAACAGCCTTAGTAGCACAAATAGAAACCTGTTTTTGTGCGGCTGTCAGGAATGGTTTCATGCTTAAAATGGACTTGCGTGGATTGTTGTCAGCAAGGCAAATGTCAGTGTGAACAAGATACAAACTAAGATTGCATTTCATTCTCTATTAATGGTGTTTAGCTAGTTTTTATAAATAGCTAAATAATATATACAAATGACTATTATTAGTACAAATGTAAATCCTGGTTAAATTACTTTTCATTGGGCAATTTGATGTGAAACACTGTCAGTAGACAGGATACTGGGTGTATTCCATGTATAATAAAAAGTTACGATCATTAGAAAGTGGACACGTAGTTTTCATTGGATAGCAACAATATTTGTTTGCTTTGTCATCTCTACTGGATCGTTTAATGTCTTATTTTATTACACAATGGAACATTAGAACAGCGTGTTAGAGCCTTTGCAGGTAGACTTGCCCATAACACTGGTGTGTCTTCAAAAGCAACTGGGGGCACCACAACAGTGTATGCTGTGGAGATGGATGGGGATCCCAATGCCAACTTCATGCCCAACAAAGAAGCGGGCGACCAGCAGTACCTGATCAAGTGGAAAGGGTGGTCTCACATACACAACACCTGGGAAACAGAGGAGACCCTCAAGCAGCAGAACGTCAGGGGAATGAAGAAGCTGGACAACTTTAAAAAGAAGGAGCAGGAGAGGAAGAAATGGTGAGTGTAGCTTCTCCTTCTGGGGTTTATCTGATTCATATTGTATGTTTAGCAATTTTGTGAAGGGCAGCATATGTATGCCCGTGTACCAACCTGCTGCACTGATGTAGGCTTTAATGCACAGGTGCTATGTTGGTGTGAAAGTAATACAGGCCATAGTAACCTTCATGTTTGTCATAATTGAATTATTCTACATTTGGTGTATCAAAATGCTGAATTAATCAGTATGCTGACAGATATGCATTATGCTTTGGTTACACTGTGGCTCCATATTTCCAGGGGTGAACAAGTTTGTTCAGTTTCTGCCTTGGCTGTTTGTTTTCACTTAACATGTGCACCTTGTGTTCTGGTGGGTTTTTATCAGGTACTGTGGTCTTTTCTCACAGTGAGAAAACGTTTGGTTTAGGTGAATCAGTTTCTCACTTGTCTGTGTTTGTGAGACAGGGAGCTTGTGTAAACTAAGCTGGTCTGGCATCTTGTCGGTTTGATAAATGGCAAAGTATCTGGCCAGTTTGCTCTGAAATTAAATTATTTCGATGTAACACTCATCATTGAACTGCAAATTTCTTGATGGTTGTCGATTGCCTTAACTGTTGTACAGTTGACTCCCTTTCCGGTATTTTGTGTAATACCCCCTAAAAGCATACTTAGTGTGTTGCATGTAATCGGGTCTAGGTAGAAATTTATTAATGCATGTGGTTAATGAGCTGCCACACTTCTAGAAGATTTTGATATGGCAATTCATTGTTTTATAAATTGGCCTGTATACACACACAATGATGACCCATATAGCCAAGTGATATATGCAGTTTGATACAGTTCAGGTCCACAGAGCGTATGAGTCATTAGGTACAGTACATGTGACAGAGGGACAAAGAGTGATATCCACAGCTTAAGCCAGAAATTGTGTGAATTATGTCTACCATGGACTTCTGATTACATGAAGTGCAGATATCTGATGGTTGAAGTTTACAGGTAACTCAGTACTTTACGTTCTCAGTTGTCAATCCTCAAATTTCATGCATTTCATCTGCATGTCCCTGTCTTACAGGTCAGTTTGAGTCATATCTGACCTGCTTATTTTTCAGGTTAAAAACTGCATCGCCTGAAGATGTTGAGTACTACAACTGCCAAAAGGAACTAATGGACGATCTACACTCTCAGTATCAAATTGTGGAAAGGATAATAGGTTTGTATTAAGTTGGTGATAGTGTTTTTTTTTGTTTTTTTTTTACAGCAATTTATATATATATCTCAAATTGTTCGTCTTGTGTGTTTACGTCTTGGTTGGCCAGCTCACTCAAATCAGAAGTCTGCAGCTGGGTATCCCGACTACCTGTGCAAGTGGCAGGGTCTCTCCTATTCCGAGTGCAGTTGGGAAGATGGGGCACTCATATCCAGGAAGTTCCAGAAGTGCATTGATGACTATATGAGCCGGAACCAGTCCAAGACTATTCCGTCCAAAGACTGCAAGGTAGCTGCTGCCTGTACTTACAAGAATTCTGCTTTTATTTGTCTTTTGTGGCTTAACTATCTAAAGCAAATTTTGTTATTCATTCATGAAACTATGCAAGTCTTACTGGATCAATTGTTTAAGCACTTTGCTGGTGTAACACCCACGTCTGTCTCCAAATTGGAAGTCAGTGTCAGAAGTAACTCCTTCACATGTAGGCTGGAGGATGATATTCTTGCATCGGTGCCATTCAGTTTGCTCACAGCCTCACTTTTTCCCTGTAGGTTTTAAAGGTGAGACCCAGGTTTCAGCCCATGAAGAAGCAACCAGCTTATATTGGTGGGGATGGATTGGAACTTCGGGACTACCAGCTAGACAGCTTGAATTGGATGGCTCACTCTTGGTGCAAGTATGTATTCTGGTTTTAACATGACCTGGATTAGAACTTCTCACGCTTTCAGTCATTAAATCGATCTTGCATCTCCCACGCCGGCACTCGCTCACTCTGTTCTGTGCTTCCCTTTAAATCAGGGGAAATAGCTGCATCCTTGCAGATGAGATGGGCCTTGGAAAAACCATCCAGACCATCTGCTTCCTGAACTACATGTTCAATGACCACCAACTTTACGGGCCATTCCTGCTGGTGGTGCCTCTCTCCACTCTCACCTCCTGGCAGCGGGAGATCCAGTTGTGGGCCCCCCAGATGAATGTGGTGGTCTATCTGGGCGATATTAGCAGCAGGAGCATGGTATGTATCTCCTGAGACCATTTTGGAACTTTCTTGTCTTCCATTTGTGTTGCCAACACATCTGACAGGCCATTTAGGCAGTGGATCTGTTTAAAGTTGAAATTGTGCCCTACCTGTTCTTGGAATGCTGCTTATATCAGACGTCAAAAGGCCTTATTCTTAAGCAGTGACGTGATGTTTGCTGTTACATGTACTGCAGTGCTCTCTGTTTGCAACAGTGTCATGCAGAGTCAGCTCTTATCTCAGTGTGTGCGTGTCTGGTTTTAAACCACGTCCAACTGGATCGTCCACAGATTCGGACACACGAGTGGATGCACCCACAGAGCAAGCGGCTGAAACTCAACATCTTGTTGACGACGTATGAGATTTTGCTCAAAGATAAGGTATGAGTGGTATGCAGCTTTTGGTTGTTATGCAGTGTCTCCCCATACTGGATTAATAGGAGGATGTGCTGTCCATTTTATTTACTGATTCATCCAGGAGAGATATAGGCCAATCAGTCTAACTTGTATAACTGGTAAAGTTATGGAGGCTATTATCAAAGAGAAAATGGTTGATTACCT
>JAODUD010000117.1:877062-887429 GCA_026784285.1 Stomatorhinus walkeri
ACTTCAAACTGGATTTAAGGAAGCACTTCTTTACACAGCGTGTAGTCAGAGTATGGAATAGTCTTCCTGATAACGTAATGCAAGCAGAATCCGTGGATTCCTTTAAATCAAGGCTAGCTAAGATTTTAACAACTCTACGTTAAGTTCTTCCCAAGCGAGCTTGATGGGCCGAATGGCCTCCCCTCGTTTGTATAGTTCTTATGTTCTTATGTTCTAATGCACAAATCGTTTGCGTGTGTGTGTATGACATGAAAAGTAAAATTTTCAGTTCTGCACAAAATTAAAGGTTCAGACAAATAGTAATGGTGGTAGTGCTGGAGTTAAGGCCGGTTCATACTTTGCATCTGTGGTCGAACGCTTACAAGTGCCAAGGTTTCCTGCATGTATATGTGTGGTCACGATTCTTCAGCAAAATTTTTCTTTATTTTGCATTACGTATTGTCTTTATGAAGGTGGAACAAACTATATGTAGAGATGCATGATATATTGTTAAACATGCAAATATTGCCGCTCGATATTTAAACTTTAACAATATTCAAAATAAGTAGCACTAAAGCTGCTACTGAAATATTGCTGATTGCATTGAGTGATCGGCTATTTTACATAGTGCCAGACGGGTTTTAGGGCGCTTTTCCACCACCACAGGTACCGTACTTTGCATACAGTACTTTCAGTACTTTCCCTTTTCCACTGACTTCCAATGGAGTTCCAGTTACTAAAGTATGAAACCAACTGAGGTACTTTTTTGGTACTTTTGGGTGGGACTTGGTCACACTTTCCTTGTCGACTGGTTATGCAAATAGCCTCTAAGCACAATACAACCGAAGTCTTGGGGGAAAAAAGTTACAAACCCAGTAAATGATTAATGATTAAAGAAAATGGATGCATGGACAAATGAAGAGACCAGGGCTTTAATTGCGATCTGGTCAGAAGAAAAGATACAACAAGATCTGAATGTATTAGGCCCGCACGGTATTGGAAAATGATTTCTCACACACTCATTTAGGAGTGAGTTAAACGACACAAATGAAAATGATTCTCAGAGAATGCATGCAGTCCTTGTGCAAAAGCAGTGGAAGTGAACTTTGAACTGATTTTTAAACATACACTGCATAATCTTGAAAAGAAATAATCATTAAAATTGCGACGTTTGCCAGGTGATTGTTCCCTATGACAGTAAGAAATTTTTAGTGAAACTTAAACTTCCTTGCACTATAATGTCCATACAGAATTGAAGGTGGCCTGGTCGTAATCTAGTTGACTAGTGATATGAGAACTGCATGTGCGTAACGTGTTGTTGGTATTAATAATTGCACATCGTCCAACCCTACAATATACTACAGCCATTTTTCGAATTCAGTACAAAATGCCCTGCCTCATCTTGTGACGTCATTCAGCACCCATGCCAGTTGTACCTGGTGCTTTGGAAAATTGCCCTTAGGGCACCACTTATAAGAAGTCTAAAGGTACCAGTCTGTGATGTTTATAATTTATTATTAAATCTGGCCTGTAGATCGACCTTTCGTTTTGCACAGAATTAGAACATCATTCTGCTAATCTGTGCCAGCATGCTCAGCAAGTTTCACCACTTTTTTCTGAATAAGCATTCTTTATTGTACTACATTGTAAGTGCCAAATTCAAACCATTAAAATGATAGGTTGCTTTTTGTAATATATGTATAGTACTTTTTTTAGCGTAGGAACCAAGTATTTTTTTACTTGAGTGTTTTACTTGGATGATGGTGCCTGAACTTTTACTTCAGTGTGAAAGTTGGGTACTTTTTCCCATTACTGAATAAAATGTGCACGTTGTGGGGGCTTGAACACAGCAGTTCCATGCTAGTTATGCGTGTGGATGCACAGACGCACAGTCTGCATGCAGCAAAGTATGTCCTGGCCTTTAGTCTGTGTCCAGGTGGTTGTTAGTTCATATCCTGTGGCTGACCCCACCCTCTGACCCCAGGCTCCACTCTTAGGCACACACACACAGAAGGGTAAGGTGACACATGGGAAACTTAAGAATTTCTATTCATACAGAGATTGTATGTGAAGTATCACCATCATTAGCAGGTACACAAAAAGAGCACATTGTGTTTTGCTGGATGAATTAAAATTAGCACATGACTAACCCGAAAAACCAGATGTTGTGTTCGCACTATTCAGATGGGCTATTAAAGCAGTTTTGTGAGGAACAGCACGCCCTTTGGGCCCTGGAGCACATCCACTTATGGGCACGTGATTCGCGTTTGCATGGAGACTTGAGCCATGCTGCTGCTACTGTTGCCACCCATGTCAGTTTAGTAATAATCACCCTTCTAACATGCTGGCTGTAGGTATATTAATGCTTATTGAAATAGGGTATCTGCAAGGAGCATGACTGTTACTGTTTGGCTGATGGGGTGTCCCTCTTCTCGCAGTCGTTTCTGGGTAACGTGAGCTGGGCTTTCATCGGGGTGGATGAAGCTCACCGGCTGAAGAACGACGACTCGCTGTTGTACAAGACCATGATAGAATTCAAGTCCAACCACAGGCTGCTGATCACTGGAACCCCACTGCAAAACTCGCTCAAAGAGCTCTGGTCACTGCTTCACTTCATCATGCCGGAAAAGTAGGTCACACCTCCCCACATGCCTGTCTGCTGGCTTAATGTCATACCATCGTGGTATTCTGTGGTTTTCTTTTGAAAGTAGCTTGAATGCCACACCAATCAGTGCATGCCAGTTTCAAGTGAACAGGGCCTTTCTTCCATAACATCCAGAACCTGGAACAACTTGGTGATTTTTGGTTCGTGTCATTCCTTAGGTTCCACTCTTGGGAGTTGTTTGAAGAAGAGCATGGGAAAGGCAGAGACTCTGGCTACACCAGTCTCCACAAGGAGCTGGAGCCCTTCCTGCTGCGCAGGGTCAAAAAGGATGTGGAGAAGTCCCTCCCAGCGAAAGTAGAACAAATCCTGAGGGTGGAGATGAGTGCCATCCAGAAACAGTACTACAAGTAAGCACCATGCCATGTTTGTTTTGGGTGCCTCGCCTATACTGTGTGGTGTATACTGAGGAAACCCAGCACAGAGGCAAGAATGGTTAATATGGTGGAGGATTATGTATTTTATTTACATTGCCCTTCATGTGCTTGGAACAGGTGGATATTAACCCGGAATTACAAGGCCCTCAGTAAGGGTATGAAAGGGAGCACCTCTGGTTTCCTGAACATCATGATGGAGCTGAAGAAATGCTGTAACCACTGCTACCTCATCAAACCCCCAGAGGACAACGAGTTTTATAACAAACAAGAGGCCTTGCAGGTGTGGAAGCAAACAAGATACATTTCATTGCCCCGATTAAGTCTACGTTTTACTTGCATAAACCTGTGGTATGATACGTTGAAGATTGAGTCCAAAATGCCTGCTAGGGTACACGTCGTTCAGAAGTATTTCCTGGGTTCAGTATGAAGCATAGAATTCTTGTAAGCAAATAAGTTTTTAAGATGGACAATGAAATGCAGTTGAGTGAACATTGATGTGAATCCCCCTCATGTCTCCCATCAGCATTTGATTCGTAGCAGTGGGAAGTTGATCCTGCTGGACAAGCTGCTGGTTCGTCTGAAGGAGCGAGGTCATCGCGTGCTCATCTTCTCCCAGATGGTCCGGATGCTGGACATCCTAGCTGAGTACTTGAAGAGCCGACAGTTCCTCTTTCAGGTATAGCTGTGCTGTATAATTTTTGTATCTTCTGTTGTTACGCTTCCATTTTTTCATTCAATGATGTTCCCTCCGTTTCAGAGGTTAGATGGCTCTATTAAAGGAGAGATGAGAAAGCAAGCTTTGGACCACTTCAATGCTGAGAACTCTGAAGTAAGTCTGTTAGGCCATGTCCTGGAATTTCATTGTCTATTTGTCATAAATTGATTCTTCCTCTGCTTGAGCTGCCCAGCTGTATTTGATGTGATTGGTGTTTAATGTGCCACGTTTGTTGTTTCCACTTTTGATCGCTGTTCTGTCCCAAATTTAGGATTTCTGCTTCTTGCTGTCAACGAGAGCTGGAGGCCTTGGTATCAATTTGGCATCAGCCGACACAGTGGTCATCTTTGATTCGGACTGGAATCCTCAGAATGACCTGCAGGCTCAAGCCAGAGCTCATCGGATTGGACAGAAGAAACAGGTACCCTTCAGTGTTTGGTCTGGCTGAAACCTGTTAGTCTTTCTTTTTTGTTTGTTTTTTGTTTTTTTTTTCTTTGGGTGATGAGTGACCAGTGCAATCTGCCTCCTAAGATACCACTTCTATTCTTGTGAAGGTGAATATCTACCGGTTGGTGACAAAGGGGTCTGTTGAGGAGGAGATTATTGAGAGGGCCAAGAAGAAGATGGTGCTTGATCACTTGGTGATCCAAAGAATGGACACTACAGGAAAGACTGTTCTCCACACTGGCTCTGCTCCCTCTAGGTGAATACTTGCTTAGTCACACTCTGGTTGTATTTTAGTGAGCATGCTGTAGCCTTTCAGGTTGGGCAGATTCACAATGCACTCCCACAATGACTGATATAGTGAATGTTTTCATGTTTGATTGTACCTGCAGCTCCACTCCATTCAACAAAGAGGAGCTGTCTGCCATTCTAAAGTTTGGTGCTGAGGAGCTATTCAAGGAGCAAGAAGGAGAAGAGCAGGAGCCTCAGGTCAGGGGAAGCTGCTGTTGCTGCTAATGTATTTTCCAAAAATCAGTCCTAGTGGTTTTTGGTTTGCTAAGTCAGTTTGTTTAAAATGTCTGATTTGCCCTTTTAGGAGATGGACATTGATGAGATCCTCAAGAGGGCTGAGACGAGGGAGAACGATCCAGGCCCTTCGACCGTGGGGGAGGAACTGCTTTCACAGTTCAAGGTCAATTACCGCAAGGTTCTTTATTAAGTGCAAGGAATTTACTTAAATTCAAAAAAAAGTTAATTTACTTAGTCAAATGAGTACTGATAACGGTACTGATCTTCTGTTTGCTTGTATTCTAGGTTGCGAACTTCTCCACTATGGAAGATGAGCAGATAGACATGGAAGGCGATGGCAATTCCAAGGACTGGGATGATATCATCCCAGAGGATCAGAGGAGACGACTCGAGGAGGAGGAGAGGCAGAAGGAGCTGGAGGAGATTTACCTCCTGCCTCGGATGAGGAATTGTGCCAAACAGGTTAGCTTTAACCACAGTGCAGATCTGAAACCCTGTTCACCAGCCTTCCATCTTCGTCTATAGCAGTCAGGCATGTTTTGTTGGGTTTTCTACCTGTCCATCGTTCATTGTTGTGTTAAGATGAATGTCACTGCTCCTGTTTTCTCAGATAAGCTTTAATGGGAACGAAGGCAGGCGCAGCCGTAACCGAAGGTATTCTGGGTCAGATAGCGACTCTGGAATGGACCGGAAACGACCCAAGAAACGAGGGAGACCTCGAACCATCCCACGGGAAAACATAAAAGGGTTCAGTGATGCTGAAATACGGAGGTAAGAAATTCACTGAGGAGTTGGATAACTTTGCAATATGTTTATCTGTGTGACACGGTTTGATTTTTTTCTGTTTTTAATTTAGTTTTTGTTTTTTGGGCAGATTTATCAAGAGCTACAAAAAGTTTGGTGGACCACTTGAACGGTAATTACCACACATGGATTGAGGATCATACAAGGCTGTAGGTTTTGTTTCAGCATTGCTAAGGCCCAAGTCAGCCCCGAATCCCGCTGCCCCTATACACACACAGTACTCCTATAGTATCGATACAGACATTTTTCTTATCGTCCATTCAATAATCAGCACCCTTGTGTTCATACTTCACTATTACTCTGTCTATTTTTAATGTTGGACCTACTCCCTTTATTTTCTGTAAGGCTTGATGCAATTGCTCGCGACGCAGAGCTAGTGGACAAATCTGAACACGACCTGAAGAGGTTAGCAGAAACTGTACACAATGGATGTATAAAGACCTTGAGAGAGAACCCCTCTGGTCCAGAGAGGAACTCGGGTAATATACCGCAAGGCGAAACTGCATATTTCTATGCCATCTTACATCATCTGAGCTTATGAGCATGATACTAAGGATGGCATGACCACCCCCACCCCCCATTCCCTTCCCAATTTGGCCATTAGGGGGCAGACGAGGAAAAGTGAAAGGGCCGACATTTCGGATTTCGGGTGTCCAGGTGAACGCCAAGCTGGTCATCTCGCACGAAGAGGAGCTGGCACCGCTTCACAAGTCCATTCCTGCTGACCCTGAGGAGAGGAAGAGGTGTGGGCCCCCGCCCTGCTTAATATCCGAAAATGGCTGCTATTCACCTTCGTTAGCTTAAATGCTTAGTACATTTATGGGTGTAGTGACTGGAACGTCATCTAGTGCCCATTTTATTGCAAGTGATTAAAGCATTATGGGACCTGTTTCTTTCCTGCTACGTTCTGCCCAGGTACACCATTCCGTGCCATTCGAAGGCAGCTCACTTTGACATTGAATGGGGGAAGGAAGACGACTCAAACTTGCTCATTGGCATCTACGAGTACGGTTACGGCAGCTGGGAGATGATCAAGATGGACCCGGACCTCAACCTCACCCACAAGGTTCGAGCCGCCCCGCGCCAACTTCCTCCAGCGGCACCCTGGGCCCGTCGCTCATTTCCCCCTCTGCTCCCCATTCAGTTGCTCCCAGATGACCCAGATAAGAAGCCGCAGGCGAAGCAGCTGCAGACACGAGCCGACTACCTCATCAAGCTGCTGAGCAAAGATCTGGCCAAAAAGGAGGCCCAGCGGCAAACGGGCGCGGTAGGACCCCGCCCCCATCACACAGATGCAGCTTACCTAGCAACTGTGTCTCTATATGCCAGCCTTTGAGTCCTAGTTACAAAACCTCACCATTATTCACAGCCTGAAACTTATGCTCAGGGACACCTGTGCATTTTGGGTTCTTCCTGACTATGAAGCAAAGTAGCTTAACACATCACAAGGTAGATGGGGTCTTCTGCCTGTCTGTTGCGGGAAATGGAACTTCTTTAACAATGCTATCTGACTACCACTCACAACGAGTAATGTGATGGACTGGAACCAATTCTGAGGGTGGAGATTACAAAAGTATTGCATGCTGCTAGTTGCAACAAGTACCCGCTTTTTCCTGCAGGCCAGTTCCCGTAAGAGGAAGCCTAATAATAAAAAGAACAAGGCAAAGCCAGCAAAGGTGGAGGAGGTGGTCAAGAGCGATTCCTCACCGCCACCTTCAGAAAACAGCTCAGAGGAGGAGGATGACAAGGATGAGGAGAAGGTACCTGTGGGCAGGACGTCAGCATGATATGGCTCATTTGGAGCTTTGGGTTGTGCGTGGTGTAGATACTACTTCCTATGATGGTTTTGAGGCTGTCTGGGAGAGCTTGTCGTAACCGTGCATGTCTGCATTCAGGAGATCATCCCGGTTAAGACCTCCAGCCGAAGAGCCAAGGTTGAAAGGCCGGCCAAGGAGCCTGAAGAGCCAGAAGAAGAAGTGCCCATGAAGAAGGAGCCCGAGGAGAAGAAGGAAATCAAAGAGAAGGAAATTAAGAAAGAATGCAAGAAGGATAAGAAAGAGGATGCCCGTGATTTGAAAGACAAGAAGGAACCAAAGGATAAGAAAGAAATTAAGCCGGTTGAACCAATTCATAAAAAGGAAGAGGTCAAAGAGGAAAAGGTGAGTGGCTTCTTGACGGATCAAGACCTTGTGAGTGATGGTGGAATTCAACATCAACACCTTCCATCTGGTCATCCAAGATTGTGTATGTCTGTATAACCAGAGTGGCAGCCTATTCATGTTAATGAATCGCTTCAGGTTAACGAGGCGAAAGGTGATACCCGGGAGAAGCTGAAGAAGCCAGCCGACACTCCGGTCCACATCACAGCGGGCGGGGAGAATGTACCCATCTCTGAGGAATCTGAGGAGCTTGACCAGAAGACCTTCAGTGTGGTGAGTCACTGTTTTCATGTCAGTTTATGAACCCAGACACACCAAGCTGTAATGGTGACCCTGATGGGCTGGGAGGTATTCAGAGATTTATGATCATGCATCAAAAAAAGGAGTGTATGTCCGTCCTGAAGGTGTCATGTAAAATCATGGGGAATTGCATAATCCAGTGTCCTACACTAAGCTGCAGTTGAAGGCGAACATGCAGCACTGCCCTACAGTGTCAAAGTTGAGCTATGCTACAGCATCTCTACTTGCCTCCCCCTCCACAAATCTTTCCAAATGACAACAAATTTATTTTTGTATAGTGCATTATCACAACATTATGTCGTCTCAAAGCGCTTTACAGCATCCCCACCCAAAGCCCCCAGTGAGCACGCCATAGGCTACAGTGGCAAGGAAAAACTCCCAAGAAGGAAAAAACCTGGGAGGGGTCAGACTCAAAGGGGGAGCCCATCCTCCAGGGGCCGGCAGGGAGAGTCAAATTGGAGAGCTGGCTAAGTGCCGAGTCATACTGTCCAAATCATACAATTTGAGACAACCAGGGAGCAGGGGCGTTCATATGGTTAATCAGAGTTTGGGCTATTGGTTTGACTTCCACAAAGTTAAATGTTTCAAAATTAAAGTCCTGTGGTTGTTCAGTCTAATGGGCATACCCCCTGTTCTGCATGCTGCCTCCCAGTGTAAGGAACGCATGCGGCCAGTGAAGGCAGCCCTCAAGCAGCTAGACCGGCCAGAGAAGGGCCTGTCGGAGAGGGAACAGCTAGAGCACACACGCCAGTGCCTGATCAAGATCGGTGACCACATCACTGAGTGTCTCAAGGAGTACTCCAACCCCGAGCACATCAAGCAGTGGAGAAAGTGAGCAGCCACGCCCAGGGCCCTCAGCCACAAGTGACACTCCGTGCCTTTACATAAACCCATGCCAGTATGTAATTTTGAAAGCCAACACAGACTCTCACAATTTGTCGCTTTGATTTTCTTCCAGAAATCTGTGGATATTCGTTTCAAAGTTCACAGAGTTTGACGCAAGGAAACTTCATAAGCTGTATAAACATGCAATTAAGAAACGGCAAGAGAACGCGCAGGTATGAGACTCAATTCCCCTTATTTAATTTGGCAGTTTTAGGCATGAAAATCTGTTTAAATGGGTACATTGACCTACAAATGATGAATGCAAATTGTGTCGGTGGCCACTTTTTAACCAAGACATGGCTGTTTCCCCAGGCAGCGGATCAGAACACTAGTACTGTAAATACTCAAAGCTTTAAAAACGCAGGTAAGTCCTTTGGTGTGCATGTGACAAGGGACAATACCACCATCATAGTTGTGTTTGTGTGTGTGTACTGGTCTAAACTATTTCCATGGCAACAGACATCGAGAGACTGAAGGACAGTTCGCAACAAGATGACAGCAGCAGGGACAGCTACAGCTCCGATAGGCACCACTCGTCACGTTACCCTGAACATGGCAAAGACAGGCTCGCGGTGGACGCCTACAGGAAAAATGCTGATTCCAGGAAGAGGCCCTACTCATCCTTCAGTAATGGCAAAGAACACCGGGAGAGGGATCACTACAGATCGGACAGGCAAGACAGCAGGTAGGCAGCTTCCATGGAAACTTGGCTGTTTTGCCATAGCAACAAATGTCTCATTTTAAGTATGAGTGCCATCCATACTGGACAATGGAGTAGCTTAAACTGGCAGGTTTCAACAACAGTTTAAAAATTAAATAACTAAAATACAATATAATACATCATATAAAATCCGATAGAATACATACAATAGAAATGGTTGTCACAAAACGCTTTTTCGTGCCCCTCAGATACTACAGTGACAGTAAACACAGGAAAATGGATGATCACCGGTCCAGTCGAGACCACAGAATAGACAGCAGCATGAAGGACCGGTCCCATTCAGATCACCGCTCCAGCTCTGACCACCGATCGCACTCAGACCACCGTTCGGGCTCCGAGTATGGCCACCACAAATCTTCCCGTGACTACCGGTACCACTCGGACTGGCAGGTGGACCACAGGGCATCCGGCAGTGGGCCCCGGTCTCCCCGGGACCAACGTTCACCGTACGACCCCCGGTCACCTTTTGAGTACTCGTCGGATCACAAGAGCACCCCGGAGCAGACCTGGTGCAGCCGCAAGACATAACAGCGGCTAACATATGCCGGCAAACTCGTTAGCCATAGACACAAAAGAACACAGTAAATGCCTTATGGAACTAGTAAAAGCTGTGCAGCGCACTGTGTATCTAGGGGGCGCCATCTGTCTGGCCTCTCAAGATTGCAAGACGTAATATCCCACTAATGTTGGAAGGGGGGTTGCCCTGCTGGCCTCCACATACCCTACTCTGCTCCCGTAACACGTCCAGCTACGCGGAAAAACCGCAGCACGCTCTGCGTAAAAGCTTAAGTGC
>JAODUD010000117.1:887529-897769 GCA_026784285.1 Stomatorhinus walkeri
TCGGTTCGGGGGGGGGGGGGGTGGCTGGAGGGGGACATATTTTTATACTTAAGAGTAATGCTACGTCAAATGTGTCGTGGCATTTAGGCATTTTTTATTTTTATAAAACGGACGTCTTTTTTTACATGGACACACACAACCGGCGTGCTGCCTGTGTCCCACCACCCACAACACTGGATCGTGGTATCGGTTTTTATTTCTCACGGAAAGTGGCTGTTGAATCTATTTAAGAGGTTTAATGAGAGTATAATAAAGATGCGTAAGCTCACCAGTAATCGTACTCAGTCGCATGGAGTTTCAAGGGGTTTCCAGAAGCCACCCGAAGGACGTCGGCTCACCTTCCAAAGTACCTCGTTTACAGTGTGTATTGTGACCACCTGCATATATATATTTTTTTGTGCATCATGCTTGAACTATTTAATTTGTTTCAGCTGTAAAATAACCTGGATTTTGTGATCGATTTTAAAAAATGTCCCTTTTTCACAAAATGTACTACTGTAAATTATTGTAAAATAGTAAATTTGAATGGGCTTTTTCCTCAGGCTTTGTTTTTTTTGGACTCTACCTTTCCCCATCAACTCAGGCTTTTTTTGTCAGTTGTATAAATGTATCACTTTTTCTTAACCGCTAATAAAATTGCTCTTCAGAATGTAACACTCGGGGAGGGGAAACCTATTCCATCCTTATTCTCTGTAGCTATTTTTTAAGCTACCCTGTTTATTTTATTTACCTTATCAATCATCAGTTGTGAATGTTTTCAAAAGGTGAGTTTTAAACCCTTTAATTACATCATGTCATGTAAAAATAGGAGGGTCTTTTAGAGAGAGAGGATCCTATTAGACCTGAAATAAACTAGAACTTTTTTTAAGGAAAGTCCTTTTCTTATTCCATTTTTTTTCTTTCAAATGTAGGCAATAATATCAAATGTTCTATGCAGCCAAATGTATTTCTGGTGGAAAATTCTAGGCAAATCAAGATACTGTTATAGTGCACACTTGTATATAGATTTCCTCTATATTTCAAATCAAATTTACACCGAAAATGCATGGATTTTTCTAAGAATTGTTTTATATAGTTGTTTATAAAATCATTAAACTCAATCACTGTACTCACGTTTAATCTTGAGTTGTATACGTAATCTTGTTTTGTGTAAGTCACAGTATTTTTTTTTTTCTTTTTCACAACTGTTAGGGTGTGGAAAAATCTGATGGAGACAGGTTTTTAAGACTGACTCTTCCCACCCTGCTTCCTCAAATGGCTCCCAGATCTAAACCACTGTAATAAATCTCAGGGAACAAGTGTGCAGTGAGGCTGTTTGTTGGGTTTCTGAGGACAGTGGCGCATACCCATCATGCACTCCTTTTGCAGCCAAGACCAGCCATTATAGGCAAGGCCAGTCACAGACCCACAAGGCCAGTTGTGTATGTGTTTTTTTTTTTTATCATCACTATGGCAGCCTACACTAAATTCACTCTAAAATGTTACATTTATATCTGTGCAGACATCTGCTTTCATCATGGATGTGATTGGACACTGCAGCAGCCTTGGCAAGTAGTCATACTTGGTGGAATGGTTCGTCGCTTCTGACCAGCCGAGTAATTCATGATGGAGTTTAGAAAAGAAAAACCCTGGCCAAATGAGTTTTATGAATACCTAATATATTGAATAGTGTTCTACAGCACTTAACATTCAGCACCATACGGTATTTGGTAAATCAACCCCTCCTGCTGTTGTATTGCTCATAATATATTGTATCACCACTACGTTGGAATTTTTGTGGCACCTGTTCCATGTTTGTGAACTGTTATAACTGTCAATTCAGTGTTACTCAAATTCCACCTTGCACCTTGTACAATTTCTAACTTGTAGTTGCTAAACTACCCCAATATTTTAGAGTGATGATGTAAGTACACTTAGAGAATAATGAGAATTGTACTTTTTACTCTGGGATAAAAAAAAATCTCAATCTTGTAATGTGGACTAATTGCAAATACAGCCTACTCACCAGTGTACTTGCTAGTGTCTATTTTATGACGCAACATGTATAGTTTCTCTTACTGGCGTTCCTGGCAACATTGAGAGTGTATAGAGCACCCTCTATCAATTGGCCTCTAAAACAGTTTTGATTGTGCTGTTGGTGCGTCTAGTTCAGAAGTGATCTCTATGATCTGCATTTTAAGAAAGGAGACAGCCATCTGCACTTGGATTCTGTCACACAGGTGAATATTGTGGATGTTGGTTTCAAAGAGGAAGAAATAAATGTAAGTTACTGTGAATTAGGCTTATTGGTCTGAAGGAGCAGAATGCTTTTCAAGGGGATGTAATGGACAGTGTATGAAGCATTTTCACAAACAGATCACACTAAATATTCGATAGTTCACTATACATGTAAGTGTGCTAGTCCATCTCAACTTCCCAGAAATATGAACTCGTCCTGCTGTCTAAACTATCATTTCAGAATCTAATACTGCCTGCCCAAATACTTGATCTACATATTTTATCAAAATGTTCATAATTCCACAATTGCTTGTGGTCTGTATCAGACTTTTATCTATTTAAATTCTGAACAATGATTACACTTGTTAGAGTATGCAAGGGGCTGCAGATTACCCCTGAGTGGGGGGGGGGGGGGTACTTCATTACTTGAAATACTAAAATGATTCAGCTCCAAATCACAAACCAGATCTATATGTAAATGAGGTGATCATTTGTCTTGTGCTTGCCTACCACATTTAGAAAGGACTCGGTTTGTGGCCAGTTTGTCTTTATTAGGGTCTTTACATAGCAGGGTCAATACATTAAAGGCTATTTCACATGTAAGTGCAAGACAAAGGCTGTAAAAGCCATGGACTGCTTAGCTTTAGGCATTAGCCTGTCTTCACAAAACACTGCCAATTACCACTTTTACAAACGAAACAGTCAGCAATCTAAAACAATCCATTTTATAATAAAAGGAAACTTCAAGGCAACATTCATTTATCCAGACATAACCATAGCCCTCAAGAGATGAAGCTGGTAGAATGGGACTGTTTTAAGAGCTCTTCTTCTCTTCAAATATGATGTTTGCTGTTGCTCGTTTAGCTAGAAAATAAGGGGGTGGGGTGAATGTTCTGTCAGCCACCAGTCTCACTGCAGCACACCTTACACTCCTTAGCTTGTTTCAGAGACAAAATTTTGGTGTAAGACTCTAAACTGGCAACATGCAAGTCAACCGGAACTTGCTTCTAGATAATCAATTGGCATAAGCTTTTGCCAAGTGAAAACAGGATGTTCTAAGTGTCAAAATGGCAAAAAAATCAATATAATTAAGAGTAACTCGGGCAACCATTGATTCACTTATAATCATTAAACATTGGAGCGTTTATCCAATGCAAAAACTATGCATCTTCTGTCATTTTGTGAGATAGCTGTGCTTTTTAGGTTGTTTGAATGAGAATACAATTTAGGGGAAGTTTCAGTGGTTACCCAGAAAAGCCTTTCAGCAGAAGGCATTTGCAAGGCCCACCAAAACTGGTACTTACAATGTGAAATGTTGCTTTTGTTTCAGGTTAAAAAAAAAGCAAGTAGCGTAAACTCACAGAAAATGATACGAAGGACAGCAGAAGTGACTGTCGGGAGCCTTACCCTCATCTTTGACCTTGCCGGCTGCCTCGGAGGCCTTGTCTGAGATGTTCTTCACCGCGCTGTCAATTCTGCTCTCGTTCTTCAGGAAGAAAGGGCGAATGATCCGGGTGTAGATCAAGACGGAGCCATTCGATGGGGTGGGGGCCATGCACCACACCAGGAAACCACACTAGAAGTAGGGAAGGAATTTTAAAAAGTAAAATCATTTACATAGGCAGAAAAAAGCAGGAGCACTTCCTGTTAACTTACCTTCACACTGAAGGGTTAGCTGCAGTTACACCGCCTCATCTCTGCTAACAGATACTGAGAACACGGGAAATTTGCCTACCTTCATGATCAATGCATCAAAGTTTCTAGACTTGGGGGGGGGGGGTATTTAACTGGATTGCTCTAGGGTGCTTTTTTTATTCTTGCCATTTCCAGGACATCAATAAAAAACTGGGACAAGGATGGGGCCAACAGAAATAAGTTGCTCTGTTTTTAATAACATGCCTCAATGTTAGCCTGGTATTTATCAGTACAGTTGTTTGTTTGTTTTTTTAATATTGAAACAATCATTGTGTGATACATAAATGAACCTATAAAACAGTAAGCGTGTCATGATCCCAACAGGCAACAACCTGAATAAACTACCTAAAAAGGACCAAACGCATCCTGGCTAGAAGCTAATTATGTTCGCAAAATAGGTGTCAACCAACACGTATGAAATCAGGAAGGATGTCATCCTGCCAACAGACATTAACCTCACTCCTTGAAATATGATCCCCAATTTGATCCAGCAAACGTTCTTGAGACAAGATGATCAAATTGAACACCTAGAGCTGATCACAGCACAATGCTGTTCAATGCTGAAGCCATGATACAATGTGCACATCCACAGAATTACCTTTCCTATGTAGTAAAACGGGAACCAGGACAGGAATATGTCAGCAAAGAACTCGGCCACGCTGAAAACCCCGTACACCACCCAGTAGGTCAGCCATTTCGTGTCGTCATCTTTGGTGGCGCTTTCAATCGCTTTAATCCTGCAATTCAGGTTATATGCTTCTATTAGAAATGTTGTCCATACATGGGGAAATAAAGTATGAGAAGAATACATGCGTTTGCTAACGTAAACAAAAACGCAAACCTGATTGAGCATAGCAGGGTGGGGATTACCACTGAACAAACAGGCATTATGAAAGTTAGATTCTGGTTACAAAGCTTGTGGCACATACACACAGAAACGGAATACACATCAAACATCTAAATAACAATCATACGCAGGTCGCTTGGAAACAAGTGATATCAATTTGCAAATCATGGCACGCCATCATATCAAAATCTTACTTAAAAGGGTTAATTTTCTCTTCATTCAATACCCGTATACATTAAATACTGTATTAACCCCAGTTTAACACATACACGCGACAGTTCCCAACCTTAACATCGAACGACGTGACATTCATAAGGCATCAGTTGAATTTGTAACCTGTGCTGTTTTGCCTTTCAAATAAGCGTTAGAGTGTAATTTGAGAGTTTCATTTTTTTCCGTCGAAGACTTTACACCATTAACAGCATTTTCCCCGTTGTACTACGATCACCACCGAAAATAACGAGGCAGCCTCACTGGGCTGGACACTGCAGATCGCAACAAAATCAAAGCAAAAGACTACGTTTTATTTGTTTTTATATAGGGATCAAATGCATAGATTGGCGTCAGATCTCTCATAACAGCTTTTTACAGATGAGGTTCAGTAACAGCGGGTAGCTCGAGATAATATTAATCAGTTATAGAAGTACACCCCACTTTTCCAGAATTGGGAAGTTCACGTAGCGTCATATAAAATGACCATTTAAGCGATTGCATGTTTTTAAACAACTCGGATTTTAAAATGCTGCGCATACATTTATGTGGTATACTGATTTTGCAACACCAACAGCCCCGTCTATTAAAATGAGTCGCTAAAATCTAGAGAATTTCCTCAAAGCAGAAAGGCAACTAAAAAAAAAAAAGGATTTCCTAATTTAATTTACTACCAAACGGCAAAACCGGATTAACTATTTCAATTTTAGCCAATCCAATGCGTTTGTAATATCCAAAATCTGTTCATAAAAATTTTTAAAAGACCGACGATTTTTTAAAATAAACTTAATTGCGGAAGCAGTTTTTTTTTTTCTTACATTGCCTCCATTACCTCGAGATCGACAAGCACCACATTTTAACCAAACAAGAAGCCACCCCTAGTCACTGTTTACTTGGGGCGATCCATTTTAACGAAGCGAATGTTACAAACGTTATTTGCTTGAAATTACACGAAAATATTCAATTACACGAAAATATTCAATTTTGTACAATAGGCAGTAAAGATTTAGTGGCAGTCGAGCTTCGGGTTTGGTTATTTTGATGCACAACACGACAGTTTTCTATATTAAGCACAAGGGAGCTTCGCTAGCCAGTCTCATGAGACCATATCTCCATTTCACGTCGCACGGCAGTAAGCATATTCATCATGGTGTTACGGGTCGAGTGGACATACTTTCTAAAACGCTTTCGATCGGTAGCCTGACTTGTTTCGCGACGCAACTAAAATCCTGTCACTCCCTTCAGACGCACGTCCTCTCACTGTCAGTGACACGATGCCTTTCTCGCTCCGATTAGGTCGGCAGGTACACATGCCATCTTGAATCGACTTCGTGTAGTGTATTTTTCAAGAATAAACACGTCCTAAATCCAAACTGCGCCCTGCCGACTGCGCAAACAGACAGAAGTATTACCGGTACGTGTGAGTGTGTACAAATGGGCGCTTCCAGCGACACCTTAAAACACTCATGGCGTTTTCGCAACGTATATGTGCCTGTAAAGGAAAATGCGAGCGACTCGCTGTCATGTTATTCCAACGACGCAATAAGTCGTTATTTAGGCCGTAATAAATAATTTATACGCAAAGGGACAAACTGGAGGTGGATTTGATGTAAAAGAAAACTCACGAAATATACGCTGGATAGGCGAATCCTATGAGATTGCACAGCAGGGAGGCTCCATACCCAATCACGAGGTATATGGCAACAAAGGCAATGACAGCTGGAAGAGAAGCACGGCACATTAGTTAGCATCTTTCACCACAGTATACCAATTAAAATGCCACTTGGCCTCGCGATAATACGGTACATTTGAAAACCCAGAAGGGTTTGTTAAGAAATCGGATAAAAAAATGTGGGGTGGCGGGCACTTTTAGATGTTATCGATGAAAACACAAATGATTCCTTGGATTAATGCCTGAAAGTTGGTGTGTAAATAGTCACGGTTGTTCTCTCTAAAGGTCAGATAATTTCACGCGTTTTATATGTATCCATGCTGTTTCGTGCATCAGAAACAGGAACTAAGAGTCGATCGCTTTTATGTGGGCATCTGCTTCCTGGCGAGAGCACGCAAGTCTTCTTTTATACCTGCCATGTTTCTCTGTTGACTTACCAATGGCTATGTATGATCTGTTTACCCCGGTCTTCGCCTCGATCTTTACCAATACATCCGTCAAGAGATTTTTTTCGTGGAGGAACTTATCGAATCGTTCTTTCATTGCCTGTGCCATGGTTGCTGCGATCCCTTTCTCCTTCCCCGCCGAAGTATTTCCTCGATTATGAAACCCGATTAATGTAGACTGCTGCAACGCACATCTACCCACCACTACTTTTTTTTCCAAGCACACAGGACGAATCGCCGGAGACACAGTTAATAGCACGTCACTGCAAATGTCTGCAGCCACACCCTTTTCCAAGGGCTACATGACTGTGCTACTTTCTTCTAGTCTACGATTCTCCCCAATCATTTTCTGACGATGGATTACGAATACATTTTTCATGAAAAGGTTATTGATCCTGATGCTCTTGTCATTCGAGACAGCATTTTTTATATTAAAAATGTTTTTTCTTCTGATTGTGATCTTAAACGTGCTACAGATAGTCACGCTTTTTAGACAATATACTGTTTTTTTAAGATAAAATGCATTTTAAAGAGAACTTAGAATATGTTGTGAAGGCCTGAGGATGTGAAGGCGCGTCTACCGGTTTTGCAACTATCAACCTTGCTTAAATTTTAAACTTACATTATTAGCATTTTACAATGTTGGAACTACTCCAGTCAAATAACGATTTTTTTACAGGAACAGAATCCCAATAGATAGTTATACCTTTTAGCTAAAGGGTATTTGAACTCGTATAAAACTTTGCGTGCAGTCTGCAAGTTCTCGCGTGAGCGTTGTTTGAGGTAACAGTCCAGAGATACTTTATTATTATAAATTCATTAGACTAGACTGCTTTTCGTTTGAGTGTCTCCTGGCATCGCCTTCGGATGTGACTTTAAGCAATGGATCCTGGAGGTGGGTGCATGGATATTAAATATGAGCTGTAGAACATTGTAAATCCAGGAGTTCATGCAGTGGCTTATTTGAATTTTCCTCTCAGCTGAGCCTTCGTGGAATATTCAGACTGAATCCATCGTGTGATTTAGATCACTTTCAACCTATTAAGCAGTGGATCCGCTGTGATTTCTCATTGGTGTTTATTAAATATGAAATTCAACGGCTGCATTTGTTTTTGTACAATGTTTCCTTAGTTCCTTACTTCATGGTCTGGTATAAATTCTGCCAAATTGTTTATGCATTTCTAACAAAAACTAAACGTTAGAATATTTATTAGCTTAAATAATGAATTAATTTTTTAAAACGGTGCCTCATTTTTAGTCCCTTGCTTGTTTTTAGTCCATTGCTGTCTTAAATTTGATTTTTAGCAACTGAAAAACTCTTATTAGTACTATAACGGGAGCAACTGCAAAATAAGGAAGGACATTAAGGACTAGCATGGTTTAACATTTAAACTGGATTAAATCGAGATTACATTTAGTTTACAATTAATCCTGGTTAAATGTAATCATTTGGTATTCTCAGTTTAATTTCCCCGTAAACCTTGATTAAATTCATGTCTGTTGCATCCGTACATTTGAACCTAGTATAAAACTGGATTAGCAGTGTTTAAACCAGCCCCTGAGGAGGTTCATGTTGGGGTCTGTTTCAGTTTTATTGACAACGTGGCTGCATTTCTTTACTGGATGGGATTAGAGGAAAGAGTTCCTTGCAAGAAAATTCAAGACAGGTTAAACCCAATTGGATTTTATAACAATAGTTAGTTTTTCCAGCACTATGGGTTTACAAAAGAGCCTGTCATATACCACAATGTGTAGGGTGAACTAGATATCAAACATGGAAGTAAGAGGAATTCTTATGCACCTCCACTTCTCCGACTCCCAATATCCTTTTGTTTTTATGTTACAGGGAGTTTTCAAATGGTTGACGGGGATCTTTTTGGAGTTCACTAGTCCACGGTCTGTGAAACTGTAAGCAGAATATCAAAGGCAATTGGACATTTAAAGAATCAGTACATTCATATCAGATGGATTTTACAGGAGTGCAGGTTTTCCTAGTAAGTGGAGCTATTAACTGCAGCCACATTTTGATGACTAAGGTGATGTGAATGGGGAATGTTTTCATAATTGAAAGGACTGCTGCTCAATTAATGTCTAAATTGTGTGTGAAAAGTAAAAGTAGCTCAACATAACTCAGAGCAAAAGTGTGGTAAAAGTAGTGACTTTTATTTTAGAAATTTCACGAGACATTTGCGTTAGCTTTGTTTAGGGCATTATTTATTTAGCCTTGGATGCATTGGAAATTTGTTTACATTTTGTCAAAATCTATCATGGTAGACACTGAACCTAAATAAATTCCATTTTAATCATTGTTTAAACTGGTTTAACTAATCCAAGGATATAAATAAGACGGGCAGCGTCTCTGAGTAATTATAAACCAGTTTAAACCTAGATTTACTAAACCTAGATTAAATCTAAACCAGGATTAATTTAATTCGTGTTGGAACAACCCAGCCTTAGATCATAAAATCTAAAAATATTTGACGTAGTTATCATATAAAAACAGCTATATTTTTTTAATTCACTTACATTTGCTTTTTTGTTGACTGTAGATATATTACCTTCAGTGACTCTCCACATACCATAATCTGTACCATGTACCTTAATCCACTGTGTTTGTGCTGTGTGCGTGCCCGGCCGCACGGTGCCCCTCCACGTACCTTAATCCACTGTGTTTGTGCTGTATGTGTGCCCAGTTATATGGTGGCTGGGACTCACTACAACAAACAAATGATGGCCAAAATGAGGCTTCATAAACCCTTTATTACATTTTCTGATTCCATCAGGGTTGGGAAATCTTATCCAGAAAGGGCCATTGAGTATACAAATTTTCACTGCGACTCCCTAATTAGATTATTAATTAGAGGACTGATTGACTGAAGAGTCCTCACACCTGGATTTGAACAGCTGATCTAAAGATTATCTCAAAAACCTGCATACACACTGGCCCTTTACGGATAAGATTGCCCACCCTTGCACCATGCTCTAACATAAACCAAAACTACAATCTAGTGGGGTCGGAAAATACAGTACAGTGATCCCTCGCTACTTCGCTGTTCACTTATCGCGGATTCACGACTTAAATATACAGTAGTAGTAGTATTTCCTAGTCTAAGAACAACACAAGTTTAGTGATCGGTCCAATTTTGCAACAAG
>JAODUD010000117.1:903342-926146 GCA_026784285.1 Stomatorhinus walkeri
TTTATTGAGCTAGTATCGGGAGGAAATTCATTGTGAAGTCTTAAAGCACTTATGTAAGTCGCTCTGGCTAAGAACGTATGCCAAATGCTGTAAATGTAAATCTACTTAAACCTCTAAAAAAAGCCACCACTGTCCTCTCTGATGAAAAGAGCACCACCCTGTCACTCATTGTGCCCCTGAAAGCCATGATCAAGCAGAGGATGACACAGGATAAGAAAGACTATAATTATAGCTAACATGAAAGCAGCTTTCCTGCAGAACCTCTCAGGTAGATACATAGAAGTACAGGATTATCTGCTAAAAAGTACTGCACTGGACCCCAGATTTCGATCGTTGCCCCACCTACTCCCTGAACAACACGAAGAGGTTTTCCACTGGTTGATGGACAAATCAAACCAGTTACAGCTGGTATGTTTGCCTGCATTATTTGAGAACTTGTATATTTGTATTTGCATGTTTATGTACTTTTGTGCAACTTTTGCTAAACCAACAATCAGTCAGGCCAAACGTAGGATAGAAATAGAGATTGACATGTACAAAAAGGACACTTCTATTCCCCTCACTAGCTGTCCACTGAAATGGTGGAAAGAAAATGCTCAAACGTACCTACTTCTTTTCTCTCTTTCCAAGGCCTACCTAACATTTCCAGCAACGTCTGTTCCCAGTGAACGTGTTTTTTCTACAGCAGGGGATATTGTGAGATATCCCAGCTTTTGCCTGCAGATGTAGATATGCTGGTTTTTTGCAAAAAACCTGTAAGTAACCTAAACAAACATGAGTTTTGTTGAACAGAACACCATTTCATTAAGTTATTTATTTATTTATTTTTAGTGCTTTAAGAAGTTCTGAGGTATCTTTAATTTTAAGTTCATGTTAAATTTAACATTTTTTTCAGTGACAAAGACATATTCAGTTATTTTGAATACAGAAGGCTTTTGTTACACGCCGTAATTTCGGGCACGTTTTCAGATTGTCCATTCCTCCCTCCCTTATCGTCATTCCCCGGCTACATCTCGGCTCCACCTCCCGACCAGACTCCACCTCTCCAACCAGACTCTGCCCACATCCCCTCCGATGCACTGGTCGTCACTTCCGTTCCCCCGCATTGAAGAAGCCGCAGTTCGCCGTATTCGGAAGCTCTAGCTCTTGCTCGCCTTTTGTCGTTTGCGTGTGATTATTGATTGACCTCTGTGTATGACTGCTTGTGTTTCTCGACTCTGACTGTTCGCTTCACCCCTTTTTGGTACCTTTGCTTGTTTTATCGCTCTCCTGGTTTATGAACTCTCGCCCGGCTTCCGACTACTCTTTTCCTCGCCCCTTTGGTACCGTGATCTCCGTATCTCTGTGTTCTTGTCCTGTGTTTTGGTGCCTACGAAGTGACTGCCGTTTTGTTTTTGCATGTCGCGTTTTTCTGAGTGTTTTTGAAAGGGAGTCAGGTTAGTTTTGTCATTCTGTGGTCTATTTGTTTCACTTCGGTTTAGCTTGTTTGGTTTTTCTTTAGAAGTGTTTTTGTTTATTATTTTGGCCTGTGTCACTTCGGAAGTCTGTTGCACCTTTTATGTTGTAAAGCCTAAGTGAATAAAAAACAAAAAACTATAAAAAAAGAACCCATTGTGTCATGTGTTCCCTTTCCCATTTCTGTCCCGTCATTCCCCTGTCTCATTTATGGACGTTCCCCAACGCTAGACTGGGGATCGTAACACTTTTTTTTTTTTTATTAAATCATGAAATGTGTATTGTATGTACAACAAAGTTATTGACATTTGTTAATGTTTTTGAAATAATGTATTCTTTTCCACCTTTTTAAAATTATAAGAATTTCACAATTAGCATACTTTACCTACCATTTCAACTACTGGTCGGGCGCTATCTGAAATGTATTATTCTCTTTCTATGTTATTTGTGGCACACAATTTTTTTTTTGATATAGCGTCCTAACTGCAATCATGACGTAAAAGAATACACGCGATCAACGATATTACATTTTTAAGATGTGTTCTCTCGGCCTTCGCTTTTAATTCCAATTGTGAGATAAAATGTTCCCTTATAACTTCACAATAAGAAGTATCTCCAGCCTCATGTTATCACAGGACTAGTAATAAAGCGCCCTCCGTTTCCTTGTTATCTCAACCAAACTTTATCCGAGGGACGTTGTTCGCGCAGTTTTCTTGGCTAAATGACCTGCCGGTCACTTGCGTCATGGAAGGTGCCGCCCAATTTTATTGGCGACTGGTCATATGATTGGTTGGATGTCGATTACGTAATCCCCTCGAATTTAACAGGACCAGTACGGTAGTGTGTCGCAGGAGTTGGTTTTGTTTGCATCCTGGCCAGTCTGTTGCCGATATTTATTTGATCAATCAAATGTTTT
This sequence comes from Stomatorhinus walkeri, assembly GCA_026784285.1. NCBI lineage: Eukaryota > Metazoa > Chordata > Actinopteri > Osteoglossiformes > Mormyridae > Stomatorhinus > Stomatorhinus walkeri. The sequence continues at coordinate 905,714 of JAODUD010000117.1, forward strand.
TTCCCTGCGGTCCTTATTGCTGCGAGGTCTGTGAACTTCGCTCCACGTCGTTTGCTTTCTTCTGGTAACAGCTCCGCGAGTTCGTGATGTTTTTGTTCTCATCATGGAGACGAGACGAGGGGAGATTCCCAACAGCGTTTTGGACGACCTCTGCAGGTAGCTAAATATCCACTGATGACTTTATCATATATTTACCCCCTGTGTGGTGCTGACCTAAATGTAAATACGCTAGTTTATGCACCTTCCGTGAGTGGTATCCGCAGCGGCACCTTGTTCTGAAGATTGATTTGACATTATACGCCTGGTATTTGGGATCGGTAACTAAATTTTTAGTTATTTATCTAGTGTGATATACCTGTCGATGGCTTGGGCGGTCAGCCAGCCGCCGAGCGATGGGCACTTAGTGTGGCAGATCAGCGCCAATTTCTTAAATTTAACCAAGTATGTGATTTGGAACAAATGTCCGTTGCTGAAGTTATCATAATAAATGTCTTATGAATTGCTTGTGAGGTACATTAATTGCTGAAAGTTTCCGTGTGTTCCTGAAATATCTTGTCTCTATGCTAATAACTAAATCCCTGCGTTTTTTGCACAATGAATCAAGAAAATGTGGGTCTAAATTTTGACACTCCTAAATGCTAACTCTGTGTTGCTATCTTTCTGATTTTTCCAGCCGATTCATTCTCCACATTCCCAGTGAAGAAAGGGACAATGCCATTAGGGTTTGCTTCCAGATTGAACTTGCCCACTGGTTTTACTTGGACTTCTGCTTGCAGAACACACCAGGATTACCTCAGTGTGGGATAAGAGACTTTGCCAAAGCTGATATCCTTTTTGTATCGCTGTTGCGTCTCCGTTATTTCTGTTGAGTATAGATATAGTTTTATGTTTGTTGGTTTTGTCTGGTATTTTGGAGAACTCAATTTGTCTTATGTGGGAAAGGGAAGTCGCTGTCAGTCATTTTGTATAGGTTGTAAAGGGAAGATAGAGGAGCTAAAAGTGAACATAATTTGTGGTGAATGTTGGATAATGTGTGTAGTTCCTGTGTGCATTAGTGTCCACTTTGGTGCCAAGCAATTGTTTCCAGTAAAGACTGGGTCTTGTGGCGCCATTTTCTGCTGTGCCCTAAGTCAAACCTTGCAGATGCAATGCTTACCTCTGCTCTGTGGTTATGGACTCTCACTGTCACTGCTGGGGAAGTCTGCCCCATTAGCTGTTTCTGAGGATGCATTTGTTACTATTAAATACAGTGTCCCTCTTCATTACCTTTCCTATGGGCGGGTCCTCTCTTGGTCAGTGTGTTATTGGGTGTGCTCAGTGTCATTCAAGCAGACTTGATTTAAGGAATAACTTGAAAGACATCATCTCGATTCTACAAGATTCCCTAGATCAGGGGTGGGTAACCATTTCCATGGAGGGCTGGTGTGGGTGCAGGTTTTTGGTATGGCCTCTCAATCGACCAACAACAGTGGGTTCCCAGTTGAGAACCACTGCTCTATTATTGGCTGATTGGAAGGTCATCCCAAAAACCTGCACCCAAACGGATCAGGTTGCCCACCCCTGCCCTAGACCCTTCTGTAAAGAAGCCCTTTGGTATGCCATGTTGCATTCATGCTTCTCTTGGTTTTCAGATGTTCTCTTCAGTGATGTTAATACCTTCCTTTGGTTGTTGACAGTCTACTGCATTTTTTTCTGTAATTTTCAGGATTAGGAACTTGTGTTTCTGTAGGATTTGAATTTAAAGCCTGGTTAGTTGAGGGTTCATGTGACTATGAATTCATGTGAATTGCTGTTCATGCGACTGCTTACATTTCAAAAGAGAAATGGTTTCAGGTGTCTGCTGAAACTTCTGGGTAACATCATAGCATATTTTATTGTAGCTTTTATGATTTTGAGGGTGTCCCATTGCGTAGTATCTTTTTTTATTATTATTTGTTTAGCATCCTTTAAGGTCCTTAACAGTGGAACTTTTTAACCATTGTCCCTTTCTGTTGCCGCAAGGAGAAGATGTTCAGAAAGTGTTAGAGCAATGGAAGGAGTACAAAATGGGTGTTCCCACATATGGTGCAATTATTCTTGATGAAACGCTTGACCATGTGAGTATTACCGGACAGAAATGTCCTATAGTCTTTGGTTATCTGTCCTCGCCCTCAGCTGTTAGTCTTGAGGCGTTTTTTTTTTTTTACCCTTGTAGGCGCTGTTGGTTCAAGGCTATCTTGCCAAGTCTGGATGGGGTTTTCCAAAGGGAAAAGTGAATGAAGACGAAGCCCCACACGACTGTGCCGTACGAGAGGTGAGTGTGAAAAAATAAGCTACCTAAATGGATAACATGGTAAAGTACTGTTGATCTGGTAGGGGGCTTTCAGAAGCTGTAAGCGTAGCTCAGCCTGCCAGCACATGGAGACAATTTCTTTGAATAAGCCTCTGTTTTCATCCACGCCCCTCAGGTCTTGGAAGAGACTGGCTTCGATATCCGTGATCGCATCTGCAAAGATGTTTACATAGAGCAGAAAATTTCAGACCAGCTGGCTCGTTTATACATCATACCTGGAGTTCCAAAGGAGACAAAGTTCAACCCCAAAACGAGGAAGGAAATCCGGGTATTTTTATTACAGCACTCCTATGAGACGTGTGTGTCTGTGGGATATTTTCACTTTATAATAATCAGCCGCGGTTGTTCTTTGTTGCAGAACATCGAGTGGTTCTCCGTGGATAAACTCCCATGTCATCGAAATGACATGACTCCAAAATCTAAGCTTGGACTCGCCCCTAACAAGTTCTTCATGGCCATTCCGTTTATGAGGTGAGCTTATCAATGTGTTTGCAAAGGCTGCTTCTGCTGCCACCTTGCTGCACGCTAAAGGAATGGCAGCTGTTTTTGTTTTATTAGAACAATTCCCGTTGGTGTTTTAGTGTGGCACCCCATGCCTCCTACCCTCTTTCTTAATGAATAAGCTGAGGCTTACTGTGATTCTGTACTGGATAAGCAGTTATGGAAAATGGATGGATGGATATTGGTTATAGAAAATACTGATTCTACTATTTATCATGAGTATTGGAATTCATACTTATTTCCACTTGTACTTTTCAGATATTTCATTACTGCAATGAACGTTCATTTAGAAAATATGATATCCAGTGAAAATTCTGTAGTGGTTAGTCACATTGGAAGTTTGAAACCATCAGTCCTGGTAACATTTCCATATGCACACAGTGCAAAATTTCGTTTCCCTTCTTATTCTGTTGTTCATAACAAGATTAAACTAAATGGTGAATATAAATAAAGGAACACAAATATCATGGAATATATACATGTAAACAAACACAGAAAACTGCTCCTGCTTTTTGTTTTACTCAATGCAGTAATGTATTTTTTTTTTGGTGGTGGGGTTTGATGCTGAACTAACATGTGCACGTGCTCTGCTCCAGACCACTTCGGGAATGGATTGCCAAGCAGAAGGGGGAGTCATCCGACAGCGGCGAGGAGCTGATGTCTAATGGCAGCACTCCGTGCAAAAGCCTGATGGAGAAGACTCGGTGGGTCATGCTGGGGGGGCCGTTTGGCATCCTGGGTCGGTTCCAGCTTGCCATCAGTGCACTAGCGTTTCATAATGTAGAGTATGAAAGTTGCGGAGATGTTTTTGGGGTGCACTGTACAAGGTCCGCCTAAGGCTGCTGTACTTCTCATTTATAGTGTCTGTATTTTAATTTGTGGTCATTTGCTTTTGTATTGTGACTTTATGGAAGCTACATCTTTTATTATGATGGCATTGACTACACAGCACTTCTTTATAAATACAGTTGGTAATGAAACAAATGTTTTAATAACTTCTTTATTTGGTTAGAATTAAAAAATATATTTTCTAGTGTTCTCTGAAAAATGGGTAAAAATCTTAAAGCCCCCCATCACTGTTTGCATGTTATTTCGTGCTACTGTGTGCCTGTTCATGGATGATGACTAAGTCCACCTGATACCCTGTAAGACCCTTGTTGCTGTACTGACTTATTTTTTATGTACAAGCTCCTCAATACGCTCATGTGTTTTTGAGCTTCTGTTTGTTTTGTGACTTGTTTCTGTGCCTTTGGATGTTTACTCCTTTGCTTCTGTTTTATTTGCATTTCTCCCGACATCCTGTGTTCCAGACCCAAAGCCCGACAGAGTCAGGTGACGGCGTCTCCTGGCGAGTGCTGGCCGAAGTTGAAGGCGAAGCCACTGGGACCGGCCAACCAATACGAGCTGGCGGAGCTCCTCAAAGTCAAGGTGCGGCTCCCCGATGCACAGAGGCCCTCTTACTGCCACTTATCAGCTTTATTTATAAAGAAAAAGTACTGGGTGCCCAGCCTTGGCAATAAGGCAGCGAAAACCATGCAGAAGTACATTACTGGTTTTCATTTGTTAGTAAATAAATACATCTGGCAAATCATTATCAAAAATTAGTTGCTGTAAACAAATTTGCTGATTAAATTCTGCTGAATGTTTGATCTCCAGGAGTTTATGAATAGATTATTGCATAAAATTATGCATATTAGGTAACACGTAATTGCCTGCAGTAAATCCACATCTGTTAGTCTGGGCTTTATTGGTCAATTTCCCAGTCAAGGATTAAGCCTAAACCTAGACTAGCTTTGAGTTACAATGGTGAATCTCCATTGAAACGGCAATTTAGTCCAAGACTAGTCTTAACTCTTGTTCGGGAAACCAGCCCTAAGTAATTAAACTAGGCCTTTTGGAAAGCGCCCTTGTCCTGATCCCTCTGGGATTGGGGTGTCCCATTTCACCTGCTTCCACCCTCATTCAGAACCAGAACCCCAGAGGCAGTAGTGGAAAGAGGCATCAGGACTCCCCAAATGTGAAAAAGAGGCTGAACGGATGCAACAGCCAACAGGTGGTGCTCGTTCTTTCTCAGTTCTGCATGTGGCACGGTGGTCACACCTGATCATCTGTACCTGTAGATATTTTACATTTGTATTATAGTGTTAATCCATGTTGTGGGTCCAGGGTTATTCCCTGCCTTGCACCTGTAGCTTCCCAGAGAGGCTCAGGAGCTCCGCAACCCTGCATGAATGAATGTTAAGCCATTATGTATTTATTGTTTTAGAAAGAAGAAAAGAGGCTTCAGCCAAGGAGACTACAGGACAACTTTGAAGCGGGTGGGTTTCCAGCTCTGGAGGGCAGCAGTGAATCTTTTAGAATGCATGTCAGCGGGATAGAGTTTTGCTCAGAGGTTAAACATCCATCTCCTGTTATTTATGAACGTGTTTAAGACAATCGGTCCCATAGCTTACAGGACACAGTAGGACGGGAAGCATTTTCTAACTGCATGGTTTCAAATAATGGTTTTGTGGCCTTACATGCGGTCAGTTGAATTCAATAACCTCCCTAATTGGGTTCTGCTCCTTGTTTTTGGGGAAGACTCCCCTATTGATCGAGTTAATCTTGTTCAGAATCTTGTCTTCATCTCTGCGTTGTCTGGGAGTATGCACCCCCCCGTGTGACACTTCTCTTTGTATTCCAGACGCAACGTATGACCTGTGCAGCTCCAATGACGAGCAGCCCTTGCGACAGGCCGACCAGCCTCCAAGGTGCAATGGGGATTGTGGACATCCGCTGTCCTCCAGGTCCTTCCTCAGTTTCAAATTCGACCGGGAAGCCATAATGAAATGCTTTGATTCCTGAGGTCTGTGCCCAGCCCATGACCTGCTCCCACTTCTCTCTCTCGCTCTCTCTCACTGATTCATTCACTTTTCTGTCACTCTCAGGAGTGCAAGAAGTAACAGGGATTTGCAGAGAAACACCCACACAGAGCGGAATCCCTGTGTTGAGTTATCCTGTCACTTAAACAAACTGAAAGGTATCTTCTATTTGTGTTGACAATTTGTTTGATTGCTCATTGCTTGCATTTTACAGTATTATCATGCCTCCCTTCCCCAGTACAAATTAATGCACTGCAAGCACTCATTTAGGTTAACTTCCTCAAAGATGGCCTTTTTTGGAGGGTGGGCGAGGCAACAGGAGCTTTTGAACACACTGGATGAGGTTGGGCCTTGTGCTGTGTGAGCCTCCTGATGGAGTTTGTGGGGGGGGCCCTTCCACTCAAGCTATTTCTCTAGCTGTAGCTGATAACTAGTAGCCACTGTACATTTTAAAGTAGCAGAGCGATTTCAAACCAGTTTGGCTTCCCTCCTTTGACCTCGGCCGTTTTCAGCTAGGTTCCCCCCCCTGCTGGGTTTGCCATGTTTTGCTGTTGAAGTTTGGACTGCTGTGAGAAACCCTGTGACCTTGCCCTACTGTCAAGCTCAGTTCCTGCTGCTCCATATCTTAGAGCTTGAATACGTCCCTTCTGGAATGTAATAGAACAGTATGTGTTAAAAATAACATAATGTGTTTATAAAATTGGGTCACAAAGCAGTCTGTTGTTGCTCCTGATTGCTCAAGGCGCCCTCCAAAGCACTGTGAAATCCTGCAAATCCGCGAGCTTTATGCCGAGGCCAGCTTGAGATTCCATTTCAACAAAGCATTCTGCGTTTAAAACTCATCTTAAAGTCATTTTAAAATTCATTTAAGAAAGTTACAGAAAATGTAATGTAATACAGTGTATCTTTTTGTTTGAGGCAGTTTTTTTTACAGTGACCACTAGGTGGTGCAAAACATCGATGTTTAACTGCTGCTGCGTGCTTGCTGTTCAAGATGGGGTTGTTTTGATTCATGACGCAAGTTCTGTTCCCTGTGAGTAAAAAGGGGGGTGTATTTTTACTGACATAGTAATATTATTGGAATCTACCCCCTACATGTAACTTAAAACAATATCAGGAGTCAGAAAGCAAAATGGGATTTTTCAAATTTGCATCAAAGTTGGTTTGAAAATAAATACTGTTCTGAATCTGTAAGACACCCCTTCAGGTTGCACAGGGAAGGGAAACCTTTTAATAGTTGGTATGATGATTGTTGTTAAAACTTCAAAGTACATTGTTTTAATACGTTTGACAAGTTATCTAGCAATAGAAAAATCATCTTGCCTTTTGTTGCAGGACAAACTTGACAGACTCCACACTTCACTGTTCATTCTTTTAATCTCCTTGTTCATTCTTTTAATTACAAGCTGTTAAAAGATTTTAAGCATTCAAAGTGGGAGTGTCAGGGAATGTTCAGTTACAAAACATGAAATGCATCATTCTGTTGTCTGTTTACATTCCCCCTCTTTAGTTCAGAAAGTATGGAAAGTCCTTTTTAAAGTGGCACTGAAATTTTGCAATAAATGCAGTAGGCTTTGATATTAAAGTTACCTTCCAGTCATTTCTTACTGTCTAATGGATGTTTCCTGTTTAATTTTTCTTTAAAAAAATAAACAAGTTTTTTTGTAATTATTGCTGTCCAAGTTTAACATTGTGGGTTGGGAAGGCTGTCCATCTATCTTCTATAACTGCTTATTCAGTTTGGGATTGTGGGGTGAGGGGGGGGGGTCCACAGCCTATCAGTGCAAGACGAGTAACAACCCAGGGTGGGGCACAAACCTAACACAGGCCACACTTACATATGGCTGATTAGGAAACAGCAATTAACCTCAGCATGTTTGATGTGTGATGGGGAGGGGGGGTTCTGAGTAACTGGAGGAAACCCCACAACAACACAGGGACTCCACACACACGGAGCCTTGGTGACGACTCAAATCCTGGTCCCTAAGATATGAGGAAACTGTGCTAACCACTGCACCTTCACGCCGTCCCTGGGAACGCTATATTAAAGCAAATTGCTACTGTTCAGTTTTAGTTATGTTTAATATAATATATGAATACCTCTCTCCATTTTGTCTGTGTTTGACATATGCAAAGGGATTCATTGCATAAATGCTTAAAAAAGACTCCAGCACATTTGCTTGTATTCTAACTCAAAATTTCTCTTGTGTGTCGTCGGATCTGCCCTGTGCTCCTTAACGGCTTGCGGGCCATGGGCTTCGTTAAGTCACCTCGTTTAGTAATATGACCCATTCACCCAATGACCGGTCAGCGAAATGGGGCAACATGACTAATGGGGACCAGTGATGCCATGATCATTTGATCCTTGCCATCAATTTTGCCTGGAAGGACAACTTGGAAATTGAATTACCTTTCCCGTAATTTATTTTTTTAAATGTAGTGTCTCTGAGTCACTCTGTCCTACTGTGTTTTAAAAGTTTCCAGGTTATAATAGTAATGTAAATATATTATCACATGTAATTACCACTGCAGTTGGAATGGGTAAGGTACATGTATCCTGTCATTACAGTGGCTTCTCCGGTAAGTATGAGTTTAGTATCCACATCTAGTGTTGTAATGTTTAATCCGATTTCCATCAGATGCACATCTGTTCAACTTCTTGCCATACAGACGTGGAGGAAAAAAAGAATAGAACTGAATATGTAGCATCTGTTCTTTAAAGTGACATTTCTTGTTTGTTTTCCCTGTATAATATTCAGGAGCACTTCAGCTTGAACCCCCTGTTCAATGGTAAAACAGCAGCTCCCTCCAGTTGCATTACCTGCCAATCCAACTCCTGCAATGCATTTACGCAAAGTTGTGGGACTACTTGAAACAGGAATATCTTAATTAACCCACAGGATGACTTGTTTGGACTAGTATTGGTGGTTAGTCACCCCTTCACTTTTTTTGTATGTTAAGTAGCTAAAAGTTCATCCTTTATTGTGCTGTGTGATATAAAGGTAGGCAGACCAGTTTCTGAGTGTTTACCAAAGCAGCATACAGTGGTTGGCACCTGGGTTGCAGTCTTAATTGATTTTCAGTTGTATGAATTTATAGACAATCGTGGATGAACAAAACTCCAAGCCTTCTGTGGTACTCCAGGGTTCCTTGTGAAGTACTTTTAAAGCTTGCCTTGAGGGGGCGCCAATACTTACTTGCATCTTAGTTACTACTGAAGTGCAAATAATGAACAAATGTATTGGCTACTAGAGATGAAAGATGCATCGTGATTTGTTGATAATGAACAAATATGAGATCAGTGTTTAACTTCTGTTCATTACGTGATCGTTCAGTAGTTCACAAAGGTTTACAGAATTAACAGATTTAGTAAAAACATAGTAATTGTTTGAGATCAAACATGTCACGATTCATTACTGATGAACGAAGATCGGTAAGTAGTTTGTGGTTAATTAATACATAAGCAATAGCGTAATACTACATTATTTGTACCCCTTCAAGCATCGTGTCCCCAGTAGTAATTGTTCAACAAGTCGGGGTTTCCTTACAGATGAGAGAGTGGTGTGCATCCACCACGTAAGAATTTGGTCAAGCTGAAGGTGGGAGCTGCAGGAATATAAGGTGTGATCCTTAATGTACAAGATTCCCGTAATGCATAATCGATTGAATTCTCTCTCAGGTGCCACTCAACCTTCACTCTTTGTGCCATTTTTTTAAGCAGCTGACTTCACATCCCATTTTTTGGGTTTGGACAAACTGGAACACCTGGTCTTAGGCTACAATAATTTATTGGCATGTTGTAGAGCCACCTTTTACAGCCAATACAGCATCAATTTATCTTGGGAATGACAGACACAACTCCTGCACTGTGGCCAGAGGGATTCTGAGCCATTTCTTTTGAAGAACAGTGACCAGATTTACTATGTGATGCTGGTGGAGGAAAACGTTTCCTGACTCGCTCGCCCAAAACACAAAGCAGCTGTGTAAAACGCAGTGAAGGTGGACTCATCAGGGAACAATATGTCCACAGCCTAATATTTGAGTTACTGTCACCATTGAAACACAAGTGACCAAAAGTTTGGCTATAGCAACCCAATCATGAACAATGACCCTGCAAAGCTCACAATGAACAGTATTGGTGGAAACAAGAGAGTCAAAGTGCGCATTTAATTCTGCAGTGAGTTGGGCAGCTGTGGCTTTTTGTTTTCGAATACAATCCAGGTTGGTACCCAGACACCCCTTTCAGACATGGCTATCCTGTTGGATGCGGTCCACCCTTCGTGGTGGTATGCCGACATTACCCTGCATACCATGGTTCTCGATACACCATGAAGACTTGCTGTCCTGGTCACAGGTACACCAGTGAGTCGTGACACCAACAGTTTGTCCTGATTTGAACTCTGATATGTCTCCCATTATCTGGTGTGGATTGCAGTATTTTATGTATTGCTGTGCTATTGCTCTGCTAAATGGATCTTCAATCTTCACACTCAGCTCTTGCTGATGCAACGTGCAATCAGTGAAGACCAGCGACTAGACCGTGCATATATAGGCATGAATCCTCAAACACTATATTGGCCAGTATTTTAATCTTATTGTTCGACCCCTGTAGTTCCTCTGTGGTCTCACAGCTTCTTCCTGAGCCCTATTTCCCAAGCCTGCTCACAGTCTGATTCTGTGCTGCTTGCCTGTTGACGCCGAGTGCCTCTCATGATGAAGAAAGTTGACAGCACTTCGAACATGTGAGAAGTCAGGTGAGAGCGACTTTGACGTCCGTACATCTTGATCTGACGGTAAACTATCGCTGGCCGCTCACAGGTGGCCAGGTGACTCAGTGCGGCAAGAGGATGAAGCACTAATGATTGATACAAAGAGGCTTCGTGGCAGATGACAGGCTGTCCTGGACGAGATGAGTTCAAAACAAAAGGTGAGGTGCTATGGGGAAAAAAAGAAAATATCATCAAGGGAAAGGGCCCCCAAATGCTCTCTTTGTGCAATATTTTTCAGAAATCTAAATATTGGTCCTTTTTGATCACTAAAATCTAAAAAACCTAATTTCTTAGAAATGAAAAAAAAGTTGAGCTAGTTTAACATTTGGAAATGCAACAGTGATACAGAAACTACTGAGGTGGCAGGATCGACTTGATACACTGGAAATTTTAAGCTGCCTGTTGATTGTAAATTCAGCTGTAAGTTGCTGCTGGTGCGCTGAGTCTGACCGACACACTGTGCTGAAGTTCATAAGTGGCTATTAAAGAGGGGAAAAGGGCAGGAGAGGAGCAGCCAAGAGATTAGATTAGCCTCGATTCAGAAGTGGCGAGCTGGCCACCTGGGGGGGGCGCAGCGGGCAGCTCTGGTACCTCTCGGAAGCTGATTGGTAGGCAGTATTGGTGCCTGTGGTGTGGCTTTAAAGCTGGGCCAGGTGATCCGCTCCTGACTCAGAGAGCCTTCCCCCAGAGAGCGACGGGAGCACTTTACTTCGTGGGACAGGAGTCTGAGATGCTGCTCTGGACCTGGGGGGCTCTTTGGCTCCAGTGTCTGGTGCTGATTACTGCCAGCTCGTCGTCAGAGGAGGAGGACGGCAGCAGCGAGAGGGACAGTGAGGAGCACTTGGAAAGTGAGTCTGCTGCTGCTCCGCTTGTGTTTTTCTACTTCATTGTGTTTCTAAATAACAGAATTGACTTTCTTTTCCCTTCTTTGTGTAGAAAGTGACTAAACATGAGAGTATTTTGGCACAATTTAAATCAGAGATTTGAGAAAACAAAATATTTGGCTATATTAACTAGTATTTTGGTAATTGACTTCACCTGAATCTATTAGTTAAGTTTTAAGCTTTTTTCATATCCATGTTTGTGTTGAAATTGATACATTTCATATTAAGTTCTTTCAAGTAATTCTGAGAGGGCAGCTAATCCCTTCAGCAAATTTTTGCCCAGCAATGAACTCCACATAGAAAAACTGCAGAGGGATGGATTAAATTAAAGAACTGCAATTAATTAGTGCATTACCTCTTAAGAAGCAGAAATGAGATGGCATTTTATTACTTCATGGGCTGAGACATTTTGATTCTGTGTGTGTCACCTTTTTTGTGTGGCATATGGTAACTTACAAATCAACTCACTGCCATCTTTCTATTGAGTTTCATCCATCTGTGTCATTCGGAAAAATGATTTTATGCTGGCTTTTGTGAGAAGAATGTTTACATAAAGTGCATTATTTCATTCAAAACATCACTTTACTATTACTACAATTAATTAAGGTAAAGAACATACAAGAAAAAGTACAAACTACGCAATAGCGTTAAACCCCAAGCTAGTAAAGAGAACATACATTAACAAATAAATCAATTACATCTAATTATGCAGTTAAATGTGACTCTCACAAGTACTTGTATAGTTTGACCAGCTACTTTGGAGCTTATTAAAAGTAATTTGTGTCAATTGTATTTTGGATTCATTTGATATTTCCAGTTTTAAACTTGCATTCTGCAAATTTAAAAAATTGTGACCACATCCCCTGAACAAAAACGTCATGAAATCAGAGTCATGGCTGGACAGAGGATGAGGAGTCATTCTTAGCTGCATCGGGACTCAGTGACGATGACAGGCGCTTCGCGGTTTGGCAGGGGGGAGTCTACGTGCAGACCAGCGTGTTCTAGAGGCATCACTGCCAGCTTACTCATACAAGCCCACGATCCCCCCCTTACCAGAATGGCACAGTCATACCCAAAGCAGCCTCTCAGAGCCCACAGAGCTCTGTGGGTGGTTTGATGGCAGTCTGTGTCATTATCAGCAAGAAGAGTTGGTCATAGTATAGATTCAAATCCGAAAGTCATTTAGGCTGGGGGTAAAAAAGAGAAGTGGTCATTTTGGTGAGAAATATACCAAAAAATAAAAAATATACATTGCCAATAGTTTCTGTGCATTTTGAGTTTTTGGAATCTCAGCAAACAGAAGTTCTCACTTTATGAAGTTGCTGCATAAAACCAGTAATTTTGACCACTACCACTAGAAATTCTCGTTGGAGACAAACTAAAGGAAATCAACTGATTGACACGTTAATATGATGCTCTGAGGTACATTTAGTCACTGCATGTTCCTGGCACATAAATCCCGGTCTTGGTCGCAGGGGAGCCTGCAGCCATCTCGGCACAAGAGGTTGGGGTACAACCTGGATGGGACAGCAGGCCAGCACAGGGCACTTAAACACACTCAATGAAATACTCTACTGGCAAGTTACAGACAGCAGTCAGCAAAACTTTATGTCTTTGGACTGCGGGTGATACCTTATACAACACAAAGTGAACATCCAAACTCCCCAGATTCAGAGAGGAGATCGGATTTGATTCCCCTGGCCTGCAGGTATGAGATAACAACGCAACTCACTGAAGTATCATCTAGGCCTTGTTATCAGCACTAAATGAGGCCTCAAGTTACAGAATTAAGGAACATGTCTCTTCAGTAAGTGGGGGATGGACCCCCCAAAGATACTGTGGAGAAAGTTTAGAAGCATCACTTTTCTTAGCCGGGCTTTTTGATGAGGAACAAGGACACCTTTCCACGGTTACTGTGAGCTTGTCACACCCCTGAGAAACACTCGCAAGCAGCATTTGCGTCAGTCACATTGCCCAACTCGCCTGTGTTGATTTTAGCACAGCTGCCATTCTAACATGAACATTGAATCAATGTTACTCACTGCTAGAAATATGACAAATGTCCTGAATCAGAATTTTCTATAGAATACAGTAATTTCCTTGAAAATGAAAAGAAAATCCTCAAATTACACAATGTAACGATTTGAGCTATTCCCAACACAATGTTTCAGTATGTTTGATTAATTTGAATGAAAGTTTATAAATATAAGAATTTTTAAATGTTATTTATTTATTTATTAAATGAGCGATTGGCCTTAAACTGTTCCTGTGTTCTTATAACTAAAAATGTCCAGGTTTTACTTTCATTATGGAAAACTGTAAGAGCGTGGTTTGGAAACCTGGCTATACCAGTCAGTGGAAAATGCCAGACTCAGCGACTCCATGGCCATTTTCAGCTACTGTGGCATATGACTGCCAGTGTGTAATAAAATGGCCTTCCTGTCCACATTTCAGGACATTTTGTACGTTATGCAGAAGGTGGCTAGTTCAGGTCCAGAAATTTCAAATCCAGACCAGGATTTTGTTTCAACCAACCAGTTGAGTATAATGAGTCACAGAGTACAGAACAGCTTCCCTAGTTATATTTTCTACCTCTCATCCTATATAAGAATTAGTCATAAAATGAATAGATGGTCCCTGAATCAGACCTGCAAATACAGTAATGTTAGTGCAACACATTAAACTCTACATTTGCGTTTGGTGTCAACGTGTTTTGCTGACAGTTTTTCCAGGTTTTTGTTACAGGTGTCAAGTTGTATTTTGGCGTAAAGCGCGTGAATAATTCAGTAACGGGAAGTCTGTTGAATTTTATCACATTACAAAATAGTACGATATGCATAAGTCAACTATGACTTCTCGGTGTCGGATGGCTCCATGGCAAAAACATTAGAAAATGCATTACAGTGTGTAACAGTACATGTCTGACATGATATTGATTGATTGGCATAGTCCTTTAACTTTAAATGCACTAGTTAACTTTCATCCCATGAAACACAGCAATATTTAATGTCTCTTGTAGATAGAATGCCTCAAAAAGGAAGTTACTTTGTAGACAATCTCAGTTTCTGCAAAAACTTTTGACTGGTATTGTATACAAAGTGTCTATATGCATATGAAATTGTCCGAAGGCAGATGGATAAACGGTTGACCTGGTGAGGTTGCGCAAGCTGGTTCAAGCTGCAGCTTGTGTAATTCAAGTCGTTAGTGCAATTATATCACAGCTTTGAATTTAAGAGTGAAAGCCCTGGAAATGCATCCCCTTGAATGACCCCTTGGAACATTCACTGGGAGAGCAGGGGTGGGATTTTGTAACAGGGGACATAAAGGCTGCATTCAGACAGAAGCTGGGAGGAATGGTGTGTATGTGTGTGTGTGTGTGTGTGTGTGTGTGTGTGTGTGTGTGTGCGTGTGTGCGGTCATGTATATAATATATACTGGGGACCAAATGTCCACATAATTTTGTAAGATTTGTTACTTTTTAGCTTGTGGAAACATTTTTTGGGTCCTCACAATATAAACCTCAATTAAAAAAAAAAATACAAAAACAAAAATGTGTAAAGTCTTGTGTTTTGATTGGTTACTTATGGTTAAGGTAGGGCTGAGTAGGGGTTAGGGTTGTCATAGTTGGGATTAGCGTTTTTCCCATAGAAATGAATGTAGAGTCCCCACAAAGATATGAATACAAATGCTCATGAACAAGTGTATGTCTGTTCATACAATGAAGATGGGAAGACTGGAGACACTAGCTTTGTAGTGATATCTTTGTCACACATATACATATAGACATATTTCACAGAAGCAGTAGTTTTTTTAGTTTCATTTTGAATGACAAAACCCTAACCCTACAGCCTTTTCAGATAGTTGTCTATAAAACCACAATGATTTTGTTGTGTTTAGAGCCTGAATTAGTTTGACTTTCATAAAATCTTTAAAGTGATGCAGCATAGCCAGAACTTAGGTTGATCTTTCTAGGCATTTCTTGACGTACAGTAATCTGAAAGTAGGACTTTCTCTTCTAGTTTTACAAACTCTGGATTATTTCACCATCCAATAAACACCCAACGCCAGACATCATTCCAACTGTGAGAATTTCATTTCTTAGTATGACACCTTGGGGGGTCCATCATGGGGTGCACTTGTTTCTAAATCATCAGATTATTTTTAAAAAGTCAAAGAAAACTGTAAGAGGCAACCTTTAACCAAACAAAGTAAGGAATTCTTTGTCATTGGCACACAGTATAATGCATGTCATGGCTGATATATTCATGCAAAACTGTAAGGGTTCTGGCCACCTTTGCTCTGGATCAGGCCTCCTTAATCCTGGGTATGGAAGGCCACTTGCGGTGCTGTTTAAATATTGAGCCTTTAATTAGTCTTGATTCAATGGCTGTTTAAATGAACAACAACATTCAAATCCCATCAGATTCAACCAGCATTTTAGAGCGTCCTGTCATTTTTAGTTATTCTTAATGCTTGAAATTAAGGGCTCAGGTTGAGTTTACTGCAGTTTGACTTCACATCAGTCCACAGTTATTATACGAGCTGTATATCTTCTCCACTCTCTTTCAAATGGACAGGAAGTGATGCAAGTCATACAATGGAATGCGTTGCTGTCTATTATTAAGGCGTCCTTGGCAGGGATAATGCATTGTCGATTGCTAGTGGATTATAACTAAGGTTCCTGTGTTCTTGGTTAGCAGTGTTCCTATTTAATTCTTCTTGTATTGCCTCGTAGGTTCCTCAAATCCACATTGGAAACATGATGGTAAGTAAGTCTATCTGCTTTATCTGTTTTGTGCCGGTGTTATTAACTATCCATATTAACTTCCAGATGCTTACCTAGAACAGGGTTGCAGGGTATTGGGAATTTCAATAATGTACTATTCCCATCCCATCCCATTCCATCCCGACTGCTCTAACTGAACTAAATCTAAAACATAAGCAATGGAAGACATATAGACTTTACTGAAGTTCTTCTGTATCATTTGTAGCAATCAGCAGCTAACAATGGTAGTCTTTTTAGAAAAATATTCCTGGAGTCACCTCTGAGTCATTGTGAGATAGATGCTATGTTTCCCTTTGTTAAAATGGACAAGTGGAGATGCTAAAATGTGCAATGATAACTATCTTCCTAATGATCTTCTCGCTCCTGACAGATCAGAATGTATGGCCTGCTAATTTTTATCACTGCGGCGGAACATCCCAGTCTCCTATCAACATCAACACTAGAACTGTCATCTTTGATTCCATCCTGCCGAAGATTAAGCTTGAGGGATATGATCTACCATGCAAGCAGTCTCTGAAATTGAAAAATAATGGGCATACGTGTAGGTTTGTGCGATATGATAAGCTTTCTTCGGGACTAAAATCTCTACCATCTCTTTTCATCAGTTTGATCATTTCCACTTATCTGATTATTTTTCCTGTTCTGTATCTGTTCATAACAACTCTCTTCAGCCAGTCTTTGTATGTAATCATAAAGTCACATCATGAGCACTCACAAAGCATCTGATTCTGGGCCAGATCTGCCTGCATCTCCTTAAATCTGGGTGCCAATGACATTCGGGCAGGAGAGTCTGCACCAGAATCTGTCCAGAATTCTAAATGAAGATCCAGTGTATAGTTGCCTGACCATATACGTATGATCAGCCAGATACCAGATGTGCAGCTGATGTGCTAAGAATCTGAGGGCCGATCCCCCTCATAGCAAGATTAGTCTGGATCCGGGCCAGATGTTGTTCAGAAATCGCCACAAATCTGTAAACTGGATCTGGCCTGACCTTAGCCCCTGAGTCCCTTAGCCTAGGTTTGTTCCAAGGGCCTGGCTGCCCCTAATGTCTCACTTGTATGGCAAATTGCATCTATTATATGAATGTAAAGTCTCTGCCGTTCACAGACGTCTTTGAAACCTGTATTTGCTTGATGCACACACACTCCTATGATGCCATGCTCTTTTACCGATTAAATTGGAACTGTACAAAAGACGATCCATGTTGATCCATCCTCTGCATGTCTGTCCTTTGCTCCAGTGCAGCTCAGCCTGCCCGAAACTATGCGCATTGTCGAGGGGTTCAATGGTGTGTTCCTGGCTAAGCAGCTGCACTTCCACTGGGGGACGCCAGAGATCCCTGGGTCAGAGCACACCATCGATAATACCCACTTTCCCGCCGAGGTGAGCAGCATTACTTCATCATCTTGTGAGGAGCGCTGTACCCCCAAAGACTTTGAATCGACACATCATTGGATTCTATGATAATTGATTGTTTTCGGATGAGTTCACAAAATTTCACGATGATAGACTAGATATAGTATAGCTTCAGGTGTGAATTATCTTCAGTTTTTCGGATACATTGTTCGCTGTTCAGGGTGAATTCATCAGCATTTGAGGTTGATAGCTTTAGGGAAATTAAAATATTGATGCGGAATCTGATTCTTGTTAATCTCACAGATCCATGTGGTTCACTACAACTCCAAATACGGAAGTATTGACCAGGCGGTCAGCCAACCGGACGGCTTGGTTGTGCTGGGGGCTTTACTTAGTGTGAGTTAACACCTCAGATTCTCTCCCTCAGTTCATCCTGCTGAGATATTTGAGTTTCAAAAAAACAGATTCTCCATCATCTGTCTTAAAATCATTCATTGCATCTGCCTGGATTGGTCTTATTTTCTGGAATGTTCTATTGATCTTAGATTGGGCTGCATGAAAATGAAAACTATGAAAATATCTTGTCTTCAATCAAGAATGTCAGCACAGAAGGTAACCATTTCACAATCTGTGTGTAGATTTGTAATAAAAGGCAATGCTCTATGGACTCTCCTGATTTTTTTTATTTATATAATTGAGGCTGTAAGGCACGTCTCCCAAAGATGACCTATAGGGGGCAGCTTGTGGCTCAGCGGGTTAAGCCTCTATGTTGGTGTCACTGGGTTGAGCCTGGTCTTGGCACATCTGTGACACTTTGAGCAAGGCCCTTAACCCCCAGTTCCCTGGGGGCTGCAACAGGTGGTCCCTTCATGGACAGTTTGCTCTCACCTACAGAGAACGAGGAGGCACAAAGGAAATTTCCCCATCGGGATCAATATCATTTATAGTGTGAAGGAACTGCTTACCTGTTACCTGTTAATTTCCAGTGATCATTTAGACATAGACGCTCTGCATGTTTATGTCTCCCTCTTATTTATGAAGCTATACCAAAGATCACCTGGAATTCTCACAGTTATCCTGCTCCTGTCTTCCTCAGATTCTGACACAGAAATCCCTGGATTTAACGTCCGACTCCTGCTGCCAGACAACCTGGGAAGATTCTACAGATACAATGGATCTCTCACCACCCCTCCGTGCTTCCAGTCTGTGACCTGGACTGTCTTTAATGAATCTATCACATTGTCAAGGAAACAGGTTAGGAACTCAGAGGCATCGTCATTGTAATTTAAAATCTGTTTGGTGTAATATTAAAGCAGGTAGACCAAGTTTAAGTGGTCGATACCCAGAGTAGACACCATCTGAACTGGAGTGCTGGTTCAGTTCCATGGAGGGGTGACGTTGTGGATGCAGCCCTCAGTCAACCAGCCTACACAGGTTGGCATTAAGAATCATTGGTGGACTATGGCTTTGGACTGATCACAGTCCACACCTTGCTTTTACTAAGCAAGTCCACTAGCAAGCAAGCCCACTCTTTTCTTTTTCCTATAATGCTTGCATGTCCAGGGGAGGTTGTGCAGCCAGTTGACCTTAGACCCACAGAGGTTTCTTTTTTTCCCTACTTTGGAGTTGTTGGTTCCTCTCCCCTGTTGTCACCTGGCTTTCCTTTCCTTTCACTTTTTGCCCTCCATTTTCCCTGTTTTTATATTGTTCTCTCTTAGTGATGTTCTAATGTATCGCAACACCCATGTAAAGTGCCTCTGTTGTGAAAGGCGCTATATCCTCCTGAGACCCAAGGAAAAAAGTGTCCTTCAGTTTTATGTTATTTGTCTTTGGAGGAAATAAGACATCTTACAATTTAGATTTTTTCAAATTTATTTTTATTTTTAATTTCACAGCATGTCCTCTTTAGTGTACAAAAGGAATAAATACATCTCCTAACAGTGAAAAGATAGATGCAAAAATAAAATGTCCACTACAATGGACATAAATGAATGGCTGGGGTCTCAGGAGGACATAAAAAATTATTGAATTGAATAACATCACATAGGGAAAACCTGAAAAAAGCACAACTAAGATTCTGAATCATTACCATTTATATTTAGTTTTTGTTGCATGATTTATTTAGTTTGCATTTTAGGAATACCTCCAGCATAAGGGATGATCCTAAAATGAACCAAAGAACAGACCAAGACACATTAGGTGGTTCCGAAAAAATATACATGTGTGTGTGTGTGTATATATATATATATATTTTTTTAATTGTCATTTAATTTTTGGTCCAGATGGCCATGTTGGAGGACACGCTGAAGGCCCATCACAGTCATTCCCTGACCAAAAACTTCAGGATTCCCCAGCCCCTGCACGGACGACCTGTGCTGTGCTCTTTCAGAGAGCTGCCGGCCTTGGAAGGTTGCTGCCATACCTCTGCCAATCCTTACAGATACAGATGTATTCTGGGAAGCACAGAGTAACGTGCTTGATGTCAACCAGATACTTCACCATCACTAAGGTCTTATCAAAGTAGCCACACCCAGTTCAATGGTCAAAGCATCAATTGCGAAACAGTCTATAGCAGTGATTCCCAATCTGGTGCTTGGGGACCCATAGTTGGTCCACATTTGTGCTCCCTCTGAGCACCCTGCCAGACAGTCCACAGTACTGGGGGCTAGGAGGAAGCAAAAACATGGACTTTCTGTGGGCCCCCGAGGACCAGGTTGGGAAACACCACTCTAAGAAATGAAGCCCATTGCATAGGCCTCTATATGTATTTATTTATCTATACAGTTGAGGCCAAAATTATTAGCCCCCCTTATGAAATTAGACAACACTTGATTTCTCCATGAAAATGACCATTAAAAACAAGCGTTTGTTATTTTGGAAACAAATACACTATAAAGACAATGTATATTAAGTTTAATTAGGATATTTTATTGATACACTG
>JAODUD010000117.1:937250-961615 GCA_026784285.1 Stomatorhinus walkeri
TCGGGATGTTTGGATTTCAGGTGATAAATTAAACCCGACGTGGAGAAAGTCTTTGCAGACGCACCCCCTCTTGAAATAATGCTCTTATTGTTTTATCCTGTTCATTTTGTGTTTAAATGCTAAAAAAAAGAACATATTTAGGTGTAATTTTGGGGGCCCGGAAACCAATTAACTGGTTTTACATTATTTCTTATGGGAAAAATTCGATCAGAACTTTTTAGGATTCGATCCGGAGTCTGGAATGGATTAAGTTCAAGAACCGCAAAGCAATATAAAAGCTTTGGGTAAGAGGACAGCATCAGCCAGCATCCCTAAAGCAGCTGGAGCTATGGGTTGTGAGATTTGAGCCCACAACCTTCTGGTCATAGACTCAGACTACTATAAAGCTACACACCACCCCACTCCAAAAAAAAAAAACATTACTTTGCTCAAAGCTTAGTGATTCACCAAGTCAAATCTACAGCCTCATGCACATACAGCAGCTTACCATCTCAATACCACTGTGACATTTCCATTCACAATATATGCGAGATACATTATCAGCATTTGTTTACACTTCTGTAAGCATAGATATAAACAAATGATCCATTAACTATACTGAATTATGGACAAATGAGTTTCATGAAAATTAAAAGCACTGATAAAAGTGGGCTCACCAGCTACAAGGGCACTATGGAAATAGGGGGTGTAATGTTCCCTTGGAACGTAGGGGAGCTATGCTTGTCACCAGCACAGACCACTCTTTAGGTATTAGCATCCCACTTTAAAATAAATTAGGCTCATAAAACGGGTGGCTTACTACCACACATGTGTATTATGTATCGCATGTGCAACCCCGATGCATTCCGACAGCTAGACGAGCACTGAACAGCTCAAAGGAAGTGAGAATGGCAGAGGAATGCAAAACAGGAAATGGACTTTCACAACACCACCTGCAGAACGGCAGAAAAGCATCTCTCAGCAGAACAACGGTAGTAAAAATACCGTAGGCCATCTGGCGGACTGAAATGGGCGATAGGTTTTCCTCGCTGATTGCAGCCAAGCCTTCGTTTGCCTTCCTGGGAATCGCCAGCAGCAGAGAGAAATGAGTCAGCGGGCATATTTTTTATGCAGCACAATAACAGTGATGATTAAAGGGCAGGCTTTCCTCTGATGAAACTTTAATATCAGGCATGCTCATTTGCATCTCACATCACATCAGTCAATTTATATTAGCAGAAACAAACAAAAACACTGAAATTATAGAACACACACTACAGGACTAACTACAGGGCCGCTGTTTACATGCAGTATAAATGCAATTACACTCAATTAAGACACTAAAAAAGTGGTAGGTTGGGAGGTAGGGATGGATGGATGCAACAAGTAGACAAAAGGGAAACTGTGCTATGGGTTGGGCTTAATAGCCTTAGTTCTCCCAGTTCACATGTTCTCCCAATGAGAGGTTAGTCAGTAACTATAGGACTCTATAATGAGTCACACCCTCTTCCATTAGGAGTTCTGACTGAGTGTTACGGCATTTGAACGGACAGCAACAATGCAGAACAATGGGCATGGAGGCCTACAGAGAAACACGAGAGCTTCTGCACAGGAAGGCCGTAGCTTTCACAGGGAACATTATACTTATTATGTGAATTTATACTGTTCAACTCCATGGCCATTCTGACACTGGGACAACCAAGTCATAAAAAACAAAAAGGTTAAGAAGTCAGATTTAATATTGAAATTGTTCAACCCAATTTGTACTGCTAACTAATAAAGAGAAGGAACCAGAGAACGTAAAGGTGGGAATTTGAGATTTAACATTGCCCACTCAAAAATTACTTTATTCGCAACCGTGTTGAATACAGAAAAAGGGAAAAAAAAGTATGAAAATGAAAGGTGTTACTTTGTCGTTCCGGATCTTTCCAGCCTGGTTTACGTGGAACGGCGGACTCACCTGAGGAGCCTGTAGTAGGCAAAGCGGAAAACCTCCTGCAGCACCACGGAGAACATGACCCCGAAAATGAGCAGGCCCTTCTGTGCGGCGGCCTCCTCCAGGCGGCTGGCCTTTACAGCTATGAACCACACCAGCGAGGAGAGCAGCAGTGACAGCAGCCAGAAGAAGGCCCTGCAGAGGAAGGAGAAAGCATGCTGACCTCCGTCTTACACACTGCACAGGCGTACTACAGATTCACAGCCAAATTACAACAGAGGGAAGAAAACCGGCCATAATCTGGAGATCCCAACCTTGAATCAGGGTCAGACAAGGGTCAGAAAGTCAAATTACAGCCTGCCACAAATTATGGAAAATGTACACTGAGCCACACGCTGCCCCCACGTGAGATTTCTCATGAGTGTGAGTTTGAAAGCATGAGTGTCACGCCAGGTGCGTGAGAATTGTCAACCCTGTATTGAACTGGCATAACATAAGAACATAAATTTACATAACGAGAGGAGGCCATTCGGCCAATCAAGCTCGTTTGGGGAGAACTTAATGAATAGCTCAGTTATTAAAGTCTTATCTAGCTCTGATTTAAAGGAACCCAGGGTTTTAGCTTGCACAAGACAAGACAAGAAGTACAGCTTATTGATCATTGGGGGAAAATTAGGATATTCAAAACCTGGATGGATTGTTAAAAATATATAGTGCCACTTAAAAATCAAAAGACCATACTTCTATCTGCATATAAAAACAACCCCCCCTTTAAACAGTTTAAGCGCTACACTTTTAAATGCCCCAAATTTACCATCTTTTAAGGGAAGGGGGGTATTTGCATAAGAAAGGTGTTGGTACTGACCCGGCGATGAGGATGATGACTCGCAGGGGGTCCCTGGCGATGGTGAAGATGAAGAGGGCTAACGCCGGCCCGAAGGCGATGAAGGCGCACCCGAAAAACACGGCCACGGTCATTATTATCTACGGATCATCTACCCAGGACCGGGAACGATCGATGACAAATAGCGGGGAAAGGGAGCCCGACCGCGCACAGATTAAGCTTGTTTCAAACGATACCAACAGCTGCCGAGTAGCAGCTACCTTACACGGGTACGGATGGTGACAGGAGACGTGTGACCAGCCTGGGGGACGCGCGGTAAGTTGCCGGACAAAGCGCTTTACATCGCCCCTATTCCCGGATACTCATTTACTTCAGATTATTAATAAATGTCGCCGTTCACACCTCACGCTTTCCCGTATCGCCCTTAATCATCGTCTTTCTCTCGCTTGTTGGTTTATTTTAAACCGTGTTCGGATTTCATCGCTTTATTCCCTCTCTGCGTATCTTTAAAAGTTAAGTTGAGCTTCCCTTTTCGGAGCAGCCTTCGCCATTTTTTCGCTCTTTTTCTGTTCGTTCCCAGTTGTTTCCTTGTCCTTCCGGGTTTACCGCTCCAACGGGGTTGCCAAGTCTTGGCTATTTTTCCAAGTCAAATCCTCCACAAAAACGCGCAACGAGACCTGAAACCAACCCTAAAGGTTTAACAATGCGAAGGAGGCTGGTTCGTCGTTTTAGTATTTCTTGCTTTGATGGGGATCCCCCTAAATACTTTCGGCACCTCGCACTTGCCCTTTACTTGCCATACGTGTTTGCGCGGTGACTTATTCGGTCATTTTCAAAGTATCCAAAAAAGCCGTCTTAAAATCAGATTACCTGGCAACCCAGTTTAATTTCTTAAAGGGGACTCAGCGCGTCGCTCAGAACGCGAATCCCGCCTGGGACCGACAGCCTCTACGGGTGCGTTTATTAACGATCTGTCACCGGTGATTAAACAAAGCATCAGTTTCATTGCGTGACAGCATAGTGTAGCTTGCTTAACACAAGCACTGTTGGTTCAGACACCTATGCAGTCCAGGATCCGAGTCTTTGCCCTGGGTCTAAGTATGTGGAGTTCGTATGTTCTCCCTATGTTGTTGTGTGGTTTCCTCTAGATCAGGGGTGGGAAATCTTATCTGCAAAGGGCCTGTGTATATGCAGGTTTTTGAGGTAACCTTTAGGTCAGCTGTTCAAACCCAAGTTTGAACCCCCTGAGGACTCTTCAGTCATTCAGTCCTCTAATTAGTAATCTAATTAGGGAGTTGCAGCAAAAACCTGCATACACACCGGCGCGTTCTGGATAAGATTGCCCAGCCCTGCTGCAGGTTCTCTGGTTTCCCCCCCACAGTCCAAAAGCATGCTCAAGTTACCAAATTGTCTATTGGTGTGAATGGTGTGTGTGCCCTGTGAAGGGTCGGTGCCCCATTTTGGGTTATTCCCACCTCACACCTGCTGTTTCTGGGATAGCCTCCAGACCCCGAAGGCCCTGCACAGGACAGGCAGATATTGAAAATGTATCAACACTTCAAACAAATACACTTTGCCTGCAGGCTTTTAAATAAAAAGCTATTTTGTAAAGAGCCGTGATGAGACGGAAGACATCAACATCTTGATCTAACCAGGGACTACAAACAATGCAGAACTACTGCCTTTCATGTGATTCGTGGGTTTGACTGAGCTATACACAGTTGTTACTGGAATGGGAGAAGCTATTGGCTGAATACGCAGCTGCCTGGAGCCCCCCAAATACCCGTGTGGAAGGTGTGAAATGATCATCGATTTTCTTCTTGGGGGGGGTCTCCCAAGTAAAGCTTTGCCTAGGACCTGTGACGAAGTACAGCTGTCCCTGGATAAACGTGTGCTAGAATAAATATTCAGCTTATATAAAATAAATGATGTACCTGGAATAAGGTTCTGGCATCCGGTACTTATTTATAGCCTCCTGCTTACTGGTGACCTTAGTGTGGACACGTCACCAGTTACTGCCAATATGCAGGTAACGTTTGTCATCTGGAAACACCTGGGACTCCTTAAATAAGGTCAAAATGCAGCAGAACTGGAAAACAATGGACCACATGATCTGATCCAGCTAAAGTTATTAATTATAGTTGTGTATATATTAAATGCACATGCATTGCTGGTGATGTGCAGCTTGAGGTTCTGGCTTGCTAGCTTCCCCCAGTGCTCTCTCTTCTGCACCCAGGGCAGAAGTGCTGTAAACGCGTGCTGCTAATTGTGCCCCCCTGCAATTATTGCAGAGGGGAGTGTTATGACTAGTTTCAACACTCTGTGTTAAAAAGGAAAGCAAAAACATAAAAAGCTACAATACATCCATTCACATGCTGCAGAAAATAAGAATGTGGTTTGAGACTTTAAAATAACAATGATGACTTGCATTTATATAGTTCATTTTAATGTACAAAGGGCTTTGTATTATTTATGGCCACAAGCAGGACCCAGGTTAAAGGATACGTGTTTGTAACCTGAATCGTGCTGCTGGTCCCTGATGGATGCTGTTGTACCCATGGACAGGATTTAACCCAAGCTGCCACAATAAAATATCCTTCTATGAAGATGAAATCACTTTTCATCATGACTAAGCAAGAACAATAATGACTATGCTATGTTGTGTCTTCCTGAGGGATGTATGGCATCCATTTTTGCAGCAGTACACACTAAATCTGAGGTTTTTTGGGGCGAGAGGAGTTTAGTGGTGCTCTGACCCCCAGCTTTCCTTATTTAGTCATTTTGGGATAAAAAGTTGCTAAATAAATAAATGTAAATGTGAAACATTGCCCAATACATTAAACCAAACGATATACTGATATATTGTAGGATTATGGAGATGATTTTCCAAGTACATTGGACATTTTAATTTCACATCCAGAAGGAGAGGGCCCCCTGCTGGCAGAATTATTTCACCAGGTTTTGCACAGATGTCTCTCATCCTCCTTCAGATGAAGCCAAACCGTTCTAGCTTCTGAAATTTGAGAACCAAGTGAGACAAGGCAGTGCAGCTGTAATCAGCTGAATGCTAAAATACTGAAAGTACCATAAAGCAGAATATCACAACAGACATAAGAATGACACAGAAAGGTTCTAAGTCAAAGTTTTAGTTTGTATCTTTAAAACAAAATGGAGTATCAGTGAAGGAAGGTTTTATTAGATAGAAAAAAGACATCTCTGATATATGATAAAGGTGTGCTTTTATTATTTCAGTTTATTTTAAATTGAATGGAATTTCACTAATAATTGGTCCCCCCACCAGACTTGGTGAATCAGTTGATCCTAGATTAGTGTCTTTTAATCCTGGGCTTGGCATCCAGTAGTGCCTGCTGTGGTTCAGTTTAACTGTGCACTGAAGCAATTAATTTGACTTATTCTTTAATTGCCAATCAAACAAATGTTATCTCTGTCAGAGATTAATGAGAACTGAAAATGACTAATGCCCCAGGCAGAGGAGTACTATGGTTTAGCTGACTAAAGAGCCTGCCTAATAACCTGGAGATAATGGGTTCAAGTCCCAGTAGTACCCTTGGTCAATTGTAAAAGGCCAGGTGTCCCTATCAATAACACAAAACCTCCATCCCTGATATTCTTTCATTTTCAAGTTGTAAGTCATTTTATATGCAGATCAGTCTTTCCACTTTCCAATGATTATGCCTGATGGTAACACTACCTTAGTAAAAACAGACTGATGCATGTAACACGACCCTCACGGAGTAGATTTAGCCCACGGACCACTTCTTGGGGAATGTGGGTATGTGGGTCTTGGGTCTTTGTCCTTTTCCAGAACCTCCTCCTGGGATTATGAAGTTGCTATTTATCTTTATAAACAATTAAACCAGCTTTTCCAATCCCTCCATACTCACCTCCAGCAATTCCTTAGGTCGGGGATCTCCAACTCCGGTCCTGAAGAGCTACTGTTCCTGGTATTTACCTGATAACCATTAGATGTTATGCTTGCCTGAAACCCACCTGATTTATGTAATCAGAAGCTTAGTTTTTTAGATCATCTATCAAGGGAAGAGAACAAATGTGTAAAAATCATGGGTGGTATTTGAGGAGAATCTGTGAAATGCTTCGAGGGAATGAGCCCACAGTGAAGCTTGCAGCCAGATGCAATACTCACCGGTGTTTGTGTCTGATCGGCGTCTCCCGTGCTGAAATGCTGCAGTGTACGCAGGTTCTACCAGAGCTCATGATTAAGCACCTTCTCGCTGTCACAGCTCAGCACTTTCAGCCCCTGCTGAAGCCGTTTGCCTGATTTACTTTTCAATCAGGGATGTTGATATTGGAAACACTCCGAATCTCACTCAGGGTCCAGAGAAGCCTGGAATCCAGTTTATTTATTTAGGAAAAGGCAGTGTCAGAAGGCAAGGGAATACACCCCCCCCCAATGCTAAATACCAGAAATATACTACCATTCCTCTCACAGAGTGGATGCTTTTACTTTTTTAAATCATTTGTTTATGGAGATTTGAAATGAATTAATGTATTCCAAGCTTACTGGGAATGAAAAATAAACCACACACAAACATTTCCTGGAGAGCATTTCCTGAATTTCTGGTCAGTGAACCCATTCACAGTATCATGTATATCCACATCACATTCATATGACACTTCTTGTTATATGTGTACCTCTGCATACTATAATGACAAAGTTGAACTGGATTGAATATTACTGTGTTACCATAATACATTGCTCATACTGTATCACTGTGTACTTGTACTCTGCAGAGTTTCAAATGAAGTAATCTGATTTAAATAAAAGATAAACGAGAAACCACATTTTTTTCAGTCTTTTAATAATCTTAAACAGGAAACATACAGAGCCAATTGCATAGGATAAATATGCAGGGAAAATTTAATTTTGGAGAAGAGCAACTTCAGACTTTGAATTTAAAACTGCAACACATTTCTGGTCAATAATACATTTTTTCAGTGTTACAGAAAGCTACACTGCCAATTGGTACCCAGGCACAAGAGACAACAGTCAAAAACAGGCCTTTGGAAAAATTACGTACAGTAGAAAAAAAAAAAACTCAAATTACAACTCAACCAAAAGAGGACCACAAGGAATTCATAAGATTTCTCAGAATCAAAATTCACCGATCTTCTCAAATACAACAACTTTCAATGTTAATTTCATAAAAATTAAGTACAAAAAAACGGTCAGACATCGTGGTCGTAATTACAAAACATTATTACCATCTCTCAAGGTGACATTTCTAAACGTACAAGCTCTGAAGTCTTGGCAACACAGCACTTTTAATAATGATTCTGAATAATCAAATACAGCTGTATTTTATCCATTCTGCTGTCTGAGGATGGTATCCTATTACCAGGTAAGAGTCCATTGCTATACTCCAGCCACGCAGATCAAGGTCACAGATAAAACAGTTCATGAAAATAAACGTTTCGTTAACAGAAGACCGAAGATTTTTCAATACAGGCTACAAACCTTTAAAAGACTTCATTAGTCGAAGCTTGTTATAACATGAATGTGATTCAGGCAAAAGATTAATTCGTTAGACTTCGTCGGGGGACGTGATTTCTATGCGGGGAAAACGACAGGGAAGGTCGCGAGAGCGAAAGTTTCAATGCTATCTATGTTAAAACGCTGAGACTGATGCAGCCATATTCAAAAACGCAGAACACATATCTATCACCTACCCTCAACTAGACATACAGATCTAACACGGAGTTCCCTTTTCGTAAGAGCCATCCTCCCTGGAGGTGTGGTGTACAATGCTGGCGTGTCGGTGTGTGACTGGCCCTGTAATAAAGCTTTGCCCTTGGTTACATCCCCACCTCCCTTTCTTTGGGAGAGGTGACACTCTATAAATTGTTAAGCTCCTGCAGGGTCTGATCCAGCACCTGGTGTATCCCTATGTTCTCCTCCTTAGCGTGGGACAGTTTCTCTGGTGACGGGGGAGGGAAAAAAAAAAAAAGGAAAACACAAGGGTGAGTTTCCAAGCCGTCGGAAGCACCTGACCTTGAAGGGCGAAGCATTAGCATCACTTTAGAATATTGCACATGGTATAAAACATTTAAACGTACGGCCTGCACCCATGCAGGATCCTCCTGCTTCAAACCAGGAATCGCAATCGCTCCGTCACGGAAGCCCCGGTACAGCACAAACAGGTGAGACGGCAAGCATCACTCCCGCGAAAGGCCACAAGTGACGGCATTCTCACGGCTTTCGGACGCTGAGGAGTCCATGCAACATGCTCTTCAAGTGTGATGTGGGCTATGTATCCTAAAGTAGTTAATTTAGCCTGGTGACTATGGTCCTGGCGCAGCAAAAACATCAGACAAGGCCACGTAAGGGCATGCTTTGAGAGGCAGTGGTGGAAAGTTCAGGTCCAGAAAGTAAAAATCCAGGCTAAGATTTTGTTTCAACCAACCAAGTTGAGCATAAAGAGTCACAGTCACGAGAGTACTCAACTGTCTGGCTGAAACAAATTCTTGGTCTGGATTTTGACTTTCTGGACCGGAACTTTCCACCTGTCGAAAGGCTAGCAGGTATCTTGTTTACAGCAACAAGCAAGCGAATACATAAAAATCATTCTGTGAAATTGTATTTCAAACAAATAGTGAATTAAAAACAAAAAAAAAGTTACAGCAAAGATCTCGGGATAAGGAAATTAATCAGTGAGAAGCTGGACAGGATGTAACCTGTGCTACACAAAGTGTTTAACATTAAGCAAAATGCTAATAGATGTGTATTAAATACAAAACATTCCCAACAGAACACTTCATCACAGCTAACGTGCATAACGATTGGGCCGGTGATCAGGATAACTTGGCATTAATTCCGACTGTACTCTCCGGTCCCATAAAAAACCCATTAACAGTATCCCCCTTACAACGGGAGGTAGTCTTTTTAATCCGTATCGATGTCTTCTCAACTAGATACTCCTCCCTCCAGCAAGCAAATCCTCACAATAACCACCCCCCCCCACCTAGTCACTTACTTATCGCTCTGCTCATATAAGGGCTGGGATTCCGGTTTTACACTCAAAACGAACGAGGTAGGCGAATGACACGGACAGGAGACGGCAACACACTGCACTTCACAGCGCAAACGTCCATCTGACTGGTTCATCTTCAGGGGCAGGAAATGAAAGGTCTCTCACTAACCAGTGAGGTTCTCTAGCCAAGAAAGCATCCGGCGTGATGCTAGTGAAGCATGACACAAATATTCTGAATAATTCTAAATCATTCTCAATTGTGTGATTATATTTCCATTATGAATAATTTTGCTTTAGTGATATAAAATGAAATACTGGGGGGTTGTATTATATTAAAATAGAATCCAGGGGTGGGTATATACTGCAATGGACTGCAAGCTCTAGAATGCCTATCGAGGTGTCAGTTAAGATATGCATTGACTAGAGTAAAATAATGTTTATACACTGATACAGTAACAAGTCATCTAAACACATTAAAACCTACTTATCCAAATAGGTTTCCACTTTAGACAGGAACTATGTTACATGTTATGCAGAGATATATAGAGTTGTAGGTTAATCCCTTTGATCAAGGTCTCCCACCTTTCAATACTGTGCATTAGCCACAGTTGGATGCTACCCATACTAATCTATGTATTGGCTGCAGGCAGATGCCATTTGATCAGGAAGGACAGCCATTTCTGATAAGTTTGCACATCTGCTCACTGTTACTGTCTGTTATGTGTTTCCATTGTGTAAAAGTAGTCTGCTTCAGGCTAAGTCTTCTTTACATTTACGGTGATGGACTGTACTGGAAGCCCAAATGCTATGTACACCTACACCAACTTTCTTGGCCTTTTTTGATCACAAAGGAGCCAAGACTAGCATAAATACAGGACCCCCTCTAATGACTAGCTCTCCAAAAATATGACGAATAAAACTTACAATGTAGATATAAATGGCACGTTAAATTCAGTAAGTCAATCTCTATAAATAAAGAAGAGGAGGATCAAAGACGCAACAGCCCAGAAGTGACAGGAAAAAGGTGCAAGACGTAAAGAGAAGCAGCGGCTTCCCAAGCGGCGGCGAGAAGAGGCTCAGCTGTTGAGCTCATTGAGCACGACCCTCAGCTCGTTATTGAGGACTCGGTTTTTCTCTACCTCCTTGTAGAAGCGATCTGTGGTGCCCATGGAAGCGGACGAGGGAGAACGGAGGGAAAGGGGGAGAGAGGGGAGAGAGGAGAGTGGGGTTAGTGCAAGAGAGACCAAGGAAGATGCACAGGAAGATACTGACTGAGTTAAAAGGAGAGACATGAACAAGGTGGGGAGGGCCGACCCGTCAGGGAGAAACCTGCAGGTAGAATCTGGGAGAAGCAAGGATTCTGAACAAAGTATTCCTAACAGCAAACTAATCTCATAAGCAATAATAAGTTAAGATATCAATGATTCTATGGTTAAGAGAGAAGGTCCGTTTAACTGGTTTCATCAGGGACATCTATAAATGAGAGTGTAAGTTACCTCAAAGCAGTAAAGCAAAAATACTTCTGCTTGACCTCACTACCTACAAAGATGACCATTGCAGTAGAAGGTACGTTTGCTGCCACGGATACCTTGTGACATGAGAGGTGAACCACTAACAAAAGAAATTTACAAGAATTAGGGCTTGCAGGATATTTAACAAACCTCAGGCCTTAGAGGGACACCATTCTTAAACCACTGTCCTCCAACACCAAAGGCAGATGGTACATTCCATGTAGCATAACTATTGATGGCTGCAAAAATGAAAAAGTGACATGGATAATGATGACAGGGGGACAGTCAGTGGCTCAGTGGGCTAAGTCTCTCTACCTATGATCAGAGGATGAACTGTGGACCCTTGAACAAGGCCCTTAACCCCCAGCCCTAGGGTAGCCACATGATGGCTGACCCCGCATTGTGACCCTCAAGCTATGGAGAGCAAGACGGGGTCGGCAAAGAGACAAATTCTGACATACTTGACATATTTGTTCTTGTGCAGTTGGGAAATAAAGGATTCATCATCATTTAATGTCAACAAAATTAGCTGTAGTAACCCTGAACAAACAAGGTGAAGCCCATGCTTACAATCATAAATGATTAATAAATGTTTTATCTGAAATTACCATGTATTTTAATTAGCACAAATACAGTAAGTTTTCAATTGTATCATCATGCCCTTTTATGCCCTTCTAAGTAAGACTAGCAGGTGGTCCACATGCCCTCTGTAGGCCGGATGACTCCCTCAATGAGAGCTTTAGTGAAGGTGCCAATGAGCGTATTACAGCCCCTAAATATCCACCGAGAGAAAACATTATAGAAAATACTGCAAACAAAAATGAACAAGGCATGGACATAAACAAAAACAGAAAGGAAATCAGGAGAGTTTTTAGATGTTTATTATAGAAGATGTGACGACAGTAGAGAAGAAAGTGATTCAGAAATAGATATTGGCCATTTCCAGTAGATAACATCTCAGGAGATAAACATTGTAGGATTGACAAAAATGTGTTCCTGTGTCTCTTCTAATGTGTAGCAAGACTCACTAGAGAACATTATTCTCAGACGCAGAAAGAAAAAAACAAAATAAACCAGTGTAGGAAATGCGTGGGATGCAATTTTTTTTCCATAAATGGTTAAGTAAACACAGGTATTTTTATGGAGAGATTTTACTGGCCCTAACCAGCACTCATTCATTATTTAGGGTGAGCTAATCCTCCACCGTGTATCAAATATGACTTCATCCTCGTTTTTAAAGTTTCTGAGGGGGCCAAGAGTGTCTTAATCAATCTTGTCAAAATCAAAAAGCAAAACGGCACACTGGAATGGAGACCAATGGCAGGGAGTGACTGAAGCAGAGAGCGCTGGATGGAGAAGGAAAGGGGAGCAGGAGAGGAGGAGGAGAAGGAGAGGAGGAGGAGAGAGGCACAGAGGCATCTACAGTGTGGTCATGTCGTTGAGGGCAAGGTCCAGCTCCTCGCTGAGAGCTTTGCCCTTCAGCTTCTGGGAGTAGACCTCGTCTGATGGGGCCCAGGAGAGAAGGGACAGAGCCACGGAGAAGAGAGGGAGAGACATACAGGGTGGAAAGAGAGCGAGATGATGAGCGGAAAAAAAAGAACTTAGGTTCAGTAAAATTAAATAAGAGCTGGATGACCACAGTGGCATGCATGCAAACAAACATGCAAAACAACAAACTAAAGAAAAAGGTAAAAAACTAAAGAACAAACAAACCAAACCACTGCAGGTTCAAACAAATGGACAAACATGGTGGAATAATTGAAAAAGGATTTTTAAATATGAATGTATATTTGCCCATACATCGATGGTTTAATATCTAATGGTTCTATCCCCTTAATTCAGTCTTCACGCGTAAACCATGAACCTTACACCACTACCGTGGTTATCACTCCACACCACATGCAGAACCACAGCACAACACCACTCCCAATCACCCCCCCCCCCCCATTTGAGGTGTGGTGTCCAAAACAGGGATCTATCAAGCCATGTATCACCCACAGCCACTCTCAACCTCCATTAGTCACACGGGTGAGACTCAAAGGGTTACGGGTTCTCAGTTTGGGGGACACTCATCCACTCAGAAGTTCCTCTAACCATGCTTGTAAAATGACTTCAGAACAGTCAACACCTAAAAAGGTTACAGGTGCTGCAGTGGACACTGTAGTTTTCCTACAGTAAAACGACATCTTGGACTGACCCAATAAAAATCCACAAGAAAATATCCACTGGATAAGCTAAAACAGCATATGTAGCAAATACACCATGAAAAGGTGTACACAAGCAGCTATTACAATGTCTCTACTGCCAAAACGATATTTAATGGATACATGTTTCATACAAACCTGATTCTTTGTATTACCTTCATTAAAATGCTAGTGACCAATTCTGGTCCTTCACTGTTATTACAGCTAAAAATTTCCATTAGAATTTCAATTATCTTCTAAATTTAATTACAGCTGACTCCGTATTCTTAAATAAATTCCTGGCTAAAGGACCCATTATTAAACGAGTTATTAAATTTAGGTTGTAATTATACTATCATCATAAAAAAACGAAAAAGAGAGTCACACAGGGTAACAGTTTCTGTTAGCAACCAAGTACCAGAAGCAAAGAAATAGCTAGAAGGTTATTCATGTTAGAAGTTGCTGCTTCACAGCTAGAGGCTGATAATGACACAAGAAACATACCTTCTAAATCATCAATTGTCTTTTCAAGTTTGGCGACGGATCTTTCTGCAAACTCAGCACGCGTCTCAGCCTGTAAAAAATATCAAGAGATAAGGGTCTGTTCTCTATAACCACAGTTCTAAGGTGCGGGAACAAATAATCAACTTATTTGTGAAGCTTTAGCAGGCCACTTACCTCTTTCAGCTTCTCTGTCAGGACTCTAATT
Organism: Stomatorhinus walkeri; assembly: GCA_026784285.1. Classification (NCBI taxonomy): domain Eukaryota; kingdom Metazoa; phylum Chordata; class Actinopteri; order Osteoglossiformes; family Mormyridae; genus Stomatorhinus; species Stomatorhinus walkeri. The sequence goes on from JAODUD010000117.1 coordinate 951,423, forward strand.
TCCTCCTCATATTTATCCTCTTTTTGTGAATACTGAAGAAAAAAGTAGAAAATGTTAAACATTCAGAAATTTTTACTTCATGAAATCTGTTATACTACCAAAAGTGCATGTGTATGTGTGTAAAAAAAAAAGTGTCACTGATTTTAATTTCACTTGAAATTTGTTGACACTCCCTGCCTCGCCAAGTGAGTCACGTGATACCCGCACTAAATCAGGGTCACACTGTTGCCAAATGAGCACCTGCGGGTACCTAGGCCATGCTAGACGGACTGTGTGTTCACAAATTGCTGCATAACAGAAATATATGCCTAACATCTATTAATATTTCTACACGTACACCCTGAATTGATCTTGGTGTAGCAGTGTGTGCGTGTGTGTGTGTGTGGTACAGTGGTGACTCAACCAGACATGCAGGAGACAGCAGAGGTCTTAGAGACAGATATTTAGCAGGGAAAAGCACAGGGAGATGCGTATTTAAGGAGCAGATTTATAAAGATCAGAACCGGATGGACTTGCCTGCTGGAACTGCGGTCAACCGCTATTTATATTACTGTCCTTAACCTGCTACATGTAAAAAGCACTTTGATAATAACACAGGGGACACATGGGGTTAGGCTAAATATTAACCAGTTAGTTACAAATCTTTTGCTTTCTATTTTACCCTCTACATGGCAGGACATAATACAGTGGGGCTGGCTGAATGACTACACTGAGTCACCAGATACACTCGGTGTATCATTAGACACAAAGGAAAGGGAATCAGTAAAATGTGAGTAGTACATTAATACCCCAAGTATACCAAACAGTGCATGAATTTGTAGTGCTTAAAAGTGCTTTTCTGCCACTAGAGCAAAATGTCTCTGCTTGCCAATGGCTCAAACTGGCAAGGAGTCTGAATACATAGACCAGTGTGGTGTTCCTGGTCGGTTAGATCAATGTGCAGTGGCTCAAATTGTGGTCTGTTCAATGCGTCCCATCTGCGGAACAATTCAGAAGCAGATTGACTTTTTTCTCAATTTTCAGGGCCTCAGATTCCTATATCAGGAGGAGCTAATTACAGTAAAACAACAACTAATTAGAGTGCATCTTTAAAATAATGGTTAGCTACAAAGACCTTCTTGGTTCTTGGTTTTTTTTGGGCGAGGGGGGGCTGGGCAGGGCAAACGACCCTATATCCTCAGCTGCCTACCTTCTCAGCTTGGGCTTCCAGAGACTTCAAGTTGTTGGTGACATTTTTCAATTCCTCCTCAAGGTCACCAGATTTACTGTCCAACAGCAAGATGAGAAGGAAGGGGAAAAGAGTAGGGGGGGGGGGGGAGGAGAGAGCGAGTTCAGAAGGTAAGAGCAGGAGGGGTGAAGGTGGCTGAGGAGACCCCCGACCTCAATGAGGTCGGCACCCGCATCCACGTGCAGCGGCGCCTCCTGAAAGAGGAGCACAGCTGGGGGGCCATGAAGCAGCGGGACTCTGCTGCTAAATTTGAGTCGCCCTTCAACGTCCTGTTAAATAGACCGATGCTAAACAGAGGCGCCTGACGTCAAGGCTTTGCCTTAGTGTCAAGGTGATCGGTTGGCTAGCTTTACAGCACAGCGCGAATCTTCCTTCGGTCAATAAAATCCATTTTCAGAAGACACTTGAGGAAAGCAAAGCTAACCTCAAAAAATGTTATGCCTAAATCTAAATTTGATTCCGATTTGGGTGTTCTCATGAATAAAATATAGAAACTATAAATATAAAATATATAGAAGGGTAAACCAGGTGTTTATGGAATATCGAGTTGAATTTCGCGTTTTATTACAAAAACTAAAACGCATAAAAAAATTATACTTAACAGTTACACCTGCGGATCTCGATATACGCCCAATTTTATTGGAGGTCCTGGTGGGACATGCGCCTCCTTCACCAGAGCAGGGGGGTAGCAGAGATCACACAAAGCTAGAGCAAGGATGGGATGGGTCACGGGGAGAGCTTAGCAGCCCTCAGCCACGTGACAGGAAGAGGAAACAGGATACAGAGCACGCCAGACGGGAAAGGCAGTGCTGAGTGACACAGTGAGAAGCGCCAAGCTGCCCCGAGGGGCGCAGTTGTACCTCTTCCTCGGTGGACATGAAGGATTTCAAATTCTGGTCCATTACTCTAAGCTCCTCCTCCAGCTGCCGGATTCGGCTGAGTTAGTCCAGCAAATGGGGGCATGGGAGGAGCCGGGGGTACCGTGAGAGAGGGGCATGTCCCGGACAGGCACATTCAGGCATGCACCACAAAACAGAGGGAGAGAATAAGCTCTGGTGGCCAGCTGTGGTTCACGTGTCCCACCACAAAGCTGGGCACAGATCATAGAAAATCAAAGCTGCTATCTGGACCTGCTTATATTTACACCAGCACGTTAGACTGATGCAGGTACGTAACGCAGGGTTAATTCATACCAAGGCCATTCAGCTGCTTCTCGGCACCGATAATCATTATGCACCATACATTCATATAATGACGGAAGCTCTAGGTTTAGCTGATTTAATACAAAATTAATTCACATGTAAAGAAGCACAAGTTTATTGCTTGTTAAACTGCATTTGCAATGACATTGTAAATGATTAGACTGTAAATATTATATAAACCATCAGACAAGGTCCTGATGGGAATACATCGGATTATGATAAAAGCAGAGCAAATTAACTCCATCCATCCATCCATCCATCTTCTGTTACTGCTTGGGCTATTCAGGGTTATGGGGTCCAGAGCCTTTCCTGGAGGCTAGGGGCACATGGCAGGGAACAACCCAGGATGGGACGCCAACTTATCACAGGGCATACTCACACACCAGTCACACCTATGGGCAATTTGGTATCTCCAGTTAATCCCAGCATGTTCCTGGACTGGGGGGGAAAATTGAAAATTGGAGTACCCAGAGGAAACCCCACAAAAGAGGGGGGGCATGCAAACTCCACACACACAGAGCCATGGGGGAGACTCGAACCCAAGTCCCAGATGTATTGAGGCAACAGTGATAACCACTGTGCCACCATGCAGCTCCGAGCTAATAACTCATGTGGCTAAATTAAGACTGTAGATCCTGCACCTCAATAAAATACATGTTAAAAAGTAGGACTTACGCTTCTGCCACCTCTGCACGCTCCTCTGACCGCTCCAGATCGCCCTCCAGGATGACCAGCTTGCGAGCGACCTGCAATGATCAATAACAGCCATTTGATCCCAACCACAGTATATCAGTGGGTCTCCAGAACGTGGCCCAGAGGCCGGAGTAGCTAACGATAGGTCTCAATCAGCTCAGTATTGATGCCCCCCTTCCCCTCTCCGTCAACGCCATCCACAGATGGCGAGCCCCGCCCCACACCTTTAGCATGTGCCGTAAACCCAGGTCATGTGACCACACGATATGTCCAGTGTGTTCGTGGTAGTGGCATTCAAGGCAACCTTCACCACGGCCACCCTCCATCTGAGATAGCATGAAACGGGCTTGGTACATGCACCGGTGACTATGAGGTGAGCTGCGACACCCCTTAGCAGGATGCCAGTTCCTATTCCCCTTTAGATGCTCGTTTTTACCCCAAACCCCAGGCGCCATTCCCCCACTAAAGACGCAGCCCCCGGCATTTAGAGCACACGCATTTGCCCTGACCCGAAACACGCCCTTCACACAGAGGAATAAGCTCATTAATCAAAACGCAGTCAGTTCCAGCACCGAGAATCTGACTCCTGAACCGTCTGGTGTATGGGAGAAATTCTTGACAGGTCTGCACAGGGCCCTCCAGCTAGAGCGGGTTGGGGGGGGGGCTCCAGATAATTCAATTACCACGCCATCTAAACGAGCTCCAGATGCAACATGAAGAGGCTAATAAGCGAGGAGAGACAGGAATGTTAATTCACAGCCAGAAGACCAGAGGGCCGACTGGACATCGCAAAGGCGGCATGTGCGCCATTCCACCACGGGGGAGAAGATACAATACCACCAAATGCTGCTAAGTCCCAGTCCAGCATGGGCACAAAGAGCGACCGTCCCCATAAAACATTCTCCTCATCGCCTACCAATCCCAAACTCGGTGTGACCCTGCAGATTTCCACCATCATTCACAATGCAAAGGGAAGTGAAAGATTATATTCTTGAATGCCATGATCCCCCGGGATTCGCCATGACTGAAGAACTCGGGGACAGTGACCGCTTAAATGATTCAGCTCAGTGTTTCGGAATCCAGTCCTCGAGCACACCTCAAACAAGAAATCAAGAACGAATCAAACCATCAAGCAAAACACACCGGGTATGTTTTCAGAGCTGGGAGGGAACAGAAATGTGGGCTGTCTGGGGGTCTCTGAGGACTGGGAGAAACACTGGTTTAGAAGAACGACAGTTAAGAGACCACGGTCATGTGATCAAGCTGGAAAAAGACCGAAAGTTCAGTCAATACATCATCATCAAATTTGACCGATAGTACATCTGGCTTTGTGTAACCTAACTGTTTTAGCAGAAAGAGACCACACAACTCAATGCCACCGGGAGACATCCAGCACATACCGCAGAAGCGCGGGACGTGGCTGACCCACCTCCTCATACTTGCGGTCGGCCTCCTCAGCGATGTGCTTGGCCTCCTTCAGCTGCATCTCCTGGAGCTCCATCTTCTCCTCATCCTTCGTTGCCCTGTTTTCTATGACCTTCATGCCTCTGGAGATGAGAACAGGAGAGGGGCCCTCAGAGGTCAATACAGGACACCACAAGCTGCCTTGGCTCGGCACGGCACAGGACTACCGGTGGAGCATCTAGCCTAACGTAACATCTTCCGGAAGCTGCCGTTGTCTGGGAAGGTAAGGGCGCTACACAGGCAACTTTCGACTGACGCAAGTCATCTGTTTCAGAAATCCTTACACAAGTCAAATTTCATGCAAGTCAGATTTACCCCCCCCCCCCCCATACCATTCAGGGTACCTCACAGAAATAAAACACATAAGCCAAAAATATACTAGTAATAATACTAAAAAATCACATATTAAATAGCAGATAGGTTATAGCAGAAATGTTTATGTTATAGTGCATGTCACCTTTTTGGTTAGTGCTTCTTTTTTGCTTAAATCCACATTTACTTTTGAGAGCTGCTTGTACCATTTACAATGGACATTAAAATACGGCTACAGTCCAGCACAGGGAAGCTCCTAAGACCATTAGCCCCAAATAATACTAACATATAATAAAAAATAAATCACTGGGAAAGATTTCGGGAGCGGCATATGCCTTAGCGGGCAAGCTTGTGTGTCTGTGATCGGAAGGTTGTCGGCTTCGGCGGAATAGTCCCATGTCTGTGGGCCCATCAGCAAAGCCCTTTGTATACTTGTTCTTCAGATACATTGACCTGTTATGTGAAAAATAAAAAAACTCCAGAAGGGCCCTGCAGATGTACCCAAGAGTCAATTTGTATAACATGGAAAAAAAAAATCCGTAAATATTCGTTTGCCGTAGATTAACATCAATGGATAAATTACACATAAATACAAAGGATATCAGGTTTTTGTCACATTCTGAAAGTGTCTAGCAATAGGTTGAGCATCCTGATCCACAATAAGGAGAGACACTGAGAAGTGGGCGTGACTGAATGTGGGGTCACCATGGCGACCGGGCTCTCTTACCGCTCGCTCTCGTCTGCAGCCTTCTCGGCCTCCTCTAGCTTCTGCAGCGCCGTGGCCAGCCTCTCCTGGGCGCGGTCCAGCTCCTCCTCAACCAGCTGGATACGCCGGTTCAGGGATGCCACCTCAGCCTCTGCCTGTGCGAAGAGAAACAGAGCGCGGTGGTCAGTCGAGAAGCTTCCAGAACGCTGGACACAGTCTGCCCCCGTCCATATGAAAACGACATCAAGGTGGGACATCTATCAGAGTGACAGCCTGACAGCCATTAGGGACGAGGCGGCAGGTGGTGCGTGGCTTGATGGGGGACAGGACACTGTGTCTGTGATCAGAAGGTCACCGGTTCAAATTCCCATCCCAGGAGAACGATTTAACCCCCAATTGTAAGAGGGGCTGTCTGTCCCTGCTTTATCAACTGTACAACACTTTGGATAAAGGTATCTGCTAAATATGTAAATTACACTCTCAAAGACAACCATCAGTGTGTCTTACAGAATATCATTTTATGAATGTCTAAAGAAATTAGCTATTTGTTTTAAAAACAGGAACTAACAATGTCAGTCAGGACCTGAACTTACCAGCTGTGACTTATTTACTAGTATTACTGGGTTGTCTATTTAAACTGAGCTAATTAACTATTTAACCACTATCTACTTACTCCATATATGGATTTTATTAATGTAAATATTTTATCTGTAAAAAATAAAATTGTTTTCCCAGTGTATCAATCCCACAACATTTCATCTGTGCACCAGCTACCAGACAATGGGCAACCAATGAACTGCACATCAAGGGTATTAGATGGAAATTATTTATTTATGCTGCTTAAAAATTAAATACAAACACTTGTATAATGGAAAGAATATAGGTACTCATAATGCCAGCATTCACGATGGCATCCTTTACATACGCTATATCAACAAGAATTTCTGTGGGGGTAACACTTAAAGGTATTTACACTGTGGCCAAGGCCAATATTCAACAGAACCAGGTTCAAAAGCCACCACACTGTATCATTTATAATAAAACACACACGCAGTCAACTACAGGAGCCAACTGTTAATAAGAAACCCCAGTCTAAGGTAGCAAGAAGAGGGAATTGTTCATTTTCATGGAGAGAGAGAGTGTGAGAGACAGCGCAAAAGAAAGTAGAGACTTGTTTCCCAGGGAAAATCCTCGTTTCTCTCCTGCGTCTGCTTTATCAATACATTCGTTTGACCCCGGAAACCTTCCTCACGCAGCTTCCCATCAATGTTAAGAAATGATTTACGTCTTTCCGTGGCCAGCCAGGGAGTAGAGCCAGGACAAACTGGACTGGGGGTTAGGAGAATCAAGATATGGGGCCAGGACTCTTACAGGCCTCAGCTTTGTCAATTTTTTTTAATACACTGCAAACAGTGAACGGTTAAAACAGTAGAAGTTCAGGATAAGTCTGAACTCAACTTGTAAGTATATCATGCATTTTCAAAACATCAGGTCACATTTCAGCCTTTGAAACTTAATATCAGTTTGCTCCCGTCATCATCTTTATCATCATCATCATCATCATCATCCACTGGCAGAAAACATCAATCTCATATTTGGGCCCCTATGTACATGACAGGTTCATGGTACCCGCTGATCAACCGCAGACAGCAATGACAGCTGAGAAGCTTCCAGAACATTTGCATTGGTTCACTAAATAAGCTGCAAAGGCAGCCTTTCCGTACTGCGCGGGCTGCGTGACTGCGGGGTGCAGGGGAATGCATTGTCTAATTGCTTTGCTGGCCGCCAGGCTGTAATTCGCAGCCAGAAGCCCAGAGCACTCATTTTGGGGGCAGCCAGGTCATTCAGACAGACGGCCGCAAATGGCTGTCACCTTTCACAGCTTTTCCACACACACACGTCTTTGAAAGAAATTCCCATCTCATGTTCACAATGTCACCACTTTTAAAAATTAAATTAAAAGCAGAATGCAGAGCCGATTAAGTTCTTAGGCATTTATATTAAACATCCAGCGATAAGGACACACCACCTTCAACCTGCAAAAAGCGTGTCACAAAACCTGATCAAACAGAACCTTCAACGCCCTTACAGAACTGTGTAAGCCTTAGAATAACTGAGCCTTACTTCGGTTACTATCTCAATGACAGTGAATCTAATTTAAACCAAAGAATAACTCGTCGTCACACGATCCAGATCCTTATGCCAGTACCATAAGGCTATTAGTTAAAGAGGACCGCTCCTTGGTAACCAGTCGTTATGGGCAACACCCACCCACCATTGTTAACCCACTGGCATGCACGCTATGTGTGTATGCGATATTTGTTTATATACATGAATATATACAAATATACTGCATATCGCAAAAGGGTGCGTCCACTTCTCTGCACATTCCGAAGCGCCAATGACTGGAAATCGCCTCCATTTCAATAAATCATTCATGTAAAGCGGCAGGTTACGGCCGTCTGCCGCAAAATTAAACTTTTACGCCTTGCTCCGTTTTAGTTCTCATTTTAGGTAAAAAGACCAATGTATTTCACGCAGATATTTAAACAGCGCCCAGGTTCACATTGTTTTTGCGGATCCGTGTGAAATATCTCCGTAAAACTAAATATCAGTTTCTAGCGTCCCTGCGGCGGCGCTCTGTGTGCTATTTCACGCAATAAAAATGACTGTCCCCATATACTCCGCATTAATAAACGATATGCCTTCATGTTCTCACAGATTGATGTTTTATGTTTATCTTCCACAATTATCACAGTAAGTAGAAAATAGAAACTTAGTGACATAGTTTAAACTGTCCGTAATATCTGAAAAGGACACATAGGTATTGGCTTATTACGCAGCTGGTACCGAAGTCCATCATAAACTTAATTAGCACACTATTAAACATGACCACATGCAGCAATTACATTTAAACCAGCATTCAGTTCTGACGTTATTCCCCGTTAAAACTGAAACGTTTCAAAGACCCGGGTATCGCCGGTCTTTCTCCCCGATGCCCGGGTACCCGGTGACTCTCCCCGCGGTCACCCTCACCCTCTCCCTGGCGTGTCTCTCCGCATCCACCTCCTTCTGCAGCGTTTCGGCCCGGTCCTCCGCATCGTCTGCCTGCTGCTGCAATGACTGGATCTTTCTCTTTACCGCCTCAATCGACGTCGTCCCGGCCATCTTATCGCTGTCCTACTCCGTAGGACTGAAGCCGTTCAAGGTGCGGGCTCTCTGGAGCTCCGGTGACGGCCTGTCTGCAGTATAATAAACTGCAATAACACTAATTATAACGATGTGAGCGTTAAAATAATAATAATGAAATAAGCAGCGATTTGTTATTTATTTTTTAGACGGTCTCTGTGGGGGAAGAATTATTGGGACGCTGCTTTTCCAGTTGCCCTGTCCGCATTGCCTCCCCTGCGGGCCTGCGGCTGAACTACGGCTGCGATCCCACACCAAAGTTGAACTTGGCCGCATCCCCTACCTACCCCGCAGCCCTCCATCTTCCCCCCTCCGCCGTAATGATGTCACCGGGCGGAGGCTGGTCCAGTGTTAAAGGAATAGCGGGCGATCAAAGGTTTCCCTGAGCTTCAGACCCACTTCCAGTTACAATGTTAAAGTCATTCCTCTTAAGTACAAGATCAACACGTTCAGCGACTATTTTTTCTTTTATTTTTTGCTTACATATTTTTTCGGCTAAATGTAAATACTACTAAATGCTGCACCCGGAAGGCATCGCACGATAGTATCTCAGTGTAATTAATACTTTACTCTAATTACATTCCGTAGTAGTGATATTATTCCCCTAGGTTAAACCGCATTTGTAATCCGAGTTTATAATCTTGGAGATCAAACTTAAAATCACATTGATTCTACTACTCGATATGTTGAATGGGACCACGTTTTCATATTTTAATGCTACAAATATTACTTTATGATGGGTTATGTGAAGAGGAAAAATACAGCCTTTCAATTCAATTACTTTTATTGGCAGACTCAGGTCCATAGATACACACACAAAAATGGACAGATAAATACTCTAACTATGGCACATCTGCCTTATTAGCATTCCTACAAATGCCAGTATATTGATCTTTGCCGAAACATTTTTGGTTTAGGGCAATTTGATGACTTCGTTATAATTAAGCATCCCTTATCAGCGAAGGTCCACTCAAGACGGTATAGAGCAGGGCTACTCAAGGGCAGAAGATCTTCTAACCTTCCTTTTAGCTGTGAGCCAGGTGTGAAGCCTCCGTGGCCAATCAGAATAATTAATTTTAACTTACTACCAGGGAGAAGTGAAAACAAGGCCTGGATTTGGAACTGAGGGCCAGATTTAGCCCTGCTACAGAGGTACAGTATACCTGTAATAAGCTAAAATAAATTCAGTACATCTCCAATATCCAGTTTTGCTTTCCCCATGCAGTCTTCCAAAGGAGAAATTTCACCACCACAACTATCTGTAGTACAAACATAACTAAAGGTCAAAGGTCCAGAAGACAACCCAAAAAGATCAGTAGGACTTATCTGTGTGTCATGTGCTAAGGTCCCATTGTGCAATACATGAGACCAGGGCTTAAGTACGACAAGCTACATACAG
>JAODUD010000117.1:961715-990714 GCA_026784285.1 Stomatorhinus walkeri
GACCTCTGTCATCATTTTAAGTGGGAGAACTTGCACAATCGGTGGCTGACTAAATACTTTTTTGCCCCACTGTATATCCTTGATAACTAACTCATGAATACGGTGCCTGTATATTAACTGCAGATTATTAAGTATGGTTTGTGTGCGCTTTGGAACTTAACTTCAAATCATGTTTGGCACGACATGAGGACCAATATGAAAGAGCCATACTCTGCTACGATTGCCACCTACAGGATGCAAAGACCAACAGGAAAAAGTTGTAGCCTTCTGTGATAAGCTGAGAGCCAAAACAGATCATGTCACTGTTATTGTAAGACAGCAGCGTCAGACATCCCACCTCTCCCTGAGGTTGTCCAGGGGTCTTTTCTTTTTTAAATAATATTGTTTCAATTTCAATTTCAATTTTTTTGGTCGCGGAATTAAGACTGTTTCTGTTCACAAAAAAAGTGAAGGTTTGAAATTTGTGAAATGTTTTCAATTTCTGATACCAGATATGAGTAAAATATTGGGACATATTAGCAATTAAAATGGACGGTGTCTGAGGTATATGCGTCTTTGGATCCCTGTGTTTTCTCGTGCATAATGTCTAACTTTGGGAAAAGAGTTAATCACAATTCATAATTCAATTTGCTAAAGGAAATTAATGAGGGTTGCGGGAAATAGGAATTTCTTTGTGGACAGTGTCTTCAGACAGTGAAGTCATCGACTATCATGGTCGCTTGGCAACGCTTAAGAAGTTACTTGTATAAGTGAGCACTTTAAGGATTGTGTTTGACATTTAAAGGTGGTGTTTAATGATTATTAGCCAAAGAGAATAGAGGCTTTACTCATGTACTTTTCAAGTGTACGAAATTTATTTCCCTTTTATTTCCCAGGAGGACGTCAGTCGTTGTGAAACAATGAGCAGGCTTTGGAAAGTATGATTTCACACCACTGTAAACAAAAGCATCCTTTAAATTCCTGTCCTTCTTTGGTAACATAATTGGAATTCATTTTCCAAGGGGTTCCCCAATTGCCCTGCAACAATGGCCCAATGAAGTGATGAAATTGTTTTTACTGATATCTAATGATGAGACAAAAAAATCTTGTATTGTTTTATACTTGGTCTATTAGTATGACAGGATTGTTTAAATATAAGATGTGCTGCCTGTTTTACTAATATCCCGGAGCTACTGTAATAGATCTGTCTTCTCTTGCTGCAATAGTAAAGGTATTAAGGTATGTTAAGAGAACATCAGATTTACTTTCTGCCAGATTGCAACACTGACCCCTACAATATCTCTGGCCTGAAAAGTTAGTTAAACACGAGAGCATTTGCAATCACACCAAACAAAATTTCTCGGTCAAACCATCCTCTGATTAGTAGAGCTAAACCATAGTGGTGCCTAAAAAAATATATAAAAAGAATCCTACAACCAACAAGGTAATAAAAGACCACTGATAGAAAGGGGTAGACCTCAGGAATGAGAGGAAAGAACAGGATGTGGAACCGGACTTAAAAAAATATATCAGCGTTCATTTCATCCGCATGACAGAGAGGGGCATAATATTTCTGAACACCAACTATGACAGCATTCAGCAGAACATTACTGAGGGTTTGTGTTCATGGTATTGGGGTAGAACCTTCGTCAAAGGGTGTTGGGGGGGGGGGGTGGGTTATTTCCTGGATGATCTGGAAATGATTAAGAGAAAGGCCACCATGCGTTTCAGATGCTGTAGCACTGTACATTTTGAGGGCCACTGTAAATGTAGTATGATCAAGCAGGAATATTCTGGTGCTAGAACTGCTACAGCTTTGGTGAGCCTACAAGCCTGTTCAATATAAAGCCACCAACCAAACAACACACCTTCATAACTTCGAGAGATGAGCACAGTGTTTGTGGAGAATGATTGTTGCAAAACATACATCCCAACATGGCACTTTTAAAGAGTTATGGATATTCTATGAGGAAACTAAAGTCAGGATAATTCTTTCATGGGATGCATTTTACCAAAAGAGCATAATACAGGCAAATCTGGATGTCTCTGTTACTATTTCTTTGCCACATCCAGAAATCTAAACTTGACCGATGTTATCAGAGTACTGCTGGTGCTTCAAAATTGTAAGATTGAGCAATGGTAGAGTCTCTGGGGCCTGGAGATGCAGTGATTGCTCTTGGAAGGCAAAAAGCCTGGTATTGTTCTTTTTTCCATGTTTTCATCAGTAATTGCCAGCTCTGCTGTTTCCTATTTAGCTCCCTCTGGTCCCGGTTGTGTTTTTCCTGCCCACAGAGAGCACAGCTGTCACTGCCAGCCATAGATGGTCTATTAGGACCATTTTTGCATTATTCTTGTTACCAAGGCTACAACTCCACTATCACCAACACTTTTTTTTTGGGGGGGGGGGTGTCACTGGGCAGGGGTGTATCTGCATGTGGAGATCTATTTTAAATACCTGCTTATTTTCAACTTATTGTAAAGCTAGCTCAAAGTCACCCTCTTTCACCAATAACTCAGTTCATTTTAAACTGGCTATGTACTCATTTACTTGTTAATATGTAATTATAGATTTTAGGTACCTTGAGTGAGATTAGGGGAGGCCAGTCTTGTCGGCAAAGGGCTGGAGTGTCTGCAGATTTTTGGGATAACCTTTAGGTCAGCTGTTCAAACCCAGGTGTGAGGACTCTTCAGCCAATTAGTCCTCTGATTAGTAATCTAATTAGGATGTTGCAGCAGAAACCTGCATACACAGCAGCCCTTTCTGGATAAGATTGGCCACCACTATTGGGTCAGATGAGACATGTGTATAGTGATTGAGTTAGGAGGTAAAGAGCTGAATATTCAATCCAATATTTTACTCTCACTGAGACTTTAAACATTACTACTTCCTGCCTTGCTTGTGTGTTGACTTTTACAACATAAGTTTTTTTCTTTGCCTATAACTTTTTGTGAGTTACTGCGTATTACTAATTTCACACCCAACGGTAAGTCTTCATTAAAACGAGTGGGAGCTCAGAGGTGCTGACAAGGTTTATGATGTGTTTACAAAATGTGATAGCGGTGGACTTCAGCACTTACCACACCCCAGCTGTCACCGACTAGCATTGCCCCTAGCTGGTTTTGCAGTAAAGTGAGTGGAGGAGTGAGGAGGGGCTGGTTGCATTTAGCAAACAGGGGCTGGCTGTGGACACCTATGCAGTGTCAACTACAGCCACAAGGGGGCGAAAGAACATTTTGAAATCTGAGGTTACTGTTCTACGTAGATGCGTTTTACAGGCACTTTAGGGCAGTCAGAAAAGTTCAGTCATAATACAAGATGTAATGAATGAAATTAAACGATTGCCTTTAATAAAATATATCCTATAATATTATAAGAAATGTTTAAAATGTTTCCCCCCTCTGTACTGTTGCATTTAAACTAAAGCAATTTGCTTTGGGAATTATGAAACAAGTTTGTACAAAATCCCATATGGCTTCAGGGCTACTAATGCCCCACAGATGTTATAGGAAAATCAGGTGAAATATCTAGTGTGTCCACATCATCTGGCTTTAAAGTTCAAATACAGCCAGCAGATACAGGCTGTGACCAAATTCAGGGGCTACAACCCCAAAAGGCTGCATTTGAAGATGGAATATTTCATAGTAGAGCGAAAAGGCTGTCCCATTTAGAAGGCTCCTTCAAATGTTTAGATGCACCCAATGGATCCTTTGCAGTCCAACATATCCCAAGATTCATTGCACAGAGGTCAAGTGGGTGTGTCCCTGCTAGACAATAAGAGCAGTGCTTCATGACTCAAGGGTAAGGGTGGGTACAGGTGATGAGGGTCAGATGATCCCATCTGACAAGGCTTTCCATTCAACCTTCGTAAGATGCGGGCTATGTCTGAATCCAGGAGCTGTATCCTTCTCAGGCTGCATTCAAAGACTGAATACATCACAGCAATGCAACAAGGCTGTCCCAGTTCAAAGGCTCCTTCAAATGTAGTCTAGGAATGCATCCTTCTTTTGCAGAGTTGCAAAGGATCCAACAGGTGCATCCTTCGCAGCCCAACATGTCCCATAACTACGTGGTCCTTCGAAGGATGTGCCTACTATGCTACGTAGACAGTGTCCTTCGAAGGATGTAGCCCTTGGATTCAGACACAACTATAGTATAATTTTTTTTCAGTGTGAAACTTTACCAAGGAGACAGCAGGAGGTAGGAAAACGGGCCGGATGTGAGTGATGATTCGGATCTCGATGGCAAAGGATCAGTAGCACTGTTATCCTCCAGTACCAAAACCCAGCTGGGTCTGACTGAGGAGTCAAACAGGATCAGCTGAGTGGACCCATGTGGAGACATGTGGAAAATGTCTGCAAGGACAGTGACCTTTTAATTATTTGGACTGGAAAAGCTATTATTTTTGCTCAGTTTCTTTGAATTTCTTCTAGTTGAGGGTTTCCATACCGTTCATTTTTGTTCCGTGAATCAGTACATAATTGTTTTCTGACCAATTTGTGTGAATAAAAACAGTGGAGTTTTATGAGATCCCATTGCTTTGTTCCTCTGTCCTGCCTTGTGGTCGACATCTGCCCTAGAATATTTCACACACCTAACACACTCAACAGAAATCATACTACATCAGTGAACTGGCAGTCATCTTAACTACAGGTATTTTGAACTTACCTAGTTCATATTAAAAAATGCAAATTAATAAAAGTCAAACTAAAAGTCTAGATCTTACAAAGAGGTCTTATGTATGCACATACTGGATCAGCTGACACACCATATAAAGTACGACGTTCATTCATTTTGTATTTCATCAAGTATGTGTGCAAATGTTTAATCTTTACTAGTGTGATTAAATAGGCAGAATACATAATCTGAAGCAGGGATTTTATCATTGATATTTTTGCATTTGCAGTATGTTTTTCAATTAGTTCATATTGGAGGCAGGGGCCTCTGAGGATGATTAATAAGGTGGTATATAATTTAAAGGTATATATCAAGAATTAATACATGAGGGGGTATATAATTTAAAGGTATGTATAAAGAATTAATACATGAGGTAGGACTGTGAGAATGGTCAGTGAGACATTATGGCTATAAATGTGATTAATTGTTTAGAGAAAGAACCAGCAGAGAGACCTGGCTATACCACTCACGTCAGTGGCCTTCTTCTCGGCCTGCTCCAGCTTCTCCTGTGCATCCTTCAGCGACTCCGACGATTTGTCCAGCTCGTCCTCGACACCCTTCAGTTTTTTCTGCAGGCCGAGCAGCTCCTCCTCCAGCTGTAGTTGGGGGGGTGGGGGGTTCACCACAGATTGCTTTGCTTAGTCCAAGATCATCACCATAGTCCTGGGTTCATATAAATGAAGTACAGCGCCAAAATGAACCTTCCAGAATGACAAACAGCCGTGACTGGCCAGCCCTTCTCCTCAGGATTAGTTCTCCACTCTTCTGAATTCATGGTTTGATTAATGATGTTTTCAAGCTTAAAGTAGTAGATACTTTTTTAAAATGGTGATTGATTGTTTAAACCTGAAACATAACTTTGCCTTCCTGCAAATACAGACTAGCTAGAGTTTTTCTGTGATTTTATAGAGTGGAAAACTACTAATATATATTTTCCAGAAAGCTATATTAAATCACTTAAGTTAAAATAAATATAATTTGAACTGTCAGTTAATTTCAGGTTGCATACAAACAATTGTTTAATTCTGAACATTTAAGTCATTTCATGATAAGCTCATTAACAGAAGACAAATTGTGGCTTGTGTTTAATTTTTTTCTGGCTGAATGCCATATGAATTCATCCATAAGTGATTATAAAAATGAACAGTAATACAGTGTCAGCTACATTTGTATCCCCCAAAAGCTGAAGGCAAACAACAGTAGATATCAATTGCTAACGCAGCTTTGGAGCAATATTTGGTTAGATAATGGATAGACAGAGTCATGAGCCTATTTTGCTTATAAACTCTAAACATTATCAATATTGCAGCGTTTGTGAAGTTTTCTGCTTATGTACATTTGGATTATTCTGACCTCTGAGCCAACATGTGCTGCTTGTGAGGTATGTTGGTGGAAAGCTGAATGCTGCAGAGGTTTTTGTGATGGATGGGGGGCAGATATACAAAGAGTACCCCCACCCCCCAGAGTGTGTGTGGATAGTTCCTTCAGCCAGCCCACTACCAATGGACCTACTTCCTGTTTATCGCCTAGAAATCAGCCACAGCACTCACAGAGAAACTGAACTGAACACATTGGTTTGCTTTTTTGAATATTCTTTCAACTGCAGCAGCTTTTTCTGAAGGTACGACTGAGCCAAAGGCCCAAGTCCAGTTATCAAAATAGGCTCAGAGGTTTGGGGATGTTTGGGACAAACATCCTTCTTTAATTGTGGAATTCTGTTCTCTAAAACCTCCATAATTCACGTTGTTCAGGATACACTGGACTCATGTTCAAAATAAACAGTAGCAGATCAACTAGTCAACCAATCAACCAACCAACCATCCATGTTCTGTACCATTTATCCTATTCAGAGTCTATCCTGGAAGCTATGGGCACAAGGCAGGCAGATCTGCTACATAACACATATCATCAAACTTACCTGGCAGTTTTAAAATTTAAGAAAAAAAAGCTGAACTGCAAAAATCTTTGCAGAACTACACACTGTTATTCTCCTGCCCCATCTGTCAGATTCTGTTGGCCTTTTGTCCCCAGCTATGCGAGGCATCAAGGCTTCCAGTTCACAAATAGCCATGGCCTTTGTTGTCCCCGTTTTGGCACTGCTGGGGTCCCATGTGCCACCAAGGTGGCGTCTTTGATCCATGGTGCAGGATCGACAAAATCTGTGCCCCCCTTTTTATTGTGACAGACGGTGGATGCCATTGAAAACACCTAAAATAGACCTATGACAGCAAGACCACCATCCTGGAAGATGAAAACAATGGATTGGAATGCACCAAGATGGATTCCATTCTTGGGGCAAAATTATTAACATTTGCTTCATCTTATTTATCACTGTAACTGTGATAACAGCCATATAGTGAAACAAGTAGCAAAAGCCTGGCAGAAAATAAAGACTAAATCTGAAACTCTATTTTAAAGTTGCCGTAACTGAATAGAAACCAATACATCAAAGACTAGGTACCCTGGACTGTACCATTACAGAGAAGTGAAGGACACCACCTCCAAAAATGGGACAGATAGATTCAGTTCCACTTATTTAAGATTATGAAACAAATTTCACATTAGTTACCAATTAGTCATTAGCATAAGTCTATGACCTGTAATGAGCAAATGAGTACTGTCGCTTTAAGACACTTATGTTCACCATATGTTAGTACAATACTGCGAACTGTTGCACTCTATTCTGAGTTGAACCTGGACAATGGTAAAGTACCTTCTTATTAGAAATACTGCTGTCTGGACTCTATTGAAGGGAAGGTGCTAGCGTCAAGCAGATTAACTCAGTTCAGCACTTTTTCCCTCGCTGATTATTAAATATTATATATAAATAATGTTATTTCCCAATAGAGCAGGAGAAAAATCAGTGTTGTTCAGGCAAAAAAGCAATGCCTTTGTGATTCGCCATGAGGAAAAATTACGAGGGGGCTTCACTGTTTTGGAATGTTCCTTTCTGGACAATGCCTGAATTATCTGCTAGGAAATTCAAGGAGCTATGCCCGGTGTCTCAAAGGGGTTATTGAGTCATGGAGATCAAGGCAGCATGGATGGATGGCCTTAACAACAACCAAGGTCATCTGAAAGACAGTGTCAGCTCATTGACCGGTTCCTGAATCAGGCAACCTTCCAATGGGCCAAGAGAGAAGGATGACAGTAGGTAAAATGGCAAGAGCGAGATGTCACAGTTGAAGGGTGAGGCCTATTCTGTATATTCCATCATTCCAAAGTGTTTCAGCAGAGGCTAGGCTGAATGTTGAATTCAAAGATCCAATAGGTTTTAAAATTCTGCAAAGATGCTAGCTAACACTTGGAAAGTTTGTTTCTACAGTTATCATGGCCCACACCTTCTTGCAATGCAACTTAAGCAATGCGAGAACTTCAAATGAAGATCAGAAGGCTGGTTTCATACATCTTACTGTATGTAGCCTTCAACAATAATGCCAAATGATTCAAAGGGCTGGTTTCTCCAAACCGCTAAACTTTGACTGAAGGCATCCACCATCTGCTGGTTAAAAAGATGGCAGCGGTGATGTGTCATCACCTGCACAAAGAGGGTTAATTAAAACAGTATGACCCCCCCCCCCATCCTATTCATGGCATGTTCAGCAGCACAACCGACATCTGCTCCACAAATCTGGTATGTACTCAATCAGTCTGACCTTGAGAATGTTAAAACACAAATGACTCATGTTAATGCTTCACTCCTATCCATAGAACAGTAAAAAAAAAAACAACAGCTAATACACCTACAAATAAGATTAACCCGTTCATTTGGTCTGTGAGTCTCCACTAGACTATCTATGGATAAGTGGCTGGAAAATAGATGAATGGGTCTCCTTGGACAGTCAAGTCAGGAAACAGGATACTTTTGCTTTTTTTAATATGAAGCTCAGGTTGCTTCTTACCACTGCCTTTACATAAATTCTGTAATAATACATGTATAAAGCATCTAATTTCACAGATTCACGTTGGACTTCATGAACTATCAAGCCCACTTATGCTGTGGGATGGGGACGTAACACTGTTTGCAATCACCTTTCTCTAGCTGACCTAAGCGAAATGCAGAATCGATATTTATAATTGCATTTTATCACTCATCAATTTGGAATGCTGCATAGATACTAAATAAGGTGAATTATACTTCCATCCTACTGATTCGGAAAAACAATTACAATATTTGAACACGTTTTAATTGGCCATATAAATATGTATAAGATACAAAAAAAAACAGTTTTTGAGCGTGGCAAAATTATATCAAAGTTAGAGATATTTCGACGGTTATGATTTACCTAAAATAAGTAAATATTCTAGTGATTCATGTGAAGGTTTTCTTTGTGTGTGTGTGTGTGTGTGTGTGTTTAACAATATTTTCATATTGAAGACTGGGGCACTTCGAGATCACTGATTTAATCAGGCTGCTGATATGACCAACGAACTTACCTGCTTGCATTTGTCTTCTGCCCCCTTTTTGTCCATCTCGGCTTGCTCAGCCCGATCCATGGCATTCTCCTTATCCAGTTTTAGCATCTGCATTTTCTTCTTAATGGCCTCCATCGTTGCTTTTGTTTTTTGAGCCCAACGAGAATAAAAGTGGTTCAAAGTTGACGCCAAAAAGAAAGGAGGTGGAGGAGAAGGAGGAGGTGGTGGAGCGGCACCGCGAGCAGCTGGAGTCGAGTGATAGAACAAAAAGCGTGCGGGGAGGGTAATGAGGGAGGCAGGGGCGCACGCGGAGCCGCGCCGGACTTTTTTGGGGAGGTCAGTCGGGTCCCTGACGTCGGCCGCCTGTGATTTGTTCTGTAGAATCGCCTTAGAATTTAGCGCAGATATTTTGTCCATCTTTGGGAGGCTGCGATTACTCTTTATGTTCAAATCACACTGGAATGAAATTTTGTCCTAAATATATCACCAGAGAGAAGCCCGAACCATTCCGTGAAATCACTGCCGTGATCGACTTTCTGCCGATTTACACTGTATTTTATTTAACATGTTTATGTCTTGCGGACTGTTTGTTTAGTTATGTAATAGTCTAAGCTTGTGGGCTTTTGGATGCTGGCGAAGGCATGCTTTTAACCACGTAAAGTCATTTAACAAAAGCCACTAGTGAATTTTAATAAAGTAATTGTATCCTTCATGTTGTCTGGAGTTGTCCATCAGGTTACATTCTGCATCTACACGCATTCTTATACGGGTCATATCAGTCTCGTATCGGTGTTTTTTTACAGCGGGGAAGTGCATGACCGCTTGCGAATTGCAACGTTATGTAGTTTTCTGAAATGCTTTTATGTATTTTTTATTATTTGAAAGCATGTTAATCTTTACTGCCATCAGTTTAAAATATAAAATTACCATACTCAGTTTTACAACAGTCAATCAAAAATGACGATATCAGTCCTTTCTTTATAAACCAGCTTTATTAAATGAAAATGCTTCCAAACATAACTGTTCTTTACATAAAGACGGGTCCCCCAAAAGCACTGTTAATTGATTGATAGAGTATCAAAATGAAAACGCAAAATGGAAAAAAAACACCACAGAATCCAAAATAGAATGTTCGGCCAGCCGGATGCTCCTGACCAACAGATTGTCTGAACCTCAGGTCTGTCAAGTCTGTTTGTATGGACCAAAGCTTATACAAACTCTCAGTAAAGATAAAGACTGAAAAGGAGAGAGAGAAAAAGACATAACTCTGAAAAGTGGACTTCCATGACTTTAGAAACTGAAGAATCTGATAAGTGCACTTGGAGACAGGGAAAGGTTAACCATCACAAACACAATACCATATAAAATACATAGACAGGCACTTTTCTGATGCAGTGGCAAACCAACTGGACAGGAAGGTATGACGAAGGCCTTTGATCAAATACAGGTAACACTGGATAAATAAAATATATTATTTATCATAGAAATATTTATCAGATCACATTGATAAACTGTCGATTCAATTTCAAATGCTGAAATTGTTTATCTGTACCTATAGTATTAATATCGATGTAGAACATCCATATATGTGGAATTTAGGCACATATCAGCGAATGGCACAAACACCGATGGGGGGTGGTCAGAGCATGACCTTTGAGCATTAGCCATAAAAATGCCTTTTATAAATTTTTATAAAACTCAGGAAAACTACTAAGATATACTGAGTGTTAATATACATTGCTCTAAAAGCAGACCCTTTGGAAAAAAAAACCTCAGACACTTTATTAATATATAAATTTAATAGAAGATATCATTTGTAACATTTCATCGTTTTAAAAAAATGATATGTATGCCTTCTTGAATTGTATCAACGCAAAAATCAATCATTGCACTTCTGGTCCAAACTGCATCAGCTGCACCCTGAATGTCCTGGACTGAGGGTATGTAAAGTCTCGCCCTGCTGCTCCGGTCGAAAGGTGCTCTCCGCAGAACCTTCCAGAGGGTCTGAAGGTTCCACACAGCTTGAAAATGAAGTTCTTACGATGCAGACTGTTGTCCGATTACTCAGTGAAATAAGAGTTAAATTTTAAATCTCACCCTCGAGTCATCACTGGGGCAACTGAAATTTCCTAATAATTAAGCGACAGAAAAAACAGACCCTTGCGAAGGTGTATGTTTTTTAGTCACTGAAATGCATTTTGAAGCTAAAACATGAATTTGCATTGATGTTCTTTTTTTTGTTTACTTTTTTTTGTTTTTCAATAAAGCCATAGCCACGGTCGCTGACTGAGCGAGCGGAAGCTAACCTACAGTTAATCACCAAGTTAACCACATAGAAGTAATAAAAACACAGTTTCTCGACAAATTTGCATACATCATTCAAACAAACAAGTGGCACCGTGAAGCTTTTTATGTGTGATGAACAGAAAAAAATTTAAAATAGAAAACTCAATATAACTCTTTTACGAACATGTTTTTCTTTGATCGCTTAGCCATATTGCTTCCATAAGCGTAATACCATGATGTCGCTGCCTGGATAAGCAGCCGATTGGTTACTCAGCCACAAGCCTCGACTCGCCTCCACCTCGTGAGGGCCCCTCGGCACGCCTCATTGGTCTTGCCTATCTTCCCGCAGCTCTGATGGGAGGAACTTGTACTGCTGCTGCCGGATCATGGCCAGCTTCTTGCGGGCCTCGTCCAGCTCCCGCTCTTTGCGCAGCATCTCCTCCTGAGCCGCGATGATCTGGGGGGGGATTCTTAATCATCATCATCATCATCAACAACAGTAACAATGCTGTGTTATGCTGTGGGTTGGGAGTCTATTGCTGTTGCCAGAAGGTTGCCAGTTCAAATCCCGTGGCTGCCAGAGTAATGATGTCTTTGTTGGACCCTTGAGGATTCAAGCCTCATCTGTGCAGGGCTCTCATCAAGGCCCCAACTCTCTTCTTACCTGAGCAATGCCACCAACCATCTTGTTCTTAACCACGACGTCCTGGTCGTCGTGGACGTCGAAGGCTGCTTTCTGTGCCGCCTTCACTAAATTGTCCGAGGCCCGCTTGACGGCATTTCCAGCGGCCTGAAAGGAGCACGTGCATGTGTTGGTTATATTCAGCATGTAAAGAAGTCAACTCAACAGTAGAATGCAGTAATGAGCAAGACGCATTTTTCTAATCTCAAAAATGTTGGGATAAGCAAGTATTGTTCATTCGATATAGACAAGCCCATATCAGATCATTTTTAAAGTACCCTTTCAAAAACTTGCAATACAAGTACAGGATGAAATCCCAGATTTAATGCATTAATTAAATAACATCTGTTAATGATGAGGATGGTCATTGGGAAGCAATCGGATACAATGGCATCTGTCCAACCACTGTCCATAGCCGCTTGTCCTATGCAAGGAGGTCCGGAGTCTATCCTGGAAGCTAGGGATGGCTAAATGAAGGTTCATGAACCATTTGCTGCAGTTTTTGACCCCAGTAGATGCTGCACTTGGTTTGCTTCAGGGTATGATTTGAGCCCATTTTTGAACAGAGAGCACCACTTAGTGGGGCCAAAAAATACAGCAAGTGGTTCATGAAGCTTCATTTGGCCATCACCACTGGAAGCTAGGGGCACAAGGCAGGGAATAACCCAAGGTGGGGTGCCAACCCATCTCACGGCATTCACAGACAACAATGCCCAAAAAACCAAGCGATCCATTTATCCACCACGTTAACATAAAGGGACAAATTGATCAGTCCTGACTGATCTCAGGGTGAATTAAAAAGGTTTATAAGCAGCATTTGCCAGGCAGTGACTCACTGCTGCTTCAGATCACTACATCTTGTCCTCAGTGTTAATAAACAGTCGCTTCTGTAATGGGAATGCAGACGTTTGCCAGGTCTCGCAGGAAACCAAGACACCCATGTTTCCTTGTCCTTCCTGAATGGCTTTAAAAGGCAATGCTGGAAGAGCAGAAGTGATGCTCATAGTGACTCATCGGAGGGGAGACATACATCTGGCAGGCAGGGGATCGCAAACAACCATTTTTTTGCCTTTTCAGGCTCCGTAGATGCCACCATGCTGGCCAGCGCAGGTCTTCCGACACCCAGGAAGATGCGGAATGCTTTCCAAAGACTGGTGAACTGGTTACGTCATTGACTTTTTAATATCCGGAAAATGTGCGAAAACAGTGTCTTCTTAAAATGAAGAGTGAAATCCAAGGAGAACATTTACTGGCCAGGAGGAAATGCTTTCTAAACAGACATGACGGATTCAGACGCATTCTTTACCAGGTGACAGAGGTGTTTTTTACCATTGTCGTTTGGTATGAAATATTCAAAAAAAGCATTTGCAGGCTGAATGAAAAATGAGGCCTATGTGCCATTTCAAATCAT
Source organism: Stomatorhinus walkeri (assembly GCA_026784285.1). Lineage (NCBI taxonomy): Eukaryota > Metazoa > Chordata > Actinopteri > Osteoglossiformes > Mormyridae > Stomatorhinus > Stomatorhinus walkeri. The sequence goes on from JAODUD010000117.1 coordinate 975,165, forward strand.
CAGATTAATCACAGAAGTATTTTAACTTATACGTCTGTGTTTTATTCTATCTAATTATTTAGCAGCCGCTTTTATCCAAAGCGATTATTTTTTTTCCAAGCAGGGGCAGAAAGTTCCTGGAGCAATTGGTAGTTAAAGGCCTTGCTCAGGGGCCCAACAGTGAAATAACTCTGATGGCACTGGAATTGGAGCCAGCGACCATCCTATTACAAGCACAGCATCCTAACCCACTGAGCCACACAACCACCGCCAGCGAATAATGATCATTCTGTCCTCCAAATCACGCTATTTTCCTTCTACAGTACGTCGACAATGAACAGTGTCATTTTGACGTATCCCTGCCCCTGATTCTTTATACTTTCTCTTGCCCAATAACAGAAGATATTTTGGATGACTGTCGACTCCGTCGGCCAATAAAATAGCTGCACTCAGTCCTTGTGGCCGAGCCACCTGCTGCTGTCACTGTACCGCTCTGCCGGCCTGTGTCCTTCCTGCATTATATCCACTCTGGCTCAGCAACAAAACCTGTACCTCTTAAATTAGGCAGGCTGAAAAATAAATATCTGTAGCATAGCCAACGAATCGCTAACAGGAGTTTCTTTTTTCCCCCCTCTACAGCTTTTCAGCAAACTCAGGCCTGCAAAAAATATCAGTCCACTACGGAGCTGACAGTCATCCGAATCCAAGGCTCGGGTTTCAAGTGACAATCTTAAGCTGCCTGAAGGAAACTCAGGTGGATGGACATAAAACACAAACACAGAGACGTTACCCAGCAGCTGCACGTTAAGCGCTGGACAAGATAAGTCTCCGATGATTGGTTGAGAGAACACGAGAGGTCCAACTGTTCAGTTCGGGGCGGCAAACACGCCATGTTGCTTTACGGAGGCCCTATTTCTAGACAGGGATTAGAACCCCGTAGGTTTCAGAATACAAGATGTAACTACTAAGGCCTGCTTGGTGAAATAGATGTCTTCTGTTGATAAATGATGAGATTTGACTTATACCTGCTAAGCTTCGAGAGCTAAAATGTATCCTCCTGTATAAATGAAACCTGCCAACAAGGTTTATCTGTTGAACCCACAGTTATATCCTGATGGTGGTGAATGCAACTAAGACTGGACACACATTTTATGGCAGTGTTGAGTTTGCAGACAGTGAGGTGTGGGGATGAACCTCCTAGGATGGGGGTACTGTCACGTGAAATGCCCGTTGGCCCACTTCATTGGTGCCTTCATCCCATGTGACTGGGAATGAATTTTGCATAAACAATAAGCCTTTCTTTGACTCAACTCTGACGTCTTTCCTCTCACAGTTTTTATAAACCCTCTCCAATGCGGTCCCCAAAAAAATCCCTGTTCCTTCCCCCATTCCCATGTCACGTAGTTCTATTCTCTGTCCAACCCGGTGTGACTCTAGGAATTATTTAATCATACTTGCGTTGACCTTGTCTAGACTTTCTTGACCAAACATGCCAAAGCACCTCTGCCCCACAGGCAAACACAGGTGAGAGTGCTGGACACCTCATTGTTTTAGGAGGCGATGAAGCGACCCGTTCCTTGCAGTTTGGAGACACCCAACAAAACTCTGTACGGAAGATGACCTTCATGCTTCGCTGCAAGTGGACAGGACCTCCGAAGCGTCTGGAGGTACCAGTAACCCTGCAACATGGTTAAGTGTTCCAGATGATGGAGGCCATCAATGAAAACTACAGCCTGATGCTCTTTCGACCAAGTTCAACCAACCACATTGATTTCGGCACCCTGCTGATTCTGATGTATCATCTGGCAACCACAGATAGGTTGGGTGGGAGGTCTGAAGTAACCGGGTCTAAATACAGAACTGCCTAATCCTAATGTGACAGCTGTACATATGGGCGGGGGGGGCTGCCATGTAACCCTAGAAATTGAAACACCCTCCTTTACCTTGGCTATTTTTGACTCTGGGCTTTCTAGTCGTACTTCATTTCACCTTATTGTTGAGGAGGCGGTCATAAAACAAAAGGTTTATTAACGTGCAATTAAAATAAAAGTCCTAAGGTCAGCAGATTTTAAAGTACTGATACCAGTTGAGTCAGGAAAGAGATGAGAAGATTCAAAAGAGTGCAAAATGACCCGTGCGCATAAGTATAAATGTCAAACACAATTTCCAAAATTAAAGGAGGATAGCTCCTAATATGTAAGCATCCCCGGAATTATCTGTATCACTGAAGTATGCTTCTACAATAATAATAAATAAAGCCAGCAGGCTAACAGTCTACAAAACCCTGGTTGTGGTCTGTTAAAAACTCAGCAATTTAGCAGCTGATGTGTACTGGTTGGAGGATTTAAGATTGACTGTTTGTACTGGGCTGGATTGCAGGAGATGTCACGGGGTCTGACCTGGAGCCTCTTCATGGTCTGGGAGTCCTGGTCGGCCTTGACCTTGCAGGCCACCAGCAGCTGGGCGGTGGAGGCGGCCACCTGCTTGGCCGAGGAGATGAGCTTCTCCTCGCTGGCATGGCCCTGCACTGCGGAGTTTGCCGCCTCGCACAGGTTGTTGGTTGCCGCAGCGACCATTCGAGCCTATCAGGATATGGCAATGAGTTACAATGAGGGTAGAGGGACTTAGAAAACCATTACTATATTATACCACTGGAGTAATGGTGTTAATAACTGAACCTATAAAATCAATATCTTGTTCACATTCTAACATAAAATTATGACTTTCCTTGAACAATGAACATTTTGATTCATGAATTTCATTCACATGAATTGGCTGAGTTGAATGTGCTTCCATGTGTTAAAACTCACAGCAGAGATAAGGCCCTGGGACCACTGCCCATCATCCACGGCGTTGGCGGGAATCGCGCCCACCTACAGGGGACAGGGAGATGAACATCAGGGAAGACGGACACTGCCAAGATCCCAACTGGGATCCTGGGAGCCCCGCGATGGGGTTTGGAACCCGTGCAGGTGAAGGGGACTTACTTTGCCCTGGGCCACCAGCTCCCTCTGAGCAGCTGAGGCGGCCTTCACCAGGGCGCTGGTCGCCGCGGCGATGGACTTGGCAGCTTCCAGAATCTGCTCCTCGAAGTTTAGGCTCTCGTCTGCTTCCTGCCCATAAGAACAAAGCAAAAAAAAAATTTTTTTAATTCATGATGAGCGCATCTTTGTGGCCTGAACTGGACAAAGATGCACGATACGACTGTACAAACAGTGTGTCAGGGCCAGAGACCGGTTTACATCACAGGGCTGAAGCATAACTTGTCGGTCGAGTCATTCTCTACTAAGGCTGACTTGGAGGATGCTTGTCGACCCGGCCAGATACTCAAGACCTCATTTGTCACAGACAGGCTTTCACCACACCACTCCATTCCATTCCAGTCCAGTCCAGTCCAGAGGCAGCCCACCCACCCCAACCAAGCCCTGCAGGGGGGGGGGAGGCTGAGAGCCTGAAGTGGGTGGAAAAAGGATCATCACCTTGGGTTTGGCTCTGGGTTTCAGCTGCTCCAGCTTCTTGGCGGCAGCCTCGATGGCGGCTGCCGCCCCCAGCAGCTCGTTCTCGGCGATGACCGTGGGATCCTCGGGGTCCACCCACTCTGTCCCTGTGGTTGGGGGGAGGGTGATACACTGTAAAAACAGAAGCTCCATACAATGCCAATTATTTTATTTCTCCAAAAGTGGCAGCGTGTACCAGCGGCGCTGTTCTTACATGCGTGTCCGATATAGACATGTCTCTCTCACGCCAGCTGGCAATTCAGAATGTGACATTATCACATGTCAGGCGAGGAGGGCTGCGTTACACTCACTCATTATAATGGGTGATTTCCATACAACAAAACACTCCACAAAACATATAATCTTGCTTATGCAGTTTCTCAGAAGACAGTGAAGTTTCCCTCAGTCTCTTCCCAGAAGCTGTACTAATGTCTCCTTTTACCCTCTGCTTTGGCAAAGATTTTTAAAATGTGACAAAGTGTGAATAGAGTAATTTGCCTCAGAGGTATGCAAATGGCTCAGCTCGCCGCAAGGGGAAGGTCAATCACACGGACATACGAGTAGGTGGGGCATTGGGCAGCCGGGGGCGGGGTCTTGGATAATGGGGCTGGGCCTACAGAATGAGGAGCAGGCAGGCGAGAGAGGCTCGGGTTACCCTTCATGGCTTCCGCGGCCTGGATGAGCTCGGTGACAGAGCCCGCCACACGCTTGGAGCAGGCCGCTAGCTGCTGCTTCAGGTCGTGGGAAGGCTTTTGAATGATCTGAACAAAGGGAGAGAAGCAACAGGGTCACCTCATGGGCAGTTCTGACAAACACTTACTCATGTGGCTATATAAGTTTGTGTATATACCCTCTACCGTGGGGTGGTAGAACTACCACAAAGGGGAAATTCCTGGTTGTTGGCTAAAGGTGATAAATATTGACGTGTTAAATTAGGGCCAGCCCACACGCATAAACAAAAAGAACATTTCCAGTTAGCAGCAGCCCAAATAAACCAGTATGGGTGGCTTGGCTGGAAGGATGAGGGCCGCTTTACCCCCGGGAACGGGCGGGACATGTACGGTGGCTGTCCCATCGGCCGCCAACACCCTGGCATGCGATGGGAGAGCTTAGCCCAAATGGGCAGAAAAGAGGGGAGGAGGGGAGCACTGCGGCAGAGGAATGCTGGGAGTGGCCAGGGGGCGGGGCCTGGTACAGCTGACTGACCAATGAACCACCCAGCAGCAAATATACAGAATGGGATGCATAAGAAACACGCCAGGCACGTCTCAACATGTACGTGGAGGAAAAACACACACACACACACACAACGTAAATCAACTCCCCAATAAAACACATACATCAGCAGGCTAAATAAACTCACCAATCACACACACACACACAAATATATACTAGGATGGGTTGAATTATTAAGAAGCACATAATGCATGTATCTGTCAACGACTCATAACAGCTGGAAGAGCAGTTTCTATAACTGAATGCCGGCTTAAGTCCACACACGAATGCACACACACCCTGGCTTCCAAGCTCAGATCTGTGTTTCTCATCTACAAAATAATGCATCATTTTGCTGTGGAGGTGAACAGTGGAACTGGACACTTTGGCTAGCGGGGGGGGGGGAGGGGGGGTTTGCATGGAAGAGCTGGAAGGCATAGGCCTGGCATCATGTGACACCTCACTCCCCCAGAATGACAACAGCAGAGAACCAGGCAAACACAAAAAATTAAGGAAGAAGTCATTGTTTTAGCTTTGCTTGGACACATTTAGCATCTGAGGAAATGGCTGCTACCATGAACACCAAAACAGCACTGGTGACATGGGCCATCTAAAGAACTAACCCACAGAAAGCTGTATTTTCAAATTTTGATTGGTTGGCGATGTTAGCGCCAGAGCCAATCAACAGAGAGATGGATGCCTAGGAAATGTGTGTTGGGTCTCTGGGCCACCATAAATGAAGACTTCTGCTCTGTGAGAGGAGGCGCCACTGAATGTCAAGCAAGCAGATTTACTCTGGATGTCTAAGTGACACACTGAGGCATTTGACAGCTGGAGCGTGTTAGGCGCCGGGGGCGTGCCGTTACTTTGGATTGGTCAAACCTGCTTGACTGCTTGTTATGTAACCCAATCAAATTTCAGTACTGCATACAAAACAGTCCAAGGTATTACAATATAATTAGAAATTAAATTAGAGATTAAAACAAAAATTCACTCTAATTACAATGTAAAATTCATCTTGTGCACAAAGTTAATTGCAGACTGAAGGGTGGGTAAGAAACTTTGGGCTGATGAATTATACCGTGCTTATTATAAGAAATAAAAAATGAACTTTTCTGACTTAAACACTGCAGGCATCTGTTGCAATACAAGATGCAGGTCCACACTCGTGCAGGTCAACCAGAAACAGCATTTCCTGTCACTTACCGGCTACAGCCGTGCGAATGGAGAAGTGAACCAGACGAGGAAGACGGACAGAATAAATAAACACCAAACGGCACAGTAACTATCCGAATCACACATATTTCAGAACTTAACACTTGCAAAGATCATTTTAAAATAGTGTGACATCTGATGCCCGCAGCAGAAAAATCAGCATATGTGCATGAGTTTTAAGTGATAGACAACTGTTGTTCAATATTTTTTTTTAACCCTTAAGAGCATCTATTTTCATGCTGCCTTTTGACATTAAGCATTGCGATAAACATACTGCTGACAGGAAGCTCACTCTCATTTTTGTATGAGAAATTCAACACAGCGCGATGGGAGGCGGGACTGGGGGCAACGCGGTAGGAAATTTGCCTGGATGGAAACGCTGACTTTCTCACTCTACTTGGATGCTCCCCGAATACTTTTCAGCACAAATAGCCGAGTTTGTGACACAGATGCACATTCTTTTGTGGATCCTACTGTTATTCCACTCCAAAAGCCGTGGCTTCTGAAAAACCAGCAGGGGGCCAAACAAGGCGGCCAGAGAATCCAGGCGTGACACGTTTATTTAAAAAGTGACAAAACCACCGCCTTTAGCATCTTTATAATGGGAACACCCGGGGATTTTCGGGGGTTAGTTCCTCTTCGCCCGCATTTCACTTCCTCCGTCGATGGCGCAATGACGATTTTGTACCGTTTATCCAAAGATCGAACATTAAAACCGCATGTCAAACTTTAGAGGACTTCCAAATTCCCCTGGTAGCATGTACCTTCCCAATCACTCGCCACCGCTCGGGGGTCTTGCCCCAGAGTCTAGGCTTTACCCATTAATCTGAAGTAACCAGTCGCCTGGAACTTGTCACTTTACAACATGGGCGTCATGCCTCAACAAGCCTCTTATAAAAGGCATGTGGGAGAAACCGCCAAAATAAAATCCCAAAGCTAACCAATTATTAGCGCCATTGCTTATTCTTATTCTTAACTCCTGTCCGGGCTGAGAAGGAGAAGGAGACATGAGGAGCTGATGCTCTGTTGTCACAGACCATCTTTAAAGGCCCGGTAAATGCTACCTCTCTGCACGTGCAAGCTGGTTATGCCGTAAATCTCCATAAGTAACTGATACGGCACCGCTGCAAAACCCGTTACGCTCAGGGGTGTGGGGACATGTATTTAACACAGGGATTAAGTCCAAAGAGGTTTCCAGGGTTCCGGTTTCATATCCGTATCTGACCGATGTGATGCAGGGAGCAGGCAGGCTGGCCTTGGGTCACGTGGCGATCGTAATAAGATCCCGCCCCGAAGGCCCAGACTGGACCGGCTACAGCGGCAGAACTGAAAGGTCATGCTCACCACCAGTACATGCTCCAGAAGACCTAGGTAGCCGCTGGCACACTCCTTCCCGAAGCGCAGTGCACGCATCTGCACCTCCATGCCAACATCGGGATGGTAGGCTGCTTGCTGAAACGGGAAAGACAAGAATAATGTTAGCATCCAAATCAATATCCTAACCCTAAGCACCAGGGGGCGATATGTATTTCGTTCAGCATAAAGAGTTACCATAAAACAAAGGCATCTATAATGTGTTCTTAATTAAAAACATAACATTCTTAAATTTCATATCATTCTTGTTTTTCTTGGAATTGAACAGGTCTGTGCATTATTTCATTTCTTGTAACATTTTATATGTTATGATGACAGTATAACACCAGTGCTTTAATAATACAGATGAGTAAGAGTCTGAATAATGTGATCCGTGAAAAGGTCATCTGCAGAACTGCACATTTAGCTGTTAAAGATTAAAGATTCGTTAACCTTTAAATAGCTTGTTAAAGTCAGCACACGCCCTTCTCACCTTGCACGAGTGCAGCATGTCGGCGATCGCTCTCCGGCTCAAATTGGCCGTGGCGATGACGTCCTCCTGGCGGCATGAGTTCCCAGCAGCCACTGCTTTGGCCGTCGCCAAGGTGATGCCCTTGGTCATGCGGATGAACTCTTCCGGGGTAGCAGTCTTCGGGGGTGGGTCAGCACTGCTGAAAACCTGCAAGCGAAAAGAGGCCAGGACTTTCACATATGACGAGATAAGTCACTACACAGAAGGATGAAAATCATCAACCATGGATGTGTGGCCCAATCGTGGATATGCTCACGGCCAGCTCCTGCTTGATGTGCTCGATCGTGGCCTCCAGGGCTCGCGTTCCTTTAGTGGCTTCATCTTCCACGGCCTTTACGGTCTTCAGGAGCGAGGTCACGTTGGTCACCATCACCTAAAAAGGAGCGGCCTTCAGGATTCAAGTCCAAGGAGCCCTTCTTGATCAACCACTGTGTGAAACTCTTCATTTTATTTTCATGGAAACTATCTGAATGTATTTTTTGGCTGACCCACATTTTAAAAAGGAATCAGAAAGATCAGGCTAGTGTTACTCCTCAGCTGTTGACAGATGACCCAGCGAACGATTAGTGACCATCCAGAGTATCGGTCCGCAGCCAGATGTGTTCCAAATTCTAACCAGGAGCAACTGTGAAAAGCCACTCCCCCTCCCTGGCTGTGATTAATGATGTACAGAGAGGAGTCTTTATAACGTGTTTATAAGCTAAGAAACTGGTACAAGCTTCTGCAGTGTTACCTAGCATCCAAAATATTATACAGCTGTCTATATTTTTGAATGAGGTTGACAGATAGATAGATATTGATAGATAGATTTTAATAGACAGAGACAAATAGATACTTCATTGATCCCTAAGAAAATTTAGGTATCCAATACCTTACACATCTGAGACCACAATGTGAAAAACAAAATGAAGTATAAAGAATAATAAGACTGACAAAACTGGCAACAATAATGAGAATTAATGATTATAAAAGTAACGATGAAAGGTACTAAGAATACAAATCATTACGGAGTGACCATTTAGTGGTACAGTATTGGCCAGTGGTTGCAGGTATAGTGGAAGTGCAAGAGAATGTGAAAGATAATTTATGGCATAAGAAACTTTTTGTTAGCATGACGCTACTTATAGCAGTACTTGTTGGGGTTATTCAGTAAAACTGACAAAAAGTGGAAACACTTGACCGATGAAATCTTTCAGTTACCTCCATGAGCCAAAATCATTAAAGTGGTCCTCCAAAAGAAGTCTCCTGGGATGCCCTACCTTGGCAGAGCTCTTGAGCTGCAGCATTGCGGGGTCATCGTGAGGTTTGCCAGCCGCGGCCTTGGTGGCGCTAATGAGGTCGCCGAGGGCCTTGGCCACGTCCTTCACGGCGTTGATGAGGACCACCTGAGGAGAACAAGCAGCGACACTGAGGATGGAATCACCTCACGAGGGTGGTGCACTGACCCCTGCTGTTCATTCAGACACAGAGCAGCGTTACGCCAACCATCTCTCAGACTGAACACGACAGGTCGTCCTTGAAGAAGTGGTGGGAGCAGAAATAGTAAGAAGCAGAGGCTTTAGAAGGACACTGACCCAGAGCTGGTGAATAAGACACAGTGTAACAAAATATGACATTACACACGTGGATTCCATGTGAAACTTACGAAGATCTTTAAGCTACATTAAGTATAATTGTAACAGGACGATAAAACCATCTGCTGTGCACTGCGTTCAGCTAATAGCTATTTTAAGGCAACAGATGCACTGTTAGTCTAAAACCAAGTGATTAATCATGCAATGGGATGATGGCGAATGCCGTTTAATTCTCAGAGGAATGCATTAGTCCCACTTCCATGCATGTTCAATAACGATTTATCTGTGCTTGTTTTTATGAAAATGTACACAGACCTCTCCGGCACCCTGGGCTCATGAGTGTCTAGCTTTCATGATTCCCACAAAGGAATGAAGGCAGCATGTGTGGGAAAGGCCAGGAGAATCTATCATGGGTGACAGGCAGCCTATAGGGCGGGCTGACCGTCTCAGTCAATCTGGGCAGAGAAGAAGCATGGCCTAATGCCACAATACAAGAAGATGTCAAAATGCCTGTCAAAATATCACCAAGAACATGGGCTCTATTCATTTTTTTACAGGCTACAAAATGGGTCATTTGGACACCAGCTACTATGCAAGAGGATGGGGAAACTCATTCCAAGGTCATTCTAATGGCTCCAGATAATTTTACACAAGTAAGACCAGGATTCGTAGTCCAATAAAAGATACAATTTAATTTTATTTCAAGTTGGAATGAAAACTGACACCACCCAGTGTCTGAACTGGGTACTGGCCAACATGAGACAGAAGAGCCTCAGGTGGAAATTCATTCTGATGTAAGGATACTTCTTTATCCCTCTACTACAAAAGAATATTTTGTTAACCAGAAACTTTTCCTCGTTCCAAAGATGTATGCCAAAACACACACAAACACACAGCAATGGAAACTCACTGTCAAAAAAAGACTTAATTTAATTCATTCCCAGAAAACAAAAAAGTATACTCATATCCGGATGGAAAGCAAAGCCAGAAGGGGAATAAAGGGCCACCACGAAAATGAAGAAAGTGAAAAGGAGAAACAGGAGATGCTTAAACACAACACATACATCTTGACAATCTACAACGCTCCGTTTCGATCATTAGGCAATGTAGGTACTGAGAGCGGCTCTAGCTGCTGCACATGCAAAACCGCTTGCGGACAGACTCACCTGTGTCTCGGGGTCCTCGGCCCCCAGGCTCGCCGCTCCAAGTTTCACTACATCTGCCAGATTGGTGATGGTTATAACGGACGACTGAGCCGCCTGTGCCAGCTTCTCCTGACCTGCCCCAGCCCCGGATACCAGCTGCTTGGTGTTGTCCACCAAGGCCTTGGCAGTCTTCAGGATGTTCTCCCTGGATACGGGATGGGGAACAGCGGGTTTGATGTCATCAGGCGACGCGGCATGGGAACGGAACACGTGATCGAGAAACAGAAACCACCGATGTTACCTGTGGTCAGCGAAGGTCTCGGCGTTCTCCCGGTTCAAGGTGCCTGCCGTGGCAAACATGATGGTGGTATCCAGGTCGGCGATGATACCAGAAACGGCACTGGCCGCCGTGATGCAGGCTTGAGTGCCACGGTTACCGGCCTGCAGTGCAGCGAGCACATGTGACACCTGCAACAGGGAGGAAGGAGACAGTTTGATTCTGCTCTTCTAGAGAGAAGAAACTGCACAATCTGATGACACAGGTATACACTACAGCAACCTAATGAGGGTCCTTTAAAATACTGGCAATGAACATAGCTTTCCATAGCCAACCAAGATGACTGCACACACTCAACCAAGATGACTGTGCATATTTAGCCAAAAGAACAGATCACATTTTAATTTTGTAATGTTATGTTTTATGTATAAACAATCGGATCTAGACCATAGTATCTCCCATGGTACTCTTGCATTACTGGCCCATTATAAAAGCCCTTTTTCAGACCAGGGGTCCACAAAACTCAAAGGAGAGGTTTCTCACCTTCTCCGAGACCTTGCGGGCACTTTCAATGAGCTCCTTCTTGGTGAAGGAGTCGTTGGGGCTGCACTGCAAGGCTCCAGCCTTGGTCACCAGACTAGTGCAGCCAAAGCCCAGCTCCTGGACCTGTTTCTTGATGTTCGAACCGATCTGACATTGAGAATGGACGGCACATGTCAAAAGAATGGATTGAACACTACTGTATTTTGGAAGTTGATCCAGGAGTACCAGTAGTCTAAGACATGGGACCCCAATTCTCCATTAGCTTTCGTCTTAGCTGGACCTGTACCTCGTCACTTTCAGCCGTGATGGCTGCACATTTCGCTTCGCTGGCAAGCTCTCCAAATTCGTTCGTCAGCTGGTTTGCCAGGCCTCCGAGTTCGTTAGGATTGGTGTTGGACTTGGTCACCTGAAAGTCAGACATTTATGGAAAAGAGGTAAACATGAAAACCTGTAAAGGATGCAAAGCGACAACCCCCACCCAAATGGGAGGCAGGGTTACTCAGATCGTACTCTGATTTTAGAAAACGGAAATGTTGTCAGTTCCCACCGACGTTAGGTATCCACACAAAAAATGTCCCTCACCATCTCCTGGACAGTAACTGCAATGGCCTTGGCTGTCTTCACCATTGTAGTCTGGTAGTCCACAAAGGCACCCTCTGGTTCATCTGCTGGTCCATCCTCCATCTTGTTCATGGCCTTCGTGATAGAATCCACCATGCCGCCGACTGCTCCTGCAGCACTTGCAGCCTCGCCGAGGGTGGCAGCCAGGTCGTCCACGGCCTCTTTCATCATCTGCACTGACTCGTCCAAGGCTTCTTGGGTGTGGGCTGCCTGTGAGTTTGCACAATGCACATGAAGACGCATTTAGAATTTAGCAACGAAACCTAACTAGACTGACCTGCTTATTCATTAAGCCGTTACAAAATAAGTTGTTCTCATAAGGTACTCGTATGTTTTCATGATGGCTGATGAAGATACAGTTACACAGCGCGAGTATCCAGGTGTTTATTTAATTTAACCTGATATTCGGTGAGAGACTAGGATGGTGGTGTTACCTTAGGGTTGCCTCCGGCTTCTTTGGCCGTGTAGAGCATCTGCAGCGCAGACTCAGTCAGGGTCTTGGTCTGGTCCAGCACATTCATCTGCTGCTGGCTGTTCAGGATCTTAGAGGCCATGCCGACGGAGGACATGACGAGGGCCTCGAAGTAGCTGACCATCTGGGACACCTGGGAATTCAAATGCAAAATCCGGTGGACACCATCAAAGTGGGACACCATCAAAGTGAGACAGCAGATGAGTCGAGATGAGTTTCTATTCACCTAGACCAGTGTTTCCCACTCCTGTCCCAGGGGACCCACACACGGCCCACATTTTTGCTTCCTCCCAGCTCCCTGCCAGACAGTCCACATTTTTGCTCTGGGAGCTGAGAGGGAGCAAAAATGTGGACTGTCTGCGGGTCCCAGAGGACAGGATTGGGAAATGCTGCTCTTTGGAAAATTATCTTGCTGACTTGACCCTATAGAGAGTGCCCCATGAATGCAATGAACTTGAACCTAAAAAAAATCAACAATTTGCAATATAACCAGACACTTTTCAAAGTCTTATAAGAATTATTCCATGCAAATGCAACTAGACGTCATAAAGATCCTTGATATTCCACCTTGTGTCCCAGTTGCGAGGCCTCTGAGCGAGCAGCGATAGCCACAGGTTCGATCAGATTGCTGATCTCATGCACGGAAGCTGCCATCTGCTCGTGGAGTGCCTTTTGGAGAAAGGAGAACATCACTCAAAGATTCCCGTCTTCATCACACCCACACAACTCACGCTGAACCAATACCCTCTCATCCTGACAGGCTTCATATATTTTAATGAATTTGTAAATCAACCACATGGGCAGGAGGGCCTTCTGCTGTTTGCAGTGCATCTTAACCCTCTGGAGTCTAGGGGTAGGGAACACAATTTCACTGACTGGGGCATGGTCACACATAAATTTAATTCATGGCAAATAAATTATTTCTTATATATTTGTTTTGCCATTAAACTCATCTTCATCTTAATGTACTTTGTAAATATGTCAGATTTATTTTAAGTTTGTAATTTGACATCAAAGTATAGACATTGCAAAATGCAGTTTGGAACAATTGCAGACACATTATAAAAGTACATAGTAAACAATGCTGGCAGGTTGTTTTGATCCCAAATATCTGATCGGTAAAGTCTTGGCTACATGAAGATGACTAAATGGTGTGGTTGCAACATTCAGTTGAATAAATAAGAAAAACTGAACTCATGTCACTATTTCTGGCTCCTTCCATTGAATAAGTAACAACATTCACGTGTATGAATGAGCCATTGACACCTGGCCACCCCCCCCCGTTTTATGGGGCTGATTGGGATGTATCTGGATTGCGTTTCACTGTTGCGTTGTTCATCAATTTGCCATGCGAATGCGATTTGAATGCGCGCTAATGTGGCTATTTAGAATGTGAATCCTCAGGTGAGAGCGGTACTATGCGCCCCCGATGCAGCTAAAAGAAAGTAAGGTGACATGGTTTACTTTCTTTTTTTAATACTTCCGACAATGGACGTTTTGAAAAGAAGACCGATTACGGATTTAGTTAGTGTTTTTTCATGTTTCTGTAAGATTTCAGCGAGTTATGAACAGAAATACACGAGAAAGATACTCGGCATCGCTGACGATGCCGTCGACTCCAGAGGGTTAAACTCCCACCACCACTTAGAAGGTACTTAGAAGGTACCTCCTGAGAGATATCTTCTCTAGGAGTGAGCTGTTGGCTGATGGCTGCCAGGGACGCCTGGTCCACATCACGGATACAGTTGTTGAGGACTTCAATGGCCTCGTCACACTCCCTCTGCCCAGGAGCCTTATCTCTGCAAAGGAGATGGTCACCAAAGTGTCATAATGCTCAGTCAATTCACTGTTTGGGGCATATTTGGAAATCTTGTTATTAACAGAAAAAAAATCTATATGCAATACTGGAAGTCGTGCTAGCTTTCAAACAGTAGTATGCTATCAAGCTTCTTGTATTTGCAGGCTGAATATAATGCAATTATAATGATTTGGACTATCTCAGGGCTGGCACACTCAGGACTCATACCTCATGTTGGTTATGAGCTTCTTGATGGAGTCTGACACAGTTCTGGAGTGGCCCGCCAGCACGGACCACTTGGGCGGGTCTTTGGGGTTGACCGCCAAGGAGCGGGCGGTCTGGATCAGGCCCGTGGAGCTCTCCAGCATGGTCTGAGCTGCGTGCAGGATGGGCTCCATAGCTGCCAGACCCTGTGCATGACACATGGACCTCGGGATTAACAGTGGAGACCCCATACAGGATGAGGCTTTTGTAAACCCAGTATAAACCTACTGCCTATTCTAAACATTCCATCAGCGTTTACCTTAATGTTGTGTATCATTCCTTGTTTTTTGCATGTATGTAGCACTGTGGTCTATGAACCACATTTTCTGCCACTGCATGCAGTGAACTGAATATGGCTAGTGCGACTTAAAGCATATTTTGTTACCATTATATTTTCTTTTTGCATTAATCTGTTTTTTTTAAGTTCTTTTTGACTTTGTAGGTCTCCAGCTGTAAATACTCTGAATGCGTACTCTTTTAAACCAGATCTTTATCTGATCCTATCTGCTGATGCTCTCTGTGTACTGGGTCATACTTCATACCTCTGGGCTTATCTGGGCAGGGATGCTGGCGAACTCGGGGTTAGAGGCGAAGGCAGTGAGGTTGTCCACCGCCTCGATCAGAGGCCCCGTGGCCGCCCTGCACTTCTCGCGATTCTCCTGGTTAAATGCTCCATCCAGGGCCTGGGAAAGCAACGCCATTTGGCAGCAGGAACTTAAACACCAGACGCTGCATCACGCCGGGTAGAAAAATGACATGGAGTAGAATCCAGCCGGCCACTCACCTTGATAGACTTGACGAGATTTGCCGTGCTGTTAGCTACTTCCTTGGCGGACTGGACAAACTGTCGCTTAGCAACCGGATTGGATGTTTTCGAGGAGGCGAGGCGGCAGGCATTGCAGAGGGCCGATGTGTGTTTGGCAACAATAGTGGCGGCGGAAAGAACCTGAGGGGCAGAGATGTGTCGTTACAAAAAAAAAAAACAATCAGATAAGTAGCACTGACCACATCATCACGGAAAACAGATCAGGGAAATTCAAGCTCCTGCCAGCCATCAGATTCCCT
>JAODUD010000117.1:990814-1004377 GCA_026784285.1 Stomatorhinus walkeri
AGATAAGTAGCACTGACCACATCATCACGGAAAACAGATCAGGGAAATTCAAGCTCCTGCCAGCCATCAGATTCCCTCAACATCCACCTGCTCTACTACCTTACAGCACCCAGCATTCTCTGAATTCTTTTACTGTAGCACTTTATCTATTGAATTGAATTGAATTGATTCAGGTTATGTTTGACAGGTGGTGTGTAGCTCGTACTCCATTCATGCTTACTACTGTACATAGTCTTTCACTGGGAGCTCAGCCTAGCTGCACTAGCTGTAATGGGCTATTTGCCTTGCTTGAATGTTGCTTTGGACAGAATGGCCTGCTAAACAAATAAATTTAAATGTAAACGTAAGCATCTACTATGGGTCATAACTACAGAAGAGCCTCAAATTTTTCTGCTTCAAGAGTCATTCACAGCCATGAAAACCTAAGAATTAAGTATCTGTAAAAATTATGCAACACGGACACATGATTTCTGATAATGTATCTGATTTCTGGTGAAGTTGGTGATATCTGGTGATTTTTTTCTGGGGGGAATAAGGTATTTAAAGTTTCTTGGATGTTTTGTGTATTTAAGACCTAACTGTAAAACAGTAACATAACAAGACATTAGCAAGAAGAACTCTGCTTCTGCTATAGCATGAATTGTCAATGTCGTGCGTTTGCCCCCAGCACTCGTCAACTACAGGAGGCTTACCTGTGACTGCGTACACGCCGGATCCACCAGGTTCTGGCAGGCCATCTGTATGGCCTGGTTGGCTCGGGCGAACTGGGCTGGATCCACCAGCCCCTTCTGGCCCGCGTGGCTATTGGGGTCCGAGACGCCAACCAAGTAGGCGGCCTGTTGGTGATCAAGGCAGGGTTACTTAAATGCCACCATGAAGATGGAAGACCTAAACAGCAACAAGTGTGACTGGGATGCTTAATGAGAACTGGTCCTAAGACCCACACGTCACCAGTGTTCCACTACTCCATATATAAGTGTCCAGCCAGACATGTACTCCCACTGCAATAGCTCAAATATGGAAATATTGACTTATTTATCAACTCTTCACACTACCACCTGTCACTTTTCAGCAAATTGTACATCATTCATGGACATTATGATTGTTTGATGTTTTGTCTCTTTATACTTTAGGTGGAAATTAGCGGGAGAACACTTCAAACTGGATTTAAGGAAGCACTTCTTTACACAGCGTGTAGACAGAGTATGGAATAGTCTTCCTGATAACGTAGTGCAAGCAGAATCCTTGGGTTCCTTTAAATCAGAGCTAGATAAGATTTTAACAACTCTGAGCTATTAAGTTCTTCCCAAGCAAGCTTGATGGGTCGAATGGCCTCCTCTCGATTGTATAGTTCTTATGTTCTTATGTACTTATGACCCGTTTCGCAGTCTTGGAGCTCGTGCACAGTGTACATATGTGTACAACTGTGTATGCGACAAATACAACTGGATATTTCCTCATATCACTAAGACAACATGGCTCACACCGGGAAAGTTTTAAAAACACAATAAATAAACAGAATATTATGATTGACTTTCTGTACACTGAATCTCCAGCCTTTTAATACTTTGCTTGAATGTGAAGATAAGCGTGGGTGTGACTTCCAGTCTAGAATGCATCTTCGTTATAAAAGCTGAGACTTAAGACATCTTAATTATAATCTGCTGCATGACTAACGCGGCTTTGAATAAACACGCGCAAATATGGTGTGGAGACAGCTTGAGGAGGACCATCTGCTAGAAGTGAGGACAGGACTCTGACTAAACACTCTAGAACTCAGGCGCTGGAGAAATTCTCGCGGCCGCTGATCTTGACTCAGTGTCAGCGAGATTAAAATCGAGTGTGTAGATATACAGATGGACGACAAGCGTTCGGAGCGCGGCAGGTGCAGGATGGGTTACCTGAGAAGCAGCTTCGGTGAGCCCACACAGGGCTTTGGAAGCAGAACTGACCGAGTCCCCAAACTCAGGCAGGTTGCTGCTCTTGGCATTGTGGGAAATTCCCGCCATGGCTTCTCCCAACACCTGAAGATGGACAAAAGTTATCCCTCACAACAGCCACCTGCTCATCCACAAGTTTCCATACATGAGCTTAAAACTAAAGAAACTCCCTCATGCCTTCTAATATAACAGCCCACTGTCAACATAATTACAATAATGAAATGCGTTTGTGCCGACAATGGGTATGCAGTGTTAGTATCTGTTACAAAAACAGACTGTCAGATAAAGGACTTGAAATCGATCTTACAGTTTAAGAGAAATAGATTAATTACAGAATCCTCTCTGTCACTATAAAGTACCTTGGAATTCTCCATGACGCTGTCGATGCAGTCGAAGTAGGACATGTCGTTAACTGCCTCAGTTGGGTTCTCCAGCATCCCTCTGACAGTCTGAAAGGAGACAGCAGCTCGCTTACAGGTACAGAGAGAGGAAAGCATCCCCTGTCTATCATAGGACCTGCTCCTCAATGCGCTCACTCCCTCCAGGCAGCAAAATATTTCCCACTTGACCGTAAGGTAGCAGAACCCACCAATTAGACTCCAAATCTTGTAACCGGAGCCACGGTCATAAATAATTCACTTTATCTCCACCCACTACCTGTATTCAGCGGTTGTCATATATGAAGATATTCTTTCCCCTCCAACCACAGTAAAAGTGTCTCAAAACAATGAAATAATCCCATACCCTATAAGTCGATGCTGCACTTTACAGTATTCTGCTGGGTCGATAAAGTTAGTCACTCAAATAATGA
Organism: Stomatorhinus walkeri; assembly: GCA_026784285.1. NCBI lineage: Eukaryota > Metazoa > Chordata > Actinopteri > Osteoglossiformes > Mormyridae > Stomatorhinus > Stomatorhinus walkeri. The sequence continues at coordinate 993,566 of JAODUD010000117.1, forward strand.
AACAGATAATAATTATAACTTTACAAAGCACCAGATATTAGCAGTGCAGAGTACATCAATCAGGAGTCTCAGTTTCTGATTTTGTTTTTAAACCCCTGATGCTGCGGTACGAAGCTTCTCCCCGTAACTTCAGCCACGAACGGAACACCAGGATCCCTGACTGCAGTGTGGAAAGACCTGAAATACCATAAAACACCCCCTCCTCCCCCGATAGCCCCCACCCTGAGGGAAACAGCAGCAAGTGGGTACCTCCAGCTCCCGGAGAGCGTTGTCACACTCCTTCTGTCCGGGGGCTTGCTGAGTGCACATGGTGATGAGTTGGTTGATGCTGTCGGTGACGGCGCTGTGTACACGCACACACACACACACACACGCGTGCGCACACACATACACATGGAGAGAGGGGCAGAGAGAGAGCGAGAGAGGGAGAGAGAGGGAACAGGAATGTCAGAACGGTACAGGGAGAGAGATGAAGCGCTAGCCGACGCTAATCGCAGCTCGCCCACACAGCACAGCAACTCAGCATTCTGGGAGCTCGCTGCCCGGGCTGTTTCACTCACACGCCGATGCCAGGAGCAGGACATGTCCTGTCCCCACCCCCGCGCCTGAACCCCACATGGTACCCCGGCAACAGTGTGTTAGTAGGTTTGTCTGCCACTGCACTGACATTCCCATTTTTTATACAAGCTGAATCTCTCTGTTACGCAACGGCGGCGGATTCCCACACGCCGCCCAGCTCCAGAATACGGAGGGGAGTTATGTAATATATGCTAATTTGACGAGCAGAGTGTCTCCCCTCAGCACGGCGGACAGGGTCTATGTGTCAGACGTAGAGCTGCTCTCACCTCCACGTTCCCCCCATTCCGCGCCCACACCCCCGTACCGATGTGTTTCGGCTGAGATTGACTACGCTTCATCATAGCAATGATACTAAAACTCCACTAACCATTTGTACGAGTATGCGTACAGGAATGTAGGAATCTTTGGTTTTCACAAATCCTCTATACTCACAAATCTTACCATACTACAGCTTTTCTCTATTGAGTTATTTTATTTTATCAGATGAACATTTTTTTGAGAAAGCAGAGTCAGCCAGTCCTTGGAAAAATTCGAGGTTTGTGGGATTTAGGGCCCAACGGTACAACCACTCTGCTGACCCTGGGATCTGAACCAGCGACCTTCTCTAACAAGTACAGTATCCTAACCCTAGAACCCTACATATTGAGCTGACAGTGAAGCTTTGGGTCAGAGTGCAGGGTCAGCCGTTTCATGCCATAGCGCTGGTGTTTGCCGCTACTCAAACCGCGCGTCTGATAGTCACTGCATTATGAGCCACGTGCCTTTAAGTGGCCTCTTGAGTGGCACCCAGAACCAAGAAACCTGCTGTTATCACCACATTAGTAATCATCACATGTTTACCCTATGCCTTGTGTATGATCGTACAAGGATCACAAACAGACTCTTAGACAAAGTGAGTCGCAGAAAGGCGCCTTAAGAGAGTACACGCTTGTTGACGATGTAAACACGGCAGAAGGCCCTGGATGCTATCAAGCCTTACCGAGCTGCAGCAGCCAGCTGGTTCTTCAGGTTGGGGGCGTTGGGGTCGGTGGACAAGGCCTTGGCTGCCAGGAGGAGTTTGCTGGATGACATGGAGATGGTCTTGAGATTGGTGACGACTTGAGCCTGGTCTTCCTTGGACTTCAGAGAGAGAAGAAAGTTAAGCAAATCTGAAAGGTTGATGATATAGCATGAACATCGGCGAAGAAGCAGCACTGATGGTCTCCAAATGACACGGTCAGCCTCATGTAGCGCATTTCACACGCAGTACCTGCGACTGGCCGGCCATATCAACGCCAGCCTCCAGGAATTCGCTGAAGCCTTTGCCGAACTTGCCGGTGGCCCGGGCCAGGTCCTGGGTGGTGCCACGGGAGGCCTGTACCAGCTCGTTGGCGGACTGGTTCAGGTTGACAGCGGCCTGGTTCAGGTTGGCCTGAGCCTCCTGGAAGCTCTTCCCACTCGCTGGGAACTGAGATGGTGGAGGAGGACAGGTTCCCAGTTAGGTTTTTACCTCGAGTTGTCATCTCTCTTACAGGACAAAAGCTAATTAGCATAGCAGAGCCAGGCAGCTGCAAGTGACTCAGGGTATTCTGTCATTTGCCTGTACTTTCACAGCTCTGGTACGGTAAAGAACTGCAATTATGTTACTGTGACACCTGTCCTTGAGGGACCTTGATGGCAATTATAAAAACAGACCTCAATGTGATTGCAAATGCACCACTGCCAGGGGTGATTCTAGGATTTGACCCTTAGGGGTTGCCAAGTTAGTTATTTATTACTACGGCATTTCCCCTGGGTCCAAGTGTTCTACCACAAGTCTAAAGCCACCCTAAAACAGCCCTAGCACTGCCCCTATCAATGGCTCAAGTTAGCCAGTCTTCGGATCGTAACTCACGCTATGCAGAGATTCAATCAAAATCAAGTTCACAGATCAGGCTCCACCCACCGAATCAGCCAGGAGCTTCTTGCTGGCCTCCCCGACCGTCCTGATGGCGTTGTCCACATCCCGCTGTCCGGGCAAGCAGTTCACACTTCTGTTCAGGGCCTGGGACACAGCCTTCGCCACCTAAAAGCACATGCCAAGCTCTTAAAGGGGAAGGTCCACCCACTCCGCTTTAAATGCAGGAATTCAGCACTCTGGCCAGCACCAAACTGACGCTCATCAAGATGAAACAGGGTGAAAGTTGTCAAGAAAGGGGGCATTTTGGGACATCCTGAAACTGATCAGGAGCAGAAGCTGTAGGACAGATCAGTTTTACCGTGTGACAGCTGAGCAGGGTCCCAACTTCCTGTACGATAAGTGATACCTTCTTTGGGGAGGCACAGTGAAAAGTACACACACACACACACACACACACACAGCCAGTAAGCCACTCACTCTCTGCCCCAAAAGCACATTCACATCTTTCAAAAGCAGACAGATTGACAGACAGACAGACAGATACACACACACACACACACACACACACGGCCAGTAAGCCACTCACTCTCTGCCCCAAAAGCACATTCACATCTTTCAAAAGCAGACTGACAGACAGACAGACAGATACACACACACACACACACACACACACACAGCCAGTAAGCCACTCACTCTCTGCCCCAAAAGCACATTCACATCTTTCAAAAACAGACTGACAGATGTGGGGAAAAAAGGACCTGATGCAATTCTTTTCTTTCACATTCAGATTAGCAGTTTTCTGCAAAAAATAATCTTGGTAAGCTGTACTCTATAGTAAAAATAATGAGAGAATCACAGATATCCACCTGAAATTTTAAGACAACCATAAGAAGCATTGGCGCCCTCTAGTGCCAGATGGTGGTAACTGACCTGGGCCAGCCTCTGTTGGCTGTCAGGGTCGCCAGGCTTGGCGATGGCCCTCTTGGTCTCCTCGATGAGGTTGGCTGACTTGTCCATGACGTCACTGGCACAGTCCAGCATGGCATTGCGAGCCTGGGGGTCGGCGGTGTTGGCGGCCACGCCACGGGCGGCCGAGGCCAGCGAGCGCAGGGCCTGGGCCACGTCGCGTGCCGCCATGCCTGAGGGAAGAACGTGATGTGTGACGTCACAGGCAGAGGGCAGCACAGAGCATCCTGCGATCATAAGCACACCTGACGGAACCCATGTGAACTAGGAGCGTAACGGTACATGAATTTGTAACCGAAGATTTTCATTACAGGTGTTTCGGTTCGGTACGCATATGTACCGTTACACTCCTAATATGTACCGTTACCTAACAAATGCAGCAAATGCGGAACCTTTGTGCATTTGTGTGTTTCAGAAAGAGGTGGATGAAGCTGCGCCATTACACATTACGCCATTACGCGTGTACGTCCTAATGTGAAGCTGGAAGATGTTAATGTGAAAACAAGCACAGAACAAGCATTTATTTTTTATTCTGCACCATAATAGATATTTATTTTGTTATGTTTTGTATTTTTTGAGACAATATTTGTGTTGTACAGTTTGAATATGAAGCTGCTAATGTGAATACAGTACAGATCAAGTACAGTTAATTTTCTAAATGTGCAACGTAATGGATATTTATTTTATTTTTATTTACTTGATTTTTATTTTAGTTTATAAGCAGGTAGCAGCAGTATTAAGAAAAACAGTGATACTTTGTTCAGTAAACCGCTGTTTAATAAAGAAAGCAAACCGCTGTACGGAAAATGTACCGAATCACGACTTCAAAACCGAGATACATACCGAACCATAATTTTTGTGTACAGTTATACCCCTATAAGAGTCAATGAAATTTAACACCTTACACAGGTGCATGTGTGAGTCTGGGCATGTGGGGGTGTGGCACAAGGGCCCGGTATTTACCGGTGTAATTCTCGTTGCCCTGGGTGGCCTCGCTCAGCAGCTGGGCAATGGCAGAGCTGACAGCCTTGGTGCTGGTGCCCAGGTCCTGGGAACACTTCTCCAGCTGAGGCAGCGGGAGAGAGGAAGCCATGTCATTCATGTGGAATTCAGATCCAGAAAAGAGGACTCCACCAACAACATGCAGCCGACTGGCATTTTTAAGGCAACCAAGACAAGAACATCCTGTCTGGCCGAGATTCCAAAAAACACTTTGGGGAAGCTTCTGTTGGGGCATCGAATGTTAAACAAAGCAGATAACCAAGCAAAAGTCAAGCTTGGGACAGAGCCGATTTTCAGCTGTCAAAAGTTGGGCTATCAGTGACAGTCAGTGACTGCTGGTCGCACCAGTGTGTGCAGCATGGTGGGATTGGGTCTGTCCCCGTCTGCACTGTTTTGGTAGATTTAGCTTGTTGAAATGGCATCAGAGCTAATTGGTGAAACAGGTCACTGAGTGGGCTGCTTGTCTACCATCACCTCCAGCTGTGCTGCTGCAAAAATGAAAACTAGGTGAGAACAAAGGCCGGGGTGTGCGAGGTTGCAGATCGAATCGCACACACTCCTCGCCCCTGCATCGCTCTCGAAAGCGGGTCTGTGCGTCTGCCCACGCAAAGGGCTTGTGGTTGGGGCCAGGTGTGTTTTGGGGGGGGGGGGAGGTAAAAGGGCATGAGAGGGATCGCTTGCAGGTGTGTGTGCTGGTGTTCTTACCGTCTCCCCAGGCAGTGGGCGGAGCTTCCCCTCCGCGGCCGATGCCTTGGCCTCTTGCATGTCCCTCTCCAGGCCGCGCACCACAGTGAGGGCGCTGTCGATCTCCAGGGGGCCACAGGCTTCCTGTGCCTGTGGGGAGGGGGGACAGGAAATGAGGAGTGTGGCTCGAGTTCACACAGCAGGGCCTTCTAGCACATACCGCATGCGGCAGCTATTTTGATAAGCCTGCATGGGAACAAGGTGACGGGTCTGGGTGAGTTTGCAGCTACCAGCATGACAACTATCACGTCGGCTGTTTTTGGAAGACGCATGTTTACTCTTTCGGTGGTCATTCTTATGTGCGTTTGCTTTGACACTTCTTTCACAAATGAAAACTAGAATCTGTCTGGCTTGTCGACAGTCTTGTCAACCCACTCTTCCAAAATTCACCACCATCATCATGATATAGTAATAACAAAGGCAGTCTGCAAAGACGCCCCAGCCAGACAAGAGGGAGCGGTCCCTCTTCACGGTGTTAATGTACAAAACCACAGGTCACCATTTTCTCCAGTATTAAAGTTTCCCAGCAGACACGAATCCACAGGACCTTGGGGGCGGAGCCTCACCCTCTGGGCGGCGGTTCGCAGCTCTCCGAGGGCGTTGGCCAGGTTCTTGGCGCACTGGCTGAGCTGCATGGCGGACGCCTGGTCACTGATGGTTGGCACGGTGGCCTTGGCGGCTGTCACCATCTTCGCTCCAGGCTTGGGGGGGGGGCACAGATAATGTTACTACGATGCACAGCATTTTAGCCTCAACCATAAATGCTAAAATCGTTAAATATTACATTAAATGTTAACTATATAAAATAGAAGCTTGCTGTCTAGTATCAGCTGCCCTGTATGGAGTAGGGGCTCAGACCAACTGTGCCCCCCCCCTCATCACACCCCACCTGTAGAAAGTTCTGGCTTGCTCCGATGAGGGCCAACTGGGCGCTGGGGCTGTCCGGCTGCGACTGGCTGCCTCGTACCCCCTGGACCAGCATGGGGATCTGGTCTGCGACCACCTGCCATGCACACAGCAGACGTGTCACACCGCACCCATTCCCCCAACTGCACTCTAGGGGTCACTGCAGGACGCGTTTTCCACTAAGCCTCCCCAGGCCTCCAATCAGAGCCCGTCGACCTCACCATACAGGTGACACCCTCAAGGCAACACCAAACAGCCCGTCAGTCAAACAACTTTTTCCAAGAACAAATATTCAGCACACTGCATAATGAAATTGATTTGTCTTCTGTTATGTGCATCTGTGATCATCCGCAGACCATACAAGGAAGTGAAACAGAAGCAGTATGAAAGATATGACTGTGCGCACACACACGTAGACACACATGCATTTGGTTCCCACAATGTGGTAACTACAACCCCCCCCAACACACACAAGCTCTAAAAAATCTGAACTACAAAAAAAGGCTCAACTAAGCAACTAAAACAATTTTCTGGGAAAAAAATCAAATAAGAAAGAAAATATTCCGTAAATAAGAAAGTATTCCGGGTTGTGTGGGAGGAGAGACCTAGGGGAGACTTGAGTGGGGGGGAGAGCATAGCCTGGAATGCCTTGCTCTCTCGCTCTCTCTCGCTTACCTTGCAGCTCTGCACCAGCTGCTGCTGCGCAGCTGGGTTCTTGTTAGATGAGGCTGCATGCTGTGCTGCTGCAATGGTCTGCGTGGCTGCAGCAGCCGCCTGCTTGGCTGCATTCTGCGGGGAAAATGAGAGACTGCCTTTGAGGGGGGGGGTATTACACAGGGGTGGTGGTTAGTGATCGTACTGAGCGAGAACTTGGAACTCACCAGGACCTGTTCAGGTTAAGGAGCTTAATCAACCAACCATCCAACTAACCAACAAGGCAACCAAGCAACCCTCTGGTACCAGAGCCTAACATGAGATGAGCAGGAGTAACTAAATCATATTTAACAAACTAGAGACACATGCTCTGAAAGGCGTTTAGCAGTAAATTATCTTTATTTTTACCTGTGAAATGATGACCATTTCTGTCCCTTGAATGGGGAGAAAGGCTCTGAACAGAATACTAGCTATTAAAATATGCCCTCTGGATTCTTGGATTATTAATTTCCTTGTTATTTCAAATAATTATAATCATTATTCAAACTGCCTCACAGCAGCCAAAAACCCTCTAAACTGATTTGATGTCTTTCTAACCTAAAGTACAGCAAGAGTTGATCGAATAAACACACAAATCCATCGAAGTAGTTTTTTGTGATACGTTGCATTGTTGTCTATTTATTTAGCCAACAGTTTTATCCGAAATGGCATCAAAAAGCTTGGGGTCAGACAGCAGGGTCAGCGGATGTCACGGGAGCAGTTTGAATTAAGGACCATAATCAAGGGCCCAATGGTGATACGTCACAGGATTAGAACAAACAACCTTCTGGATACAGACAAAGCTCTAACCTGCAGTGCCACACATTGCATGTACATACTGCACATACAATATCAAGATGAAGAGAGTCACGCTTCTCTGATTAATTTCATCCCAGACTGACTGTTTGGGTTCTCTAATCAATAGGACACTGCTCTCAAGCATGCACAAGAAAGAGAAAAGGACGCAAGGCTGTAGCTACAGAAATGAACAAAGCAGGGGGGGCTCCAGCATTTACAAACTCCCTCCCCGCTGGCAGCCGGCGAGGCTCGTTTGCATATTGGACGTTCCTGACGACAGCCCAAAAGGTCATGTCCGGAAGAGTCCGTCCTTTCCATTTCCCAGATCCGCTCTCAGGACCGCTTGTTGCCCCGAATGTGAAGTAAGGAACTCAGGCAAAACACGAGGGCCAAATTCGAAACAACAAGCTAAGCTAAGGTACATCAGGTCCTTCAGGCACTGTAAAAGGCAGCCCTGCTTGCAGAGACTTGCTCAGATTCTGTAGTGAATGTTTTGCGCTCTAGGCGTCTGCTGGTCTGTGACTCTGCATTACCACATCTTGATTTCACACAGCGAGCTGACGCCCAGGTCCTCTCTGCCATGACATGACTTGTCCCATGTGCAGGCAACCGCCTCATCCCTGAGCCCCCCCCCCCAGCATCCCAGCAGCGGTGACGGCAGGGAGGTTCGTACCTCCAGCTTGTTGACCAGCCTCTTCTTGATCGCATTCTGCGCTGCGGCGTTGGTGGCCATGCGCAGGCCTTCTGCCGCCTCCCGCAACTTCTGCTGCTGCTCTTCGCTGTCAGGGTTGGCGGCTGCGCCCTTTAACCAAGGAAATGTCAGAATGCACCTAAAAACACTGACAGCGGATGCTGCTCCAGGCTGGTTACATCATTGGCATGGAGCCACGGTTACACATTGGCGTCATGCCAGACCTTGGCGGCTTCCACCATCTTCGCTGTTGCGTCGGCCAGCAGTTTGGCGGCAGAGAGAAGCTTGCGGGAGTTCTCCAGGTCTGACTCCCCCTCAGCGTCGGCCTTGATGGCATTGACCAGGTCAGAGGTGGCCTGAGCGAGGATGCGAGCCTGTCGCACCATCTCACCTGAGCACATGGAGGGGGGCATCAGGGGCATAGATTCATGGAGCATCTCGGCCGTCGCAGTAACGACTCAACTCACCAGCATCACCCATGGAACTGAAGATATTCTCGGTGACATCCAGGATGCGGTCAGTGGCCTCGCCATGTCGGCCGATAGGCTGCCCCCCGGTGGCGTACTGCTTGATGTGCTGCAGAAGCTCGTTCAGGGCATGGGTGACGCCAGTGGCGGCCACGCCCACCTGCTTCAGCAGCTGCTCGTCGCTGGTGGCAGCTTGCGATGCCTCCACGCAGCCCTCCACCGACTTGGCTACCAGCTTGCCTGCCTCGATCAGCTGCTCCTGGCACACGGGCGAGCTGATAGTGGGGGCCACCACCTGAGGGAGGGGGGGGGGGGTCAATCATTCTCCACTCATTAACAAGTAATCCTCCAGAGATTATGATTTCCAGTAAAGACTATTAACACATTCCTGCTTTTGTAAATAAAGCACTTATTACGTTAAATAAAATGAAAACACTGAACCCATTAACACAAATTCCGTGCAGGTTTGGCAATTGGTAAAAAATGGAGAACTCATCCGCCCCCACACCCACGTGCACCTGACGAGGGAGCCCCCTTTGACGGTACCGGCTGGAGTGGGGGAGACATACCCGGGTGCAAGCCACCAGCTGGGAGGTGGAGAGGGCGCACTGGGTGGCGGCGGCGATCACGCGGTTCTGCAGGGCGGAGTCCTCTGCCTTCTGGGCCACGTTCTTGGCTTTGAGCACGAGGGCTGCGGCGGCGTTGGCCACGGCTTTGGCCAGCTGCATCAGCATGTCCTGAGAGATGGAGGGAAGGGGGAGAGAGAAAAGGAGAGGAGAGAGAAGCAGGGAAAGAGGGAGAGAAAAATAGTGAGAAAGGTAGATTGAGTGAGAGAGAGCTGGTTAGCATTTTAAGAGGCACGTGGTGCGACACAGATGGTATTATGTGAATTAGAAGAGGAGTAGATGCTGCCGATTCTCCCCATGCATTTCCCCTCAACACCATGAGATTTTAGGAAGTGGTTCATTGCCCCCCCCCCATGAGTAGGTCTCACTGAATCTCAGTGGACTGATCAAACTTAAATGGATCGTCTTTTAATGATCATCTTTTAAGGTACAGCTCAATGGAAGTGAACATGTAGACCTCATAAACAAGCAAGATCTAATCAGAAGGTCTATAGAGACATCTATAGTAAGTAGTTGGGTATCAATCGGATATATGGACGGCAGGATTATCAGGGTGAATGACGACAATTGCAGGGGAGCCTCTCTGCTGGGTGTTCAGTTGAAAGGAAGGAAAACACAGGCCTTGTGTTCCTCCAGTACTTATCGTGAGGCAGTGCCACCTTCGCCCACGTGGCCACTAAGGCGTGGGGCTTGACTATGGCTGCGCGACGTGATTCTCAAAGCAGAATAGGATGTCTTAAAGGATCAGATTGAATGTAGAGTCATTCATTTTTCCAATTGCAGGAAACATTCAAGAAGGATCTTAAAATGGGTCTGCTGTAGTTCGAGGATGAAAACAATTCTTTAATTCTGAAAAAAATCAACAGATCCCAAGCAATAAATATGGAAGTGAAGCACAATTTCCCTTTGTCCTTCAGTGACCACAAAAACTGAGTATACATACTCTTCCTTTCAGTTCAAAAAAAGGGAATTTCCATAGATTATCTGCAAATAAGGTGGGGGTTGGGTGCTACCCCTGCAAGTTAGCATTGCTAGCACCACAAAGCTAAAGTAGTGTCTTCCATTCCGCAAGGAGGACATAGAGGGTCTCCTGCCTGTGTTCGGTATGGCCAATACACTTATAGAGGGTCTACTGCCTGTGTTCGGTATGGCCAATACACTCATAGAGGGTCTCCTGCCTGTGTTCGGTATGGCCAATACACTCATAGAAGGTCTCCTGCCTGTGTTCGGTAGGGCCAATACACTCATAGAGGGTCTCCTGCCTGTGTTGGGTAGGGCCAATACACTCATAGAGGGTCTCCTGCTTGTGTTGGGTATGGCCAATACACTCATAGAGGGTCTCCTGCCTGTGTTGGGTATGGCCAATACACTGATAGAGGGTCTCCTGCCTGTGTTGGGTATGGCCAATACACTCATAGAGGGTCCCCTGCCTGTGTTGGGTATGGCCAATACACTCATAGA
>JAODUD010000117.1:1004477-1020169 GCA_026784285.1 Stomatorhinus walkeri
GGGTATGGCCAATACACTCATAGAAGGTCCCCTGCCGGTGTTGGGTAGGGCCAATACACTCATAGAGGGTCTCCTGCCTGTGTTGGGTATGGCCAATACACTCATAGAGGGTCTCCTGCCTGTGTTGGGTATGGCCAATACACTCGTCTCAGACGCATGCAGGAAAAGCAGGGGCAGGGAAAAGCCACTTCCCTTAAGAAAAACAAACTTAAAAAAAACCCAAAAAAAACCCCACATTTTGTGCTCAGCCCTCTAAATTCCTCAGATGCCTGAACATTTCTGTTCATCTCTGGGGATTCACACTTTGTTCCCATAATAATATGTTTACTCCCCCTGTGACATAAATTATAAAAAAAAAAAGAAAGAGAAGAAGGACACTTTAAGTAGCTTGTTAGCTAAAACCACAGTCCCGAATGTGACATTCTCAAATGTCGTCAAAAACCACTTCAGCATTTCAATACTTGTAGGCACCCTTAGGCAATATAATATCTAAATTATATTTTCCCTCATCCACTGTTATAACATACTATTGGCACTGCCATTTCTAATAACTGACTTTCAATAACATGGCTTAAAGGAATCTTCTAGAAGAAAACCAAGTCTATCCCCCAGCTAGTTTTTATCTGCTGGATTATAACACCCAGCGCTAAAATCTGGGACTCGGCTACAGCTGAGATACAGGGGGAATCCCAAGCTGTGAGCTAACTGCTAGCTGGCTAACAGAAAGATCTGAACAAACTCGGCAAATCCCTACACCACAGGCAAAGTCATATTAGCATTTAATAGCTTACACTTAACTCACAGGACTTCCAAAAATGCACAATTGGATGTTTTACAGGAGGAATCCAGGCTAAGTACCACCCCCAAGGGTACAAGCACATGGTTTCTCCTGGGACGTGTGATCATACCTGGACAGACATCTGACTACACTGCCATTCATGTGATGAACATTCTGACATGACGAAACATGTATAACACAAAACACCAACCATTTAACCCGACCATCCCAGAAAAAGCTACTATCAACACCTTAAGACCCTTTCATTCTGGTTTCTCTTGTATCTAGCACATTGTTTCCCAATCCAGTCCTTGGGGACCCAGAGTCAGTCCACGTTTTTGCTGCTTCTGAGCTCCCTGACAGACAGTCTACATTTTTGCTCCCTGACAGCTCCCTACTGGGAGTTAGGTGGTAGCAAAATTATGGACTGTCTATGGGTCCCCAAAGACTGGATTGGGAAATACTGATCTAGCCTTGTAGAAACAGTACTTGAATATTTCACAATACAAACTAAAAATAGTACAAAACAGGGAGGACAAAAGCAATAATTTAAATGGTTCTTACATCACAGTCTAGGGAAAAAAAAATGCAGAGATATTGCAAACCCAAGTCTAAATGCCAGTTAATCGAGACAATACTTAATTTAGCAGGATACACTAGCTAAAGGTGACTCTTAAGAAAGTCGACTCTACTTACAGTAACAAAATGAATCTGCCAGTTAATGTCCAGGGACATCCGCCCCCAGGCGGCAGGATGAAGGCCACAGAGTGCTACTATTAGTGACAACAAAAGCTCCATTCACCTACCACCTCTTAAAACATCTCCAGTACCTTTGTGTTGTGGTACGCCAGAGTTCTTCTGCACCAAAAGCTGTGGTCTACTGACATGAGATAATCCAGTGTGTGGAAACTGGATCACACACTAAATTTGAGATGGTTCCTAAGAGTGACAATCACCACTTCTGCAATTTACTGGTAGATAAAACTTATGAATGACCTGCTTTCATAATTATTTAGATATACAGGAAACAGCTTCACAAACTATGCAACTTAGTGCCAAGCAGGATCGTTTGCATCAAGTAATTTCTTGCCAGTGGGAACATTTCCCGCTGTCATAAATCAGCTCCTTGCAGGAACAGGGTCTAGTGTGCCGGCCGAAAGACCACAGGCAACCTAAACTGCCTCTCACTGGCAACAAAGTAACATCAACTGCATCGTGGCTGGAGATGGGCGCTTCTGGAAAGGTCATGGGAAGGTGTGTAGTGGACCATGGGGTTTGGGGCTGGACACCACAGAAAGGACAGATGACCACCATGAACAGAATTACAAGTCTTGTTAGGATAGTTCCATTATTGAAGAGACCATTGTTAAAGGGTTTGTTTCTGCACGTCCTCAGGTACTGCAAGACAGGATGTAAATACACTTCCACGCCTTGAACCTTAATGATGTGACATAAATGACACACACAGAAACTTGGCATCCCAATGATTGTTCAATCTGCATCCAATGGTCAGATGCATCCTCCCCCCTCCCACTCCATATTTCCTCGAGTCATTTCCTCTCTTTCAAACCCCCAACCTTCTCCAACCTCACATCACCATACAGCTGGATATTTTTCTCCTTGAAGAATTCGACCTAATTCACCAGAATTCATGGTGTTTACCTTGTTTCACACACACACACACACACACACACACACCTTTCTTATTTAAAACAGCCCTGCCACACGTGTCTCTTTCCTACCTTTTCCTGTATTTTGGACCCTCAGTCAACAAACCAAATCCTCGCACCTTAAGAGGAATGTTTTTTCCAGCTGGAAGGCGACCATCTTTTTCTCACTTAAGTCTGCTGTCTATCATAAATCTCCAGGTCTCCCTTTCGTATGAGGATGGCCAAGATAAAAAAAAATAGTTTTGAAATTTCAGAGTACCTAAGGACATCAGAAACAGACGCAGAGATGAACGGATGGCTGCAATCGAACGCCTGCATCCAGGACAAACCGCCGGGAATGACCAGGACAGGCTGTCTTCCGAGAGCAGCGTGAGTGAATTCTTGATATATTAGTGAATGACGGAGTTGATCAGATGTAAAATTACTGCTTTGGATCGTCACCCCATTAGTGTGATTGGCTACTGAGAATCATTTGCTGAGCTCGAGGGCTTTGTGTTACCATCACGTGACTAAAAGGGGGGGTCGTCCGCCTCGCACCCCTGAAAGATCCTTTACCTAAAAGCTGAACAGTGCAGTCACAGAGAGGACATCGGTTACACAGGCGCTACATCACATGCACAGACCTCCTGAAATCATTATTAAAAGTAAGACTTTCATTTACTCAACTTCTTAAAAGTACTTCCATCAAGACCAGGGTTGGAATGTATTGGAATTTTTGCTACTAGTTGACTGGGCTAGTTCAGTAAAAAAAAATGTAGTCTGACATGCATTTTTTTTACTTGCCAATTGGCTAGCGACCAATTTTTTATACTCACTCATCTAAATTACTCACCTCTGGCAAGAGGACAAGCCTAATTTCCAGCCCTGGTCAAGACTGCACTCCCCCTGTCTGCATTTCAGTCGTAGCTTCTAATGCCAACAGTCCTGCATTGAGAAAAGCACCCTCCTCTGACAGCGAACAGGACAGGGCGTGCGGCCTACCTGGAATCGGGGGTCTGTGTCGCTCTCGCCTATCTGCTGCAGCAGCTCCCCACTAGCCTGACCCACGTTGCCGGCAGCTTGCAGGAGGTTCTGACGAGGCTGTAGGGAGAAACCGACCAAGACATTGAGCACTGAAGCAGACATCAACCGCCCAAGGTTCACAGAGCTGCTATGAGACCAGCTTTCATGGCCTTGGAAGAACCAAAATAATAATAAAAAAATATTAATAAAAATAGCCAATCCATCTATGGATCTTCTGGTGTCATGGGGAGTAGTAGCCTTTACAGAAGTTCTGTCAGTGTTTTTAGTTTGTCATGCTTGTATGCAAGTTTTTTGTCACCGTACCACAATAAAAGTCATTAATCAGTTCTGCTAGCTTTATCTTTTTCCCCCATCTTCCTCAATTTCCTTCAAGATTAATAAAGCTTTTCTTTTTCTTTCTTTCCTACCTCTATCCATCTATCTTATCTATCTCTCTATCATCCATCTACCCATTCTGCGCTGTGCCTTAAAGAGAACCAATAAGTCGGTACACACTTCTAGTCTGCCAGTGCCATAAGCAAACATTTCTAATGTCGAGGTCATTCCCTTTGGGACATGCGGGCCAGCCCTAACTGCCGTGTCACTGCTGAGAGCCGCCCAGCCAGCTGTGGGGAGGTGGTGCCACTGTACCTCGCTGCTGGCCGGCTGGGCAGTCTTCAACATGTCCGACACGGCACAGGCCAGGTTCCTGGCTGCGCCCAGCAGCTGCTGCCCGGTGCCACCTTCGTCCTCCATGAGGGCAGCCAGGAGTTTCACACCCTTGGACATCTCCGTCAGGTTAGAGGAGATGGTGGTGACAGCGCAGCCCACCGCGGTGTAGTCTGTCTCCGCCGGGTCCCCTAGGGGGACGACATGAAAGGCGTTCAGGACAACAGTGACACTGCCATGCTGGCTAAATCTCCTACCAATATAGACTCGTGTTTCCTAGCTACCAATTCTGAAAAGTAATCATTATCTTAAAAAAAAAAAAAAACATGAATTTCTGAAAGCCACAATGTACTACATGCTATTCTGAGCAAAAAAAAATTAGAAGACTGCAGTTTCAAACTTGCAACATCAGTAAATTTTAAAATGAGTAAACAGGGAAAAGTGCACATCACATTCTACTTCCACGGAGCAGTCAAACAAGACATGCTGCAACACCTCAAAGCAAATGGGCATCTTATTTGTATTGGTACTTGGAACCTCAGCAGTGCCAAGGGAAAGGGCGGGGTCATGCAGACGCAGAGGAACTCCATTTACTTGTGAATCTACACTTTCATAATGCAGAGCCTCTAAATCAGCTACAGATTTCCTTGACATAGACAGGAGTCAAGGTGCAGAATGAATGATCTAAGCCCTGATAAGCAGTTTAATGGCGAGATGGGGTCACCTGCTGTAAGGTTGACCATAGATGCGGTTCCTGCTGTGATGGCATCCACCTGCGAGTGGATCTCGTGCTTCGACTCGTCCATTTTGTTCTTGCGCCACGCTTGCGAGGCCTAGCGGACAGAGATAGGAAAAAGGCCATGGTCAACGCTACTCCATTGCTGTTACAGTGCTGATGTTGTGCTAACTCTTAAAGGGACAGCACTTGGCATTTGTGGGTGACTCACAGCGTCGGTGCCCAGGGGAGGGAGGGTGTCAAACTCATCCAGGGAGGCCTGGGCCGCTTGGACGGCCTGCATGCTGGAGTTGATGGTGCCCGTCAGGGCCTGCTGAGCAGATGTCTAAAACCCAATGGAAACTAAGGTTACGACCCAGCTGTGATTCAAAAAACATCACAGCAGACATAGCATCAGAGGTCTCTTTCTGGGGGCCGTGGTCTTACCAGAGGTGGCATGTGGCCCCTGTGCATCTGTCCGCTGGTGATGTGCTGCTTGGCCTGGGGCATGGAGCCCATCTGGAAGCTCTCTGGGCCAACACCACCGGACCTCATGATGGCAGGTAAAGCAACAGAGCCAGTCTCTACCTTCCCCACCTTGTTGAACTGCTGCTGGAGGACAGTTGACCTGGCAGCAGTGGGAACAGTGTTAAGACGTCTTGATGTACCAGCTGAAGATTATTCGAAAACAAGGTTCCAGTGTGAAGTCCACCTCTCCCAAGAAAATGGAAGATGGAAATGTGAGCGGCAGGTCACCGACAGAGAATTACGAACACAGGTTGCACCGGAGTGCGAGGCTCACCCCACGGCGTGCATGACTTACTTTTTGGGCGACACAGAATCTTCCAGCATCGTGGATTCCTCATCTCCTTCTAAGCCAAAATGGTCCTTGCTCTTTTTCTGCAACGGGAGACATGGGGGAGGTCAAGACTCTGAACTACAGATGGAGCGACAGCGGATTTGCTCTTCACAGATCAACCGCTCCTCTAACATGAACCAGAGGTCACGACACGCAAACATCTCCACGTGGGCGTCACCTTCAGCCTCCACGCAGAAAACAGTTTTCACACTTCGGTTTGGAGCTTCTCTCAGATATTAAAGTCCACCATCTGCTTCTTCTTAAATGGATACCATACTGGTGTATGCCCAGTTTTACAACTGTATGCAGATATGCAGTAAAAACCTGTCTATCATATAAAAAAAAACATAGTGACTGAAACAAACCCACCCCCCACCCCCCCGTGTGCATCATGCATTACCTTCTTAAGGATGATATCGATGTAGCCGGCTATCAGCTGTGCGATCTGCTCCCCCTCAGTCGTCTGGACAGAGTAGTATCCATCTTGGTAATCTCCAAAGTCCTAGGAGAGCATGAACATGTGCCTTTTACAGACATAAGCACAGCGTGGACCTTAGAGGCTTCACATACCAGGTACCCTCTTAATGGATTAGCTTATCTGGGGGCCCTATACTGACATTAGTAAGGACGCTCAGGTGATGTCAATGAAACAGACCTGCCCTGAAGTTTGCTGGGGCCCTAAGCTATAGCCCAGGACAGCCTACACATCAATCTGCCCCAGACCTTACGTGAGAACAGACATGCCCTTGTTGGGGTCTGTGGCAGGTTTCCTCACTGTCATGTTGAGGCCCGTTACTCATAACATGAGCGCTCTAATTTTCCCACAGGACATGAATCACTGTCACTCATATGCTTGATATACTCATCATTAGGCCAGATGAACCCATTATTCTGCACAGACTCATCGCACTGTATTGACTCCTTACTCTACATAGACTCATACTGTATGGACTCATTACGCTGCATGGACTTGTTATGCTGCTGGGACTCATTACTCGGATGTACAGACTCAGGGAAATTAAACAAATGTGATCAAATATCACTCCTCTGTGCAAGAGAGAATTGGGAAAGGAAGGATAAAGGCATCACGTGGCTAATCAAGTGTGTGTGAGCCTCCAGTTTACTGTATTACATTACAAGGGCTGGGGACAGATAACATAGCAGAACACAGGTGGGCACCGGCGCATGTCAGCCTACCAGGGTGAAGCTCTTGGGCGAGGCAGCCCAGCGCTTGATGTTGGTCAGGCTCCACTCCTGGATCACTTCCTTTGTCTTCTCATCCACCCGCATCACGCTCTCCTTGGTGATGCCCAGCAGGCGGGGGACGAGTTTGTTCTTGCCTTTCATCTTCTCCTGTGGGAGGTGGAGCAAGGGGGGTTGGATTAAATAACAAGAAAATGAGACCGCAGGTAGAGGAAAAAATGATGGGCAGCTGTGGGATGGGTTCACAGGCTGCAACTGACACTCAACATGTCCCCGCAATGTTACATACATCTTACTGGAACAATAAACTAATAAACTATAGGCAACGTGGTGAATCAGGGTTGTGGGTTTGAGTCCCGTTCCCTGCTCGGCGTGTTTAGAAAACATGTGGTTTAGGTGTAGCCTGCAATGAGCTGGGATTTCACCCTGGGTGGGGTCAGCCTCTGTCAAATGCTCTTATAGATCAGTGGTGGCTAAGTTAATTTAAGTGTTATGTCCTGCATGGAACAATGAGTCAATGCAGTATCATTGTAAGCATTACCTTCACTAGGAAGAATGACACTCCGTATGTTTTGAGGGACCTGGCAAGTTTAACATAGCTAACTTTGGCTTCAATTTCTGTCATATTTTGGCAGCTTTTGTGGGCCTGGGAAAAGAGGAGAGAAACACACACAATCCAAATCTCTGCATTGCAGACGCATTAAAGAACAGAGAACAACTTATTTCACTTTCGCAGACTAGCGCAAACAAGATGTGACACAATTTGCTTAGCTCGGTAAGACTCCAGTCAAAAGCCTCCCACTCACCTGAAAGATCTTTTTCTCTCCTTTGTTCTTGACATACTCTTTCGGGAGAAACTCTTTCAAACTATTAAAGAATAATAGATAAATGAGTAAGCACTCATGTAACTTGAGGATGGCCCCTTCTATGAAATCTGGTTTTAACATAGCGACAAGGTCTTTTTCAAGTCCACTACTTGGCAAGAAGTATATATTTTTTCTTGATACAATATGTCACAAACACTGCAGGAACATTCTCTCAAATTGAGAGACATTGAAGTTTCACTAATTATTATCAGTATCTTGAACTGTAGCAGTATCTAGATCTTACAGTCTGCTTCATCAGAAGTGCAGCAATTGCACTTTAAAACAATATAACTGGAACATTCCTAATCATCCTATTTAAATCCATCCAATTATTATGACGTTATTAAACATATAACTAAATACAATACAAAGGCCTTTGTCTGGTTACAATTTATGTGTGACTAGAATCGAGGAACCGCACACATTGGGGAAACCCTCTACTTTTTCACCAGTCTCTCCACACAGATTAACAAGGCAAAGACTCCAGGAGAGTCCTTGGGTGAGGCCTATGTACTCCATGCAGAAAGCATGAACAAAAGTGGCCGCCTCTTTATTAACATGAGAGGGAATGCCGAGGAAGGTTATCCGCCACTCACTCTAAGAATCCGGGTTTGTGTTTGGACTCATTGTGATCACCAAACTGGATCTGGCACTGGTATCCAGCGAACTCGCAGGCCTTATCGAAGGAAACTGGATGGGAGCCATTCAGGATGTCGTCTCGGGCCTAGATCGGAAGCACAGGGCGACGTCAAACAAACGAAACAAAACATTCACAGGATTCTCTGCACGGGCCATTTGCAAATGCTGCATCTACGATAATAACTATGGAAAACCGTAGAGTAAAACTTCGGCAGATTAAGAAACAAGAAGATGTGTGTTGACTGTTTTACATTCAGAGTAGAGGAATACTTGCTTAGACAGGAACAAAACTTTGCGAAAGAAACTATAATCTCTTCCAAGAACAACCCCCAAGAGCAATGAATGTCAAAGTGTCTGAACCTTTCCTCCACTTCACCCAACTGTACTGGGACGAGACTGCAGGCCATGGTATATCTATTCCGAACTCTGCTTCAGCCTTGTCATCTTGATACCAAGTTCGTGCTGATGGCTCCACAGGAAAGAGTCCTGGTTTCGGATTGGGAGGTGCAAGGCTTCAATACCATCAGTACCTGTACGTAAAGCAAGTTCAGCTGGACGGGATCCCTGGAGTCCACGTTCTGGTCGGAGTAGAAGAACTTCCTCCTGAGGAGAAGCATCTCTGTTTCCTCCACACCTTGCTCCCTGAGTGTCCGTCCATGGTCGAGCCAGTTCACTGTAAAATAGAAGAGGAATTACCCCTCAATGCATCTGGGGGCGACCAGCCTCATAGTCATCATTTTAATCACAACTGCTAGAGACTAGAAGCTTTAAGGATGCATATCATTTAAGCACCCATGCTGAAAAAGGAGTCTAACTGGGGTGGTAATAAGACTACAGGGGCGTCAACATCAAGATGGCAACCACCAACTGGGCGTCAAGCCACCCAACTGCAACTCCTTTTGGGCCCTCTGCCCACCGTTAAAAGGGTGAGGAGAGATGAGGAAAGAGGGAAAAGAACCACTAGCCATGTTTGTTTCTCTTTTGGCCCAGAATCCCCTTGACGACGGCTGCCCACACAAGGAACGCTGTCTTGGACAGTCCTGCCTGGGCCTGACCTCAAAGAGACACCAGGGCCCTGAAAGGACCTTGCGTTTGGTTCCAACCCTGGCTTGGCCTGACCTCACAGACATGTCAAGAAAAGAACCTGAAGCAACCTCGTGCCAAGTTCCAACACTGCCTCAGCTTGAACTCACACAGAAGCCAAGACACTGAAGGGACCCCGCATTGAGCTCCGCCTTGCATTTAGGTTTTTATTTTATTATTTGTTGGGCATTTCAGCCTATTTCCCCCTGCCTCTGACCAGTCCCTCGACCTACCACGCTGGGTATGCACTTAGGTTGAATGCCTTTTATATTCACTTATTTAGCAGACACTTTCTTCTAAAGTGACTTATAAGTGAGAAAAGTTCTGGGTCAGAGCACAGGGTCAGTCGAAATCAAGTTCCCCTGGATCAACTTGGGTTAAGGTCTTGCTCAAACACCCAACAGTGATATGATTACCGCATCAGCCACATGATCTGAACCGATGACTTTGACACAACAGATCCCTTCCCTCACATCTACCGTCTGCTCCTGGAATCTCCATGCACTTACGTTCGTCATCTGTGTGCAGCTTCTGCTTGAGCTTTTCCATCTTCTTGTCATCTCGTAAGAGCGTCTTGTCCTTCTTCAGCGTGCCCGTGGTCTCTTCTTTCTTCTCCTCCCCAATGTCACGCACCAGCGAGTACTCATCATAGTTTGTGATACCTGTGATGGGGAGGTGCACATGCCCATGGGAGAATGAGCTCAGAGATGCGATTTGAGGATTAGTGGCCAAGGACATATATAACTACAGAAAACCAATACTTTTGGGGCTGGGGCAACTCCTAAGTGTCTGCCTGTGTCATTCAACCACAGTGAAGAATTAGCCATCCTTAATCCAAAAGACAACTTTGCATTTATCTCTTGTACCACCAGAAGATATGACACCCACCTATCCTGGCACAGATTGTCATAAGCATGTCGCTGACAATTTTGGAGTCGTCCACCATGACGGTCTTCACCGTCCCGTCAAGCATGCGGATTTTCAGGGGTCGCTGTTTCTTCTTGTATTCCAGGGTGTCCTAAGAGCAGCAAAAGTATAGACATGTGGTCAGATGACCAAGCAGACAGAGCAGGTGGTTACCTTGCCATATATGCCAATGCTGATTACCATTAGTTCATTTGACAATTGCATGTTGCCAAATTTCTGCACAGTTTATCAGTTTACAAGGACAAATTTATGAAGTTTGAGGTTTAGGCATTAAATGCAAGTTATTTTATTTCAGTATATTTGCATGATGTGCAAAGATACCAGGACAATTTTCCTCCTGATAGAAGTACTATATTTCAAACCTTGTGAAAAGATGATAGCTCTATGTGGAAAGGTTCCCGCTGGCTAATGTCATTCCCAATCTTGGGTGGCGGTAAACAGAGCCGCCCCCGCCAAAGGGGACACATTCCGGGACGCGCCCAGCGACGCGCTTGGGCCTGACTCACCCCGTTCCGCAGCATGTAATAGTCAAGGGCTTTCCCGGCCTCCAGCCAGATGCCCTTCTTTGGGTCCTCATCTGACAGGAACAGGCCGTAGTCGTTGGCTATGAGATAGTAGACAGGTCAGATAACAGAGGAGGGCTTCTTGGTGTGCTTTGCTGTTTTTTCCAAATCACCTGACACATTAAGATCTGGCATCATGGATCATTTGGGGGGAGAGGCACGACTACAGTCCATGTTCTTCATGTAACATATGAAGAGTCAACAAGCTGAAATTCCTCAGATTCCTTGTGGGATGTGTTACCTTATCTAAGAATCACATCCCATTGTCACTGTTTTATGGGGGAGAGAGTGGGGAGGGAAATAGGGGGTGATAAATGGAAGCAGGTTCTTCCTAGTTACAAGAACCCACCTTTTTAAGATGCTGATCATTCCACATTCCCTATTGACATTGGCCAGTGATGGGCTCTCCAAGTGGAAAATTACTCACAGGTTAGCGCAAGTAAGAAAAGGAGCCTGCCATTGCAAGGGGAGCCAACGGAGTTACGTAATGAAGAATGCCTGGCACATCATGCTACAAATATTGAGCCATCAAGAAGTAAAAGCCTACAGGTCGGTTAGCTCGTCACCATTACTTCCAAACTGGGGTATATATAGGGGTGGGACCATAGGGGCACTGGATCCAGCTGAAAGCTGACTGGCCCCTGAAATGCCCCGTCTTGTCACTCATCGATTCAAATCACATCATTGGCTAATGATAACTTTGCACCGTCTATATGAATTATGTCCCCGCTTATGCCCAAAAATCCTAGCATCACCCCTCTTTCAAGGACTCAAATTTCCCTCTACCAGGTAAACATAAATGGTAGCAGAGGAGATGCTGAGCAGAATTTAGTTAGAGCAGAATCCACATTGTCAGTACAACAGAACCACAAGAAGGACCTGACCTATGAGGCTCAGAACAGTGGATACTACCCAATAGTGATTCAAATCCTGAGAGAAAGTCATAATGTGCAGAAATCTGATTTCACCTCACCCTATGACAAGCTGTGTGATCTCAGAACATCCTCCTAAGTATCGGAACGTCATTCAGTGCGTATGAAATTGTGCAACTGCTGGCATCGAGACTTTTTAGAGGGAAACATAAGCCCGGAATTAACACGACCCGGGCCTGGTGGTCATGTGTGCCATTCTGATTCCTGCATGCAGACGCTTTGCACTCACGCTGGCCACACTGCGCTTCCGGCACCCTCTCTCGGATGATGCGACAGGCATCGTACACCATGGTGGAAGGCTCGAACTGCATGGTCTTCACCACAGTCCCCACGCCGATCTTCAGCGACAGCGCCACCATGTCTGCTTCTGTCTCTCAGCTCACTTACTGAACCTGGGGGAGGGGCAGAGAGGTGGGGAGGGTCACAGATATTCTCAGTTCCACTGATGGGAATCAAACAAGCTCCTGGACGTAGCGTCTCTTCTCATCAGGAGTTCTGGCTCCAGCTCGTCTCACTTTGATGCCAGTTCCCCACTACAAACCCCTGTTCATCATTAACCTCTATGCCTGCGATTCCACAGTAAACATCAACCTCTTCACCAACAAGCTGTCCTTAATATTTACATAATTACCCATCGTCCTTCAGTTCAGGTTACACACAGCTGATATACACATAACTTGTGGTACTCGGAGGAGCAGCATAACCACAGAGGCCGTGAGATTTGATTCTCAACTCTAATGCTGTTTGTCATAAGTGCAGTTCCTTAGTTCTTCTTCCCCTACGCTTCATTTCTGGTTAAACAGAAACATGAAATTTCACAAACGGCACCCGAAAACTGCTGGTTGATGGAAGTGATTCCCTTTTCAGAATTTCTTCTTTCAGTTATTGCCGCTTAGGCTAACAGCTTCCACTTACAGGCTTGAGTAATAAAATGAGGTTTGACTGGGGCACAATTATAGCAGAAAATAAGGAACAGTATCTGGGAAAAGATGTTTTTATGAAGAAGGGGGAAAAAAGTCAGTGTCAGGTCTAGATACAATGCGGAAACATTTTCTGAAAGTACCTGACATTTCCAAAATAAAGGGGTTTCTCAACATAATGGGTGTGTGAGATAAACTTCATTACAAAATCATGACAATAATAACTGCAACAACGAAAGCACTGTGATGCTATTCATTTCAGCTGCATGGGTCTAAAAATTTCTGGAGTTTACCAGCCTTCTTTTAGGAGAGACAACCAATCAATGTTGTACAGGGGGTGTTTGCAGGTGAACAGCGAATACACGCATTCTAAAACAGCGAGTGTTCCCTTGTCATTCAGGTGCACGCGTCCACATGTGCATCGCTGCATGTGCGAGATCAGGCACGCTTGCTCAAAGCAGGGTTGCCTCAAAACGTTTGAAGTAGCTAATTTTAGGTTTATGATTGAATAATATCGATTTGCCGTATGATTTCTTGCGTGAGCCAGACGGGCAAGAACTGGCAACCCTGGCAAACTGGGGCCATTACAGCCTCATCTGAACTCAGAGCCACAAGGGCAAAAGCTGCAGGGCCACCGTCACAGCACTAAGTGCACCCGAGCCGCTGGAGGATGTTACCCGACATCAGTTTGGCAAACTGTTCTGAGTCATCCCTGGATGCATCTACCCCTGCACCCCTGGGCTCTTTTGGCAAGCAGCGATCAAGCATATTGATCAACTGTCCATAATAGTTCATGACCAATAAATAAATAAATAAACAAACATGTACGTGCATAAGGCAGGTGCATACACCATGTGACTTTTCCAGAACACACGAAGACATCTTTGGAAAAGAAAGAGCGGTTTGGCTTTTGGAAATGAAGAAAAATGAGCTCAGAGGTAACGCTGAGCAGTCTTCCATCTCCAGGCTGGAACAAATTTTTTATAACAATAGGAATTCAGTCAGGCGGGTGCAGGACAGCCCCTTAGGTCCTGTACAGCAGCACTCCAGGACTGCCAGGCATGCAGTGGGAGCATAGACTCCATCCGGGGGGAAAGCCACACCCTGCTGTTATACGCTGACTGAACCTGCAGCCAAAGCCGGAACGAAGCAGAACCTTCCCATGGCATTTCAGAACGGCTCCAAGTGGCATTTTCGATAGCTCAGATCAGCAGCATATTGCATTCAGAATTTCAGAATCATTTAAAATTGACTGATATGCAGATATTTAATGGCATGCATGTCAACAACAGCTTGGCCAAAACATAATAAAAGTATCAATAAAAAAAACATATAAATAAGTACTTCTTTAGATAAAAGGCCACTATTGCTGTTTTGCAGTAGTCTGCAAAAGCTCCTCGCTTACCCAGTGTCTTGCAGAGGGATTTTACACAGCTATTTGGCACAGTCTCCAGTTTGGGGGGTGGGGGCTGAACAGCACCCCAGAGGTCAAATCCATGGCTCTATATTTAGGGAGCTGGGAAGGGGGGGGGTGGACTTTTCTGGTAAATTTACGACATGTCACGTTCACTGCTGGGATGGAGTCCTTCTGAATCGCTGGGAAGGGAATGTACAGGAACTTTTAAAACCAACGAACGTTTCCAACGAACTTTCTAGAATGCAATTCCCTGTTTATAACACAGAAGCACTTCTGGTAGACTTTGCAAAATAACTGCGTCCCACTTAAACAAGCCATCTTTGTTATGTTTCCCTGAAACTTTTTAGTTTTGAAGGGTTTAAATAAAAGGGGAAAAAAAAGAGGCCCACTCTCCCTGCTACTGACAGCCCAGCCCAGCACGGCCCAGTAGCTATGTCCCTATTGCCACTGCGCTCTTTTGTACGAAGCGCGCAAACCCAGCATGGGCTCTTCCATGCGAAATGCACAGCTGACACCTCAGTTCCTGCTGTAAGAAGGCGCGCACTGGTGAGAGGTGGGATGGGAGCTGGGATGCAGAATTGGGGAGTAACTGACGCAGGCACAGACGCAAGCGGGCAAGTCCACAGCCGCTACCAAGAGGCTCAGCTGGGAGTTTATTTTTATTTTTTGGGGTGGGTTTGCCTTTTCGGAGGTTGCATGCCCTCTCCCCCTCCCAATGTAGTGATTGCTTGTGGCCAACAGGGGCCCGAAGCAAATACCCCTGGTGTTTGGAATACAGGCCGGAAAAAAACATCCCAAAAGCCAGAACGCCGTCAAACCTCCCCCCCCCCCCACCCCAAAGCAGTTTCCAAAAGGGATTTTGGACATTTGACACAGATCCCAGCCAGAGTCATCAAGTTTTACTGTGATACTTAACAGGTGCAGTTGGAGGAGGCGCCATGGAAAGCCGGTGAGAAGGATCGACTCCCTACTGGTGTCTCTGCAACAGGAGAGTCTCAAAGTTTTCCAGAAAACTGAATTCATGCCGAAAATATTTATGATCGTGCTGTACTGCTTCTTATCCACTTTGCTTACAAGTGTTCAAAATCCACACCTACTACGCAAACTCCAGTGGTATAAAGGGAAATTTTTTTAGGACGCTGCACATGAAATTCTCCCCCACCCTCACCATCCAATGACTAGTTCAAATTACGTGAAATACTTGTCAAAACAGTCACAACTGCCAGGAAGTTTAAGTGGAAACTTACTGTTCATCACCTGTCAGTGATTAAAGAAATGACTAGGCTGATTTAGTAAACAAAAGAAAAAATAAAATGACCGGAAATGGGTAGGGGTATCCACTGTCCCTCACTGGCATCTTCTGTCCTTCTTGTTCCTTCAGTGACCAAAGTCCTTCATTAAACTAATGTCCACTAAATAAATGAGGAGACTTATGTACCTTGGGGGTAG
>JAODUD010000117.1:1020370-1033524 GCA_026784285.1 Stomatorhinus walkeri
ATTATTATTATTATTATTATTAAGCGACATACATTTTTGAGAAAGCAGAGTCAATTGAGGTTAAGGGCTATGCTCAGGGACCCATTGGTAAAAATCACTCTGCTGACCACAGGATTTGAAATAGCGACCTTCTGATCACAGTCACAGCACCATAACCCACTGAGCCACAGAACTACAAACAACCCAACAAACCGTTTGGGATGAAACGGTTTGTGTATGCAATCTTTGTTTGCCTGCCTCCTCGGGGATACTATTGGCTCTCGTTTCTTTTGGACAATAACCATCTGGATGTGAGCTCTTGTTTACAGGTCACACCTGGGCTATAAATAGCCTGAACTCTGTTCTCACATGAGGCCAGGAAAGGATTGACTTCTGGGTTACACATCTCAGCCCTTTACACACAAATGTGGCTGTTCTCCCCATGACTGGGGACGCTGTGTGGCTCAGGAGATCAGGACTAGGTGCTTGGGTTCCATAGCAAAACGTTTTTTAGTTTTCTTAATCGAATATGAAGTCTGTAGCTTCCCGGCACGGATCAAGCTGAATATTCAAGCAGAGATGGTTGTCACGCCACTGAAGAAATTCATGTATATAATCAGAAGAGGTCAGAGCTGGGATAACAATATTTCAGGCGTATGTCGAGAGTGAATAAAATCTACTTTCAGTCAACTTCAAGCACAAACTGGAACTATGGAGATTTTAAAATGAAAATGAAAAATGAAAACAAGGATGGACGTAATAGAAATTCCTTTGGAAATCTAAGGAGCAGATCTTGGCTATTAAGTCATGACTGGAATTAGTGTTCAAATTGCCTCCAGTGGAAACCTTTGCACGGTGACAGCTCTGGGTGAAAAGTCTTTTCAATTTGTACCACACTTGTGTCATCAGTTCTGTGAATTGGTCTAGTGGTTTTAAGGTCTGTATAAAGACCGTGGTCCACGGTCCTGGTTATGGAGACGACGAGTCTGACAGGGCCTGACAGAAAACCAAACAAATCTGCAATCCGCTAACACTGCAGAAGAAGTGTTTATATTACACAAGCTGCTATCCCAACAGCACAGCCATCGCTGGGGCGGGTTGGGTGCTGGATGGAGGCACCGCAGACAACGGGTTTCGAGGAACATCAAAAGCTTCTGAAATGCTGCTCCCTATCAAACAATTAAAATTAAGTCAGTAACAACTGTTAATAAGTCTGCCAGTGGCGATGGAGGGGAGGCTGGGGGTCTGTTTAAGACAATAATCCCCCGGCTCTCCATCTAGCAACCTCACAAAGGCTTACAGAAGCCCCTCCCTCGTGAACATGGTGACACGCCCAGTCACATCATTCAGATGCTTGTGTAAACACGAGCTGTCCGCGACACAGACCATTTGCAGCCCTGACAGCTTAGCTTAAATCTTACCATGTCGACGGGGTGGGTGTGGAAGGAAATGTTCATTCACTATGTAATTTAACACTGAATTTCATCTGTAAATACATGACAAAAAAAAATTAACGAAAAGAGGACTCCTCAGACCACGTCCTCTCTGCAAGTAACTAACTTTTTAAAGGAACCAAAAAACTAAAAGAAGTGAATTTCTTTCTACGGCTGTAAGACTGTAGTGACGGGCTGG
The DNA here is from genome assembly GCA_026784285.1 of Stomatorhinus walkeri. NCBI lineage: Eukaryota > Metazoa > Chordata > Actinopteri > Osteoglossiformes > Mormyridae > Stomatorhinus > Stomatorhinus walkeri. The sequence goes on from JAODUD010000117.1 coordinate 1,021,982, forward strand.
TGAGAGTCGGCCATCTCTACGAGATGCCAGCCCCGTTCCAAAAAAAAGTTAACAGTCAACTGCCAATCACTGATGCTCTGACGCCTCACATTCTCTGTTAAGAACAGGTTAAGAAACTGCAGGTTTGACAAAACCAAGTTTTCCCATCATGGATTAGTGCTTTGTGAGATGAGCAAAGAGCACGCATGAATAGCCCAACCAACCCCCCCCCCCGGCATGTGAACTAAGAATTTTGCTTTTTGTGACTCCAGCGCCAGCTCATTTGCAGCAATTTTAATATTTCCGATGCAATATTTCAGAATTCAAGGCTCGAGAAAAGGTTTGAGAAGAGGTCAATGTCATGACCCTCCCGTCAGAGCCTCCTGTGTGCCATGCCCCCCCTCGTTACCTCGTGTGTCTTCCCAATGGAAACCAGCTGTCGTCTATTTCGTATCCGATTGTCTTGTGCTTTTAGTCTGTGTCTCCGTCAACCCCAGTCAGGTCCGTCATTTTGTTCGTTTGCTAGTTTGTCTGTTCGCTATGGTTGCTCGCTCCCTTTTGCTTTCGTTGTGTTCGCCCTGTACCCCGTGCTCCGTTACCCTGCTATTAAAACCCCTTTTCTACCACTACGCTGCCTTCAGCCTGCTTCCTGCTTGCCCGACCGGCAGCGCGGTCATCACAGTCACATGTCAGAGAGGTCAAGCCACCAGCTAGGTGACTCGAATACCAACTGCTCAGCCCCCCCCCCCCCCAACTCTAGTCAGAAGCTTCCGGGTGCCTCATGACACGCATGTTCGGGCGGGAGAGAACTACCTGGTGGAATCTCCTCTGGATGGGAGACAGCCTCCCGCTTTAGGGTCACCTTCTGGGGATTTTCGTAACCTAGCTCCTGGGGGAGAAACAGGAAGTGGAAGGAGGGAAGGGAATAAAAGAGAGAGAGAGAAACATTAGGAGGCCTTGCTTCATCACCGAAATACAGATTTTAACCAAAAAAAAAAATAAAACACAGGAAACTGAAAAATATTTTCAACTCGCACATGAAATATCTCCGAGTGTTTTTGGAATTCATACTTCTGGTTACGCAGTATATATGTTCTTTGACCATTTCATTTTAATTCTGTGTATTCTGGATGCCTCTAATCCAATTTTCTCTCCACAAAGTTCATCATTTACGGGATGTCATCCTAAGCATAACTTACAGCAGACAAGGTGTGTGAGTCACGGGGTATTTTCATTTAAACTTTATTACTTGTGCCCATCACCTACGCAAAACAGGGCCTTGGAGGAAGGTGGGATTTTCCCAAAACATAAATATTCACCCAGCCGACCTGGAAATGCTGACAGGAGAGTGTGCAGCAGCCACGAGCAGCTTGTGGAAAGCCGGAGTGGGCGGGGCACAAAATGACATCGGAAAAGTAGGCGGAGCCTCACGGAGAGCAGCGACACAAAACGCTAGAGATTCCACCACGGTGCTCACATGGCCTAATTCCTGCTTCCTGTACGACCGCCAACACTGTGTCCTCTGTGAGTGAGGTTGGCCACCGCCCACACAGCCCAGGTACATGTTGAAGACAGTCCGGGGGTGTCCAGACCAGCCGGAGAGCTCAGAGACTGTGCACCATGTTCGGACAGTCAGGGAAACAATGGAGAGATTGTCTTTCCAGCCTTCCGGAACTTATGTTCGTGCATCCAGGGCTGTCTGCGACGTGTGTGTGAGAGTCAACGGGGGGTGATTGGGAGTTTCCTCTTTCTCCCACTCCCCCACGCTGGGGTACGAACCGGGGCATGGGGGAGTACCATACTGACATGCTGTGGGACAGAGTCCTGCATTGGGTCGGGTAGCCGCAGATAGTTACTGAAACGGGCGGATTTTAATGTTCTGGAATTTTTACGGGTGGGTATGCAGGCAGGTAATTCATTACACATGGGCGGGTAGCAGGTCCATCAAAACAGTATTGAAGCCTGTAAAAAAACATACAAGCGAAAATATCTAAGTATTAGACTATCATGTACAAATTGTCATCATCACAGTATGTTCAGTATGTCAGGGGTACCTTTCAGTGTTTACGATTATTTCTCTCCAAGTTGGCACTCGCATGAAAATGTCACAAAACGTCACGAAAAACGTCACTTCCCGTCGGAAACACGCCTCTTTTATGACGTTGATGTCGGACAAGATATTGTTGTCCGAGTTGCCCCGTGACGTAATTTTTTAAATAACATAGCGACTTACACACTCAACAGTAATTCTATTTTATAAATCTTTAAAAATGTTTATTTTGTTAAATGTATTAATAGTTATAAATGTAACTGCACGTGTTCGATTTAGAGAATACCATATCATGACTGTAAACAGTATCCTATCATGCAGTATCAGATTTTTACTAGACTTGTTAGTGTCTTTGGTTTGTTTGTAGTTTTTTTGCTGACTTCCAAGAGAAAAACGATCGCACCATTAGATAACCGCCTCGAAAAACATTCACATACATGTCTGAATCCTTGCTGAAGCGTGTCGTCGTGTTCTCTCTTTCACGCTCGTCACAGTATGGATAGCTTAGATCGATCTGATTTGATTTTGTGTTAAATGGACATTTTCATTTCAGTTCAAAATTCATGTAGGCCTAGCCTTGTCATGTTAAGAGTTGCCTAGAAAAAAAATAATTGTGTGTAATTTATCGCGGGTAACAGGCGCAAAGTTAATGGGCCCGAGCGGGTGTGGATTTAACTTTGAAATAATCACGGGTGCACGGGCGGGTGTGGTGCTGTACTGTGCGGGTGCAGGACCCTGCTGTGGGGCAAGACTGTGGTTGCATAACACATTCCAGATGTAATGGTGACCTCTCATAGAGCATCTTGCTACATTTGGGGGGTGGGGGCCTGTGTATCCTTAACAGACAGCCTTCACCCTCCCCCCCCACATCACTCAAAATAAATGACACCCAGCATTTAGCCTGCGGTTGTCTCATGAGGTCAAAAATAAAATCCCTCTTCTAGTCACAAAAGGCAAGTGTTTAGGTTTCAGAGTCTCGGGGATTACAAACACCACGGCTGAATCTGGGCCGCGGATCTCCTCAGTATTCCTGCCTTGGTCATGCTGCTTCGAGTGAGAGCAGCCGTTTTCCCAGCAGGGAAGAGAACTCCGCCCCACCAGGAACGCCGAGTCTCATTCCAGTCGCTGGCCCATTGTGTCATTTCCTGTTCCTCAAGCCCTCTGCTGCCATAAAAGGGAATATCTGCCATCTGAAATAGACGTGCGCCCCCCCCCCCCAGCCGCTGTCCACATCCTGTGCAATTAGTGTGTGTAGTAAAGGAAGGGAGTGTTTGTTTGGATTATGAGAGGGAGTGCATGCAAACGAACACAAAACGGCCGTGCAATAAGCCCTGAGTGCCAGCTGCGGTCATGCCGCAGAGAACCCGCATTCGCCGTTAATTGACCTAATTGATATTTCACGCGACAGTGAACCACAGGACAGATTAGTTACAACAATAAATGAAACAGTATGACTCCTTGAACCACAGTTCCTTTTGCAAAGAGGCTCATCGCTGCCACCTATGTGTTGTCAGTAGCTTAACAAAACGCAATAACGAAAAATAAAAACAGAAAAACCCTGTCAGGGCCAGCCGCAGGATTTCCTGTAGCGGATGAAGAGCCCAGGTCACACAGAGATCCTGTGTAAGGGCAACCCCACCCCAGTCCCCAAGCAGAAATGCAATTACAGAAGTCATTCTTCTGTAATCTTATGGGGGGGGGGGGGGGGGGGGGATGTTTAACCAGCACACCATACACATCAAAATCACTCAATACATATCAAGTGAATAGTTTTCTTTGTATCTTTGCCCAGTTTTTATAATTCAAATTATCCTACTTTTACATAATCAAATGCCATGAACGATGCATTGCACCCCCCCACCCCCTTTGTGCTCACTGGCAGTCCAGGCCAATTGAAGACAAACCCATTGTAGTAGCATCTTCACAATGCGGAACACTACCCAACCCAGCAGAAACCATGGACAGCCCGCCCTGCCCCAAGGCCGTGACACGCAAGGCTTCCCTAGATTCCCCTCTTATTTTATTACAAATGTACTTTTCCCAGCTGTTCCAGAAGTTAAATAAAAAAAAAACCAACATCTCATTCTCTTCCATGTTCAACTTAGTTAACATCTAAGGGCTGTGTTTACAAAATCTTGGGGGTAGAAGCCCACCAACGATATTGCAAACAAAGGTCTCCCTTTCACTTTCCCCTGGGAAAGGGCAGCATGCGCTCAGCGGCGATCAGACAGGAAGTGACACGGGAGCGTGCTTCCCTGGACACACACACAGGCACCAACCAGACGCAGAGCACATGCTTTCCGCTCACCATCCAAACATACGACTTTCGATTCCAACGAGGCCCCCCTGCTTGTCTCGCACTACAGTAGAACCAACCACCATGCAGCAAAATACTCATACATATGATATCCTACTTAACTGTGCTAAGGGCAAGATAATCACCTTGGAAGGCACACTGTAAGTTGCCATTTCATTGCGATTCAACTTTTTCAAGAAATACACCTGCCACTGGCCATGCCACGACTGTATCTGCATACATTCAAGCACTATTTTAAAAGCCACGCTACCATTCACACGTAGAAGCCGCCATATTATTCTTGACAGCCAATTAACCCGAGCGGGACGTTTTTAACCTCGGCCCTAAATGGAGGTGACCCTATCAGTTTTGCTTTCAGGCTGCTAAGTCGGTGTCGATCTCAGAATACCCCAACCGCAGCCTCATGCCCTCTTAGTTGCCACAGGCGACAGTAACCGTATCTCACTAGGCACCGGGGTGCGCGGAGGCAGGGGAGTCAAATAAAACCCTGCTGCGCGAAAATGGTTAATTAGGTGAGGCTGTGCCGTGCAAGTTGCCCAGCAAAGACCACCATCTTTCTGTGGGGACAGAAATTAATGACACATTATAATATCCCTCTCAATAGCCAACACTAAAAGATCCACCGAAGCATTCAGCACATCACTGAGGGATTGTTTTTAAAATACGGGACAATTTGGTCCCATGTAACCACTACTGAAAACATAAAACAGCCCCCAACCTTTTGGGTCATTGAAAGAGAATAATATAGATGATTCTAGAACGTGGCATGACATTTGTTTGCAGCCAGAAGCATACACATTTAGCATCTAAACTGTAAAATCGATGTTGTGATTGATCTCGCCACCTTGTGCAATATTTTAAGTATATTTTTACATTTAATTTACAATATATTGTTTAACACAGCAGTGCTTTGATTCAATGACCGGAAGGAGGCTTTGATTATGACTGAGGTCGAAGGACAGACGTTTCCGTCCGACCTCTGGCTGACTGGTCATGTGACACCTCAGCCCCCCCCCCCACCTACCCCCATCCTCCCAAAGGGCTCCATGTCACCCCCCCAAACCGCACCCCCGCCCAGCTGCCCGCACCCTAGATCTGATGTCTGCCTTCCGGAACATTTCAGACATTCTGCAGCCCTGATAGGATCAGCGCTGAAATAGTCCTGGTGCCATTTTATCGACATGCCGGCGACTCCCTTCATTTCCTTTATTTTTAGTGTCACAGAAGCGGGGAAGCTGTGTCCCCATCGAATGTCCCGTCACCTACATCTTAAACCTGCAGCTCCGCTCATCAACCCAGACCAGCTCTTAGGTTTTTCTTGAATTTTTCCACTCTTCTTAAACCTTCCTAGTCTCAAGCAAAGAAGCCAATAAAAAACGAGAAGTAGACTTTATGGTCTCTACCGAAAAAAAGGAAGACAAAATGTTAAGTCAGTAAGACTTCCCCTTTCCATTCCTCAGAATTCAGCAAATTAAAAACAGAACAAAAAAAAATAAGGATTCGAATTCTTAAAGTCTTATCCTCCTGAATTTTCATTGCTCCATTTGAAGCATTTTTAATATCCTGAGATTAATGTTAAGTAAAGTAAGAGGCACTGATGATCCATCTTAAACAGACGAGATTTGTTTCTCTCCAAGGCGTAAAAGTGTAGTATAGAAATACCTCAAATGTGTGACGTGCAGCCACAGTAAGTGCAGCCAAAACAGCAGCCAGATGTGCCACAGCTTAGCAGAGGAAAATCGCTTCACAGTCACTGAAAACCTGCGTCCAAAAAGTGCAGCGGACGATGCATCATCTGCGACTTGAGGCCTGACATTACCGTCCAATAAAGACACACAATCGGGACAAACTCAGAGCACCTGCAGAGGCGGTTTCAGTCTGGGTTCCATCACACACACCCCCACAGACACATTTAAAGCCGCCATAAGCTGCGTGGGACACTGCTTACGGACTCCAAAGATGTAACCCTGGTGGGGCGTGTCGACCTTTCTGTACCAAAGTTATAACCTGCACCCCCCCCCCCAAAAGCTGCTGCTGAAAGAGGAATGACCAGCTCTCAGCATGCACAATTACACCACACTAGGGGTGGGGCCACAGGGCAGTGCTGAAAGTGGACTGCCCCTCAGACTGCTCCCTCCCTGTGAGTGAGTGTGAGAGAGAGAGAGAGAGAGAGAGAGAGAGAATGAATGAATGAGTGGTTACATTTATGTAGCACATTTCAAGAAAATGAAAGTGCTTTACAGAACCTTTGGGGAGCCACTTAATCTCCACCACCGCTGCCTAGCATCCACCTGGAGCTATTCTGCACCAGTATGGTCACCCACAGTGCAGAGGCAGGAACGAATTCACCAGTTAGATATAGGAGATGATTAGGAGGCCAGATCTGTTAGGGCCAAAGTGGGAAATTTTAGCCAGGACCACCTCTACTCTTTGGAAAGATGCCCAGGGATCTTTTATGACCCTGCAGTGCCCATGTCACTGCACTGGAGCACTGGGATACACACATAACACCGGGTAATAAGACTGGCTCCTCTGAACGAATCACTAAAATAAATAAATACTAGAATCGCCCCTGCACCACAAACACACTCAGGAGGCCCCCCAAGGTTAATTCAAGGTGCAGCACCTCATCACCAACATGGACGGTGAGGTCTAAACCCCTGGCTTTTCAGAGTTTGAACTCTTGTGCTCCCATGACCACAGTGTATATTTATCAGGGCGGTGATTTAGCTAGTTTTAGAAAAAGAAAAAAAAACTGAAAGAGTTTAATAGCCGTGACTCAGTCGTGCCTTTTTATTACAGCGGCTAAACCCAGAGCCTTGATCAGACTGGTCTGCCGTCACCTTTTGTTCTGACTTAATTGTTTCTTTAATATCCGTAATATCCCATATTGTACAATGGCAGCGTGGGAATATTAGTGACCATCGACCTCATTTACACCACCATCATCAACATGATGATCATTATGTTCACACCATAAGGAACAGTTTTGTCTTGGAGCCCAATGACAGCATTCCAGGATACCAGAGACGTGTAGCGGCACTGACGCGCTGCAGCAGATGGCGAGCTGCACCAAATTCCCACTGCCCATCCCTCTCCAGCCTTCCTCAGCCTCGCTCCCTCATTCACAGGGAACCTGCTGCCAACTGGACCTCTCGATGAGCCTTGGATCCTAACCAGCTGTCCGTCTCCAAGAAACAAGTGGGAGCAGCCCTCATGTGGGACGCTGTCCTCTCATAAAGACAACAAGCAGAATCTCCAGGATGGCCCAAGAGGTGATGACCAGGCAAGAACTTCGTTCTTCACTCTTGGTCAAAGTTTTCAAGTCAGTCAGCATCAATTTTGTAACTTTTAAGTTGCCCAGTGTTTTACTCAAAGAAATTAAACTTGATTGGTCCTTCACATAACTTGGTTGCTTACGACTTACTACTCATTGAGCTAGACTGAGTGAGCTTGTACTGTATCAGTCACAAGACACAGTCACAGAGTAATAAACTGCTTAGTTGAAACAAAATTTTCGTCTGGATTTTCACTTCTGGATTTGAACTATCCACCTTTGTGTGTTACAGCAAGGTAACTATTAAAGGAAAGTGGCATGTTTACTAAGACAAAATGAACTAATTTTACTGCACAGTTTGTTTACTAGAAGGTGAATGATACTTCCTTCCATAGTGCCTGACACATTAAACCAGTGTTTCCCAATCTGGCCCTTTGGGGCCCACAGACAGTCCACATTTTTGCTCCTACCAGGAGGTGGAAGGGAGCAAAAATGTAGACTGCCTGGCTGGGAGCAAAAACATGCACCAGGTGTGGGTCCCCCAGAACTGGATTGGGAAACACTGCATCAAGCCAACAGATCCAACAGAACAGTGCAGTTCATGATGTACAGCTGCTAAGCACAGTTCTGGGAGACAGATCCAATCTACCTCCATGGAAAAATGAGTCACTCGTAAAAACCCTGGTGACTCAAAGCATCGTGGGTAATGATGACTTGGCCACAGCACCCATTGCTCTTGGTCCTGCCACTCCTCAACTCTGGTTAGGCTGCCAGCCATCCACACTGCCAGGACCAGCCCCTACACGAGTCTGCCCAAACTCCATCTCCGGTCTGAATCGGAGGCCAGGCCCAACACAACACCGACTGAGGAATCAATTTATGCATCCTCAGCAACAGAGAAGGAAAGCTTAGGTCCAGAAAGTAAAAATCCACACCAAGATTTTGTTTCAACCAACCAGTTGAGTACTCTGCGACTGTGACTCTTTATAAAACTGGTTGGTTGAAACAAAATCTTGGTGTGGATTTTTACTTTCTGGAACTGAACTCTCCACCGCTGCTCAGTCAGCACCAGAACGTCAAGGTAAAACAACTGAATAGAAATCTATCCCCAACGGACATTGTAGTCATTACATCAGCTGTATTTGGTCACTACACCCATTTATGTGCAAAAAAAGCATTAAAGACATCTCTAGTCACTGTTGCAGCAGAATGAACTACAATCATACAGCTTTTGCTGCACGTCTGTCATATTACAACACTTACATTAGTCACAAGACCTCTCTCTACATTTCTACAGCTTTTACTGTCTAAACCAGTGTTGATCAATCCAGTCCTTGCGCAATCCTAGCGATCCATGTTTTTGCTCTCACCCAATTCCCTGGCAATGGTCTAAACTATTCCAATGTACTTCCATTTTCATGTACATGAAAAGCTTAACATCTTATTTGGAGGATTAGATTGCAAAATGGGCAACCAAAACTATGACGTTCTTCAGTTTCATTTTTCTTTTCCTTCTGTTCAACAGAAATTTGAGCAAATGTTCGATAACGAAAGATCATTAAGGTAAAGGTATCCTGAAAAGCAGAATTGCAGTTTTCCTACTTCCTTCTAGAAAATGTATAAATATAAACTCAAGAGATAGAAGGTGCAGTGCAGATACAAAATATCTGTGATGGCTCTCCACTCCACAAGGGCACCACCTGTAGTCACGATAACAGATGAATTGGATGGATCGGTCCTTAGTTGAAAAGATACTAGGGGTGCAACGATTATTCGAAAATCGAATCGACAATAAAAATAGTCGCCAACGAATTTGATTGTCGATAATTGTCGCCAGACATGTTTTTAAACGGAGTGAGACGTTTTCCTTCCTTTCTACCTGTGCGATACTACCGCTTTCCAATAGACTGCACCAATACAACACACTGGTGAGATTCGCTCTTGCACAATAGCATTCAGTGACAGGTATAAGAAAGGCGGCCACAAATAAGGCATCATCGCATATTAAACACTCTTAAGTCTGGGACACATAGATTAAAGTTTTCCATCGCTATAACAGATTTTCGTCAACTGAGTGGACTAAAGGTTAATAATGAAATTTATGTAGATCCGAAGGAAAGAAATGGGGGGCTGAAAAGGCCATATTTCTTTTGTTTAATTACGATTAAATTATTCTTCCTAAAAATAAAAATAAACACTATGGTTTCAGAAGTTTGCTTAAACATTGACAACTGCAGCATAGCCTACAGGCTGCAAGGTATTTCCCGACGTGTGTTTAAGATGCCAAACTTCATAGTAAGGAGAAAATAATTCCCCAGCATTTAGCGCCACATCAGTCTCAAAGGCTTTTAATGTTCCAAAACAAAGACAAGATCTGCAAGAGGGTGAATGGCACGGGCTTCTTGTTGCCTGCCGTATCCAATATGGGAGTTGAACTGGCGACCTTCCGATCAGAGGCAAAGTGACCTGACACATCGAATCAAACGGCCCACAAACATGGCGCACCTCAGCAGCATTTCATAAGGGGTACAAGAATATTGCGCGAATGGGCCCGTCCAGCTAGGTTCAATGGAAGGCACATGACTTTGGGGACTAACTCAGCACGTGACATCATATCCCCAGATGTCCAGTTGGCTTGTTAAAAACACAGGAAACTGCAGGCTCCGCTTACAAGATGGAATCCAGATCAATCCATTTTGCTAAATCATTTCCTAGGGTCAGAGTCTGAAGGACAGCATTCTGGAAGTGTGACAGCCCTCAGCTCTGCCTGACTTTATCACCCTCGGCCCGCCGTGTCTCCCTGTGCCCCCCACGCATCCGGCATGAGCCACAAGCCGGTCACTAGAAGCCGATAAGTCCACGGTGCAGCTTCTAGATGGTGCAGCGAGCAGCTAAACATGCATTAATGAGAGTTATCACTCCGGAATGCCGTGCTCACGTACTGCTGCAGGAAGCACAGGGATACTCTGATATGATTGCCACGCCTTTGCAGATCATGCAGGGGTGGCATTGCAATTCTGCTGCTGGAATTGACTCCCGCTCATCACAACCGTTACCTAAATTGGACTCGCCATAGGGTCCTTTACAACATCAGGATTACCTTACCTGAAATTCTTCATCCCAACAACGTAAACATGCGGATTATTGGCAAAAGAGAAGCCAAAGGGTCCCATTCTAATACATTTTTCTCATTTGGTAGAGACTTTTATCCAAAGCAGCATACATTTTGACCAAGCAGGGTCAGCCAGTTCCTGGAGTAACTGGGGGTTAAGGGTCTCGATAGTGAACTGAAAGGTGACATCACCCCTCTAACCTGGGATTTGAACAAGCAACCATCTGATCATAAGCAGAGAGTCCTAACCCACTGAGCCAAAAGCCTAGACAAAGAATCATGCAAGGACCTGTCATATTGGACAACACAATGTGGATTATAACCCCATCATAGAGCTAGGTTCATTCTGTGTCTGAGTTCAACACCATAAGTGCTCAAAACTACTCCATTCAGCAGAGCAACACTCAAAGATCACGCCAAGTCCCTCAGGACTGTTTGTATTCCATGAGGTCCTTTAAAAGATTAAAGAAAATAGGCATGAATCAGTCACTACTTTTTTGGGATGCATTACATCCCTGCAGCGGCTGGTCAGAAGTAACTACGGATACTTTCACAAGGCTCTCCACCAGCTTAAACATTAAGCAGAATACTTCAGATGTGCTTCATTACAGCTAGTTGAAAACAAACAACGAACGAACATTTAATTTATTTTATTGTTGTCCAGAAGCCAAATCCCCTGAAATGACGGAAATGCGGCTGGCAGGCTGTGAATTTCTGCACGCAAATGTGAGTTTAACAGCCGGGGTAGTCCTGGGGGGGGGGGGGGGGGGGGGGGGGGGGGGGGGGGGGGGGGGGGGGGGGGGGGGGG
>JAODUD010000117.1:1033624-1049527 GCA_026784285.1 Stomatorhinus walkeri
CCCCCACCCCACCGGTTGGATAAGGCAGCCTTTAAATGACTCCGCCATTGAGGAATGTAAGCAGTAACTCTTGAATATCTGTTTGAGTGTAATCTATCGTGTAAAAATCCCAGCGGCTTTAATCGATTCTAGCGCTACACTCACGCTGTACCGACGGGTGATAGAGAGCTGCGGTACAACGAGAGGAGACCGGTCAGTAAAAAGTATTGTAAAAAGTAAAACACAACCTAAGCCGGTAACATTTTAATTCTAGAAAAGAACCATTCATCTGACACACTGAGGTTCACTTCTAGCAACTATTCAAAACCAAAATGTCTGTGTTTAGGTGCAGCTGATGTCCCATCTGACTAACGTCCGGCTGACTGTCATTTGCCGTGCGGGAGCAAAACTGGAATGCGATTGCGCAACAGGACTTGTGGGATTACATCACGGCAGTGCTGGTTGACGAGTCTGTATCAGCCATGGCTATGAGCAGATGAAAATACAGCTGGATTTGCCCCCAGCAATGCTCCATAAAGCATTCCATTTTAACCCATGGGACTGGGGGCTGGAAAGGGGGGGATCTGGAACCAGGATTTGTACAGCTGGATTTTTCACTTTAGGCATAAACACAAGGTAGATGTGTCAGCATTTTCAATTAACTTTATAAACAACTAGATTGGTCCATTATGGGGGGTGCTTGAGAGGTGGTAAAAAAGGGCAAATTAACTGTTTTGCTTCACAATCTGGACTCTGCAAAAAAAAAAAAAAAAAAAGAGCATCGTTGTGAGGACAAGTGGAGCTCCTTATAAAAATAGTGATTTTCAGTCTGATCCTCCCTTCCTCCCTCCTCCAAGGGCCAGTCCTATCACTGATTCTGCATTAACGGGCATATTCAGACCATGAGGTAAGACCAACATGTTGGCATCACTGGACCAACGGTGTCAGGGGACATTTCGCCACTCACGCGACACTATGTCTAACATGACGCTGCTTACCAGGGGCCAGAGCCATCTTAGGACACAAGGATTCAAACCCCAGCAAGGAGAACTAGATAGTAACCCCCAGCCAACAGACCAGCAGGTCAAAGGCTGCTGGAAGTATCTGTCAGCCATATCAGTGGGAAAGTTTCTCAAGTACTTCTCAAAGAGAAGCAACAGTAAACAAGAGCAGGAACAGCAAACGGCCCACAGGAAACGTGTCGCAATATCAAGCAAGCTGACGAACTCAAGCTTCATCTTGCAGGCACATGCATTCTGTTGTGTTGACGTGTCGCATACCAAGCTTTAACACCTGCACTACTAGCGGGGGGTTCTCTCCCACAGAACCTTACTTAAAGACAACAAATCAAACTAATTATAGATCCATCTGCAAATGTTTAGCACCATTCTTCGCAAAAGTCACGTTACAAAGAAAGCTTGTAAATAGCTCACACAGTCACAAGTCTCTTCACACTGTTGACTTGTGATCTGATCAGCTGTATTCAGCTCTATCCAAACTGATCCAGTATATATGCTGTAGCAAGCAGCCCGAATGGACAGGCTCAAAGAGACGGGATGCATTTGGTAGTCTATGGCTCCAACCGCAAGCGACAGGCAGTCAGAATGCTGTTTATTCGCCCAGCTCTCCTGCTTGTAGAAGGCGAGGGGGCCCGACTGTCTCGGGGTGAACCTGTTGGTATCTAACGCAACTACGCACAGAAACAAACATTGCAGCTCAAATTGTGGTGATGAAAAGGATGTGTTCTTACTAAGCATTTCCTCCACAAACCCTACAATCAACTTATACCAAAACGCACTCTGTTCAAAACCTCCTTTCAACTGTTGGCCACAGTTTGAGTAGTAAAGCCTGCCAACTGCCTTGAAACCGCTATTTATTATTATTATTATTATTATTATTATTATTAAGGTGTGGTCAAGCCAATGTAAAATCCTGGAGACCATGCACACGGCATACATCCAGACTTTTCTCTGGATCCCCAGACTTCCCAACAATGTTCATTGTTGTGATGATTGACCCCATCCTGGTCCACTTTCACTATCAACTTTTCCAGCCATTACAGTCTTTTCCAATGGATTAATCTGGTGCATTTACTACATTTAAGAAATTAATTCTAAGGTTTATTCATCCAAAAGCACTACAGGCCAGAAGAACAAGCATGTCTGTCTGGAGTTATTCCCACAGAGACGTCATTGGAGTTCACAAGACGTCCTTGAAGTTCTCTGACAGAACAGAGCACACATTGTTTTCAAAATCTAGGATGGTATCCACATGCATCCAAGACTCAGACACCCTCATCTTCTGTTCTGCACAGCATATAAGAGCTGGACTGTCTCTCCGGTGTATCTATTGAAAGACTTTCAAGACTGCAGCATCACAAAGCAGAATTTGAGGCTTGAGAAAGGATGCAACCCATAGAAAACAAAATTCATTAATGTAACAACTGCAAGGGCTTCATTCAGCAGAAAGAGAGCCAGAACTGACCACTTTGGAGCACAGAGTTATGGCAAAGCTGTATTCTGTGACTGAGAAGTGACACATGGAGCTGTGTTTTAACCAACCTGTTGTGGGTACATGCATGCTGACCTTACACAACTAAGTGTAAGCAGTTATGCCGAATGTTACCCTGCACAACTCCTAAAATAATCATGAACCGTGCAGGTCTACAGCAAAGACAGTGCATCATTCTTTCAAAGTGCAGCTCTGAACAGATTCACAAGGATGCATTCTACAGGGAGAAGACAAGGCGGACCTCGGACCAGAACCATTCTTCTACAGCAGCATTTTCCAGTCCAGTCCACGGGGACAGTTCACTTTTTGCTCCCTCCCAGCCTGAGAAACACTGTTCTATGGCGTTTAGATTCTGAGCAGGAACACCGGCTCTGTTTCAGACATCATGGCTAACACCAACCCAGCAGTTCCATGGCAGAATTCCAGCCCGCATTCCTTTGGAATTCCGCAAACGATTCTCCGCGGGATCTGAGCCAGCACAGAGCTAGGCCTCTCGCTCCTGGTCGGGCGGCTGAAGGGAAACGGCACACTTGCTTTATTTGTTCCTCGGAGGGTGCAGGAATGCAGGAGTGAGTTTTTAAACACGTTACTTGGGCATGTAAGGGGACAGATGAAGGCAAAGCTGTCTCTTATTACACAGTACAGCAGATTCCTCCAGAAAAGCTTTATCGGCCTGTCTTGAAAGACAGATTATACTCTGGCCACTGCACATAAAATGGGACTATTCTTTCTTTTCAGAAGACTCTCTTGTCTGGATGCTTTAGCTTGTATATCCAGAACTATAACATACAGCAAACGGGAAAGGCAAGCTGGTGCATGCAGGCCAATGTGTGCCTCCGAGTGTCAGGACTCTGTGCCTCTGACCAGAAAGTCATGCTGGTTCGGAAAAGTGAATTCACCGTTGGGCCCTTAACCCCAGCTGTTCCAGGGTCACTGAGTGACTCTGCTCTCTGATCCTCAATTGCATGTCACTTTGGATAAAAGCATCAGATACATAAATAAATATAAATCGTGAACTTTTGGATTTCAGCAAGTGGATTTGCTCTTTAATCAAATCTTTCTCATCACAAAACTTTGACAGTACATTACAGCACAAGTTATGTTCATTAAGTTCGAAAAGGCCTGATCGGGTTTGTGAAGCCCTGTGCCCTGTGAGTGCTGGGCACGGTCAGAGAACCGTGGCCTGATTACGTGAATGGAGGCAACTTAGTGAGCTGCAAATCCAATTACACTGTGAAATGTCACCATTCTCTGGCTGATCGTACTCCAAGGAGCCCTCTGTGTTAGGCCAATTAGGGTCATGTTTATAACCAATGCACGTCTCTCACTTACCGCCCGCCTCCCCCCAGGACATGAAGCCCAGGGATACTCAATTAATGAAGGTGGTGACAAGCCAAACCTCCATGATCTCTGAATGGGGAGGGGGGACGCTGACGCTCAGCGACCTGGTGTCCACGATGCCCCCCCCCCCCCACCATGAGAGACAAACTCTGGCATTTCCAGAAGCAAGAGCAACTTATTTACTGTGCGCACCCCCAAGTAACTTCCGCTCTCCAACACTGTAGAACACCCCCGGCCCCCACGTGTGAGCCTCAGTATTTCATACAGCTACAGATTCCTCACCACGCAAGGTGACCACACAACTTGATCCCAGCAAGAGGCTGCAGTGCAGAGACTTACTAAACCTGTCATTCGGCATCACTAGCCATCAAGAAACAACAAGAACGTAATGCTGAAGCCCATCTCCAAGATCTGAGAACCATAAGAGCTTTAATATGTCATTTTGTCTGACAGTCAAGAGTAATCAGACATAAATATGTGGCACTTACTTCCTGAACTTCCAGGAAAACAGGAAGAGAAAGTAAGAAGTGTCCCGAGTTGAGGTATGGCTGGGTACAAAGAGTGCATGAGACAGATGGCTTACTAAATAAATTGTTAAATAATAGTTTACAGACGACCTATAACAGATAAGGGGTAAAGATATTATGCTCTATACTGAGTATTAAGGAAACTGATCAAAATATAGTAATTTCTGACTCCAGGTATGGATGCCAAGGCTGGCTGTGCCACTCAACATCAGAGCACAGCTCCTTGCAGGATGTCAAAATGGTCTTAAGAGGGAACAGGAAGACAGCGGGACATTGCGGACAGTGACCTCTGAGGTACGTGTGAGACATGGGCGCGCCGAGAAACTTCCTTCTTTAGACTCCTCCCGTAATAGTCGTGCTATTCTTCTCTGTAGAAGGAGCCCATGTGTGAAGAGGCTACAGCCACGAGTGCAGCCAGGGAGCTGACACAGATGCCAGGGAGAGCTGGCCAGCTTGATAGGAACGCTTAGAGCTTCTCTAGGAAGTCACTCTTTCTGCATCCTAAGGGCTCACTTCAAATCGGCACTCGGCACCACGAGGTGGCCTTGCCCATGTCTGGTGCCCCCCAATAAAGGCAACGCGGCACACGTTTTCAGGGGGCGGAGCCAGCTGTCGCCATGAGGGACCACCTCGGCCCCAGATGTGACACAAGCAGCGAGTATTTCTCTAGATCATCTGCTAGCCATCCGCACTACTTCTGAGCCCCGCGGGATGGCATTACCACCATGTGCAGGGAGCCGAGTGCCTTAGACCCAGCTCTGCTATGGGTCACCAGGGTAAGCACAAAGAAAAACTGACCTGAGAATCAGCCAGGAGACAGAACAACCCAGAATAATATAATCCAGCCCCGGGGAAACCCTGGTTATCCAATCAGGGTTATAATCAAAGCAATAAATACAGTAAATGCATATTTTAGCATATTATTTATAGACTGATGCAAGAGGCATTTAATTATAACCTTTTAAACTCACAAGCCATTCCTTTTAAGTATTTTTGTGCTCTTCTTAAAGGTCCAGTCCTTATTTCCCGTTAAATCATTCGGTAACACTTAAAGCACTCATGTATAAAGCATTATAGATATCTTAACAATGCATTATAACGCATTCATAAAGCAGTATTTCTCCTACCATTATATTAGGGAGGCGCCTCGCCCCCCCTTTGACGGTCAAGTTAATTATATTTAATTTTTCTATATAGCGCCAGATCACAAAAGAAGTCATTTAATGTTACCTTTCCTATAGAACTGGTCTATGCATTGTCCTTTTATTAAACTAAATATCCTTATGTTATTTATCTTATTTACGCGACAGCTTGTCATTTTTGCCTCTACACGGTCGCGCGTTTACAATTCTCCTCTGCTCTCTGTATTGCGCATGGCGGAGTTCAGCCCCGATGCGTGCGCACAGACACGTGCAAGTACACACACCTGAACCACCTTAAAAGCGGACAAAAATGAACAAGGTAATAAATATGTATCACAATGGGATTTTCTGCTTTAAACCATCACTATTTTAAGCTATCAGCTATCACTTTTAAAGTCTAACAGTTAATGTATTTGCAGGTCAAGACAAACATCCGCAATGGGCTGCAAGAAGACCATCTTGCTGCCTGCATGCGGATCTCAATAAATGGGTCAGATGTTTCCCATATCAAATGGCTCTAGAAATGTTCTTCCAGAAGCACAGAAAGATACACTGCAGTGACAAAAGCTGCACACTTCGTGAATAATTGTCATTAAAAAATTGTCATAAGAAATGTTCTGATGTTTAGTTCAGTTGTTACATTGATTGTTGTCATTAAATGAAATACGTGAACACTGTGACCTGTCGATGTTCGTCTATCCCTCTCCGCCCCAAAAGGTGTAAACCTAGGGGAAAACATTGTAAAGCATAATAATCATAGCTGTAAAAATTTATAAAGATATAAAGACATCACATTGCTGCCATGTTTATCATGCATCATGAGTGTTCTATGAAGCTCACATCTATAATTTATTGAAGTTTTTTAGGGATCCTCCCTATTGAAACAGCAAACAGTGTGCGTGTTATCTGCACAATAACCACTGGATCTGGACTTAACAGGCAACAGAGAAACTATTCCTTTGTGCTTAAATAGACATAAAAATAAGACTATTATTTACAATGTATGATATAAGAGGTTCAGTTAATCATCCAAAATGATAATTGATACTTGATGGCTGTTACACATTGCAAAATCATTACGGGCTGCAAGAATCCAACAGGGATCCAAAACAAATGATTTCTTTAGCCGAAGAAATCGCAGCATGCGTCGCTCTGACCGAATATGGCCAGGCTGAACGTGCGACCAGCGCCTCGCACCTTAAAGCTCTGCAGCTGAGCAGATCTCCTAAACAGGAATAAAAGCAGCACATCTGACACTCACAAACACGCAGGCGCACAAAAATTCAGTACTGGGCCATTCGTCTGCATCACACTTTGTTTTACCAAACTAGGGACCACTGTCTTTCTATATGAGAGAGAGCAAGAATGAAAGCGGTAGAGAGAAATTTGAATTCATAAAATTTTATATTACTCTATGAAACAGTGGTCTCTGTTTAGCTGCATAAAAGCCTTGAATTAACAGACATGTCCAATAAGTTTCAGGAGAGCTAGACTTCTGATGTCACTGGTGACCAATAAAGCAGCATTACTGGATTAAATATGAACATTAAATGATCTTTACGAATGAGGGTTCAGAAAGTACATGGCACCTCAAGCTTACAGGCAGGAGGTACAGCCAAACAAATGAGTGTGATCTTCAATTTCTTTGACACATCCCCCATCCACTAAACCCACCGTTAATCAAACATTACACAACAGGAACTTCAAGTGAATTCAGACAGAAATTAAAATCTAAATTGCTGTCCTTCCATTAGAAATTGTTTAGCATGAAAGTCATGAACACTATGACACTCAGGAGACCTACAGAGGCCTTTCACCTGCACTGATACATCCTTCACAGAAATATGCATCAGGATGGTAGAAAATATTTATATTACTGCAACAGATGCTTTTTCTCCAAAGCAGTCAGGATTTAAGGCCTTGCTCAGGGACCCAATGGTGATAGGATTACTCTGCTGGCTATGGGATTCAAACCCACAATATATAAGACCCAAAGCACAGACCCCTGACCCAGTGATTACAACGTTTTGCTATGAGAGAATTCAAATTTTCCTCACAGATTTCTTTCGCAAGCAGATTATAAATCCCCTGTTGCTCTGAAGCTAACAGGACCTTGAACATTTGCAACTATAAAGCCATGTGTGTAGGTAGCATGTGTCTCAGTGGGTAGATCAGAAGGTCGCTGGTTCAATTCCCAGGCCCTTCAACCCCCAATTGCTCCAGGGACTGTCTGACCCAGCTTTCTCAACATTGTACACTGCTTTGGATAGAAGTGTCTGCTAAGCAAATAAAAAGTAAGTAGATTTTTCAAATAAACTAACCATCCACCATTCATCCGCTAAAGCTCACCGGCTGCTGATGGATAAATCAAACACCTGCACTGGTGTGGACGTGCTCAAACTAAAGATGGAGGGCAGGAGCTGCAGCGGTGCAGCTTGTGGGCTGGCGCCGCTCTCCAGAGGGCCCGGCAAGATCCTTCTCTGGGGGCCCCGGACTCCGAAAGTACAAAGGCAGCGTTATTCCCACCGGAGCCACTCACAAAGCCGCACATTGTGCCCTAAACGGTGACCTTGTTAAACGGGGCCTCACATACGAGCCGTTCTCTGATATAACAGAACATTTCACACCCACAGAGGGGGCATCTCATTAAGAGAAAATCAAGTCCTCTCCTGAACTCATCTGGACATCATCACATATGAATCTGGACGTTGGCAGAGGACATTGCATATCTGAGAGACTGGGAAGCATCCTCTCTACTTTACTCCTCATGGTCAGAATCTCACCAAACACCCATCCATGTATCCATCCATATGCTTTGCAATAACACGTATTCAGATACAGAGTACTTTATTCCAGAGGACATTTCTCACAGACTGCACAGCACACAAAAAGTCAAAAACAGACAATACAGACTATCACATATAACAATTTTTATATACTAAAATAAGACATGTAGAGATTGCAAAAAAATATGTGGGTGAAACATTGCACATGAGATAGACCAATAGATAGAGACAAAAATGGGTATTACTGCACATATGCCCCAATGATTCATCAGTTGTAGTGTTTAATCGCTGTCGGAAGGAATGATTTCCTAAGGCATTCAGTGGAGAATTTTATGCTGAGCAATCTTTGAATCTGCTCTTATGCCGTAACAGGGCACAGTGACCTTGAAGCTTCACCAAAGAAGCAGGATGGGGGACGAGGCAGGGGACACCCAGAAAGTGATGTCAGTCTATCATACACACAACAGGCAAGAGAATCCCCAACCCCCCTCTCAGCAGAGGCTGGGGTGGGGCAGACTCTACTACATAACCCTGGAGGTGAAAGAACTTCAACCCAAGAAGTTTAACAAACATGAGAGGCTTGTGTTCAGTTGTTTCTGTATCACTTGCACCCACTTTCCATTCGCTAACACTCTGTAATAGGTAACGTTATCGACATGAATGATTTTACTTATCGGAGTGTGTTTTTTCTAATTTAAACAGAATCATCAAAAAATATAAATCCAAGAATTCTAGAACTGATCGAAAGAACCAAACCAGCACTGCAGCCCGACAAGGCACCCATTCACCCGCAAATTCAAGCTCCCCAAGCTGCCCCTCAGTGGCCGGACAACACATTTATACAAGCATGAAAGGAGGTAAGTGTCACTGCATAAAAATAGCAAACGCTAAAACAGCACCACTCGTATCTGACAAAGGAAATCACGATATTCCAAGTTACAAAAAAAAGCAGAATTCGGAGAAAGCCATAGAAATGTTTGTTGTCAGTACAAACAACCTGGGTGAAAGTTTATTCTGAGAACAGAAGTTCCTGACTTAAAGAATGTGCCATCCAGGACATAAGGGATAGAGAGGCTGAGGTGATGCCCAATTGATATGGTACATTTGCATTTTATTTAGCAGATACTTCCATCTAAAGCAACATATGCTTGAGATGCAAGGTCAGGCTGGTCCCTGCAGCAATTTGGGGGTTAAGGGCACTGAGTGCAGACTGCCCCCCCCCCCAAAACCTGCAGCACGGCCACCAAAAGGGACAATTAGAATGACTCCAAGGGCCCCTGGAATCAACTGGATTAGTCTGGGTTGGGGGCCAGATATGGTATGCTTTCATAGGATCCAAAATCGACCAAAGCAGGAATTTGGGTTCATCAACCCTTAAATGGAAAACTTTCTGCTGCATTTCAGGAAAACGCTTGTTAAACATGCAAGCATTTGGTGTTATTAGCGCATTAATTAATCCTCACACATCCCATCCAGGGTGTCCACCGCCTTCTGTGACATGCTCACAGCACTGCTCTACTGGACAAGCCAGTGCTCAGGACAGAAGAATTAGGCCTTATGTGTGCAGATTGTTGGATTTTATTAACCATGGGGGAGGAAGGCAAACAGCAGCAAACATCCAATACTGCAGATTAAAATGGACAGGGGAAATATTACATGAGAGAAGAGTGTTGTGATACGGCAAAAACATACAATGTGCACAGGAGAGTATATTAACCTGGAAAGACACTATGGAAGACAGATAAACGGATTTAATTTCGGTGTTGTGAATGTAAAAAAAAGGTTGAAAGTAGAATTTAAATCGCTAACCACAATTATTTGCATCAAGATTAACAGTCAGGCAAAGCAGAGACAGAAAGAGCCCTCAGTATTACTGCTGCCCACAGCGAGAGCATGAAGAGCCTTATCACCCCCAAAGTTCAGTCAGTGGCTGCTTCTGATGCTGCCCCTATCGCTCATTTGCAATTATGGCTTAATTTTAGGCCATCTCAAAATACAACATCTCGGGTCCTCAGCCTGGTGTTGGCGGCTGCGGTAGCCAGATGGCTGTAACAGACCCACTAAGACAAACTGCAGAAAGAAGCAGCTCAGTGACAGACACTGAGGACAGCAGGCATACTTCCTGACACACCAGCTTGAGAGCAACTAATGATGTAGGGTAACGCAACGAGGACCCCAGGAGATCACATTGAGCAACCATGGGCAGCCCTGCCTAAACTCCAATTATGTGAGTCATCGGAACAATTAACATCTGGGCTATTTAAGGGGCACAGTGACCAAAAAAGGTACACAGTCCAACAAAACAGTACCAATTAACAACCATTGTTTTCAAACACATTAGGCTCACGGCAGAGTCTTTACCCTTTTGCATAATTCTTTTAGTTCATATCCTGCCTGATACACTTCCACCGAACTTAACTCCTTACTCAATTTCTTAAAGCGGCGCTCTTGCACACTGTTTACTGATTACCAACAGAAACCAATCAAGTAAACGACGGAAAGGGCGCATTAAACCAGGAATTCCATCGCCCAAAACCGCTGATGCCACGTTATGGCTTCATTTGATTTTGACCAATTTGCTTCTCTTTACGTTTATTTTTCCCATTAGGATATATTAATTTACATGCACGAAAACCGCTCCGAGAAACCATGGATGCGCAGAGGCTTAAAAAAACATTTTTCCCTAGATACCATTAATACAGAGCTACGGGTGTCATCTATAAGGAATCCATGAGCAACAAAATCTGACCAATCAGCATGTACCTCAGCACTATTCTGAGCCATATTACTAATGTTGCACGAGGGCCCATTACAGACGGCTGGGGACGGCCTGTTCGGTCCGGCACGTATTTAAACGTTTTATTGCTTTGTGTGACTGTCCAATAAGCACTCCACAGTCCATCATTTACTCACATAAAAATTATTACAAATCTTTTTAATTAGGTTAAAAGCAAAACTAAGTAATAAATGCAAAAATAACGTTTCATACAAGTTATTCATATCGGTCATATTATGAACTGAGAAAATCACTATACAACTTAAATATTTACCATAAAACCAGGTAGAAGGTAGAAACAAATCAATGCACCACAGCTGTTTTAAAACTTTTTACAATTGTGTCTGATAATATTTTACTTTTGCCTGCATTTTCCCATGTTTTCATTGACAGCATTGCTAGAAATCCATAGCCTACAGCTACGTAATGTCGAGAGGTACTCAGTTACAGGGAAGCAGACGCCGCTGTCGCAATCGTTACTCCCAGAAGGCAGATATTTTCTGTCCGCCCCGACAATTACGTGTAACAAAGGTGCAGCATACACGGCGCATAAGTACAATTCAATGACAGATAAAGGCTCATAGTACAAGAACTGTTTAAAGGCGATGTTTGTTTCGGTTTTTTGTCGTCGACGTAAATCCAAAATGGGACCCAAAAAAATCAGGTCAACAGCGTTGTTCCCAATATCAAGTAATGACTGTCACGCAGTCGGTTAGCTGTATCATCTATAAATTGGTTATTGTCGTTTCATGTCCCAAAATACCCCGGCAATTTTCATCAAACCCTACAAATGCCCTTTAGCTAGACATCGTGTACTTTATCCACGGACGGCCGGGCAATCGGGTCACGACCCGACAGGAACGTTACAGACTATGCCACCTCGACAAAATACCGTTAGAAACAGCTACCAATGAATTATAACATGCCTTTCATAGATCAGCACAACTTTCTTAATACCTTCCAAAGGCGCGGATTTGAAAGCGCACACAGGACGCGAGATCGGAGCTGCGTTTTGCTGGTCAGCGTAAATATAAGCCAGACTTTCAGCCTAACATCACTTGTATCAGTCCACCCCGGAGCAGACTTCTCAGAAGTGGCATTTTAATATATGAGGCCATCATAGCATGAATATAGAGTACTTCTCGCTTGGCATAAGGGCTGATGTGTTCGGGTTATGTGCAGCCAGCACAGTGCAGCTTCAGCTACAAGTCCGATCAACACTTCCTACGATAAAAAAAAAGAAATCCTTAAAAAAAAAAAAAAAAAAAAATTAAAAACGCCGCCCGCATATCCAAGTCCGACATTAAGGACTCAGGCATAAACTTCCTGATCGCAGAGACGCCAAAGTAAAAGGCGAAGGAGAAATTAGGTTCCCGGAAGGCATAGCCCACTTTTACTAGGGTAGCGCTGTCGCCCTGCGTTAAATGTCGGAAAGAAACTTCACACCCTAGGCAAGCTGAAACTTTTTTGCACAGCTCGCACAAGCAAAGCCCTTCTCCGCACTTGCCTTTCTCCTCGTTTGCTCACGGTCGTCGTCTTCCTACTCGAAATCGAAACAGCGGATTAAAGTTCCCCGTCCCCAGCGATGGTCCAAGCGCTGGTATATGTCAGATGGTGATTTTTGCTCTCTCACTGCCCCGATCCGCACAGGCGGTGCAAAAAAAACTCCACCCTTCAGTAACGTTGCAGTCTGGGGAGGAAGTGGAAGCGAACCGTACGATTCGTCTAAGACCCGGGCGCTTTTCGCGGCTCATACTTGGTAGCAAACATGAAGACTGGCCTCAGTTCGTTACTATCGCCTTTAGTTTAGTTTAGGTGCAAATTTTAAAGATACGATCGCCCCCCACCCCAAAAAATCCGTCAGATAGTTAGAGACCTTTGAACCGGGATGCTTTTGGTTTGAATGTATTTAAGTAAGTTTGTTTACATTTTAAATCCATTTGCTATTTATTTGTGCTAAAAGGCAGCGATCTCATAATATTGTTTTGACGAAAAGCATAGGTATTTAGGCCTGTTTAAATCGAGCAATTAAAGTAATGCTTTAGTAGGCAAATGAGTATACGAGTATTGTAAAAGAAAGAAAGTGGTGTCCTGGTTTATGCTAATTCGCTGATTTATGGAGAGCCCTAAATAGTTCAATTATGTACGCTAAACTGATCAACAAATATAAAAGGCCAGGGGTTGATTTAATATTTGCTTAATGCTTTTATCAGAGGATTAAAACATCACTCTATCGATACCATGACATGTCGGCACAGTGGGAAATGTGATTAGTGTAGACAATTTGTCAGCGAACCGCCATTTAATTACTGTGCCAGTCATCGGAATAAATGGGAATTCATCTTTTAATTGATGGAAAACCCCCTGGTTGATTTTACTGAGGCGGGGGAGGGGGGCTCTTAAAGTGTTGAAATCCTTGAATCTGCCAGGGTCTGTCTATGCTAATCACTTATTCAAAAACGTCTCTGAAAAACATAAATATTCATATTCTCAGGTGAGGACTGCTAGGCCGAGCAGGGTCCGCTTTAAGGGTCTGTCGGGGCAGGGCTATAGCTAGAAATTCCTAATTTGATGCATCCAAGGGCCCCTAAAGTGCTGGGGCTCCTGAATCTGCCAGATATCCCATACTGTGCTCATGGTGATGCAAGTCAGTTTTCCTCTTCTGCTGACAAGGCCTCGTTCCACTCAATCCTTTTTAAAGACAAAGCTAATTCACCATGACAAGCTACCTCCTTTAACAATTCAAGCCCACGCTGCAGCATTTCTTCCCATCTGCGAGGGAGTGTTTGTCCCGGACTAGCAACAAAGCCGCGATCCACAAGACGCACGTTCTAAATGTCTGAATTGACAAGTGCCTCGAATGCCCACAAAGTAACTCGAGCACAAGTGTATTATGGCAACTTCTGCCTCCAATTAAAACATCCTTGATATTTGGTGACACCTGGATAGCTTTTCTGCCTGCGTGTTTTATTATTGAAGGATAGATGCATAAATTTTAGGACCAGCATGGTATAATAGGCCAAATAGCAATGTTTTAGTTATTTGCGCTTAACTTGCAAAAATTCCACTTGTAAAGCAAGAACAGTTGCATGGGTTGCTGAGGTTAAGCCATAATTGTCGCGTTAAAAGAACACATACACAAGCCACACTCGAAAACTTGAGTTTAAGAATATGGTCAGTGACTTTTGAAAGCACCCGCTCCTTGTTCTACGTACTTGTTTTCCTATTATGAAATATAAATATTTGTTAGTACAGTTAATTATGTGTTATTGCATTTGTCATTTCAATGGCTCCACCTAGTGCTGTCCTTCTACTATTACAAAACACCTAACTACAGTAGGGCTAAGTGACATGATTAAAATTCCCCCACGATAGATTTCATAGAACGGGGGTGAGGGAGGACTAGCGACAAAAACAGATTATAAACTTAATTTTAGAATATTCTGAAAATTGACTCGTGCCCCACAGTTTGAGAATCACCGACCTGCACATTGTTCCTTGGAAGTCTGCAAAAATAGTCGCACAATATGGAAGAAGTCTGTGTTGCTGTGTTCACAAGACGATGGCCACAGCCTCGCTTTCCCGCCCTCTGTTACTGTTACTCTTTCTCAGGTCTATTGGGTGTATATTTTCATCCATATAATGTTTTTGTGACATGGTAATAAAAGCCATCAAAGATATCAAGCAGAGTAAGCAGTAATTGTCACGGTGCAGGGCGGATGAGCGGGCAAGCAGGCACGGGAGGCAATGCTCAGGACGGGAAGCAGGGTTTAGTCAGGATAACGCAAGAAAAAACAGGACTTCCAGGCAACGTCACAAGTAACATTAATGACAGATCTTGGGGAGACTGACTCGGATGTGGACTAAATATGCAAGACAATCAAGCACGGATAGACAACAGGCGGTTTCAATCAGGATCAGACACGAGGTAACGAGGGGGGCATGGCACACAGGAGGCTTGGACAGGCAGATTGTGACATAACCCCCCCCCCCCATGGCGCAAACTCCGGGCACGCCCCAGGGAAGGGATGGACGAGGCAAGGGAACAAAGGACCTGGAAAACAAGAGCAAGACAGGTTAACGGGGGACAGGGAACAGAACGGAAACACAGAACAGGCACAGGGGCAACAACCACGACATAAGCTGGCACAAGACAGGGAAGGTAGACAGACAGACCAGGAACTGGGACAAAGGGGGAACACCGAAAGGTGGAACAAAAGGACCAGGAGTGAACAGAGGAGCCAAAAGGGAGCTAGGGATGAATACAGGAGGGACGAAGGGCTGAGGGGCAGAAAAAGGAGGCCAGAAAGGGAAGGAGGAGGAACCAAGGGGAGCCCAGATGGCCGGAGGGGCTGGGGGCGAATGAGAGGAGGGAGTAGGAGGGGACCACAAGGGATGCACGGGGACAGGACGTGGGACAGAGGAACGAGGTACCGAGGGGAGTCCGAGGGGCCCTGGCCGGGGAATGAATCGGGAGGGGCGTAGATGGCCCAGGAACGGAGCCAGGGGAGGTCCCCCAGGACGGCCTGGAGCCGGGAGCAGCTGGCCGTTGCAGGCAGGTCAGGCGGCGCAGACGCGGCTGTTGCAGGCAGGTCAGGCGGCGCAGACGCGGCTGTGGCAGGCAGGTCAGGCGGCTGCTGCGGACTGAGCTGCCGATGTGGAGGCGGCTGCTGCGGACTGAGCTGCCGATGTGGAGGCGGCTGCTGCGGACTGAGCTGCCGATGTGGAGGCGGCTGCTGCGGACTGAGCAGCCGATGTGGAGGCGGCTGCTGCGGACTGAGCAGCCGGCTCGGCGGGGGCTGCTGCGGACTGAGCAGCCGGCTCGGCGGGGGCTGCTGCGG